>JAWWMP010000081.1:105820195-105888082 GCA_035047865.1 Dendrocincla tyrannina | reverse complement strand
GACCTCTTTACTGGGACCTCAGGGGACCACGTGGCACAGCCACGTGGACCTGGGGGGGAGGACTGGAGAGGGGGAGCGTTCCCATCAGCCGTGTTATTCCTGCCCTCCAGCAGATCAACACTTCTGCCCAGCTTGGTGTTGCCTGCAAACTAACTAATCCCCTCATCTGGGCCATTGATAAAAATATTGCACAGAACTGGCTGTAATACTGAACCCCGGGCAACACCAGTCACCAGCTGGATGTAACTCTATTTGCCACTCCACTTTGGACTCAGCAATCCAGACGGTTTTTTTTTACTCAGTGAACAGTAAATCTGTCCAAAACTTTTATTATCTACCATGGCCCTCAAAGTTAAGACTGATTATCTCTCTGAGCTTTCAGGTCAAGTAGAACTGAGTTTAAATGACAAAGAAAATATACATAAATAGAATGAGAACTCAGAAATTCATTATTAGATAAAGTGCTGAGAGATGGAATGAACTTTTAATATAGATGGCGCAGTTAACTAATATAAATGTACTTAAGAAAAAAAACCAAAAGCTGAGAAGACTAATAAGTTAAAGACATTAATCAAGTCTGGGATTCTATGTAGCCAGCTGTCCTCTTCAAAAATAAATATTACTTTTATTAATGTTACTATTATGGTCTATTTTTTCCTTTAATGAGCTAAGAGGCCAGCTTCATATTAACAGTTTCCAAGATGAAAATATTTCCATCATAATGTAGGACAGAATGATTCACTGAAGAGCCCCAAATAGTCATAAAATTAATGATAATATGAGGTGAACAGAGAATAAAGCCTCTAAGCCTCCCTCTACATATATACATGAATGTGCATTTATGGGTCTGTGCATATATATGTATGTGTGTGTACTTATAAAGCATATATATTTAATTTTTTAATAGTCCTTCACAGCAATAATATCTGTCCCACCAGAATGAGAAGCATGATTTTTCAATAGATTCATGTGCATTTGAGCAACTTTGAAGTTTAAGTTTCAAATGAAGCTTTCCTACAATTCAAGCTTTTTTTCTGTCTTCCAGGTTGGCTGTCCTTAATGCCTGCTAATGCCCAGTTTCCTTCTGCATCTTTTCTTCTGTTGGAAAATCATTAGGATTTTCCTTCTTTGGCCAAGCCTGTTTTACAAGACTCTATAAAACCTAATAAGGTTAGTTGCCTGTGGGGCACCTTCTGCTGCAAAATGGAGTTGGAACTAAGCATCTCCAAGGAATTAGATGTGATCATCACATTGTGTTATTTCTGTAGCAGAAGAGATTGAAAAATAAGAAATGTGTACCTGATTGGTATACAGAGAGAGCACTTTAGATAAAAAACTCCAGAGAGTAATCCATCTTGGTGCTTCTTACTTAAACACAGGTTTTTACCTGTGGACCTTAAAACAACTTTTATCAGTATAGGGGAAGGGTTCACATGTGTGTATATGGAAATATGTATGCTTATGAAACAGATATATAAACACACAGACATATATTCTTGAGAAGCAATATACATAAAAATCACAGTACATCAATAAATACTGTATTTGTCTACCAGCTGGAAGGGTGCAGATCTATTGTGCAAGCACTGGTACAGACATTTTTATAAAACATTTTGGACAAAAAAATAACACAGCACAGCAAAACAAAACACATTAAACAAAATGGCCCTGGTAGTAGAAATAATTGTAGAAATAGTAGAAATAAGTATGGCAGAATTCTGCATTTCAATTTTATACCTGCTTATATTTTCTTTCTATATTTTTTTCTGATAGATGAGCAAGCACAAAAACAGGAATCTGTAACAGAAGAGTTTTTGCTCTCTGTGAGACCCGTGGAACAGCAACAGCAACTAGGAATTCCACTGGCTTCATGAAATACTGCAAATATTTAAACTTCTACTCTTTCAAAAGAGATATAAAGATATAAAATCTTTTGCTTTTAAGTGGATCAGTTTATAGAACCTGTATTCAGCCCCTCACTGAAATCATCCATTAAAATTAGAAATGACGGAAGTTTACAAAAGTATGACCAATGTAACACAGCAGAAAGACTGGAAGTTAATCCTGTGCAATTATTGGGCAGGAGGACTAAACAAGTGGAAGTACTATTGCACAGTGTAAGCAATTTGATCATAGAAATCTTTGCCTCAGGAGGTTGTGAGCATTAGGTTTATAAAGGCATTGAAGAATCAGAAGATCCTTTGGTGAAGGAAAAAGTGTTGGTGAAAAGTCTACTAAATATTAAGGAGATATTTTCCCAGGGGAAACCACAGCTTGGAAAAAGCTGTGTGCCATCCCAAGAAGTGCCACCATGTATTGAGCTGAACACATACACTTACCTTAGTCAACAGATCTGCTGGGCAATTCTGAGTTTGATTAATCCTTGCTTCAGCTCAGAACAACTATTATTTTTGTCTTTAAACCTGTTCTTTTTTGTACATTTTGGCTGTGACAAGATAGTTAAAATTAGTCTATTTATATCATAATTCTCTATTTTATTCATTAAATAACAATTATAAGATAATGTTTGGCTTCTTTCAAATGAAAAACATGAGGCGTTCCCTGAATTTGTTTTTATTTATTGTTTTATTTTATTTTCCAATCATTTGTGTTATGTTTTCATAGAATCATAGAACTCTTTGAGTTGGAAGGGGCCTAAAAGATCATCTAGTTCCAATCCACCTGTCCATGGGCAGGGCCATCTTCCACTAGACCAGGTTGTTCGAAGCCCCATCCACCTGACCTTGAACATTTCTAGGGATGAGACATCCAGAACTAATCTGGACAATCTGTTCCACTGTCTCACCACCATCCTAATAGGGAATTTCTGCTTAACATCAAATCTAACTCTACTCTCTTTCAGTTTTAAGCAATTGTCCCTTGTCTTATCATCTTGTAAAAAGTCCCTTTTTGGCCTTCTTGTAGGCCCACTTCAGCTACTGGAAGGCTACTATAAGGTCAACCTGGAGCCTTCTCTTCTCCAGGCTGAACAACCCCAACTCTCAGAGCCCACCTTCACAGGATAGGTGTTGCAATGAACGTGAAGAAAATTGAGTTTGCCTCAACTCAAAATTACTTTTCGTAAGTAATTTTTTATGTCTTCTTTGATAAAAAGGACTATGGGGAAGTTTTATGTACATTAGTTGGAAAGAAAGCTGAGATAATCTGTTTATTCAAACAAACATATAACACTAAAATGTATTTTAAGATATGGGAAGGAGTTACCATAATTCTTTTCTGTTCTGTTTGAATGTGTAATAGATTCTGGAAGTGCTTAATCTCTTGACAAAAACTCTATAATTTGCAATACTCTTCTAATGATCACAGGGTATTTCTATCACTCTCAGGACATTACCACTCTAGTGGGAATTATGGACACACTTTAAGAGGATTTGATTCAGTATTAGGGCAGCAATTGTGTGTTAATTAAATACCAATTGATTATTTTAAATGCTTGTGCTGAGTTTTAGGTACATAATCTGTAGATTTTGATTACAATTTTTTAATGATAAATTACATGCCCTGGTATAATAGAAAATGTTAGAGTGATGCTGAAAAGTGAGAAAGCAATTGCTTGATGTTCAAGGACACCATGGTAGAAATGGGTAAATGGATGTTCCCTGTTAAATCATATTTATCATTCATTGTGTTCCCTAACACAGTAAATTATAAGTTTTACTAAGTCCAGGATCTTTGTTCCTTTGGTTTTCCAACACATGAGCAAGATCACAGAATCACAGAACCACAGAATAATCTGAGTTGGAAGGGAACCACAAGGATCCTCTAGTCCAACTTTTAAGGTATCATACTTTTCTTTTTAAAGGAAGAAAAAGATTTGAAGAAAAGGTATAATTTCTCTTTTCTCACACCCTGGGGATTACACTCCCTTGGCAAATAGAGGTTTCTCAGATAGGTAAGTGTTCCAGTTTAATCCTAGCCTGCAACTAAGTACCCTTCAGCTGCTCACTCTCTCCTATCCCACAATGGAATGGGGAGGAGAATCATGGGTTGATATAAGAGCAGTTTAATAATTGAAAAAAAAAATTATTTTCATTGTTGTTTTTGTAATAAAAGGGAGAGGGAGAGAGATATAAAACCCAAAAAACACAAGGTAGATACAATATAATTGCTCACCACCTACCAACTGATGCCCAGACTGGCCTTGCCCACCCAGCTCCCCCTGGTTTATGCACTGATCATGACATTCTGTGGTATGGAATATCTCTTTGACAAGTTCAGGTCTGTCATCCTGGTGATGCTCCCTCACAGCTTGTGTGTACCTGCTTGCCCGCAGAGCATGGGACCTTGATGTAGAGAGTAAGCACTACTGAATAACTACCAAAACAGCAACAGATTATCAACATTATTCTCATAATGAATTCAAAACACAGCACTGTACTGGCTACTAAGAAGAAAATGAACTCTATTTCAGATGAAACCAGGACACTAGGTTCATGCTATATCCTGTGTTGAATAACCAGTAAAATAAGCAATGGGGTTTCTTGGGTTTTGCTAAATATTAGGTCATGGGTCCCTCATAAAATCTAATCCATACCCCTTTGATGTGACACTGGATGAAAGCCTAAGGTTCACAAGAAGATATAGCCAGTTTATTGCAATCAGCAAGGATTTTGCTGGTGTTTAATTTACCAGGGGCTACGCTAGGAGAGAAAAATTCATCAGGCATGATTTCTCTGTTAAGATGACAGTTACAGATCAGACTGAAACTATTTTGCTTTGCATTTGCTTCCATTGCTTTGCAGAACTCTATCATTTTTGAGTCATGTGTTAGCCGAGTCAGCCAGCTTTGTGTGTAGATGTGAAAGATACACAGAATTGACAAAGATTAAACTATGAGATTATAACATGATACCAAATGGCATATGTGCCAGTGCTAGCAGAATAAGTATAATTACAGTTAAAAGGTACTTCTGTCTCTAGAATCTTTACAGATTAGATAAGTCCAAACAACTCATTCAATCTAATTAATCAAATATCTACTGAAATAGAAAAATAGAAATGCAGAAAATGCCTTTGTAATTTTTCTACACTGGGCTGTTGTTTTCTGTAGTAAAAACTTCAGGATTTAAATATGTAAGTGCCTTAGACTATAGGGTATTATAACAGGAATGAAAATTAGTCTAATACTATTTGGACAATAGCAGCTGTTTTTATCTACTGTGCCAGATTTATTTTTGGCACCATTTCTGCTGGTTCCTGTGTGCAGGCCCACTGGGGGTGAGGATATCAAGACTGGGTTTATGTGAATGGTCATTGCCAAGGTTCTGCCTCTCTATTGAAAAGGAAGAAAAAGAGAGCCTAGATTGGAGCAGATATTGAGCTAACAAGCCTAAAGACTGACTCTCTGTGTTTACCAGCCAAATGGCTGTTTAACTAACACATAACAGCAGTCCAGGCTTCAGTATGCTGGATTTCCAGCATCCTTGTTCAGAAAAGATCAGGTTTGTGAGGGAGAGGCCAGAACAAATCTTCATGCTCATATATCCTGCTATTCTGGGCTGCATTAAGAGGAGTGTTACTAAGAATTCAAGGGAGGGGATCCTTTCTCTCTGCTCAGCACTGGTGAGGCCACATCTGGAGTTCTCTGTCTAGTTTTGTGCTTCTCAGTACAAGAGAGGCATGGACTTACTTGAAGGAATTCAATAAACAGCTACAAAGATGATCAGGGGACTGAAGCATCTTAACTGTGAGGAAAAGCTGAGGGAGCTGGGACAGTTTACCTTGGGGAAGAGAAGGGTCAGGGGCATTGTATCGATGCCTATAAATACCTTAAGGGACAGTACAAAGAGGACAGAACCAGTCTATATTCATTGGTACCCAGTGACAGGAGCAGAAGCAGTGGGCACAGGCTCAAACACAGGAGGATCCATCTGAATATCAACACTTTTTTACTGTCGGGGTGACCAGACACTGGAACAGATTGCCCAAAAAGGCTGTGGAATCTCCATACATGGTCCTGGGCAATGACCTGGGCTCCAGGTAGCCCTGCTTGAGCAGGGGGGTTGGACCAAATAACCTTCAGAGATCCCTTCCAATCTCAACCGTTCTGTGATTCTGTGATACAGATTTTAGCCTCCTTGTTGTGATTGCCAACACAGACATGTATGGTAGTGAATTTTGTGCTGATATAAAAGCTGGCTGAAGTCTAAATGTCAAAATTTCACATATACTACTGAACAGTTTGCTAAATTGAGTCACCAGCAGAACTTAGGTAAACAAGCAGAGGTATTGAAGTCTGTACCATCATCATCTGTGCCCCAAGATCCTTCATCGTCCTCATCCTCAGCGAGGGTAGTAACCTCTCTGCTGAGACCACATTGTTCTATCTGTCCCATGGTCTTCAGAATGACAGGCTTAATAACAATTATGTCTGCAGGCCAGACCATGCACTCAGGTGGCAAGCAAGCTGCAATACCTCATGAACACTTCTATACACCACTATACTTCAGTGAGACCTTTTGAAGTCAAGTATTCTTCTGTAGGAAAAGAAGTCATCTGCTATACCTTTATTTCAGAAGCAACATCCTAATTTCTGACTAAGTTTGTTTTGCTACCTCCTCCCTCCCCTTCACAGGGACACCAAAGGAGCAGAAATTCCTGCACCAACAAGTCATACTTAGCACAAACTCATGAAGTTATGCAGGATTGCCTCTGGCCCTGCTAAATTCCAACTTTCAGTACTTTGATTGTCAGCTAATGATTTTTAATTTATTTTTAAGATCACTGGTGTCTTAGAAAGAACTCAAAAAAATGCTGAGCATGTTACTGTTCTCTGAAATGAAAGTCTTTGATTTCAGTATATATTACTCGTTCATAATTATTGGAAAGCTGTAAGAAAGACAGACTGTAGGAAAGAAAGCTGTAGGAAAGAAAGCTGTAGGAAGAGACTTGATTTTTGTGTGGATATTTTGTTTATTTGTTTTTAATTTCAGTGTTCTTTTCTTCTCACAACTCTCCATTAGTATTATGTATAACTTCATGATTGGATGGAAAAATTGTAGATAAAGGCATGTGAAATGCCAGTTGTCATGTATATCTTATTCTACTTACTGAGTACAAGACAAAGCTCCACTTGAAAGTTTGAGAATTGGGTATTATCTCTGTTATTCAGCATTGAACAATAACAGGTTCTTCATATTGAAAGATAAGCACAAAAAAATACCTGGTAAGCTCTTTGTCAGTGAAAAGTACTCTAAGAACAATACATGCATATTTGGATAAAAATAGGGAGTGATTACATTTTGGCTAAAGTTAAGAAAAAGAGCTGTTCTCAAATCCCTTAGGAAAAAAGAAAAAAAAAAGATAAATTTATTCTCCCAACAAAAACAATTTAATCATATATGCTGTCTAATGCTGTTTTGTGATTACAATGACCACTTTGCAAGGAACAGTCTTCTTTGATAAATAATTCTACAGATAAAATACTGCTTCTCTGCAGAGCTTGTTAGTCATATCTTGACGTGTCACTGATGGCTCAGAGAGATAAAGAGAAAAATAAGGGAAACATGGTTGATAAAACAGGTAGCTGTTCTCAAAAGTAAGTCTACTTATGCAAAATTCTATGCACATATACAGTTACTCAAATATGTACATACACAGGCAGTCATACTAAATCTATTAATGTGAGACTGGTTTCCAATACAATACAACACATGCTTACATTTGAAATAACAGAAGAAAGAAACTCAGCTGTCCTCCCTCACAAGGTATTCTATTTGCAATGTATAGTATTATATAAGAATACTGTGTACAGTTAAATAAACATAAAGCTGAGAAAATTTACCCGAGTGGGGAAAAATAGCTATTTGAAGACTTCACTTTTTTATTTTTGTCAAAGTGAGGTCAGTGGAAAAATCAGGTGCAGCTCTGAAAGGAGAGGCACCTGAAAGGGCATCCATTCTGTACGAAGCATAGTATTCCACTTTTGTTGTGAACTCACTGATATGTGTGCAATCCAGTTAGGCTTGAATTTAAAGGAGGGGTGGCATTAGAAAGAGAAACTAGGGTGTGGGGTCACAGCCCTTCTAGCTTTTTTTCTGCGATTTGAGATGGCTGCAGATAAGCTAAAAGTTCCTTGCTTCTCTCATGAAAGAGGTACAAACACTTGTGGTGTGTGTGGAGGCCAATGATCCAAAACATGGTTATTAATATCAGCTCAGAAAAAAAATAAACATTCTACTGCTGATTTGGCAGCTCTAATTTAAAGTATACAAGTAAATCAAATACTCATTAACTTCTGCATGTCTAAAATTTTTGAAATCCAAAGTAATAGGTTAATAGCTTACCAAACTGGAGTTTAAAACCTTCACACTGGTTGGGTACATTAACTGTGTATATACATATATATATATACACATATATATATATGTCTTCGTTCCTTGGGAAAGCAAGTTTTTAAGAATAAATTGAAATGTCTTATCTTCTTAGTCTATTTTGAATATAACTTATTTGAAAAAAGATTTCTCCAACTCACCCACTGAAGCATTCCAGACTAGGCATCCCATTCCCATACTGCATATCATGAAGCACATATATAGATCGTCATATATCAAAATTAGAGAGGAATGAATCATAGCAAGTTGAAATTTTGGATGGCTCACTTTCCATCTATATGACTGGGAAAATAGGACTGAGCACTCAAAAGACTGCTGTTTTCTCTGGCTTCTTTTGTGCCTAAAGACAGAAAATAGTTATCAAACACTGGGAACATCTTAATTTAATTTCTTCTTGTATTTACATATGTACCTTCTTTCTGCTCTTAATCTGTGCTCCAGATGTTCTACTGGTGATGTTTCTCCCTCCAGACAGTGCTTTCTTCCTTTCCACCATGCAGGACATTATTATTCCTTCTTCATGTAGCTAACAGCTGCAGCTCAAGTACCAGCCCTCCCACAGCCCCAAGAGGTTGCAAACATGTTAGACATTTCTGGCTGAACTCAGCTTTTTGCCTGCTTGCTTTCTACTATTGCGAGCACCTCTAAGATCTTCTTAAACTCTGTTTGCAGGCTCCCAATGTTGCATGGCTGGTCATTGCAGAAGTCAAGTGCATAAATATAGCCTTAATCCACAAGGATAATATCCCCCATTTTAAGCCATAGCCGAAATCCTAAAATAGAAAAATGAGAAATAATGACAACCTACCAACTATTGTTGAACCTCAGATCTATTTTTGAGTGAAAGTTCTAGCCTGGCTTTCTTTCCTACAGATCAGCTCAACCATCCCCTGATGCAAACATAACAGTTTTAAAAGCACAGTGGTGTGTCACCCAGTGATTCATCATCCTGCAAGTCAGAACTAGAATAATCATTCCCTAAACAGGGAATTACCACCATGTAATATAGGAAAAGCTGACATTTAAAAATGTACAGGGAAAGATGCTTTTTCAAAGATTTACTAGTCAACACCCCCCAGAGAAGTTGCTTAAATAAAACTGTAGATTTTAAATCTATGCTAAATGCTTGCCCTGAGGCCTTATTCCAATCCCATTGATGCTGATGGAAGCAGAATCCACTGAGGCGGAAACAGAAGGCTGGAGTAGCTAAACTTCAGCTGTGCTAAAATGCACAGCCTTTTGCAGTCTCTTGCTACTGCAGAATGAATGAGGCCAACCAAGTCCGGACTTTCCCTGTTCCTTTTGCTGTCAATTTTCTCCTTACTTTATGCCCAAATATTTTCTCCATGCTAACATCTGCTGAGTCTCTTACATACCCTGTTTCGTAGTGTTGGAGGTTATGAACTTAGAAGGTTTGACAAATAAAATACATCAAAAGCATGAGAGTATCTCCCTTCATGCTAAGGACAACAGTTCAGTCTCATAGGATACTAGCAATCTCTGTGTGGGTCAGCATTACCTTCCCTATGCCATGTGCTCTTAATGCCTTCCCCATTACTTGATTTATGTCATGAAGCATTACTCTTTATATCCTTCTTTCTTTTTTTTTTTAATCTTGTCTAAAGATGTTCTCGTTATCCATATAAATGCCTGTTTTTTCTTTCTGAACTCTATGTCTCAGTGAAATCTTAAGGCAGTGGGTTTGACTGATTAATTATGCATTGTACAAGAAGATAATCCCTTTTATCAGTTTGAATTTATTTCCTTTCAGTTTCATCTACTGTCTTGTTATTCTTGTCTCCTGACACAGGGCAAGTAAGTTTATCTTGGTTTAAAATCCCTTCATATCACTGTCCTTCAATGTGCACCATTATTATATTCCCAATACCTGATACAGCAAGAATCTCAATATGTCTTGATCTTTGGATGTTACTGGCTTTCATTTTTTGAGCGTTTTTTGTGGTGTTTTCTTTTTTCTTTTTTTTTTTTTCCCCTAGGGCCCTAAAGGCTTTGTAATAGATACATAGGCCCTGGTTAACTGGATTATCACTGTGTTTCTAATAAAGATGTTCCACAGATATTCAGAAGCAATCCAAAGACCTCAGGGTCAAGGACTACCAGCTAAAATCTATTGTTTCTCCACTGACCTCTGATAAGTGTTCAGCACTCTGCATATTAACTTGATTTCTGAAAGCCTTGCTCATTCAGTGTTGAAGTATATGTTGCCAATCATCTCTAATTAGCTCTTCTCTGAACTATTCTTTTTTTTTTCCCTCTCTCTTCTAATGTAGAAGCTTTTGCAAAATTCATTTTCTTCACTGTTCTTTTGGCCCTTGCTTAAATGCTCTGCAAGCACAGAGAAACCATAAGGCCTTAGGACAGCTTAGAGACTACCTCCCTTCCAGAAAACTTGGCACAGCATTTCAGCATAGGAGATAATGCACACCTACCTGTGTAGCAATCCCTCCTTCGTCCTTAGGGGTCATATTATTGTGCTATGCTTTTGTTTTTCCCAGTGAGAAGGTGAGCAGACTGATTACGTGAAAGCACAAACTTGATGTACACTCATAAAAGGCATTTCCTTTATCAGTGGAGACTTGAAGCTGGTATACAAACCTCCACGTAGCAAAGGCTAACCTTAAGCTGTCAGGAGAACCAGCAACGTCTATTTGACACCATTTCACTGATTATGTTTAGACCATAATTTGAGCAGAGCTCAGTTAAGTAGTGCACAGAACAATCTGGTTTAAAACTCATTCTGTACTACTTCTCACCTATTGGTCTCAGTAGCTGCCTAATGTAGCTACATTTCCAGGTGTCTAACCTCAGTAGAAAACATCTAGAAATTGTCAGAAGGGCTGTGCAGACAAAATCTATCTCAAGGACAAGAGTTCTGGATTTTATCACCACAAAAGGAATGTAGAGGGCAGCCTGTCTTAGTCACCTGTCTATGCAATGGACAGTCAAGCTCTGGGAAAGATTCTAGTGGAGGAGAGCAGAAAGTAAAATTTAAACATTTTGATGGCTTGAATTTGAATCTAAATTGAATTTAGTATAATTAGAAAAAAAAAAATCTTAAAAAGTTTCAGTGTTGGCAGGTCCTGTGTGAGTATTATACAATTTTACCTCCCTATTGCTTTGCCATGTCGTAAAGGCAGTTTTTGACTGTATTAAACAACATCCTTGTGATGTAGAACAGTGAAGGAGAAAACTGGTAGCATCTTACTATTGCAGGGCAGATCACTTCCTCCTGATATTAGCCTTGTGCCTTAACACCAGATATGTTCATCTGACCACATGACTGTGGTGGAGGGGAAGGAAGTGCAGAAAAGTGCATGACAAAATAGCAAATCCTTGCTCTATTGAAACCCTCTTGCTGGGGTTTAATTAGAGGATTTCAGGAAGCCCCAGATTAGTAAATGGAAATCTTTGTGATTTGCCTTGGTAATTATTGGAATGAAATTTCAGGAGCTGAGATAATTCCTAAGGGAAAGTGCATCTGCGCACTTCAAATTAGCTGCTTATATGCTCACTTAGATTCTTTACATGCCTACCAAACCATGCTGACATATTTAAAATGTATTGGCGGATTTAAAAGGAGGGGATCTTTGGCAGATTACCTTGGCAGAAATTTCCCCGCATTCTTGTGGAGTGTTTTTCTCCTCCTAGAAAAGATATCCCTAGGGAATTCAGCTCGTTCTCTTGAGATATCTGCCTAAATCCCAAGAAATCAAAATTAGAATAAAGGTGTCTTATTCTGGATCCTCAGTCTCTCATGAAGCAATATACACCTGGCATTCCTGGCTATGTTCCCAAGGTGGTGTAATTTCAACCCCATATATGAGTAGCAGGGTGCCACAGTTTAAGGTTTCATGTCCTGTGATCTCATAGGACTAACAAATGGATTAAATACTAACAGAAAAAGGGGAGGCATTAGATTCTGAAAGCACAAACGTTGTGTTTCCAGACATAACCACTTTCAGGTATCAGATTATGAAGATATGGATTCTCTTTTAAGCTGTTGTATTTGGAAAACTTTACAGCTTCCCTTATGTTTCCAAGCTAGGGCTTTACAATTAGGAGTATTTAGAAGTCTTCTGATAAGGTTGGTGCACTCTTTTCAAGTTTTAAAATCCTTCCCCATTATTTACTTATTTGTGAATATACTATGAAGTACTAATTCTCTAGTATTTATTCCAGGTTTATGCCAGTATGAAGCTCTGAAAAAAGCATAATTTGCCTGTTTGAAAAGTTACACGTACTTTTCAGTATGTGTACACTTCTTCAGAACACTTCTGCAGTTGCTATGGTGTTTCCATGTGAAGCCACCAGAAGTTAATGAGTGTTGACAAAATCGAACATTCAATTGCCCAGGTGCACAGGTATCCAGTGCCATTTGCTGTGCCTCAGAGGCTTCTAGCAGCCTCTCCAGAAGGGCATGAGTCTCTTGTAGTCCAGTACTGTGTATTTCCCAGGTCTCTACAGCTACCTTGGATTTACTTATGCCATTTTAATGTTGTAAAATGTTTACTTTGAGTTGACGGAATCCCTTACTGAGCATCACTGGAAGCTGGGTTCTGAACTCCTTCTAAGGTCTTTTTCAGGTGTTATGCCTTCACAAATCTCCACCAAAATCTGTATACTCCATGGCCCCCTGTTTTCCATATAGGCACAACTAAATATTGCTGTGTTCCATATCCCACAGGAAGTGTAAGGAACATGAGCATTCCTGGCTGCAATCCTAGTATAGCTCAGTCTCAGTCTTGAATTCATAAATAAAAATCCCATGCAAATTAGCTCATTTATTTGCAGCCAGGATGATGCTGGCACTTGTCATAATCATGTATTCTACATTTATTTCTATCTCTCAGTTAGTCTTTTTTTTTTTTTTTTTTTTTTTTTACTATTCATATTTTTGTCTCCTGTTATTTATTATCATAAGAAGCAACTCAGCTTGTCCATTACTGTGGCCAAAGCTGCAACATTCAAATAAATCAGTTGCCTCATCTTCTCTTCCATTTTTAAAAAAGAAAAGAAAACAAAAACATAAAAGATTTTCTGATCTTCTTTCTATTCCAGGAAGGAGGGCTAGTCTCTCTAACTTGATGGAAGTGAGATGGATTATTTTTTGCTTTTTGTTCCCCACTTCAAGATGCCATTAATAATCACTTTGATTTAGATGACATTTCAATGAAGTATAAGGAAAAGCATTGATATAGGGATAGTCCCAATGCAACTGGAGAAGCCCACACAGACTGAAATTTTGCTTTTGGCTAACATACATGGTAAAATGATAGTAGTTATATCATTGTACTTTAAAATGCTTCATGATCTTTATCCAGCCTTTTTATGCAGGATGAATCTGAGTGAAATACCTCAACGCATTTCCTGGTGTCAGTGACAAGTCAGGGGTCAGAGATAAAATTGACGTAGTACAATTTGGTCCTGCAGACTGAGATACAAGAAGTGTATTCTTAAAAAGAAACAGTTTCTTAAAAAGTATGTTTCTTTTAAACTTCTTCATTTTCCAGAAACATAAGCAGTGTTTGATTGTGTCTAAGACCGAGGGGTGCCCCTTTTTTCTTTTTCTTTTCACAGATGTGCAGAAACACATTGGTAGGAGGCAATGCATCAAGTCTATGAAATCACAGCTCAGCTAAGATGATGGCATAAAAAAAGGCTGATCTGAACAAAAGGACAGGAAATTGGTCTAGGGGCACAAACTCCATTGTGCTCAACAATAATCCCACTCTTTAGCCTTGAACACTTGATTTACTATCCCTCCTTCACTTTTCCCATATCAGAAAAGTTCATGTTTGCAAAGCACTTGGAAGCTAAAAGGGGTAGTAGATAAGTTCTGTATTACCATCATCAGTCTTCTCCTGATACATAAACTAGAAAAACAAAATTTTCTATATAATATATTTTTTTTAATCTAAAACTGGTAGCCTCTAATGGACTGTGCTTTTTATTAGATAATGAAAAATACCTGAAGTAAAATGGGAGATAAAAGTCTTTAATCAATTAAAAAAATAACAATAAAAAGCAAAAGTGATAGCATTTAGCATAAAGAGCAAATCTGTGGGGGCAAGAAAAAAAAACAAAAAGAAACAAAAAAACCCCTTCATAAAACTTAAAAAAAAAAAAAAAACACAACCAAAAAACAACAGCAACAACAACAAAAAAAAAAAAAACAGGAAACAAATTTAGAGGCAAATCAGGCAGTTTAGGCACTAATCAGTACATGCTGTGTATAAATGCAAGACTATGCTGGCTCTATTTTATGAAGGACAAAATTGTAGTACGCATTTGCATTGTTTGACTTAATTGCTATTTTGGAAATGGCTTCCTTATCACTGAAAGCTAAGGGAATGTGAACATGATTGTAGACCTTTGTTCTTTTATAGAAAGATTTATGTTGCTAACCTTCAAACACTGGGTGATATATAGGTTTGGATCTTTACTGGCAAATTTCAGGCTCTCTAAATTCTAAAAGTTAGAATGCAGGTAAAACAGCAAATGCAACTCACCAGATTTCTCAGCATGAGGGGAACTTAAATAAAAAAACCTCAGAAGTGGATATCAAATGGCTGTGACCTATAACTATCCCTGACAGCTAAGAATGGACTTGATCTGTGTGTGCTTTGTCTGACACATAGAAACTGCTAACCAGGCAGACAAAAGAACAATGGTATATAAAGAAAATATTCCAGGGTGATTATATTTCAGATATGAAAGACAAGATAATTTATGGTACGCATTAGAGGCATTAGAGACACTGTTTTTCTAGGTAGGCAAAAATGCGACATCCTATTTAACAGACAAAAGCCACAGAGGACTGATGCATTTGGGAAACTCCAACCCTTGTAAATTCATATTAGATCAGACTGAGAAAGTAAATGAAGCCAAGCTATAAGCAGTCTTAAAAATCAAATGTGCAAGTAAAGCAGTAAGATCAAGTAAAGGTCAGATTTTATGGCAAAAATCAAGGATTAAATCATGGGAGCTGTCATCATTGATGCTATCATATATTTCCTTTTTAATACAAAGCTTGGTCATGGACTGTGTTTCTGTGGTAACAGGAAAAGTTGACATCAGAATTATGATGTAAATGAATGGATCCTCACATACCTTCTGATTCACAGTCAGTGAAGGATGCACATAAGGAACTTAGATGTATCTTCTCTAAGAATATCATTAAAAAGAACAAAGAAGAAAGGGTCTATGCACTGTCAGAGGGCTCTGCACATTTTTGACAGGATAGCAATAATGAGAGCAAAGTAAGCTGTTCTAAGCATGCTTTCCCTTTCATTTCTCTACGCCCATCTTCTCCCTTTACTTCCTGTTCTACTAGCTTTTAAAGATTGCATTGTTAGGCCTAAAATATTATAAATAAAGTTGAATTAGACTACTTGACACAAAGAATGAAATATTGCTTCCAGGTAAAAATGCCTCCTTTTAATTCAAATTTCTCCATAAACATAAGTGTATCAATGACTATATTGAGTGCAAAGTCCATTACTATACAAGTGATGACAAAATGTCCTTGCAAGTATAATGAAGTTGGAAATGGCTGATGGAGCAACACAAAGATGATGCTGGTTTTCACTTGGAAAATTCACTTTTATATGCTTGAATTAACTTTTATTTGTTTGCATCTCTCCTTTCAAGCCAGCTGTTATGTGCCAAAAAGTAATTCTGAATGAATGACAATCTGGGGTTCCATACTTGTTCTCTCTCAGTGACTTCCAGATCAAATGCATATGGTTTACAGGTCCAAAGTTGATTTTCTGGCTGCCAGAGCTGTACATTCAATCTGGGATCAGAAAATTAAGCATTATTCTTTCTGGGCCTGTGTGAAAAGTTCACAACAAAATGCCAAACACATCAAATGCATTTTCATTTGATCTTTCTTCCATGGTCTTTTTCTCAATTAGAATTGCAAAGATGTTATTTTTTTTCACATCAAGACTCAGCAGTGGTACACCACTTAAAGTAGAAAATAAGAATAATCCCGAAATTTGTTGTTTTGAAATGCAAGATAGATGAAAATCTACCCTCATATTTTTACTGTGAAAGATCTGTGAAAGAAACTATTTTCACACAAACAAAACAAACTGACAAAAAGGAAAAACCACACACAGAATACTTCATAATAAAGCATTAAATGTTTTCCATTTTAAGTTGGTGGGTTTTTGTGTTTTGTTTTGGGGGAATTTCTTTGTTATTTACCTTTTTATATTGTTTATAAAAAATCATTCCCCCATTGTTTTGACAAAGTTTCTTCAACCAGTGTTTAGATGAAATTTTGGCATATTATTAACTTTCATCATTATTCTAAATATAGCAAATCTGTATATATAACATCCGTTTTGGCAAGCCCCAAAAAACCCTCTAGCATATCTCCTAGTGAAGAAATATGATATTTTTAATTATTATCTCTACACTGTCTTCCTGACAGAGGAGTGTGAAGTGTGAGACCCTCAGCTATGGTTGCAAAAGGTCCAGTCCAGAAGCCTCTTCTGTTAAGGCAGCACTGAACACAGAACAGTTCAGTGAAGCACTGTAGAGATACAGCAATTAGTTTATTATGAAAAAGTTGGAGATTTCAAGTCTGTATCTTAAGTAAGTCTGTCATAGACCAGGACTAGAAATACATACAGAAATAAATGTGAATACAGTAAGCATGCACTGGTCTTACTTTTAATTGTCCTTCCAACTCTAAGATCACTTTTATTTTTCAAACTCTGTAGACCTTTTTGAATAAAAGAGGACTTTCAACATTTACTTTCATATGAAGTTTTAGATGAATTAGTTTTAGTCATGTTTACACATTGTGGTTTGCTTTCCTCTTGTAGTTCAAGAAGTCAAAATTTAGTCTCCCATACTAACGTTCAGGCAAATTATTTCATACTTGCACATGAAAGAAGCCATTTCAGCTTTGTTTACACCACAGAGAACAAATGAATGGAAGCCGAAACACATAACTTGGGAAAATAATTACTGCCATGCAACAGAATTGGCTAATATGTGCACCGCAAACATATGGAATAAAAGGATATTACAGAAGAAATACATTGAAGAAATTCAGATAATGACCATAGTGGAGGAGATCACAAGATCATTTCCGGAACATCATGAACCAGGGGAAAAATATCTTAAATTTACCTAATTCATAATTCATCATGAAGGGATCATTTTGAAGATCAGACATTCTTTGTTTGTTGCCCAGAGAAGTTGTAGAAGCCTTATCCCTGGAAGTGTTCAAAGCCAGACTGGACGGGATCCTGAACAACTTGATGGAGTGAATGGTGTCCCTGCCCATTGCAGGGGATTAGAGTTAGATGATTCTATGATTCTCACCATTTGAATGTTTTTCAGAACAAACAAATGTATACATAACTCATGGGTTTGTGACACATGAAGTCCTCAGAAAAAGCTGGCACAAGTTTTTTTCTGTGTGAGACATCTACATTTTTAACATTATTATTTTCTTAATAATATCAAGTAACACCAACAACCACAGCAATTAGCAGTGAGTTAAAGAAATTGCAAAGTTGTTGAGGAAGCAACCTCGGGATGATGAAGAGAAAATCTTAAATGAGTCCCATGATAGGCATGTTACACAGAATCAACTTGGCATAGACTCACCATACAGTATTTCATCCCTATCTATCAGTGTGGATTAGACTAGAAGAATAGGAAACATCTCTTGACACAGATCCTGAAACTGATTGGTACAATCAGACAGTTACAATTAAACTTATAAAAATGATCCTCACAACTTGCACTAACCCGAAGTTTTTTTCCCCCTAACAGACATATTTAAGAGGGCAGTCAAAAATATCTTCTCACTGTGCTTACGTTCATTTTATCTCAGCTAAGTTACACATAGATGATGTGATAAAAAATCGCCATCTATTTATATGCAAGTTGAAGAAACATGCTTTGACCATGTACTCTAAAAGCAGCAGATGCCATCTGTAATTGAAATTATGTAAATCTATTCTGTGGAGGAACAACTAAAAAGCATTTCTAGGAGCAATTCTGATGACATTTCAAAATTAAAGAACATGAGGTCTCTGATTTATTTTAAAGTTGTCCTACTATCTCATTGAAAAATAGAGTAAATGTGTATTTATATTGATTTGATTGATATGTTACAACTGTACCTGTATATTTTTAACAGGTTGATTAAAATTTTTCAGAAAACCCAAAAAGACACCAAGTTTAAGTGTTGCACAAATTTGCCAATTAAACATAATTCAAAGTTATCAACTTCTATTGCATCAAGCAAGAACCAATGAAATCCTGGTGTTTTTTAAAAGGAGATGGGTGAAATTATAATCTTACCACAAAATTTGCTTTTCTCACAAATTACGTTTTCCCAGTAGCTAACTTCAGGATCCTTGAAGCGTACCTTGAAGGCAAATACATCCACACTGGGAGGAAGTGAAGATAAGTTTCAAAACTAAGAATTCAGTAAGGAAAAAAAATTGTCTAAGTTCCCTCTTTTGGACTGAAAAAACTCCCATTTACGTGCCCATGATATTTTAACAAAGGTTTACACCACTTTCATTGTCACTGCATGGAAGTGCCTACTACCAGTTTGGTGTTGCCCAAATTGGATCCTTCATAGTCCCTAAGATATTAGAAGATATTGAAATTACAAGGAAAAATAGCCTTCTGCTTCTATATGTATTGCAAGTAAGCAAGAAAAAAATGAAGGAAAGTAATAAGAGTACAAAAAAAGTTGACAGTAATGGTTTCCAATAAATTTAGTTTCATTTCCAGTTTTTTAAAAAAGTATTGAAAATATTTTTGCATTACTAGAGGCTAAGAATCACTGTATCAAGCAACAAATTATTTCTCAAGAAGAGAGGGCTCAAGATATTTAAATTGTTCATATTACTACCAGAACTTGATGACTGTGAACATCAGCATTTTACCACACTGATCATCGCAGGTTTATCATTTGTATGATGTGCTGTTTTCAGATGAACAGGGAGTAATCTGAAGTAGGACACTACGTGGCTGGCAAAGTCTTTGCGTGACAAAGCAGCCTTCAGAATTAAAATGATAAACGCCTCACCACATGCAAATAAGAGATGGTAATCCTGGCTTCTGATGAAGGTTGATCATCCAACAATAACAAGAGCTAGAGCCCTGGGTATCACACAAGTATCTAATACCAGACAGGCAAGTATGCCAGATGTCCTCTAGCCAGGATCATATAACTTGTTTTAATCCAGAGTGATTTGAAAGCTATCATTGTAAAATGCAATATTTGTCACTACTTTTCCAAATTGTGGCATGAAATTTTAATTCCAAGTTGGAAAAAAAATTAAAGTACCCTAAGCTGCCTAGAAAATGGCAGCAAAAATTTGATATGAGGGAAATTAAAATATTTAGAGTCAGAAAATGTAAACAAATACCAATATGCCCAGAGTCACTGAGTGTATCTCTGTTCATTCTTGAAGGAGGCTTTCCATGGGATAGTCCCAGAACTCAAGGCAATAGGCACAATATATCAAGAATAAAAATCTCTGATATTTTTTTCTTAAGTATAGAAACTAAAAGACAAATCCATGTGGAGAAGAAACTTAGAAGCCCCTAAGCTAGAAACACAAAATCTATTCTCAGTATGATGCACACCTCGGTTTCCATGTAAGATTCAAAAGATATCTACTTAGAGATGAAGACCTCCATCTAGTTTGACAGGGATTTATTAAAACCTGTTTAATACACTTCCTCCTTCCATTAAATACATATTTCTTTCCAGGAAAAAAAGAATCCTCATGGAAAATTACATACCAAATCTGGTTCTTAAATTTTAGCCTTTTCAAGCTCTTACCCAGATTGACAAGAAGGTCAGTGATGCGCTGAGTGTTGCTACAAAGATTACAGAAAAGTGCACTAAAAGTGCTATGACTGTCAGCGCCTTGATGGCTTCAGATCACATTATGGTGTTGAAGAGTTTCTATTAACACTGAGCTCAGTATTTCACCCACAAGCTTTTCCTCAGCCAAGTGTGCTATGGATTCAGAACACAGCTCTCACAGTTCTTCCAGGACCTCAGACAGAGTGCAATGTTTAAAAATAAATTTTAAAAATATATTATTTGTCCCAAAATACCTTGTTCTGCTTGAGCAGAGTCAGAATTCTCAACCTGAATCCAATCAATTCTTTCACAATGCAACTGACAATTTTTCCCACAATCAAGAAGCACTCCAATCAGTTAGTGAATAGATTCATTTAGGGTTAACCAAAAAATACGGCACCCAAGAATTTTTTCTGATTGAGATTTTGTGGATGTTCTGACAGGGCCAGATGCATGCCAATTCTTGAAATGATTGAAAAACTCCTTATGACTCCAGAATCCAATCTCTGCCGCATTTAAAAAAAGGAAGTATAAAACACAACTCTGTCCATATTTTAAGGAAAGTATGTTTAAAGTCCACCAGACAATGGCCAAAGTGAGCTGTCAGAGGAAAGAAAGAAACGGAGAATAAATTATTTGTAGAAATTTGAAATAATCATATAAGCACAAATGCCACAAGACAAACAAAAGTCATGAAACTATTTGCAAAGCATAATGATTCTTGCCATGTTTTCTTTCCATTTTCTCATTGCAGTCTTCAACATCCTCATGAGGGGAAGAGGAAGGGCAGGTACCTATCTTTTCACTCTTGTCACCAGCACCAGGACTTGAGGAAACAGCATGAATCTGAGTCAGGGGAGGTTTAGGTTAGGTATCACAAAAAAGTTTTTCACCGAGAGGGTGGTTGGGCACTGGAACGGGCTCCCCAGGAAAGTGATCATAGCACCAAGGCTGTGTTGAGTTCAAGAGGCATTTGGACAACACACTCAGGTTGTGATGTGACTCTTGGGGTATCCAGCACAGGACCAGAGGTTTGACTCAGTGATCCTGATGACTCCCTTCCAAATCAGCATCTACAATTCTATGATTCTATGATTCAATTTCTGTGTTATGAGAGCCTTATGCTTCTGTCTGGTAAGGCAGTGTTATATCTAAGTTAAACTGAATGGGCTGATTGAATACTGTTATTGTCCCTCAGCATCTGACTTTATATTTAAAAGTGACACTGTTTGTTCCTTATGTTATACTTCTTTATTACTACTGATGTGGCTTCCTAAGTCAAAGTCTGCAATGTTTTCAAAGGAACACCCAAATCTCAATTTCAAAAGCCAAGCAGTTCTAAAATTTTACTTGCTTTGGGTGACCAGCTCTTTATAATATTTATCCAAAATGTGTGTCCTAGAAAAAGGCAATAGTGGTGGAATTACAAAAAAGGAAGTTGTATATCTGGGGATAGTTGATTCCATATTGAAATGATTCATCACAAGTTACTCAGAGGAACGTCTTATATTCATTATTCAGTAGTTTTTCATCTAGTGAGAGTAGCTATTCCAAGTGCAATAAAATAATGTTATAATTCCAATAATTTGTGTGTCTGGGTTGGGGAATGAAAATAAATAAAAATAAAATGCCGGAGCATCATCATTTCTTTTGCTCAAAGCATTTTCTTTTCAGAATTTCATTTGGACTTCTAACATGAAAAAAATCAATTCCATCACCTTTCTCAAGAACTAAGCTCTTAATGTTCTAATTTTGTGGTTGAACTACCTTTTAAATTTGCGTATTTTGTTCTATTTAAACAATTTTGTCTGAGACTAAGACACCGGTGAAGAAATTTTGTGTAGAGCTAGATCAAAGTTCCAGAATTCAATTATGATGACTTCCTTAAATCTCTGCAGAAATCCAAAGGTTGTTCTTCCAAAATGACAAATAGATGTGCCTATATAATATAGATCAATAAATATGTCTGTATACGCACACATTTCTATATCTGTATTTGTATGTGTATGCATACATATAAAGGAAATATTTTTGCTTCAATTAATAGAAAAATGTGATTGTGACCTGTAAATATGCAGTCTGACGTAACAGTTTCACTCTAAATATTACAGTTAAAAGTTCATTTCTGAAGCTCGTGGACAATGAATTTAGACTATTGGGTTTTTTGCGTTTTTTTTTTTACCCTGTCCTCTTTTTGCTGTATTCTAGTTTTGACAAGTTCTGGATCTATATTTATTACAGACATTTTGAAAACATTTGCTCATGTCTTCAATCAATTCTTGAGCTTAGCAAATATTTCCTGTGGTTATTTCAATGTTTAATTTGTTCATGCTTTTTTCAAATTGGTGGGATCAGGTCAACCAATCTTTCTCTGGAACTTTTTTGTGTGCATAAAAAGGTGTATTTCACTGTATGATTGATTATCAATTACTAATGAAAACAATAAACCATCCAAAACTGAGAAAAATAATGTTGGAGTAAATATTCTCTACATAATGTATGTGTTAATATTCAGTCATCTCAATCAATTTCAAGGAACCTTTGTACCCCACTGTCACTACCAGTAGAACTTGTCAACCTCATAAATATGCAAAAAATAACCCTTTTAATCATCTTCTTTCTCCTGACCATACCTCTCTTGTAATGCACCAGATATTCTTTGCAAATGTCACCAACATTTCACCTGAAAACCTAACCCTCCCTTTTCTGTATACTCAGATTTTATCTTACTGCTCAATCAACATCACAATAACTATATTTTACAGCAAAGCAGACTTCCTATGTTCTAATCAAGAGCAGAACATTACTCAAAATTATCAACATGGTATTGGTACGCAACCTCATTTGATTTTTCAGCTAATTTCACTTCATGATTGTGAGTTGATCAAGAAGAGAATAGAAAACAATTTTCAAACAAGATGATGACTAATGCTGTTTAGAACTAAATCAGGTTCTGGGTCAGTCCCTGGTGTGCACAGCATTAACAGTCCTGCATGGCTGCTTCATCTTAAGTCAATCATTTTCTCATTCAATTGAAAATACTTGAAACTGACTGCTGCTTTATAAATTATTCCACATTTCAAGATAAAATGTCATAATATTATTTTAAACTCAAAGAGCATGTGGCCACATACTATGTATAGAATCAATTAGCATAATACCAGATAACATGAGGTGATATGCGAATAGAAGAAGAATGCAGTATTGGCACAACCCAGCACAGCAAACTCTGACATCTGTTTGGCAATATTTTGCACGTGTAAATTCTGCAGCTCTGTCTGTCTGTGTTTAATGAACTTGTCTGGAAATTCAGAGCACCTAACTGAGAGATTAGCTAAACTAACAGCACAACAGCAGTCTGTTTTAATTTAGGCTGTCTGCAAGCTACTGCTATGAAAATTAACAACTCTTAAGTGTGTTAAATAATCCCTGGCCTTCGTAATAATTGAGCAGACTGAAAGAAGTCTTACAACTTGTATTATCTTGTTGTCAAACACCAGCTGACTTTTTTCCCCTTGTATATTGATTTGGAGAATTAAGCTGCCTCTATGTAGATATGTCAGCCTGGAAGGATTTTAAGGACAGCTAGCAAAATCCTAGGGCTACCAGTTTTAAGTTACCAATGTCAAATAAGACATTAATTCATAGTAACAGGCAGACCCTATGTTTTTACCTCCTGAGCAATTCCAAGAGAGAGCAGACAGGACACAAATTAATTGGTTTTCTGCCTATCTATAAGGCTTTGGGCCAAAGAGTAGTGGCTGAGAAATGAAGACAGATTCAGCTGTATGAGGTTGATAACAATGCTCTGCAGCCCCAAAATCTACGTTCTGTATGTTTTGCCATAAATTGTCATAGAATCATAGAATATGCTGAGTGGGAAGGGACCCATCAGGATCACTGAGTCTGACTTCCGGCCCTATGCAGGACACCCAAGAATCACACCATGTGTCTGAGGGTGTTGTCCAAACACTTTGCAAACTCAGACAGGCTTGGTGCTGTGATCACTTCCCTAAGTAGCCTATTCCAGCACCCAATCACCTTCTGAATGAAAAATCTTTTTCCTGATATTTAACTTATACCACCCCTGACTCAGATTCATGCCATTTCCTTGGGTTCTGCCACTGATCATGAGAGTGAAGAGATCAGTACCTACCCTTCTGCTTTCTCTCATGAAGATGTTGAAATGAGAGATCTCCTGCAATGAGATCTCCTGTTTCCTCTTCTCCAGGCTGAACAAACCAAGTGATCATAAGGCTTCCCCTCCTAGTAATCCTTTCTCTAATCAATTAGCTACCCTGCCCTGACTTATTAAAACACCCATGGTATGTGCTGGAGTTAGAGAAAGAGTGCCATTCTGGCATCAACACATGTTTGCTTAGCACTTACTTGACAATACGTTACCACTTAAAACCGGGGGGGAAGTTCACGCTCAGAATAGATGGGAGAAGAGAACAAGAGGAAGTGGCCACTGACAATGGAAGTTATCATAAAACCTTATTAACATCATAAAACCTTATTAACATCACCTTATTAACATTATTGAAATAATGCCAAGAAACCTCTTTTGAGGCATCTTGTGGTGCCAGGCAGAGAAACACTGGAGCATAAGACATGGCTCAAAAAGTCTTTCTCCATTCTGGACAAAAATGCTATCAGCCCCTGGAAGGAATGATGTGGATGTTGTTCCACTGTTTCTCAGCTCCTCCAAGTTCAAAGAACTATAAAATTTCCCAGGCATGTATAATCTCATTTTTCTTCAATAACTTCTGATTGATGGCTAGTCTTGTTTTGTGGTGACATCAAAGAGTCAGGAGGTGATGTTGATTTTGGGAGAACTGAAGCTGAGGTGACTATATTTCCTATTTCTTTGGCACTGAGAAAAACTATTCGCTTGCTTTTTCAGGACTTTGATTTTTAATTCTCTGGTAAGGTATCTAGGGACTGGAACAGCCATTAATTATAACTTTTCTGGTTCATGCAACAGAAAATATCCAATAAATGTGTGCATTGTCATGGGTTAAGGAGTAGTTGAAGACCTTGGCTCCTGGAATATAAATAGAGATGTGGACGGATAGGTCACCGCAGGCAGGTGGAAGAAATCCATCATTGCCAGGTAGTTTCCTAGATTACTTCAGTATTTATCATCAGGCAAAGACCATTACAAATTGATTGTGCTGACATCTGAGCTCTTGCTATGGGGTCTGACCATGAGCAGAGAGATCTCAGAAACTTCTGTTTTCTACAGTTTCAGTTCAACAACATTTCATATCAAAGATGTTTTGTTTCTATGTTCAGCAGGGAAGTTAGATGGAAATTTTGTACTTCAAAGTACTTCACCTTATATTACCTCTGTGCAAATATGACTGAAAACAGCAGTCCACATATTTTGAAATATTTGATTCTGAATATAAATAAAATAAAGGGCACAAATCTCTAAGTTTAATTCACCATATATTATTTTTAGGAAGGTAAACATGCTATTTCCCTATAGATAAAACAGGTCATTTAGGGAACTACTTGAAAATGTGCAGGTGGCAGAAATGTAACCACCAATGAGTAAAATTTAGTGACTTCACTTGCATGACTGGCATAACTAAATATTTTTTTTAATAAAGTATACATATTTAATGGTTTCAGTGTGTGGATATTTTTTCATGCAAATATGAACACTGATATCTTTATGGAGAAATTCATCTATCTAGTGCGTCAGATAAGGTTATACAGTGGCCAGACTCAAGGGAAAAGAAGTATATTTCATTTGAGCTGAAAAAATACAGTGTGTTCCGAGAGAATATAGTCAACATTTTTCTTCTTCTTGACATGAAACTTTCAAAGTAGATGTTATTTTTTCACATAATACAGCCATTTCTCCTACCAACAGTTTCAACAAACAGAAAACATTGAAGTGAACACTATTTTTATTCTTTCTGATTAAATCTTTTTTGGTAGCTATGTGCAGCATAACACTTTTTAACATTAAAGGTTTGAACTCAACGAGCTTCATTTTATCTGTCTGGTTTTTATTTTGTTCATGGATTTATTGTCAGAGAAAAGTTCTCTCCATTCTCACTGCACAGCCTGAGTTAGATGAGTGTTCATAAGTCATTATAGAGGGATTGCATTTCTCAAGGCAAGACGGTAAAGGAAAAAAACCAAATATATATTGGATATTCTCTCTATAAATGAAGAAGTGGCAAAATAATTTGTTGGTATATCCATACTGATGTAGACAAGGAAGAAATTAATGACATGAACCAAAGACTGAAATATGTTCCTAATTGCTATGAGACCACTGTGTTTGATGTAACATGCACAGCAGAACACTACAAAGCTGTATGCCTTGCAAGATGACCTTCTGGTGGGAGACAAGAATTCCTCATCGAAGTGTCCTGCAACTCTGCAACAGAATCTCTTATCTGATTCACTCACTGATTGGTAAAGACCAAACCTAGAAAGAGAGACCAAATCAAAGACAGCACATTCTTCTTTGTGAGTGAAAACACTGAATTTGTCACGTATCACACCTGTCAGATGAAGGCTACTTCACATACAATCCTTGTATTGTTTCTCGAACCATTATTGAACAGTTAAACTCTTTTATTTCATCAGACAATGCCCAAACAAAAATAAGTGTTCTTAGGAGAGTAATAAGAAAATATACACATGAAGACTGATCTGGCATGAATTTTTATGACATTTAACATCTAAGTAAAATACTACTTCTGTGTTTATGACTCTGTCCTTGAATTAAATACAACCTCCATGCTCATTATTTCTCTTCAACCAGTTTTGCCATCAGAAGAGGAATGTTATCTATCCATTTAGGATTGTTAAGGAAAATTCTGTTCATTAAAAAAAAAAATCAGAATGAGGCTGGTATTAGGAAAAACTCTCATTATGGCAAAAATGAAGGTTGTGAACAGCTAAACAAAGGGACTGTGGAATGTTCTTCACCAGATATATTTATACTTACTTAAATGAAGGTTGCATTCCTTTGAAACTAACAACAGTTGTATTTAATTTTTTTTTTTTTAATGCCTCTTCTTGGCTTTATTTTTGACTGCCTTCCAGATATTCCTAATCTACAGTCTTCCTGTTCTGTGGAGAATGGGCACTCTGATTTCTTGATCTTCACAGGTGGGTGGCAATTCTTATAATTACACTGCACCTCCCAGACTATCATCACTAAGACTAAAAGTTTTGTCATTTGACTGTAAATAGAAATATTTATCCATATCCATGTTCTTCATTTGTATGAATGAGTTAGAGAACGTTTCTCTGTGGAGCAAAGACAACTTGAAGTAATTCATGACTGTAATCATTACTCCTAGAGTAACTGTTATAAAGATCCTCCAAAACATTTAATTTGAGCTACACGTTCCAAACGTTTTAAGTTGGCATATGCATTCTAGAATAAATTTTGTACTTGTACCAATTCATGAAAAAATTGCTTCGATAAAGTTAGTACTGATGGATAGTCATTTAATTCAGGAGGTAACAAACACAGATTCCTTTCATTGTAAGCTAAAAACATATAAACAATCATATAAAAGTACCTTTTTGAATTTTAGGGGTTATAGTATGAAATATAAGTGATCTTCCAAAACTGCAAGATAAATGAAAATAATGAAAAACAATCACAAGACAGACAGTGATTATACAAATTTGTAAAGTTCTGATTTTGCACAAGTTAATATTCTGCAGCCCTAAGGACTGTAGTTTTGATACTTGAATATTAAAGGATTAGCATCAGTAGCATTCTCACCCTTGGTAGTATTCTTTAAAATGCATGTTGTACTTATAAGAAATTATAAATAGCAATCTTCCAACAACAGCAAAACTAGGCATGGACCATTAGCTATATTACAATGTAAAAGTTTAGACCTACTCTCCAGGAAAAGGTACTCGAATATTAATCTGGTTGAGCAACTTAACCAATGAAGCATTTGCATTTTTCTAATGATACTGAGGTAAGTTCAGATCAAAGAGAAAGCAGAAAGCTATTTTCTTATTTTTTTCCCTGCCCCTATTGCTATATTAAGCAAATACATTCAAAGAAAATCTGATTGCAATCACTGACATTTTAGAAATACACTTTTCCTATTAGTAAGGTAACCTGCTGTTGCCAGCAGCTATCAGAACAGGAAGTGTCACAGTAACATAGGTTTTATGCTTGTTATTTGTTTCCTGAAGAGTATCATCTAGTGCAATTTCATGTCAGAGATAATATATCTGATATGTTAATAAAGTACTGACATTCAGAGATTCACCTGGAATCTTTTTACAGTGTTCTCTCCTTAAATTTTTAGATATCTGGTCTTATTTCTCCAGTTTAAAGATCACAATGTTAAGATATTAATTAGTGAACCATCAACACAAAGAAAGACATTACAGTAAGACTTGACTGTATGACTTGTGTCAAAACATTTCTTATGATCTACCTTCAAAATTTACTTTGGTCACTATCTTTCTCAGCTTTCCAATGGGGGGGAGGAGAAAAGAAAAGCAATAATTTTCCCCCATATGTTTTCCCTTAAAAAAATAATTAAGAGGATTTTTTGTTCTGTTTTGGTTGAGGGGTTTTTTATAATCTAGCATAGATCTTTTGAGAAGACTCATAAAATCTGATTTTAATCTATGATGAGCATTTTTGAGCTCCTACATATTTTTCAGACTATTGTAATTCTATCACCTAATTTTTTTCCCCTGCAAATCTTCCTAGACATTTTTTGGGAAAAAAAATAGTTGGTGATATTTTCATTAGTGGTGTGAAAGTAAGTAGGATTTTAAAAATGGCTCTATTCATTGTATAAAAGCACATGAGTTCTGACACACTATTCTTTACAGATGTATCTGAACAATGCTTATGTTCACTGCTTGCCTTACCAAAAACAATAAAAGAACTCTGGGAACATTAGAGAGAAAAACTTATGATGAAGAGGCAATGGAAAAAAGGCAAATGTTGATTCAAACCAATCATTGTGCAATAAAGTATGTCACTTTATTTTGAATCAATTTAACTCAATTACTTAATGAGGCATAGTCGAGGAAGTCACTCACGAGAATGATTCAATTATTTAAAAATATTGGAAACAGTGAGGGGGAAATATAATATATTAGGATTTTTAAATTGAAGAAGGAAAATACGAGATAAGGGAGAGAATACTGAAAAGTCACCTTATATGTGAGGATGTGGGCAAGTGAGAGGTCAGCATTATCTCATCTTACTGTCTTTGTGTCTTTCAGTTTTGTGTCCAGGAATCATTTGCTTTTACAATGAAAGTGATTTAGTTTCAGTTTTTCTTAGTTTGCTTTGGCTAATGTCCTGCATGTGACAGTAGCTTAGCTTACCAGAAAGGCTAAGCAAGGACTCATTCAGCTATGATGACTAATAGCTCATACAGGCATGCATTGGAAGTCCAGAAATGATGGTGAACAGAACAAGCAGCAGCAGAAATATATTGCAGGAGGGGCGAAAAAAACCCACCTCAATTATTTTCCACAGAAAAGAAACATCCCCTTATATTCTCCTAGCTGCATGCCAAAAAACATACTTGAAATGTTAAACTATTGTTACAATTTGGGAAGCATGAAAATTGCAAAAGCTGCAAGCTGAAAATGCTACAGATAACAGAGAAACACAATTTAGTGGATTTTCACTCTTTTTACTAATAACTGACAAAGGATGCTTTGATCAAGCAGATTCTGTTGACAGAGACTTTCCACAGCAGACAGAAGCTCTTATCTTCAAGCTATGAAACACAAAAAACGTTCATAAAGATCACTTTGAATGCCATTTTCTCTGTATTATGTAAGTTTAGGGATTACTGAGCACAAAAAGGTGTGTGATGAAAGATACAAGACTTGGAAGATATTCTAGTGCACAGTAATTCACTGCATTTATTACCATTAAATTCCACATTCTGCTGGTAAACATTGTTCCCTATTTAGCAGATGTGTCAATGGTTCTAACAATCTTCATAAGAAAAAATTCTGCTCCAACAAATAGATTAACCTTAAAAAAAAACCCACAGACTTTCAACATTAGATACAATAGTTCTTTCCCCTCTTAAACCCTTCTTCTGGAATATTACGGCATATTTAACCTGAATTTCCTTAACTTACTAAATAGGGAGTGAGAGTCTGTTTCTGGGGAAAAGCATTTTAAGAGCACACTGCCTTGCTTGCATTCTCAGAACATCTTGGTAAACCAATTAAACCAGCTTTTATTTTAGACATTTGTTATTGCTTTCAGTGCTTTTTCCAACAGCATAAAATTCTTTAATTAAACCTTCAATATTGAGTATCCCATTATAACTTTACAGTTGGCCTTCCAAACACATTGAAGAACTTGACAGTGTTATGAATCACAGATTATTTGTCTCTCTGTAGCCTAATCTGTCAAAAAGATTGAGATTGGATCTTTATCTGAAAGGCTGGTGTTGATTCAAATTCAGTGACAAATTAAACTGGGAGTGTGTAGTTACGTTTACACACACGTCCATACTTTTCCTGCAACTGTGGTTTAATTCCTCCTAAATCATTGCAGTTTTCAGAGCAGTGTATTAAAGCTCAATCAGTAATCCTACATGAATCTACTGTATTGGTAGATATGGATGTATCATTTGGAGTCAATACTAGCCCAGAGGGCTTGCAACTGTCTTATTCATGATGGTATTCACTGAAAACCAGGATATCTCTTGTATCTTATCTTTAGGACTTAGATATCTAAATCAGGATTGCTTCACACATGTTGCCAGTCTTATAATAAACTGGAATTGGGCACACAACACCTTATGAAATGCAGTATAGATATAACAGCTTTCCTAGAAGAATGAAGCTCCTTATGAACACAGATGCAGTTTATTTTGTACTTTAGTCTGCAGTTGCCTTGTAGTGATGCCTACAACATTTTCTCACTGCCACAGTGATCATTTCATCTCTTCCCAGAACTATTATTTTTGACTATTCATCATTTCAGTTTTGTCAATATTCTCATTAGATGACCATTCCTAAAATTATTAGCTACTTTAATGTTCCATCTGATTTTTCTTCTAAACAATGCCAATAATGTAACTGATGATTGGTTTGAGTATTAATTTCTCAACCAATGCACAGACCATCAGATTGACTCCTTCCTTGAGATTCTGCTGTCATCAGTCACCTTAGTCTATCAAATTTACATAATGGGAAAATTAAAAAAAACCCTGAAGTCAGAAAAGAGCTTTTTGTATTCAAAAGCTACAATAAGTATTCTATTAGCATACCTTGCAGACTTCAGCTGGGTATGTTCTCAGCATAGGTCAAAGAAATGTTTGTTATGCCATCCTCATTTGTTTAAACCACCCATAAAACCTTTTTAAGTCCTTAAATGTTTTTTTTCTGTGTGTTTCTACAGGTGGTTTGAAGTTATTAACTTAGAATTAATATATTTCTGTGGATTAAAGTAAATGACCAGTAAATACCTCTACCTAAGTAGAAGTAATTCTTGACAAGAAATAAAAATCACACTCTTCCTTATTGAGTTAGGTTGCAGAAGGTCCAGAGTCAACAGCATATGAAAAACTAGCAAAATTCCCTTTTAACTCTCTAGATATGATTCAAATTCATCTGAATTTAAGGAAAATTTCCCATCAAGTGGTGTAGGCTTTCACAAAGGCTCTAATTTGTTAAGAAGAATTGTTGCAATTTTATATTAACCCATCATAGTTTAACTTTTAAATCAGAATATAATTTTTGGCATTGGCCATGCATATGGGGCAGTATAATGTGTTCCTCAGAAGGAGCAGTATTTGTCCCTTCTTTGATATTTTTTTTGTATACCGTGTGTCTTTTCAAATAATGGTGAGAAGATAAGCCTCGAAAACCAAAACCAATGAACACTGGAGGAAATTGGGGTGACTCCCAGGAAAAAATACATGGCCTTTAATGTATTTTTAGGAAGAAGTAGCCAGATCCTCCCTGCTTCCTAGTTTTGAAACTGTCTACAAGATAAGGTCTCCAGTTTGAGAATCAAGTCTCTTCAGCTGCAGATGTGTGAAGCTGGTGCAGTCAACAGAAGCTAACTTCTGCATTCACCTTCCTAAAATGACTCTATTTTTTCACTAGCTTCAAAAATTCACACCCAATGAAAGCACAAGACCTTCATGTCTTTTTTCATGTAACCCCATTTCTCCCTTTTCAGCTATAGTCCTTTTATCTTCTTGCATTCCTGAAAGTTGATAGTAAAAATACTTCAATGTGTAACAGATGTACATGTGTGCATTGCATTATTAAACATAGTGCACACTCTCAAAAATGTAACTTTTTTTCTGTTCTCATTTTTTGCAAGTAAACTTTCATGACTGGAAAATCTGTTGTACCACTTTCAAATGTGCCAGGTGCTCATGGAAGGAGGATTGCAGTGTGGTGCATTTTACAGGCAGTAGTAAACAATTCAGTAAGTGTCCCTATGGCCAGATCTGACTGTCTTTCTACAGTCCCATTGAAATTTTGCGGATTTCTTCAGGACTCTCATGAACCTCCTGATTGAAAGAAATAAAGTAAAAAACTCAGAAAGATAACAAGATTCCCTATTCAGATCCCTAAAATATCTAAGTAGCTAAGATTAAAGAACAATGAAACTGTCATTAGGGGAGATATATTTCAATGTGGTCATTTACAAAGTTCATAAATCATGGAGTACTAACTAGATGGATTAAAGAAATGGAAATATGATAGACTTTGTTTAACTGAATGCCTATCTAATTGTCAGAAACATGTAACTCAAAATTGCTTAAGATATATTCCTAAAGAAAAATTTATTTCTTTTGTAAGCAAGCCTAGAGTAACCTCCTCACTGTCTATATTGTCTGCAGAGCAACTGGAGAATGTGTCAGAATGTGCCAAATTCAGAGCAGATGTTACACTTTCACTAAAAGTTTTTATGGTAAATTTGGTAGCCCAAACTATAAACAGGAGACAAACATGACATAAATTACGAATGAAGATTACTGAAGACTCACAAGACTTGTACAGATTTTAGTGAAAACAAAAATATGAAAAGTGAGTGTTTCTGGTGGATTATCTTGGTTCAGTTCTCATTGGTTTTTCATCTTACACAACTGCTTACAATTCCAATATATTTAAAAGTATAATAAAACACTGGAACTTGGTATTTTATTGTTTGTTTCTTCATCTTGGCTGCATTAATTGGGCACTGGAATTTTCCATATAAAATATCAGCAAAAACATAAAAAATAGTCAAAATATGAAATAGGGGAGAGAGACAGTTTGACTTCTCTTCCAAGTTCTAGAAAGAGAGAGAGACAGTTTTGACTGATTCATATCCAGATTGTGCCTAGAAGTTTTTATTTTGACAAATACAGTCTAGTGGGATTTAAAAAAAAAAAAAAAAAACAAAACAAACACCCAAGAGATTAACTGGTAAAATTTTCAATCCTTTCCAGTGAAAAATGAAACCATGCCTATGTAAGTCACTGCAAGAAGTGGAATACAGCTTCTCTCCCAGAACTCCTGAGATATACCTGTTAGCATGAGACTGTGATCATGGCAAAAAGGTTGCACCATGAAATGGACTGGAAATAGATCACACAAACATATAGCTATGCAACTTCAGAAGCAGCATTTTCAGATGTTTTGCCACCTTGGAGTGCTGCACTGCTAGCAGGTGACTGAAAGCAGGTCTTTCAGCAAAGACTCTGATGCCCCCATCTATATCAATAAAACAGTGCTAGTGATATGAATACCTTTTGCACAGTACCATATGATCATAGCATCATAGAAAGCTTTGGCTTGGAAGAGATCTTAAAGATCATCTAGTTCCAACTCCCCTGCCATTGACAGGGATACCTTTCATTGGACCAAGTTTATCAGAGCTCCATCCAGCCTGGCACTGAACAGTTCAAGGAACAGAGCATCCACAGCTTCTCTGAGTAACATGTTCTAGTGCCCTACCACCCTCACAGTAAAGAATTTCTTCCTAATAGCTAATCCAAACCTGCTCTCTTTCACTTAGTTAAAAAGAGGTATATACTTTCAACATACAGAATGACTTCTAGTTTTGACAGAACTGTTTTAAATCAGCACTAAACATGAAAGTCATTAACTAGACTCTGCAGTTGTTAGCACAGGCAATAAAATATGAATGGAAGGGTTTAAATTACTGTTCGTGTTACCTCACAGGATTATCTAGGTCAGTTTGACCTGTCTGTGCTGCTCTAGTAAATGTGCAGCAACCCTAATAGGCTTGAAAAAATTCTAAGGCATAGAATGGGTCAAACATATGCAGAGGGTCAAACTTGATCACAGCAAACCTATCTGGTCTGTGAATAAAATTGTTTTAACTAGCTGGTTACAACGCCAGTTTAATCCTTGTATTCTTATCATTGTATCAATGCAAAACCATCAGAACCTATTGGTGAATTTGACCCCTAATTTTTTTTGCTGTTCATGTACTTGTGTAAGGTTGATAACTGCAGTTTCACGTACATCAGTCAGTTAAGCCCAAAACTCTCATTGACATCAGCAGCAGTTTTATGTGAGAACAACTCTATGTTGCTTATATTATTGATGACGCAGAAGTTTTGATCACTACAGTGATTGGTTTTTTCCTTCCAATAACTGTAAAGGAAGAGATAAGGAAGCTAAACTCTAACTTAGAGTTTGTACTACTTTTGGTTGGGGTAATTTTCTTCATTGTTGCTGGTATGAGACTATGCTTTGGATTTGAGAAACATTATTGATAATACAGGGATGTTTTCCTTATTGTTGAGCAGGGCTTGCACAGAGTCAAGACCTTTTCTGCATCTTGCATCACCCCACCAGTAAGCACACCGAACTGGGAGGGGACACAGCCAGCATAGCTGACCCCAACCAGCCCAAGGGACATTCAATACTATATGTCAGCATGTTCAGCATATAGAGCTGGGGGAAGAAGTAGAAAAGGGGAGACATTCAGAGAGATTAAGTTTGTCATCTCAAGGCATGGTTACATATGCTGAAGCCTGGCTTTCCTGGGGATGGCTTAAAACTTTTGCCTAACCATGGAAAGTGGTGAATGAATTGCTTGTTTTGCTTTGTTTCCTTACATGTTTTTTCTTTAATTATTAGGTTGTCTTTACCTCAACTCAGGAGTTTTCTGTTTTACCCGCTTTATTTTCTCTCCCTTCCCACCAGGGGGAATGAGCAACCAGCTGGGTGGAGTTTAGTTCACAGATGGGGTTGACCCACAACAGTTTTCCTAAATGAAAAGAAAAACAACACCCTGCTTCTTTCTGGCAGTTAGGCCTAGTTAGAATTGACAAGGTTTGTGTGAAAGATGTAGCGAATAGTAGTTAAGATTCAAAAAATTATTAACAAGACAATGATTTCTGTTCTGAATACTGACATCTGCGTGTTCCAATCCAAGAACTACACAAATGGCCTTGCTTCATACCTGTGTGCTTTGATATTTTTATTAGTCAAATTGGGGGAGGGGGATGGAAAAAAGGAAAAAGCCACAAAATTCAAACCAAACTAACCCACACAAGTTTTAGTCAGCTGATTTTATATCTTTGCATCAATTTCTACTCCATTTTAGTTAACACCACTACAGACCATGTGCCTTGTACCAATAAACTGTGTGTTGACGCTGCCTTTTATCATGTATGTGCTTTAGGAAAAAAAATAAAACTAGAAAATTGTTGTATTAGTTAGCTAATTTGTATAACACTTTGAATATGAAAATTACAATATATGTGCAGAGTATTATTATTTTTTATTTCATCATCTGCTATGGCTATTTGTTCAATTAACTAATTACAAATGAATAACAAGGGAATGCATGTGGCATTATCACCGATTTTATGACAATTTACTTTTTTTTCTTGTGTGATTTGACTAAAATCAACATTGAGATATCTCATTATTGGCATCCCCATAAGAAAATGTCTAAACAATTAAAAAAAAAGCAATAGAACACCTTGAGGCTGAAGAAAGATTCAGAAAAGAGCACAGATCTTAAACCATGCCTGTTATTTCTGCTTGTAAAGTTTGCTCCTGCCTGCACTGATTTTTATAAGAAATTTCCTGTCTTCACATTTGCTAAATACAAAATATAAAAATTACTTGACCTGTACCACATTAGTTATACAGATAACAAGAAACACATTGCCACAAGTTTTCCTCCACAAGGGATTAACATCAAGGTGAAATATTGGCTCCTTTACAAGTAAAGGAAATTTTACCCTGGTGTTATACATGTGTCAATATTTAATCCAGATGTCCATATTAAGCTGTCATATCCAATGTTTTCCTTTGATACTAGTGGTCCCAAAGTACTATTAATTTAGCAGAAAAATGGAGAAAGTTGGGAAGTTTTCACTGACCATCCTATTTTTATCCCTCTTCAACTGTGACCTGTTAAGATCCATCTAAAGACCTCTCTTCCATGCTGTATATCTGCATCTGGGGTGTGAACTGAGTTGACTGAATATTTTGATGGTATGTAAGTCTAGATCACCAGATCTGACCTTAGTGTTTAAAATAGTACTTAGGTCAGTAAAGAAACAGATGAAAGACAGATGACAAATTTTATGTAATGCACGAAGTTAAAATAAGCAAATTATTTTGAGGATAATTACAATTTCTATACAGAAGTTCTCCTTTTCTCCCCTAAATCCTCCATCACTTACTGAAAAGGCTTCAGAACAACAGGAGATATTTTCTCTTAATTCCTCTGAAGTATGGTTCTTTTCTGCAAGATACTAGAAACAAGAAATTAGTAAGACCATTTGTATTTGTTTTCTGATTTCAAGACAGACTTTTTTCTGTGACGGCAAATTGCTATGAAATTGCTATACATTCAACTTCTGTGTGCTTGTGTATCCTGCTACATACAAAAAGATTGTGTGCTATTAGTTGTTGATAAACAAAACATAGAGTGAACGAAAAGATGCAGTGGAGTAAAAATTAATATTTATTTTTTGTTTCTCAGTAGGCAGCAAATAAAAAAATAATAGTCCCTCTGATTTACAACCTCAGGGGGAGTTAAAATAAGCGCATTTATTTAAGGAACACCTTTCACAGACTGGGTAAGTTTTTTAAAACATTGTTTTAATTTCTTTTTTCCTAGTAAAAAAAGGACTAGCAGTTAATTGTTTACAGAAGTCAAGTACCCAGAGTATTTTTCTCTCTTTATCCATTTCCCTTTTTTCTACAGTCTGTTTTCATAACACAATAATTACAGGGGCTTGTCACTGATAAAATACTATGATTTCATCGCAACAAGAGAAATCCAACAGAGATGAACTGTGAAGAAAAACAGAGAAAAATACAGGTCATCCATCTCTAATATTCATAATAACACTAGCAGTTTAAAAAATATCTAGTTTTCAACTTCATGTGGAAGGGGCTTTTTATCAGTCAGTGCTTACAGATTTATTTGCTATAAATAAATTTCTAGCTGGTTACTAGATATGCATTAAATATCTGACCTCCTAAATAGAACCAGAAATGCAGGTTAGTTTTCCTTTTTCTTCTCGCTTTGCCAGCCTAAACAACCAGAGCCAGAAAGAGGTCAGACCCTGAAATGCTTGCAGTGCTCTGTGTCCTGCAGGTGGAAATACCACACAGTGAAACGGAAAAACAGAGATGTGAAATGTCCCTATTTTTAGCTGAAAAAATAATAGTCTGAAATCAAACACCACTTGTCACAATGAACTGTCTTTCTGTCTGACTGAAGAATCCTTAAATAAAATCATCTTAAATGTATGGAGAAAATAATTACTAAATACTAAAAAAATAAATAAATGAAGACAAAAGTAAACAGGACTAGAAATCTATTCTGAAAGCTGTGAGAGGAAGAAAAAAAAAAAGAAAAGAAAAGAAAAGGCTCTAAATCACAGCTAAAAGGCTTTGGGATAAATTTCACCTGAAAATTGAAGGTGGAAATTAACCCTTACCAAGACAAAAAGGAAAAAAAGGGAACCTTAGCCTTAGCTTCATAACATAGCCTTTTTGGAGTGTCCTGAAGGTGTGCCTTACTTGCTACATTGTGTATCCAAGAACCTACAAACTCTCCAGCTTCTCTTGAGCTCTGGTATAGTTTTACAGAAATTTCACTGAATATTCTGAGGTGGAAGGGACCCACAAAAATCATCAAGTCTAACTTTTAAGTGAATGGCCCATACAATTCATGTGTGTTGGCCTTGTTGTTCTTTCCTTCTTGTCACAAACGAGCAATTTAGGGTCATAAAGAATCACCATCAAAAACATTGGCAAAAATGGTTTTAGTATCAATTTTTAAAAATTCACCTTAACAAAGTTTAATGGTAGGTTCCACTCTATTACTTGCTGCATAGATGAAACTTACAAAGAAAAATGAAGTTAGAATCTATTTAGAATTTTTTACAGAGAGACTGATGATGCTAAAGGATAAGGGAGACCCCTCCACTGACTCAGGAGGTTTAAAGTGGTCCACTTTGCTTCTCAAACTTCTCATGAAGCCTAGCTGTGTCTAGGTCCAATCTTAGTCTCTGACTTGTTCAACAGTTTATGTCTAAAGGAATTGACTACATAGATACTATTACTATTGATTTAGCATGATATGAGTGACTGTTGTTAATAAGGGTCTCTCTGCCTTGGGTAAGGATGGATCTCAGTCTCAGATAAGGAATCTCTAGACTTGAAAGGCATCCTGGTTCAAGGGGAGCATGACTGGCATGCAGTCCAGTTGCAATTTAGAGAGAACTCAAATTGTACTCATCTAAAGATCTGGTGTTAGTAGAAAGATGCATCTGCCAGGAGGAGGAACCTTGTGAGACATTCCAGCTAAAAAGGTCACCACTATGCAGCCAAGCTGTCCAGTTTGGAGAGCCTAAAAGAGGCTCACTTAGGCTGCTGTATTTATGGGGTGAAGGGGTTGACCCATAGTCAAACTGTATACAGTGGAACAGGTATGCATGAGATTCCTTGTACGGACAACATTCTTTGTTCCTTGGCAAATAAATCTTGGAAAAACCACCCATTATTCATGTGTAAATAGTTTGATCTGTGTCCAAGCTCATATACATTGGTGCTCACTGGGTCACCCTGCACCATTGTGGGTTTCCTGGACCTCTTGGCCCAGCTACATCTCCGGCCTTTGCCTCCTTTGGACACTGTATGAACTCCTGATGGTTTCGTTAGGGGTATCAAGTGCATCCATCATCACACCTCTGAAGTTCTCAGTAACTTAAGACAGAACACCAGCTCTGCAGGTAATCATGATGTGTTACCTGTGTCTTTAGGGGCATATTGTAGTGGTGTAGAGTAAGTACACAGCAGCTGTGTAGGGGTTTTGAAAATAATATCACTCTCTATTGTCCTTCAGAACTCTCAAAATCTTCAAATTCAAATCCCCCACTTACAAACCCAGCAAAATTGTAAGATTGTCATACTATGTTCTTTATTAATTTTTCCCTTCTTTAACAAAAATGTGAATAGATGGGTACTTGTGTTTGATTCTTACAAGCCAGAATATCTTTCCTATCAGAAATATTGGAGATTTATTTAGTTATTTTAAATTCAGAAACACAGCAAGTAGGAAAATCCATGAATATTTTTCACTTCCATTGGAGAAAACAGACACCAGCAGTGCTAACGTAAAAAAGGACAGTAGAACAGGGCCCAAGAATTTCAGCAGCCTAGGAGTGTTTTCAGATAATTGCCTGGAAAATATGTGGGTTTCATAAATCATTGATAAGGATCAAATGCTCAACTCCCTTCCTGTTACAGATTCCCAAGCAGATGAGGTCCAACACTCAGAAAATACCAGGTTTTCAAAATACAGGGTCAATTTCCCTCATTTCATGAAGTTCTAATAGAGTTTGTTTCCACTTTTAGTGTGGCCTACTTTGTTCCACTGTTTCACTTATTAAAGGTTTCATAAGCAGTTGAAATCCTAGTGGTGACTCTCCCACAGCCTTCTTAGTGGACAGCAGTGTTGATTGAAAACAAATTTGCAGCCTCAGAACCCTGAAGGAATAGTGTGGACAAATCTGGTAAAAAAGAGTGCCCACAGGGACAAGAGAAAAAGTGTACATTAATATTTCTGGGCTAAAGGGAGGACAATTGACTACTGACAGATTAGCTGTAAAATGGATCAACTCAGAAGGCAGCTGCAGGATTATTTTGGAGGACATTTTTCCCTCATTTTCACACACAAAGGGCATTCAAAGCTGTATGTTTTGGGGGTTCTGGTAGAGGAGCTCTAAGGGATTACTGGCATCAATGAAAATGAAGGAAAATGGCCAAGCTGTCTACTTCAGGTTGTAATGTAGTGCTCTGAACCCCTCCTTTCTCCCTCTCCCCCAATTTCCTGGAGGTATCTGTTGCTTTCTATGTCTGTTTTATGAGGAATATGTTTGGTCCCCTGAATCCCACCTTCACTTGACATCTAAAGGAACCAAAGTGAACTTTTTCCTGAGAGTCTTTTGGACTCTCCCACGCTCAAGTAAGGAGTTATATGCAGTTTCAAAAGACCTATCCTTTCCTGATAGCAGGTAGACTCTGTCACTTTGAATTAAATTGCTATGAGAGCTTCAATTTGGGTTTAAAAGAGACTTCATTTTTTTTTCCACACAAAAGCCTAAGCTAAAAATTAAAACTCAGTTCCAACTCCTACAAACTCAGTCATTACCCAAGTGGTAGGTGCAGCACAGAGAAATGTGCCTAAGCAACACTGGAGTTTGTAAAAGAACTGTGTTCTTACAACTATAACTAAGACTTAACCCTTACACTGCATAACATTATGGATCAGAGCCTATTAGATAAAACAAAGTATATTGTCTACTCCCCTCTGAGCTATACCTATTTTCTTTGTGTTTTCACTTGCTTTAGCAACATCCAGCTGGGGATGAGGTGCTCACATTTCTGCCAGAATAAAACCAAAGTTGGCTGACTGCAATTCTAAGAGCTCACAGGTACAGAAAAACTGCACACCTGTGTTGGTATGAAAAGATCTTGTGGTAGGAAACAAGCCTTCACATCATCATGGGCAAGTCCTGCCTGACCAATCTAGTGGCCTTCTGTGATGGAGTGACTACATCAGTGGAAACAGAAAACGCTACAAATGTTATTTATCTGGACTTTTGTACAGCCTTTGACACAGTTCCCCCACAATATTCTTATCTCTAAATTGGAGAGATATTGTTTTGATGGGTGGACTGTTAGATCAAGAAGGAATTGGTTGTGTGGTCACATCCAGAGACTAGTGGTCAGTGGTCCAGAGTCCCAATGGACATCAGTGACAAGTGATGTCCCTCAAGAGTCCATACTGGGACCAGTGTTATTGCATATCTTCATTAATTACACAGATGAAGGGGTCGAGTTCACCCTCTGCAAATTTGCAGATGACATGAAGCTCAGTGCTGCTACTGACATACCAGGATGGGATGCCATCCAGAGGGATCTGGACAAGCTCAAGAAGTGGGCTCATAGGAATCTCGTGAGGTTTAACAAGACCAAGTACAAGGTTTTGCACCTGGATTGGGGCAATCCCCAGTATCAATATAGACTGGTGGATGCACACATCAAGAGCAGCTCTGCCAAAAAGAACTTGGGAATGCTGGTGGATGAGAGGCTGGATATGAGCCAGCAATACATGCTTGCAGCCTAGAAAACCAATTGTATTTGGGGCAGCATCAAAAGGAGCATCACCAGTAGGTTGATGGAGGTGATTACACCCCTCTATTAGACTATGGTGAGACCCCACCTGGAGTGCTGCATCTAGTTCTGGGGCCCCAACACAGGAATGACGACCTATTAGAGTGAGTCCAGAGGAGGGCCAGCAAGATGATTAGAGCAGTGAAGCACCTCTCATATGAGGAAAGGCTGAGAAAATTAAGATTGTCCAGCCTGGGGCAGAGAAGGCTTTGAGGTGACCTAATTGTGGCTTTACAGTACCTGAAGGGAGCCTACAAGAAAGAAGGCGAGAAACTATTTACAAGAGTGTGTGCAGTGACAGGACAAGGGAGAATGGCTTCAAAATGAGAGAAAGTTTAGATTAGATGTTCAGAAGAAATTCTTTACTATGAGGGTGGTGAAGCACTGGAGAAGGTTGCCCAGAGAAGTTGTGGATGCCCCATTCTTGGAATTGTTCAAGTCCAGATTGGATTGGACTCTGAGCAACCTGGTCTAGTAAAAGGTGCCCCTGCCTATTACAGGGTGGTTCTTTAAGATCCTTTCCATCCCAAGCCATTCTATGATTCAATGATCTTAAGAAACACCTCTGCTTCATATTGGTTTACAGCCCTGTAAATGGGTGAAATGAGTGTGAATGGGTGGAAAAAACAAACGTTATTTTTGTTTTGCAGATAGAGAATTGAGATACAAGACAATATCTATTCTGACAGACCTCTGTCTTCCAAAATTGGCCTAAGGAATCCAAATGTCCTGACTTCATCCACAGTGCTTTGTGACCACATGTTTGTTTGGTCACATGGTAACTGGTAATACTTTCCTGAGTTGCAAGTTCTAGAGAAGATGTCATTACTGGTACTTGCATTACAGGCATCTTGATCTCTGCCTCAGTTTAGGTTGTGTGTAAATCTGTTCTGCCTCTACCACAGATGATGCCATAGAACCTTTAGGATCTCAGGCCATCTTGGTCGAATGTTGTGATGCGTCCATAAGAGTGCAAGGAAAACATCAGTGGGGTAGGCTCTTTTGTGATAGTAAATGGCAAATGCCAAGACTATTTCCTCCAGAAGTTATATTAGCTATGACCTGAGACCAAGGAACTCTGTGTTTGTCAGCCAAGGGTGAACATTAACAGGAGTACTTTTTGTGTGCTTAAGACACAACTATGTCAGTGGGTCTTCTTGCCAACTGTTTTCAGTAAGTTCAACCCTGGTCACTCTGTTCCCTCAATCCTCTTCCAATCCCTGCACAGTACACAAGTGAAAACAAGGCAGCAAACTAGCCTGGACTTTTCTCCAGAAAGCACTAGAACTCCATTGTAAAAGACCTGACAGTGTAAATTTAACTACTGGATAGGTTTGAACCTCATTGAAGCACATACATATGCAATCAAGAGCAGACAACTCCAAGACACATGGAAAGTGTGTGGCAAAATGAAGCTCTTCTAGTAAAGATTTCTTTTTTTTTTTTTTTTTTAACATAAATCCTATGTTGTGACTGAACTTACTGACTTTCTAGAGATATATCATCTTCTCCTTTCTTCTTTCATATCGTTATTGAGAGCAGAATTTTGTTTAAAATATCTATAGGAGCTAAGGCTACCTCTACAGATATGTCAGAAGTAAATACCTTTGTAGATTTGGGCCTCTGTTCTCAAACCCATTGTCTCCATTGTGCTTTCTCTTCACACACTGTGTATCTCTATGACAAATGATTATGGCTGTGTTTGATTTGAACATTGACCGATGTGTACAAGCAGGGCAGAGGAGAACAGAAGTGTATAGGGAGCATATATTCAATTTGAAAAAACATCTGCCATAAAATGCATAATAATTTTCAAGTAAAAAGGACATCTTCATTTTCTAAATGAGCCTTTTAAAATGATAGGCAATAATGGAAGAAAAAGTCCATTATTCATTTATAACAGAATTAACATAACAAAGCTGCTTAATGTGAGAGTTCAGAAAGCTCTGATTAATAAATTAATCCTTATATTTTACAATAGGTCTCATTTTTGTGAATAATTTCTATAAGAAACTGTCTTAATAATCTCAATGTTCTTCTTCAGAAAATTTAACTCTTTATGAGCTACCCAGAGCAGAGACCAAGAAGAATTTCATGTTCTGTAGGCAGGTGCAAATAAATTTATATTTTGAACACTGATATCATTGTAGAGGGGAAAGGGAAAAGCTGGAGGCAGAAGCAGAGACTCCACCAGCAGCCATGCAGTGCATAAGGGTACATCACACTGCTGTTAATAGCTAAGAAGCACAATTTAAATTAATCTGAAAATTAAATAACATGAAGGAAAAAAGAATTATCAACCTTCAGCTTTGAGAAAAGTAGCCTGAATAGAGATTTATTTTTTTAAATCTCTTTCATAATTTTTCTTTCTGTAAGTTACTTTCTAGTGTGGACACAGTCTCTTAAACTTGCCTGCTCTTTACTGGGTAGACTCTACAGCACAATTAAAAGCCTTTGCTTTTCTGAAAAAGATCTGTTCCAGATGAAACACTTTCCATATCAAGTCATTGCTTTGCTGTCTTGTGAAGACAAGTAAGGCATCACTCTCAAACTCCTTGCCTTAGAAAAAGAGTCTTTTACTCTGTCTTCTTTTTTTAGGCTTCAGTGAATCTAGTCTTTTTTACCTGAATAACCCATAAAAGGGTTTTATTCAGGTTTGTTTTATTAGTAGCATTGTCCCTATGTAGTTGTAAGCAATGCCATATGATGTATGGCATCATTCCATGTTCTATTTCTGTATTAAAAATTTTATATAGTAGCCTTTCTCTTTTTACAAGAAGACACTAATGAAATCAGTACTTTCTGATTCCATTCCTCTTTCCCCCCATAATTGACCTCTGATGCTGTTATTTCTCTCCATGCAGGTCTAATGGGAATGGACAAATCTTTCTGATTACTTTTGGAGGGCCAAAAAGGATGCTTACAATAGGAATCTTGAGATAAAATGTTATTCAAAATGAAGCAGAGAATGGTGAATTCTGCTCAGACAATCCATGCACCACACAATGCCTGATGCAACTTGCTCCAGTCTGCTTTTGAAATCTTTGGAGAGGGGATTAATAATGTAGTAATGTAACAAGAAAGGCAGTAAAGAGAAAATAATGATGACATTTTTAGTTTCACCTTGAACAATGTGAATGCCACTTTTACTGAGGTTATGAGAGCATTCATGGTGTGTTTTGATGGGAGAATGGAAAAAAATATAGCCTGGGAGGCATGGGCTGACCTCCTCAGTTTTGGAGTCCAGCCACTGCACAATGACAGAAAGCTTCAGCTGTTGGGGTTTGTGTCCTTCCTTTGGATAAGGCAGATTTTTCTTCTCTGGTCTACTGCCTACATATCAACAGCAAAACAACTGGAAGCTTTTCTTTGGGTTGTCAGAGCAATGAAGCCTCATTTTTAGTATTACTGATCTTTGTTCCTTCACCTGTGGACTTTTCTGGTATGTTCAACTTGTCTGTTCTCATCACACTTTTATTCTGTAAATCTAAAAGACAATGTACTGCTTTGTTAACTGGCATAGGACAGGAGGGGAAAAATAATCGTACACAAAAATAACAGTATACATCTAGACTGCACAGCAGTTCTTCACAAATTACTCTCACTTCAAATGCAAGCCAGAAGCAGCAGATCTTTAAAAGGAAAGCATTTGACAGATTACATTCCCTAATAAGGCTCATATTGCAAAACAGAGGGGAAGGCAGTTTTAGAAAACTGTTCCTAATTCATGTTTTATTACAAATTAATGATGCAAACAGGAAAACAGAAACTCCGTTACTTATTTGCATTAGAATTCTTCCATCAATGAGCATTCAGTTTGAGTTTTATTTGTGATTCCTACTACTCTTGTTTTGGTTAAATTTATGATTTATATCTTCAGTGTTTTGGTTTAATTTATGGTTTCTTTTTATCTAGAGTGGTTTAGAAAGGGCTGTGCAAGCTTGGTGAAATCTATTTGGCAAAGCAAGACTGTCTTTACAGAAAAATTAACAAGGTTTGCCAAGTTTATGAGCCCAAGGGTTGTATCATTTAAATCTTTCTCTTATGCTCAATGAAAAAATAAAGAAAAGCTGTTAGAAATTACTTCTTTGGCACTCAGCACCAGCCTCTATTGAATTGTTCTTCCCTTTGGCGTTGCTGCTGCCCATGAGGAACAACAACAACAACAACAAAATATCCACGTTTGCAAGAACCTTTAAGGTCCTATTCATGTTCTTCCTCAATTCATCCCTACTGTCCTAGTACTTCTCTTCAACTGTTCTCACCTTTTTATATTCATAGAAGACACCTTTCTTTTGCAGCTCAACTCTAGCCACAAACCAGCGATTTGGTGGCAGTGGTTGACTTATCAGTTTGGAAGACCTGTTGAATCTTTTCCAGACTTAACGATTCTATGATTCTCATGCTTGCAAGGATGGCAACTTTCACTGTGAATAAATGTTTGCTCTATGCAAATTTGTGTATCTATTTTTCTGTATGATTGTGCATTTTCAAGCCTTCACTGTGAACCTACAGGCAAAAACAGCAGGATGTCATGGGATTTAAGGACATCAGTTTGCTGGAGTTAACCAGCCAACAGTTATTTGTGGATTTATTCAAGAAAGCAGATTTTTCTATATTAATATTTATACTTTTACCTCACTATTCAAAATTCTAGCATAGCAACATTTCTGTCTTGGTAATGACTCAAGATCTGCCTATATATTCTTTAATTACTCTCTGTATGTCATTTGTTCTTTAGACCCAGAAGGCCTGTTCTTGTCTGTTGACTAAGTATTTAACATGAAGTGTTTCATCAAAGACTAGACTAGTCAAGGCTCACAGTCATAAAATAAAAGGTAGAGTCTGATGGAATGTCACTGGTTCTTTGTCCTTTCCAGAGATAGCTGACGAATTAAAAACAATAAAGCATAAGTTGAAACACATGACACTTCATTTCTGGTTAGCTAAGGAGAGTAATACAAGATCCACAGGTGAGTATATCAACCTCATCTAGCCAGAGATGAAACTCTGTGTATAACAGGACCTTAGCTAGTTTCTATTTTTTCTTTTGCATTGTTTTGTGGCCTTTCAATAAAATAAAATTCATCATTACAATAAAAATGAGAACATGAAAAATGAAGTGTTAATGGTGTTCAAAATTACGTATGTTAAAAAATTACATAAATATTTTGCACATTATACAGTGATTTCTCTTTTCCAAATATGAAAAACTAATAAAAAAATCTTTCTCGAGTTCTGTTTTCTTTTGAGTGTTATATGTGTAGCCACAGCTGTTTCTAAGCACAAGGACAATACAGAAAAGATCAGCCTTTGTAATTCCTACTTTCCAGGTGAACCACAGTCCTGTGAAGCCATGCTATCAGGTAAAGGTGTCTCAGAGCATCTGCAATTCCTTCTTATAGCATGGAGTATCATTGCCACACTCTTAGTGAAGCAGTGAAGAAGAAACACAACAGACCAAGGTTCATCGGCCATAACAGTATCTCATCCTTGGCTTCAGGCTCCAGTCCCCCAACTCAGCACCACAGCAGGTGCTGAAAGCAAGGTTATAAGTCTATAACTGAGTCATGTCTGTATCCTTCTGATGGCTTAAGGCATCAGAGAAGAGGTTAGTGCAGGGTTTTGTTGGAGAATTCAGGTCTCTGCTCAATCAGCTATTTAGTTTATAGTAGAAGATGGAAGGTAAGTATGTGATGCATGACTCTTTTTCTTCTCTTCTTGAGACATTAGCACGCCTGTGGGAGGAGAGATGTCTATCAGTTAGTAAGGTAAGATGTCAGTCTGCCAGGCTGGCAGGAGTAAATAAATAAACAAATAAAATAATTTAAAAAAAAAAAAAGGGAAGAATTAAAAAAAAAAAAAAGCTTTTAGTCTTCATGACTTAAAGCTTTGGAAAAGCTGATCCTGTGGTAAGTGTATATGGATGCAGATATTCCCTAGGAAGCAGAGTGTTGTCCTGGCCTCCTGTCAGACAACATTACAACTTAGCCTGAGGTTTTAAAACCTAGGGACAACAGATATCATTTAAGGGCTAACTTCGAAGTTAAACTTCTGAACTTGCCCAACTTGTGTTAGGAATTAATCTAATACAAAGCCCAAGGCCGTGAAAACAAGAAAGTGTACTGTTTCTATTTCTCTCTCAGCATCAAGAAGAGTTTAGCCTTATAATCTTATTTAAAGTGTTGCCTTTGACTAGCCATGTGCTTAACAGGATCATCACACTGTAGATTCCAAATCAAATAGCATCCAACAAATTTACCACAGTGCTTGTCTTTCATGACTAACAGTCTACCCTCTTCAAATTCCAGACATGATCAGGCAAATCAAAAGCACTACCAGAAACAAGAAGAAAATTAGGAACATTCTGTAGAAGCAATATATTTAAATTCAATCCCAAAGTAGTCCTTAAAAATAAGCACCATAGCTCCATAAACAGTATATTAAGGAAATCAAGGTAGTGGAATCCAGTTTTGTAAAGACCTACTTAGAATGGTCAGTAGGATTGTTTGGCTCATCTTCAGGATTTTTGAGTGCTTCCTGCATTAATAAAAAGGCCGAAAATGAATATGAAATAGTGAATAAGAAGGAATGTTTTCTTAGGAGAATGATTTCATGCTTTTTTAACTCTGAAAACTCCTTAAACTGCTCAATGCTAGAATCTAGTATGACATGTCAGAAGGAGGTTTACTCTATATTTAGTATCTCTGTATAGAAGATTTGCCACTGACTATGCTGAAAAAGTGGGTAATGTATGAAGTGGGCCTTGGGGTTTTGGCAGGATTATTCCCTTTTTTATGTTCCATTCTTCTGTATTAATAGACCTTTTTCATGATTTTTATGTTTTTAAGTCAATCTTTTTGTAAATTTCACATCCAGTAAATTTTCAACATAGAAGAGTACTTCCAGCAGAAAAACTGATTACTTTTCCTCATAGTAGGAAGAGTAACAATTTCATAGGAATGATAGCAGGTTTTCCTGAATGATAGAAAGACTTAGACATCTGTTACAATAAGCAGGTTATCTTAGATAATGAAAAGGGTTAGGTCTTTGTTACAATAAATCTAATCATGTTTTGTAGTTATATCTTGTTTACATAGGCATATGTTCCATAGTACCTTAAAAGCTTCTAATGAGTTTAAAATACAGAATGCAAGTGCTGAGTTTGAAATGTACTGCAGTGTCTTTAAGACTTTTCTGGTATTATTGCCTCAGAACACGTGAAAAGTGCAGAATGTATATGAAATGGGCAGAACTGTAAAGCTCTCAGAAGTTACACCCTGAGGCATGTAGCTCCAAAACCACTTGACACATCAGAATAAGTGTAAAAACAGCTAGTTTATAGCAAACCATATTAACTACATGTAAAGATTTCAAAAATACTGTGTAAAAATAACAAGCCTATCATTAGATTAGTTGAAAATACACTTTAATAAAGGTCCAGATGTTTAAAAAAAACAAATATAGAGTAAATACTCTACCAGGGATGCCTAATTGAAATAGCATGAGGCTTAAAATGGTAGCTTCCTTTCCATTCATCTCAGGAAAGCCAGTAATTTACACTTATGTCAGTGTCAGTATTGCTAACTTCAAGCTTTCAAAATTAATGAGTCAGCCCAAAAGAAGTTTTATCATTCACCTAAAAATCATTAAGTTAAATAAAGGTGAGTGGCTCATCCATCCTTTTCCATCTCCCATTCTGTAAACTGTCTTGTTTGTTTGTTTTCAGGAACTCTTTTCCGAACTCTGTAGACCAGAAAGTTATGTGCTTTAAACGAAAACTAGGCAGTGTCTTGCACCCCATTAAGCTTCAGGCACAGGACCCAGGGAAAAAACTGTATACTGTAGTCTTTGTGCTTAAAACAGTTTCTATTTTAATTTTGATGTAAGAAGGGACTAAAAGCCTCATGACTGTGAGTGTTCACTTTGGTATCATGAATAAAGGCCCTTTGGCAGATACCAACACTCATTTTCCCCTTTTGAAAAAGAGTGTCAGAATAGTACCTGAACTGTAGAAAGTCCCTTTGAAGTCAGAATGGGATAATACATTGCAGTTATACTCACATTAAGAACACCTCACTCATTTTTCAGTTTTGATGTAGAAAGAGGGAATTATGGTAAACTTTGTTAACATTTCTTCATCTCTTTAGTTTCCTCTTACCCTCTTTTTCATTAGAGTATTCAAGAAGAGTTAGTGAATTCAGTTCAGCTTAGACATCACAGAAACTGTGACTGCACTAGATCTGTGAATTACTTCAAGGCAGTGAATATGGTTTTAGCACAGCATTGAACATAGTGTCTAAGTCTGGACATTATGGTCTAGAAGGATAAACTACAGACAGCTGAATTGCCAGGCTCGGCAGTTTAGGTTTGGTACTCTACCTGCAGACTGTTTGCACGTGGAGTACCAGAGGGATCTCTGTTGGGACTTCTCCTGTTCAATATCTTTATCAATGACGTGGAGAAGGAGGTGGAGTGCACCCTCATTAAGTCTGCAGATGACACTAAACTGAGGAGTGCAGTCAATGTGTTCAAGGGCAGAGTTGCCTTTCAGAGGAATCTATACGGGCTGGAGGAATAGGCTAATAAGGAACCGATGAAGGATACATGCAAGGTTCTGCACATTGGGCAGAGTAATACCCTGCAACAGTATGGCCTGGGAACTGGACAGCTGTGGAGTAGTTCTGGTGAACAGTGTCTGGAAGTGTTGGTGAACAGTGGACTAAGCAAGAGCCAGCATTGTGCCCTGACAGGCAGGCTTTCAGCATCCTGGGCTGTGCTAATCAGTGGATAACAAGGGTATCACTGAAATCAATTATTTACTCAGCATTTGTTAGACCATATCAGAACACTGTATCCAGGTTTGAGTACAAGAAAGTTATTGATAAAGTGGAGTAACAAAACAGGTTGTCCAGTGAAGCTGTGAAATCTCCACCTTTAGAGGTTTTTGAGGACTGACATGGAAAAAATGCTGAGCAATCTGGTGTAACCTCACAGCTGACTCTGCTTTGAGCAGAAGATTGAAATCTCTGACTCTCTGATATTTCTTTGAACCATAATGATTTTATGGTTGCTATTAAATTTACTTTCTAACCAACATTAAGCACAATTTCCTGGGTGAATGGCAACATTTGTTTGGCTGAAGAACAAGTGGCAAAACTACAATATATCAAAGAAAATTTCAATCTAGTGACCTGATGAAATCTTGATCCCTCAGAATTCAAACAATTCAAGTCAAAAAGACAGTTTCTTATCTTCGGCTAAAAGATGGTTTTGTATTAACCATTCTAATATAATTATTTTGACCAAAATTAAATTAAAAGTTTTCTGTGCCTGAGTGCAAAACAGTTTTACCAGCTTTATGAACATTAAAAATATTTTGATTTGCTAGTAACCTGAAAAAAACATTTACACATCTTTGTTGAAGAAGCATTTGTTTTGGGCTGTAACTTAAGTCTTCATTGTTCCAAGAGATCACAATGTGGTTCGTTTTCTTTATTACAGGAAAGTGATACGATAATGAAAATTGCGTGTATTGAAAGGGGGAGCCAAAGTGTCACCAAAACACCCTTTTTCCTTCTTCCTCTTCTGTTATTGTGATAGGTTCCTCTCTGTGTGTGTGCACATATTTAAACAAACAAAAATATGTTCTTATTTCTTCTGTTGTCCTTTGTTAGCAAGTTATCTGAGGTATGATGACACCATCACTTTCAAAAATCAACTTCAGATGGATTATTTTGAGTTCAAAGTATTAACTCCACCTCCTGGTTGTAGTAATAGAAACAGGAAGTTTCCAGTCACTGAAGACTGATGTTTCTACAGGACAGCAGAAATTTTTTTGTCTTCTTATTAATCAAAAATAATCCTAAAAGTATTTCAGACTCAATAAGCAGGGTTTATAAAGAATGGTTCAAGCAGTTAATATACGAGGTAGGATTTAAGAATGGGAAGAGAAGCAGGAGTGAATTATGATACTCTTTTTTCGTTTGTTTTTTTTTTGTTGAAAAATAAAGTAGCAGAAAAGGAAGTGTATCAAAGTGAACACAAGAATGTAGTCTAACACCTGGTTCATGCAAATGTCTAGAAAATTTTAATCAGGAACATTTTCAGGATGTGGGTCTCTTTCCCAAAGCTGCTAATTTTTTCCAGGAATACAAACACAAAGAAACCGCCAGTGAGGTTTTTGCACAAGTTGCCCTGAAAATATCAGTCAAAAGAGGAAAATGATGATCACTTAAGAGCAATATTGTTGATGTGCCATCTGGAAAAAGAAATTTTGAAAAAGGAAAAAGAGACATAAAAACACAAAAAATCTTGCTCAATAGTATAAATACAAACTCAGTGGTACCAGAAAGTATGTTCACTTTTAGCTTCCATGAGGCTGATTTCCACCCCCAGAAAGAGTTTCCCTTACACTTAAGATACATTACCTGAATCGAGGGCAAGAGAGTTTGTTCATGAGTGGAAACTGGAGAAACAACATCTACAGCAGCATCAGCAAGAAACTTAACTTCACATTCAAAGAACAAGTCAAATCCTTAATTGTGAAATTCATGAAGTGGCAACTTTGAGATGCAGATCAATCAAAGGTAGGATTGATACAAGGGCAGGTATAGATTCCTCCATTTTCATTCACTGGACAGTATGTATATATTGCATTTTACTGCAATTGTTTCTAAGCCCAGGAACCTTATGATTCATTGGCAGAGGCTACACTGTGTCAGCTGAAGTAGAGTCTTTCTCTGCCCATAGAATCTGCATCATGCTTCTCTTAGCAGAAATGTCTCCTTGCATATCTGACAGGTTATTCTGCAACTATATTCTTAAAAAAACAAACAAAAAATAAAACAAACAAAAACCCAAAACAAACAAACAAACCAACCCCACCATAAATAAAAAAAATCAGGTTTCTTTTCTGAGACAGACATGCTCTGTTTTCTACCATATCTAAGAACATTACTAGAATGTTAGCTAATATTAGCAACTACTCAAAATACCTTTACATAAATTGATCCTTCACTGATTTCTTCTGACTTGTTTGGAAGGCCATTTTTATCACTGGCAATACTGCGGAAAAAAGAATTACAAGGAAGTCAAGCCACATTTCTAAAACTGAACACAGCAAACATACCCAGGTTATGTGTTTAACCCTGTAACTCAGAACAGCAAGCAGGCAAGTGAGAGACTAAATAAAATTAAGACTGCGGCAGAGGAAACCGTGCTGCAGCAGTCAAACACACTTCCAGTGTTGTGTCCTGGGTATGCAGATATTTCAGATTACAAGATAGAGGGAGATGTCCTTTTTCAGGGTCCTCTTCTAGGGACACATGGTTTGTGAAGGAACAGCTGCTGTAAAAAGAAACACAGACAAACATGAAGATAAGTGCTCATTGTATTTCTCCTCTCTGATTTCTTCTGTTGGATTACTTGGGAGTCATCACCAACTTCCATATCTTCATATGGCAAAATCAGAAGCACTGTCAACTTGGATTGATGGACCACTTACTGTGAGCATCACAAGTAGTTGTAAGGAGTATATATTTTGACTTATTATTCGATCTAACCTTGCTGTCATAGTGCCAAGATAATATTCTATAAAACTTTAATGTTATAATGAGTAAGTAAAACTTATGAAGCATGAATATGGGATAGTTTTTTGTAACACTCATTTTTATTTCCTACAGTAAATAAATGGCTATTCATTTGAAAGTGTCAGAGATAACTAACAGGAGTCCCTTATTTAAGCATCTTCTCAGTTTTTACATGTGCAAAGCAATGATGATTGGAATTTAGTATTTATGAGTCTAGGGATCTCTTACTATGTTAATGTAGTTGTAGTTCTCATAAATTTGTATCTTTAACACTTAGAACATTTGTATGTTTTGGTGAACACAGTGGTAATGCAATGTGGAAGGCAGTGCAGTCCTGTTGCTGTATCCTTGAATGAGTGCTGTTGTTGGCCTTCAGCAAACCAATCCTTCTTCCTCTATGGTGGGCAGTCTTTGCTTTCACAGAGGTCCCTGGAAGAGAGGTACCACACATTAGCTCTTTATTTTTTATTGTTCTGAGAATATCCTCAGTAGCTTTATCCATCTCTTTAGAACAGCTGGTTGAAAGTGATTCTTCCATTTCATCACAGATTTCATAGAATATTCCGAGTTGTAAGAGATCTACAAGGATCATCAAGTCCAACTCTAAAGCGAATGTCCCCTACAGGGATCAAACCCACAACCCCAGTGTTATTAGCACCATGCCCTAACCAGCTAAGCTAATCTCACCTATTTCCACTGCTCAAGAACTCTCAAAAGCTATAATTGTTCTACCTGCTACTCAGTTGTCCTGTAAAGACATAAAAAAGGAAACCTTTTTCCCACTGAAGATATGTTAAGGTTGCTTCCTTTCTGATCTGCAAGTGGTACATGTCACTCTGAAAGAGGAATGAGAGGTGAAAATCTAAGTTTGCTTTTCAATTCATGGAAAGTCAATTTCATGAGTGTTGTCCTTGCAATCTCCCAAGAGTGCCCGTAGAGTTCAGATTCCTCTTTAAAGGAGGCTAATGTTGCTGAAGAACTTTGACATTGCTGATAAATGATTCTACGTAAGGGTGAATCACTGATTTATTGCCTGCAGTATTAGATTGAAATTTCTAAGAATGGCATATCTATGGACTTTTATAGACTGTTATTTGCAGCCATAGTTTTCTGATGGTCAATTCTTCTAAAACAGAAAAGATGATGATATGAAGGGAAAAGGAAAAGATAAAATAACTTGGAAATTCTTAAGTATTGTGGGCCTAGAAAGTGGTGAGACATTATCAGTCACTTGACCTTCAAGTGAGCAATGGAGGTGTTTATTGCATAAAATAGTAGCTCTTTGGGAGAGTTCCAGAAAGAAGATGAGTGGGTCAATTTACTACTTGGCTCCTGTCTGTCTCTGCTACGTTTCCTCACTCTCCACAGATCGTAATAAGGCTAACCAGGTTCAGACAAAGACAAGAGTTTCAATGTTACCTGATTAGATCTGCATTCTGCCTTGGTGATAGACATTTTATAATCTCTCAATCAAAAGTGAAACAAAACCCCACAATAAGCACACATTTATTTCCACTGAGCCAAGACGTGATATTTCTATCATTCGTCTTTGAGGTTATGAAACTCATTGAGAATTTTTATGGGTTTTTTTTTTTTTGTCTTTTCTGTCTGTTTACTTTTTATTCAATATTGGTGAATGAAAAGAAGTAAAAACAGGTAGTTTGTAAGCAATTTGAATATCATATAATTAATCCAAATATTTAAAAAAAAATGAGGTTTAGTTTTAAAGTGAGAAAAATGACCAAAACATATTGCAAGTGTTTCTGAAACTGTCCTGCTTACAATCAACATTGTATAATCCACACACTGCAGTTTCCACAAGTGAGGTCAGTGTTTGCAAGACATTCACTTTGACTTATTCAAAAACATTAGCTTAAATTTTGAAGGCATCTATAATATTTCGAAAAATTAGTATGTTGTTGTGGTTTAACTCCATCTGGCACTTGTAAATAAGTACCATGGAGCCACTGGCCACCCCCACTGTGGGGGACGGGGTGTGGGGCGGAGGGGGGTAGAATCAACCCATGGGTTGAGATAAAAACAGTTTAATAATTGAAGCAAAGTAAAATATAACAATAATACTAATTATTCTAATAAAATTGTTAATAATAATAGTAATGAAAAGCAGTAGGAGAAAGTAAGTAAACACAAGAAAAACCAGTTGATACACAATACAATTGCTCATCACCTGCTGATCAATGCACAGCCTGTCTACCAGCAGCAATCAGCAGCTCCCAGTCAAGTCCCCCCACTTTATATGCTGTGCACAACATTCTGTGTGGCCAGTTCATGTCTTGGCCATGTTCCCTCCCAGCTTCCTGTTCAGCTCCTCACTGGCAGAGCAAGGTAAACTGAAAAGTCCTGGACTTAGGTTAAGCACTGTTTAACAACAACTAATACATGGGTGTTATCAACATTATTCTCATACTAAATCCAAAACACAGGACTGCATCATCTATGAAGAAGAAAATCAGCTCCCTACCATGTGAAACCAGGACATATGTTAAGGAATTTTACCAGCCACAAGCAATTTACAAACAGAAGTATGGATGAGATCTGTCAAATAAGTTATTATCACTCTTAATAACCAGTCATAATAATATAAATATCTTCAAGTATGTTCATGTTTTGGAAGTGGATTCTTCTAATTATAACTTTTTCCTCAATGCAATTGTCCTTAGTAATCAGAGGGTTTTAAGGAGGTAAAAGCATTTCTGACCTTTTAATAGGAACATAAGGATGAGATTTTTTGAGAATACATTTACCAAGAGTGGAACAAAAAAATTGTAGACAAGACAGGGATCCTGAACTGACTCCTATTATTATAAAACTAAGTGAATGTACTTTACTTTGAAACAAATAGAAGTATATAACTGAACTTCACTAATTCCTGTCCTCCCAAGTTAATTCCTCACCTGACCAGTAAACCACAACGATGTTCATTCTGAGTTCACAAACAGTTTCCCCACAGGTATGGTGTCTACTCAGCTGGTTTACAATGTCAGGACATGCACTTTGTTGTCATATATGTCCAGAAGAGATATCCTTGTCATCTGGAATGCTGGGAAGTGTCCTTAACTCCCATAAGACATAGTTATTTCCCAACAAACTAATAACGGGAGGAAGAACTTTTCAAGCCAGTTATTAGGGCCATGCAGGAATAAGAATTTTGCTGGAGAAAGAGCAGAATAAAGATAAGGGAAATTGAAGCATATAATTTAAAAAATTATTCTTTTATCAAATGATCATTCTTACTTTTTCTTGATGTATCATCACACCAGGTGTCAATTCTACAAAAATGCTATATATTCCTGGTTTCCAACTAAGATTATATATTCCTCATTGCATGACATACTTTCAAAAAAAAAGCTGAATAAACCTCAGTAAAGTACTGGATTTCAGTTGCAGCTCTCCAGTAATGGGTATCTGACCTTACCTACTCAGCAAAATATAGCACATCCAGCATAAAAGCTCTATGGTGTTTTTTATGCAAGTCAAGTTACTGACCAAGCTTAACAGGTATGCTCTGGTTACCTTACAACACAAAGGAAGAACAATAGTTGTCTACTTAGAAGTTTTATCAATGGCTTTCTAAATACCTTGAACTATCTGGTCATGGTAGATGCCATCTCACTTCAAAACGAGTCGCTGAGGAGCTGTTACCACCTAATGGGCCAATGAGGTGTACAGGTGAAGTTCTTTCATTTCTGACTCCAAAAGTAGATGGAGATAAAGGCTTTGGCATTCTGCAGAGCATGCACATTGATTCTGTTGATGAGGAATGAGCTGTATCTGTTCTTCAGTGTCTCTGATATACCAGTCTGCCCTGTTGCAGAACCGCAAAAAATTCGATGCCTGCTGGGGAATGCCAGTGTTGGTCTCCAAAACCACACATATGCCACATATCAGGGGCTCTAGGGTGCCAGCCTGGACCAGTTGGTTACATGGGTCTGACTGGATTGACAAATTTCAAGATGAGAGCAGTGAATTGGTATCAGTAATGTGGACAGACCAAAACTTGGTATGCTATGCAAAAGCTATGGCCATATCTAGTTAATAATTTATCTTGCTTATTTCCATGTAATATCTAAAGCAAGAAGGTAGTTTACAAATAGTTTTAATAGATAATTAAGGAAATTATCTATCTATCTATCTGGCCTAAGTATACCAGAACCTGCTCCATTGTCAAGCAAATTGCCTTACCATACATTATTTTTGCATTCTTTATTTGTTATCTTCTTCCATGCAGTGCTGGAACATTCATTTCCACTGAGAAATGTAATTTTACTACAGTCAAAATAATGTACTTGTCCATTTTGATGCTCAAAGCAATAGGAAAGAAAGACTAAAACTTTATTATTTCCTTGATTCATTTGAATAAAGTCAAAAGGCATTATTTTAATGAAGTGGAAATATGCTTTCTGTTTGGAGTTTGATTTGAATATTGTAGGGAAATGTGTGGCTTAAGTAGGGATGCTGGATTAAATGTTAAGCACATTACCATTTCTTACGTGAGGAAATAGAGAGTTCCTTAAAAGACTTGACAGGACCATTTTCTATTGTTTAAGGTGCTCAAAATCAAAATGCTTCACAAAGTCATGTTGATGTCACCAATAATTCTTTTCAGAAAAATTAAAATGATGTTATAATGTTTCAGTTTTACATTTTTGCATTGAAGCGTTTGACAGTCTTCATTTAGAAATCACTCATTTGATTAGTATTTATTTTGTATCCTTAATAATACAGTAGTATTTCTTAAACTGTGGCAAAAACAGCCAAAGGGAGTGAACATTTTGTTTAGTTACAAGTTTTTTCAGGTTCTTTTCAGAATAAAAAATTCACTCATATTTACATTGCTTTTGATATATTTTTACCTGTTCCATTCCATTTCTTCTTACTGAATAAAAATAACTTTGATATTATTGAAATTAACATAATTCATCCTTGCTAAATTAGGTATTTTAATTAAAATAAACATACCATTTCTGTTTTTGGAAACCCTTTCCTGTTGTAATTTTTTTTTGTGTTGGGTTTTGTTGTGGGTTTATTTTTTTTTTCCTGTGGTCATAACCCCTTCCTTATTTTGAATGTTCAGATTTTCTATGGAAAGGGGATTCAATTTTATTATCAGCTTAATAACTGTTGGTGGAATACGGACATGTGTTTTGCAGATACATAAAAGTAGCATTTTGAAGTTGTTGCCATTTATTGTTTCTTCCCAACTTACATGTTGCCTTGTCAACATGTCAGGTCCAATGGCAACATCTGGGTGCCATTGGACCTGCAACACACAACACATGAAGACAAGGTGTAGAAGAAACTATTAAAATCTGTGTTATTCTGTTTTAAGGCAGCTACCCACTCACTGTTGACATTTCTGGTAACCCATGTCAGAAGTGCTTACCACTCAGCTAACTCAGATATTGGTGGGTGCTGCTTATTCTCTGTGACTGAAACTAATTTGAGTTCTTTGTCTGTTTTCGGACTCTTTTCGTTTCAGAGGGGAAACACAAAATCCCTGTGCTCAGTGGGTGCCTCCTGCTCTGGAGTGCATGTGGTAGGAGCCAGTCTGTGCTGGGGGATCTGCCCATGCCCCCTCCCACGAGGAAGTCTGCTGGAGCTGCACAAAGTACTTATGAGTCATTTGGGAAGAAAATTTTCTGCAATAACTTTAAACATTATCTGCCTGCCTTCATTTTGTATAGAAAGCTCATGCTTCCTCAGATAACTTTCCTAGCACTGAAAACTAAAACAAACTTATTTTTCAGCTTAGAACATCCTAACCTCTTAAACCTCCGTTATTCACAAATATCCTCCATTCTGTGACCTAGCCTGCAATATTTTCCACAGTTTGTCTTATTTTCAGAATAATTTAAATAATTGCCTAGTCAATCAGAGCAACCTATTTTAAGCTTGGATCAGTATTATTTTGGCCCATATAATTAATTCAAAGAAAAACAGCTCCCTCACTCCTAGTTCCTAAGAAACCTTTTCTGGTAATTCATATTGACAGCACTGAGTTGTGACATTTATTGGGGAGGTGAAGCTGACCAGCTGCAGGGCTCCTGACTGATTTACTCAGCCAACAAGCTGCTCATGATTCCAGCCAAGTATTGACTTTTCTTTCCCTTCCCTCCTGCGTAGTTGGAGAGAAAATAGGGAGGCATTTTTTATTTCTACATTTTTATTTTTACCAGTCATACTGGAAGTTAAAAAATGGACCACTGACTATATCTTCCCTTTAAAATTTACTTTCTTAATGCAAAAGAATCTCAATTATGTTTCAAGGAAAGAAAATCAGCATTGAATTTAAACTAGTTGAAATATAAAATAAATGAGCAGACTTTATGTAACATTATTGGAATCATTTACTTCAATAGTAATGAGCTTCAGTCTCATAAACAATCTGCCTTCAATCAAATGACCTTTGTTATGAAAAAACTATAACAATTCCACAGTAGCTCATTTTCATTCTTCAAGTTCAGAAGCACAAACTGTGCTTCAAGTACTCTTGGATTTTGTGTATTTTTAAAGCCAAGATACTAATTGAAGTCAAGGATAGATAACTTTCTATTTCTCTCCAGTTTTTTGCAATTTTTGAGTACCTTCTTTCTGGACTAACATGCCTGAGCCACAATCAAACTTAAGGAAAACACGAGTATTTCTAGAACCGACATTTTCAAGCCCTAAAGAATTACTGAATCATTCATTCTTGGCACTGATACATTATGTCCATAATTGTCCTGCTTGAGGAGGTGACATTTCCAGAAATGGCAGTTCAGCATTGCAAAGGACAGAACACTGTTGAGAAGATAAGTGAAAGGTGACAAGATCATGCAGCTGCCAAAGAACAGGCACTCTTCAGTACATATACACCAAGTTCAAGTGTTGTAGTCTTGATGGACATTCAAGCCAACCTACATTGATAATGCTCATATCTGATGTCTGTGATAGGCACTGCTTGGCATTAGCACAAGGGCCATTACTGAAGCCTTTAAACGTGCAGAAGGGCATCCAGTTATGGCTAAGAAGAGCACAAAAAAGTAGGGAAGGCAGGTGAGGAAAAGCGGGGGGCAAAATGACTTGGCATAAACAAGCCAGAGGGGGTCTTCTGATGGATAGGAAAAATAAATTGTCACCTTTATCATGAGAACCTTGGGACAGATAAAATGTTCACTGGCACAAGCATTCTCACTTTGTTATGACTGAAATTAAACATATAATTTACTGAAACTTGAATGTTTGTGTTAAAACTATTAAACTAGTTGTTGCAGTGTGGGATCACCACACTCAAAGTAATCCTAAAAGTTAATGTAAAGATATGAAGCATGTACAACCACATATGCTGCACATACCATCCTGCTTGGTATATTAGTCCATGGAAGCTAAAAACATATGCACCTACGCTCATTTTTTCCTGTGTGAAGAGGATTGTATTATGACACTCATATATACAATGCAGCCACGTTTGAAGAACGCGAGTATTTCCAAAGAAATGAGATTTTAAATCTGTGTTTAGAGCAGGTTCTTTAACAAGAAAAACTATTAAATTGCCTGTTTGAAGTGTTGTGGCTTCTTCAAATGTAGCTGTGAAAAACGCCTTTTTTCATTCCTCCCCAATGCATTATGTTGTGACAAGGCAGTCATGTTACATAACATGATGTGGTTGACACCAAATAGCATGTGAAAGATTTGATCTCCATCCCTTTCAGCATGAGTATCCTGAGCTGCAAGTGGCTGGACTTTGAAGGGTCTTTTCTTTCTCTTTAAAGAGAAGGAACAAAGGAATGCTCTCTTTGAAAGCTCTTTCATGAAGGCTGTCCTTAGAAATATCATTAATATTTTGTTTACATCTGTTAGAGGAAAAGCATCTTCACCTTTGAAATATGGACATTGTTACTGGTTCCCTCTTTCCAATGTCTCATTGAGAACAGATTTTTATTAGGGCCTACAAAATAGGCTTTGAGAAACTTAATCATGTAATCCTGTATGGCTCATGTCATCCCATGGGGAGGTGCACACTGCGTTGTCAGTGACCCACTGGCTTGACCCAGTTACTTCTCAGTGCTGAGAGCAGCAGGAGGCAAGGAAGAAGGAGAGCACTGAGAAGTCACCAGGGGAGCAGGGTGCAGCAGGACGTAGGAGGCTGAAAAGCAGGAGTTCTTTCCCTCCCCCACAACGTATTTCTGAAATTGTTGCTGTTTTGAGCCTGCTGAATCCTGTGTGTTGAGAGAGATGTATCTTTTCTGAAGTAAACTGAGGAATTACTTAATCTGTCATAAATTAAACCACCACAATTTAATCCAACAATGCAGAGACAGCATTGGCCCCCCAGTGTAATTGTTGTGGGTTAAGTGCCCTCAGAAACCAGGTTAACTGCAGATTTACTGTCTAAAAAACACTCTCTAACAAAGAAGAGTTACCAAAAAAAAAAAAACAAACACCAAACCTAACCAAAACAACAACAACAAAAAACCACTTGGTCTTTTAGTTAAAGTCTCCCAACCAATAAACCCAATTCCTCTGTTTTCCTGAGAAGCAAATCTTCACTGTATTTTACTGATCTCACTGAAATTGTTTTCATATTCACAGATCAACAGAGGCAGCTCAGAAAATGCTGTACAAGAAAAAAAGGAAACAGTAGGAATTAAAAAATATAAGGTAAAAATTCAGGAAACTTTACAGGATTTTCATATTTATATTTATTAAATATATAAACAATGTTCATTTCATGAATGAAATTGTACTGTACAGTGATAATATCTGCAGAACTCTCCCTGAAACTTTAACAACCAGAATACAAACAATGACAGGGTCTTCAATTACATGTTAATTCTATCAGTGACACAAAGTTTTAGTCACAGATTTCAGTCTGAGTGAATAACAAACACAGATTTAAAAAGTACTTATCAGAGGGAAAATGAAATAATTCCAAACATTCACTTTAATGTCAAATACCTCATAACAGGATTGTTTATAAAATGATATGTTACGAACTGATAAATTAATAGATATGTGCTTTCATTTATTACACTTCTCACAACTCTAGAAAGTGAGGTTATTTTTTTTTTCACTCACCAAAATCCATGAGGTGGAGTAAAAGAGGATATTAAGGCCTTAAATTACACTGTTGTAGGAAGATTGAGGTGATTTTCCTAGATCACTCCAAGATCTCTCCTAGAGCTATGTCCTACTCCTGATAAAACTCAAGAGTTTAAGAATCACAGAACTGATAAGAGACATCACGGTCTATATTTCTGAGTGTTTCTGTGAGACAATGGTTATAAATTCTAATTGGCTCTAGGGAATAGGTCTTTATAATATTCACTAACAATTTTTTCAGATTTTTAACAATGTATTTACATAGTGAAATGTTTCATTCATTCCTCAGCTGTCATGTGTCCACTATACTCCTTCAGCAGTCCTGCTCCCATTTCCTCTCTCAATCTCTCTCCCATTTTAATTTATTGGTGAATCAAATAAAAATGAATGCATGCGTCTGTTTTAGCAGCAGACCACCCAAAAAATGTAAGCCTCTATACCCTCTTTTAGTATGCTGTTTACATTTATCACACATTTAGCACTCTGGCACATCTTTTTTTCAAATATAAGTCTTACTTCTGGACTGAGGTCTAGGAGCCAATATTGGTCCTGTCTCCATAGCAGTCCACTCTGTAGAGGATTAACTGCATTTGTCAAGACTCTGGGGATCCCTTAGTCATTCGTTGTTCAGATAATATAGAGTACTTGAACAGTGAAATCAAACCAAGAATTAATGATAACCATGACATATAAGCATTATCTAAACAGTCTAGGAATAGAAAGAGTGCAGGTTTATATAAGTTTTGTTGGTTAAGTATGTAAATGCTGTAAAATCATGCATATTCTGTTGTGGATCCACTCATTTAGGAATTAGAGAACTTCTCCTTTAGGACAGTGATAAATGAAAAGCTGCTTCTTGTGAAGAAAAACTTGAAAGCATCGAAATTGTTTGTATATTCAAATGATCTGCAGGCTTGAGTTTCCCTAATTTCTATGGCTGAAGATTAACTAAAGGCCAATTGTGTACATATTTGGAAGTTGTGTATTTATTTGGAATGTTAACTGGGACCTAAGACAGGAAGAATAAAAAGTGCCTTCATTCAAAGATTATAAAGCTTAGCTGTTCAATTTTCATATCACTTAACAAAACTAGAATTGTATAGCAGAGCCTTAACTGATTGTGAAGTATACAATTGCAACATGAATAACATGGTCAAAATGGAGTTTCAAAGCAGGACAATGGAGAGGATGACTGAGCTAGGATGTAAAGATCACAAAGAGAAACAATTACATTGCAGGGTCTCCCAGACATTATAATTCATGACTTTGATTCAATTAAAATAATTTTGTAGCTTTCTAAGTGCAAAAGGGCATTGAAAGACAGTAAAGCTATGAAACTTGGCTTCACAGATGGCTAATTTGTTCTATAAGAAAGCAAGAGGTCTACAGAAAACTTTCAAAATTACATCCTGGTATGTCAAAATTTGAAGAGCTGGTAACAAGGTGAAGAGGACAATCATACAAATTAGTGCCAGGAAGGTGGCTTGGGAAAACAATCACTCATTTGAACTACTTGTTTTTTTCAGTCTAAACAAATTAGTTCTTCTGCAGAAAATAGTCAGATTTTGAAACTGTGGCTTCCAGCAACAGATTCATCCATGACTTCCTGCCCAGTACATCACATTTAAGATACTGAAGACCAGACTCTAAACACATGGTTACACAGATAATACAGTAAATAAGGATGAGGCCTCAGAGATTACAGTCTGTTTTGGAGGGGACCCAAATATTTTGCTGAAATTTTTCTAGAGATAAACTTCCATCATGATGAGCTTTCTACCCTCCCTCTCTTCCCAGTATGTTACATTTCTTTGTGTCCCATCCCTCCCATCCATAAGAGATCTGTACTTGAATGACCATCTTAGTTTTTGTCACTGTTCTTTAGGACTTTCCGGGAGAATTATTGGTAAGCAAAGTCAAAATTGCAAGGTTTATACCATCAATATTTAAATATTAAGGCTGCATAAAGAAAAGATACTTATGTCTGTAAATGTATATAAATATGTATATATTTATAGAAATAAATATGAATGTGTAAATATAAAGAAACACAGTGAATGCATGTGTGTGACTGTTCACATTATTAAAGAAGAGACACATGATATATGATACTTGATGATGTCAGGAGAGACCAGTGTCACTCAGTTGCCCATGCCTCTCTCTAACTGTTGAATCAGGTGCTAGGCATTTTGCCATTCATAGTGTTTAATGTTTCCTGTAAATGTGCAGGAAATAATTGTTTGAAGTTCTGAAGGAAACAGTATTGATGTTCACAGAGATGCAACAAACTACTTGATGAAAGAAATCATTTTCAAGGAAGAGTCCTATGGGAGAAATAGAGCCTGTTTATTTACACGAAGATCAAAGCAACTTTCATATGAATTGATGCTAAATATTTAGTACGTGAGTGACTAGCAAAGAACACTCTAAACTTCTAAAGGAAAGAATAAAAAATGGGAGATGAATCCTTATATATATATATGTAGAGAGAGAGAGAGAGAGAGAGAGATTGAGAGAGACTCTCTGTTGGTAAAACTTTTTTTATTACTTGGATTACAGTAGTGTCTAGGGTCCAGCTTGAGATCAGAGACCCACTCTGTCATACTGCATGCAAATACTTAGAAAAATACAGTCTGTTTTCTGACAAGCTTATCATGAAAACACGCAAAGGTCAAGAAGGAGAACAGATTCTAATTCGTTTGAATTTTTGTTATAACTTCAAAAAGATGTACATAAAATAAAATTGTTATTAATTACTCCAAGCAATGGAAATTGTTTAATGTGCATGTCAAGCAAACCAAATATGAACAAAAGATGTCATATACTTACTGCTCCTATTGAAAACTTTCCTTAGATTACCTACCTATATTCTCCTTTTCTCCTTCAACCAAACCAAATTTAACTACAAAAGTCAAAACCAGAGCTGAGTTGTCCTTATGCAATTGCACAGTATCATAGTGACAGAGGACATTCAGTCACAGAGTGGTCAAGCAAAAAAGTGCTATGGAAAATGAGGAGTCCAGGGATAGACATCCATCCACCAAGGAAAACCATCTCCTTGGGGGTTGCCAGCGACCTCAGCCTCATCCAAAATAGCTGCCTCTAGCTGGCAGAAATCTTAGTATCCCTCTTTAAAGGTGAGTCCTGAGGTTTGAGGAGGAACTATGCCAAAACTGATGAATATACCTGAGTGTCAGGATTTCTGCAGCTAGGGACGGAGAGGGCTGGGAAATACGTCAGTGGCACGTATTTCTCATAGTTCATCACCTTCTTCCCAGTCTCTAGCTGCAGATCCCTAACCCTGCAAGACCTCCCGCTAGAAATCAGCACAGTGCTAATGCATGTCAGTAACTCTGGGACCATGGTTAATCTGGAGCCAGGATAAATTCACAGTTTCTCAAATCAGAAAAGCTTTGTCCTCCTATGTATGCTCCTGAATATTCCTCCTTTCTGTAATACTTTTCTCAGTAGCATATTAAATGTGCATCTGTCAGATTCAGTTTGTTCTCTCTCTTGTACTTTATTACTACCAATATAAAATAATATATAACGAGTAGGAAGAGTAGGGCACTTGGCTGCATTGAATAAATACAGTGAAAAATTGAAAACAACCTGTAACAGACACTTATGAAAAAATCTCATTTGTTTGCTATTCCTTCCTATCTACATATTCAAAGTAGATTCTTCAAGCTTCAGTCACTTAGTACACTATTCATTAGTTTTTTTGGTTTTTTTTTTTCTTTGCTCAAAGAGAAATTATTTTGTTTTAAAATAACTAGTGAAGATTTTCCTCTCTCTGTAGAGGTTTATAGTAAGTATAGTAAGTATGCTATAATAAGAACTAGACTACCTCAAAGAAACAAAAAGGCACCATTACTTTAAATTCCTAACACTGGGAAACCAGGAAAAATTTAAAATAAAATCCACAGTGTACTAATCCTTGTAGAAAATTTCAGACACTGAACTATAGTGAGCTCAGGAGAACTGACTCCCTTCTTTGCAGTGCCTAATGGAGGTTATGTGCTCATTGGCACCAGCAGCTATAGATTTGGAAAGTGTCTGCATTAATTCTTTGTGTGACCTCAGATTGGCTCATTTCCTGCCACAGCAGAGTTGGTCCCTCTGGGATACTTGTCCACTTAAATATGAAAAATTCTGAGCACAGAAGTTCCAGTCCAACCCCCTTGCCATGGGCAAGAACATGAAGAATTTTCAATCTATTCCCTTGAGACCTCAGATTCATTGATTTTATTGTCAAAAAGATTTCCTTGAAATCAGTCCACTTTTCCTCTTTTCAGTTTTATCTCATTTTGTCAGTTAACATTGCACTTTCTGGAAACTAGTCTAAAGTTTTGTTAATCAGTAGTTCAGTTACAGATATTAGAGCTTCGTGCAACATTTTAAAATTTAGCTTTTTTTTTCTTTTTTTTTTTTTGATAGAAGTTTATTGGTGCCAAAATTTTTCACAAATTTCAACATAAATTTTGATGGTAGGATTTTTGAGGTCATGAGTAAAGTCTGTGGCAACTCTAAAAAAGGCATATATAGACAGAGAGAAATTAGAAAACTAGCCTTTTTACTACAGAAATGGTACAGAAATACCTTTTAGAAGAAATATTTATTATCCTTGTTTTGAACTCAAATTACAATAAAATCCTTAACTGATCTAACAAAATCATATTGTAAGTCCTTAGCCAATCATTATGTGTGTATGTTAAGACAATGTAATTGTGTCCTCAAATTGTTTCTCATCAGAAATACATGCATAAAAAGAATATTCTAATGGACTGTCTATTGTGGAGATGATACAATTCAATATTTTCATTAATGATCTAAAATGAACAGAGAACATGTTTATTAAGTTTACAGATAATATGTCTTGGGAGGAACCAAAGCAATGTTAGAGAACAAGGACAGAATTCAAGATAATCTTAATAAATCAGAAATATAGACAGAAAATATTACAAGATTTAGTAGTTGTAAATACAAGATGCCATACTTCCCTCTGATTAATTAACCGTATAAATACAAGATGAAGAATAGCTGTCTAGAGACAGTTCTATAAAAAAAGAAATGAAGGATTGTAAGGGATCACAAAGTGAACATGAGTCAAAAGTGTCATGCTGTTGTGAAAAAGGCAAATGCCTCAGAATCTGTACAGCAGGATGTATAAGACTGTGACTGGAAGGAAATGTGAAGTAACTCCTCTGATTTGTTCAGTGTTTTTTTCAACACTACGGCCTTAGATAGAATATTGTGTCTAGTCCTGAGC
>JAWWMP010000081.1:105798982-105818057 GCA_035047865.1 Dendrocincla tyrannina | reverse complement strand
AAGGAAGGAAGGAAGGAAGGAAGGAAGGAAGGAAGGAAGGAAGGAAGGAAGGAAGGAAGGAAGGAAGGAAGGAAGTGTGACATCACAAATTTAACCTTGAAAATAATGCAAGGGAAAGGATATGAAAATGGAAGACATTGCATTTCTTTGTCATTATATATTTTGTGGAGGTTTTAGATTTAACATACAAAATTTAGTCATTGCTGTCACAAGGGATTCACCAAGATGTCTGTGTACTGGATTGTCCTGATGTATTTTAGGTCAAAAGTTACTATTGCAGCCAGGGAGGGTAGTGCCTTAATATTACATACTATGGCAAAAGCTCTTTTCTGTCTTTTGAGAGAAGAAAATGCTGTGCAAATACAGTAACAGATGTGCAGTAGTGCTGGATGACTACACACTGTGCATCTATCTGTGACTCTACATCAATAAGCCTAAATAAACAAAAATAGTTTGATTCAAGGGCTGAACAAAACACATTCCAGAAACACGCTGGTTCTGCAACACTAAGGTACAGTTAGCTTTCTTCTTTCAGATCATGATGAAGCTTAGCTCCCAGAGCAAAAGTTGGGAAAGGTAAAACAAAGATGTAAAAAAGAGGTTTGGACAGTTCTAGATCCCAAGACATTTCTAGCAAAAGTCAAAACTCTGTTATTAATATTCCGGGTTTCTATAGAATTCAATGAGCATTCCAGACAAGATTACAGTCTGGTTTAGAAGCGAGATTGTTTTCCTTAATCTGTCAAAATTTGAAGAGTTCCTGTGAAATGTGAGAACCCAGAAATTCTGCTGCATTACTAAGCATGGCTGCATGATGGCAAAAATTTTACAGCGTCCTCTTGTAGGCATTGTTACACTTCCCACTTCAACAACCAGCTATAGAGATGAATTGGGTCAGGGTGTTGCAAGGAAGAGTTGCATAACAGAAGCAGCAGCTTATTGTAGAGACAAAGTTAAATGACAAGCCTACCCTCCTACCAGGGTTATAAAGGTATGAGTTAACAGTCCCACTTTCTCTTTAGATAGGATCTTTCTCTTTACTGAGCCCCAGAGAAGCATCAGCATAAGGAAAAGATAATACGACAGCAAAGCTTTCACCCTGCCTAGTTGATACCAACAACAGCTTCTGTGTTTTTGCACTGAGTTGCATATGCCTAAATTCTGAAAAATTGCCTTCTTTTTTTCTTTCTATCCTGGGCCTTAACTGAACAAATAAGTTATGAATAATTAACACTCAAGCCTATTTAAATTTCAAAGGTAGTGGAAGTCTCTATTTTCTAGATTGGTACACACTGTTTTGATTCCAAAATATTTGTTAAATCAGAAGAGGTGGGATTTTTTCCCTGTACTTTTTGGAATGTGATCAAAGACTAAGAAGGTACTAAGATGAAGAAGCAGTTTCCAGAATAGGTTTTCACCACTGTGAGTCAAATCATGCTCCTTTTCTAGTATAAGAATCTGATGTTTCAGTTGTTACTATTATGGTTCGTGACCTATGAATATAAATAGTAATACTACATGAGTTCACAGTATACTGTTAAAATCCTCTCAGTCATTTCACACGATGAGAAGTTTCTAACCACACTGCTAAATTTTGTACAGTCCTTTACACACTCTTATAATTGTACTGCATCTAAACACAGAACCATAGGGAGACAGGTAGATAAAAAGTGCAGATTGTACAGAGAAAAATCTTTCAGCAGGTCTTAAGCCAGACAGTACTCTGTATGCTTTATTTTGCAGCTGCATGCAGTAACTGTAGACCATCATAGTGCACAGATGGAAGTGCAAGTTTGAGGGCTATTGAGCATGTGGATTTTCCCAGTGTGTCACAATTACAGAAACATCTGTGCTAAATAACTTCAAGCTGATCCACAGCAAAAATTGACAATGTTCAATAACTCTCAATATCCTCTTTTTCCCCTGTGGTGAGATGGCCTAGTGATTGTGAGTTGGACTATAGCATAAAACATGTAGCTTCATTATTTCAGGGCCTGTTTAGAGATTCCTCCCATGGTATATTACCTAAAAAATCCATATGTTTTTCTTTACTTAGGTCTACAGACCCTGAGTTTCAGAGATGCCACAAGCCTGCAGCTATCATTGACGTGCATTAGAGGTGTGGATATGTACATACTCTGAAAACTGAGTCCTGTGGGGATATTTTTAATTGATTTTGATTTACACAGGGAAGGGAAACAGTCTGGGTGGCGTAATCATAAGAGAACAGAAGGGAAACAGAGGCAGTTTGCCTGTAGGAAAAGATTAAAAACTATGAACACATCTGATATTTATATTGTGCCATAACAGTATAGAAAACATTCATCACTTTGTTTCTTTCTTCCAGAGAAGATAGGGAAAAAAGTATATCCCTGAAAAACTGATACAGAACAGAAAACTTTCCCAAATAGCCTAAATTATATAATCACAGAATCATCAATATATTTAGAACACATGATAGTTTAGGAAACTTCACTGTTCATTATCTATGACTGAACTGGGACACGGTTTCTCAGCCTGTGTTCTTCTGCAGCATTGGAACCCTGAGGATTTTTGGATGTAAGTGTATTACTCAAATATAGCACATTACCAATTCCTTATTCACTGTTACAGGATCACTTTCCAATCCTTGTTGTCTTTAACTTCATTTAAAAAAGCACTTCAATATAGTCACCACGTTTTTCTCACTCCCTCCAAGTAATAGAAATAGATTCATATATTTCTTTGCCTCAATCCAGTAGACAATTTCTGCCTAATGCACATATTTCCATGCATTGTCCAATGTAACTCGGACATTCCACGTGTAGAACACTTTTCCTCAGAAACTGTGACCCTTCTTTAGTGTAATAGACTCAGCGGTAGGATTCCTTACCTTATATCTAGTTTGGATTTTATTTTCCTCAGTTCCATCCCAATTTCTTCTAAGAATACTATTATCTGACTAAATATTTCCTTAACTGCTTTGTCGTTGAGACTTGAAATATTAGCGATCTAGGGATATGCATCTTATCTGACATTCAGCCAACTTAAACAGTGTTAGTTCTTTCATCTTTATAAACCAGTCTCCAGTTCTCCATAATTACTGCTACCTGGTTTTAAATTCTTCCTGGTTAATCTATGACTTTCTGTGTACTGAGCTGAAGCTACTATAATATTCTAACTATCATCACATCTGAACTACAGAAGAACTATAATCTTCTTTGTTTACGATATGACTCCTCAGGGGGGAACAGCTAAAATCTTACTGGCTTTTTATGCAGCTTTATCTCTTTGCCAGCTCTTGCATAGTTTTTTGCAGTTCAATATATATCCATATATATATGGTGAATGCTTGGCTAGTTGATATCTGAATGTGGGTTTTCTTTCTTGTTTCAAAGATGTCAAGGTTCTAAGCAGATACACTGTACAAAAACAAACAAACAAAAAACAACAACAAAAAGGAAAACAACAAAAAATAACACTCATCTGTCCTCAGTGCACACCCACCTGAAATCATCCAACAGACCCTCTCCCAGAGTTTCTCTCTGCCAACTCTAAAAACTGCCAAGTTGTCAAATAATTCGACTATTGTGTCCCCATAGCAACAAGCTTTCAGGCCTGAGTGACAGTATTTCCATACTGTCAACTGGAAAATGTCCCAAATAACTCTAGGAGCACCTGGAGTTTTCTTGCCATGCAAATATCTTTTTCTTTTACCCTCACAGTTCTTCATATATTAAAGGGAATTTATTTATACTCATTGCAACGGATGGTATGATGACAGCTGAGCATTTGAATTTGCTTTAAAATTCTGTAAATCTGTCCTTTCAGTGGATTTTATGTTCCTTTTGAAACAGCTGTGAATTTTAATGCCATATTTAAAATAAATTAAAAAAAACTAGTAACGTATCAAGATCTTGATAACTGAACAGACAAAATATATAATGTATTATGTGACATATTTTTCATGTTTTTAAAGTCATTGAGAAATATAAGAGAAATGCAAAAGAACTGATGCAAGAAGGAGCACATTTTCAACCTATGTATATCTAATACATCATTCTATTGTATGTCGTTACTAATCTTCCAGAGTAACAGTCTTTTGATCATACAGAATGATTGTGCATGTATACTAATAGGCAAGGTAGGTGAGAAACAAAAGCAAAAAAAAAATCCCACCAGTCTAAGTGAATTGGATGAAATTTACACCCCTGAAAATCTGGCATTCATGCCAAATTTTGACAGTATTTTTCAGGTAGATTGTTTAATCTCTCTGACTCTTGAAGTTGACTCCCAGTCCGTTTATCATGGCAATCTAAAGTCATAACTGAAAGAGTAACTGGATGCTCCTGAAGCTTGTGGAAACTACCTTTATCAACACCACTACAACATTCAGATAATCACTCTGAGTTAGTATGGAGGTAAAAGAGAACAGAAGCTAGTTTACTGTCTTTTAAACAAGATATAAATCCACACAGTAAATGATATTTGAGTGAATGGTGAAGTGAGTCCCATTGGTCTTGCCAAACACGGGTTTTGTGCCTAGTTCTATCACCCAGGTAACCAACATAGTTTCAAAGACTTTTTTTTTTTACTTCTGAAAGGAACAGTAATGCCACTATATTCTTTTATATGGTTGCTATGCTCCATATCAAGGCTTTCGATAATGAGTGACAGCTCATCTTATTAATTACATATTGCTGATTTGGTGTGCCTAAGACAGTTATGATGCTTGATTAGATTGATGCTAATTACATTGTCCTTTAAGAGGCTTTACTGAATAAGGGATTGAATGTCCAAAATATACCAATGCGAATAACAAAAATTCGCAAATTAAAAGCTCTTTCTGAAAATTAAGACCCCATATATACAGGTTAGCTAAAGGCATACGATAAGGACAGAGATGTAAGCAATTCAACATTTATTAAATAATCAGCATACTTTTAGTCTGAGAATAGTGGAGGAAAGAATTAATAAAGTCTATTTCAAGGAGAGAGATCAATTTTATTGCAAATATTAATAAAAAAATATAAACATTTTTGGGCCCAGTCTTGTAGACCCTAAATAATAAACTAAAGTACATTTCATTCATACATTATATCCTAGTTGTTCCAGCTAGCTATGTATATATTAGAGAGAATTATTTTACTGTAAGGGGGAATCTTTATCTGAGGCCTGAAAAGGGACTGGGTTGAGGGAATCATTGGGTTCCATGATGAGACACTTCCTTTAGCATTGTTCCTGTTTGGATAAATACAAAATACATTAACACCAAAACAACTGAGATGGTTAGGTTATAAGCACAAGCTGAGGGCAAAACTTGCCTGCCTGACAGGAAAAGGGTTGGGGATTGTGGGTACAGGCAAACTGGCAGAGTGGACAAGGAGCATAATACTCCTTGAGTACAGGAGTACAGTGTTGAAAGACATAGCCTGATAGTGACACGGGCCGTCCCTGTCCTCACAGGCAAGCCTGTCCTTACCCTCACACAAGTGCACAGCAACAGACTGTGCATCACCAAAGATTCTCAACACTCTATCCTGATATAAAAATTGCAGAAGCCCAAAAATCTGCAAAATCTACACTTGCCACAGGAAGAACAAAGGAGGAATGAACATCAAATATTCTACAACATTAAAAAAAATCCATAGAATCATAACTCAGGTTGGAAAGGATTTCTAAGATCATTCACTCCAAGCATTAATCCAGCATGACCAAGTCCACCTCTAAACAATGATCCAAAGTGCCACAACTTCATAATATTCCATGCAAAGGTCTCATGCCTGGGTTTTGTTGTTATGCTATTCTTTTCCCTACTCATCTTAGTGGTTAGAATGCTATAATTTTTAAATGCATGAAAGCAGTTGTTTCAAGCAGGAGATGAGTTCTGCTGTACATAATACTATGATTTATGGCCTGACTCCCTAATATTCTCTTTTTCTGTACAGCTGGGCTCAGATCATCTCAGCCCACTGCCTGCTGACTGGTTGCTACATTTAAGCTACATAAGGGTTACTATACTTGAGTGTAATACAGCAAATGAGTGCACCAGAATCTCACTGAGGCAGCATGTAGCCTGAGGGTACTAACGGTTCATCAAGAAGACCTTAAAGCCTATTTAATGCCAAAGACTAAAGATCTTTATATTTCTTTCTGCCATTTTGCAATTCATTGCTGAATCGAAGTCAGAGAATGAAGAATTTTTTCCTCATGTAGAAAATTAAAAAATGAACAAGTGGGTATTATGTGTTTCTTTATAATACAGTATAACTCATGCCTTATCCTTCATTCAAGCCAATATTTCTTTGATTTAGAGCCTGGATAGCTATAAGCCATCAGTACAAAGTAATCTGCTACACAAGAATTTATAGGACAAATCCCTTAAGGAAGGGTTCATGGCTTTTCAGCCCAAATATCCTACATTTATCTATTTAATCTAGCTAATTTATCTGTCTATATTTGTAAGGCATTCAGTCACTAGTAACCAGATGCCACCAGTGTAAGTGCAATTTATTAACAAATTATGGGGCTTGTTGCTGACAGATACAGTCCTGTCATTAAGGAAATAAGTGTTTTAAGAAATGTTATCAATGTTGATATATTTTATAAGATTTTAAGTTCATTCACATTCTGACCCATTGTGATATTTTTATTTGGACTGGCATTTACCCTTTCCAGTAATAGCTAGAGCAGGGGTTTGGGAGGGGCACAGGGAAGGGTAGTCCAGATGAAGAGTCCCAGTTCATTGCCTTAGCAGTGTCTCCTATCACACAAGGAACTCCTTTAGATGTTGCACTTGTTAGAGGTATTACTAAAGTAATCAAAAGGTTAATTCAGGAAAAATAAGTGCAGTTTCGTTTCCTTCTTCCCTATTACTCATAGTAGCTATGTAAAATGTTTCTAAATTAAGAATATCTTCTCTGGAACTATATTCTTCATTATTTTCTGGAAATGACTATGTTCATTATACATCTAGGTTGATATACAAATAGTTGAGAATGGCATTCATAGAAATGAAATATCCACATTTAAGCTCACACATAAGAGCTGTTGTTTCATGAGGACAATTCCAGTTGCTGTTCCTAATAGTGAAGGTCCTGTTGTGCTGCTTTTGTTTCTGCTATGACGGGACAAGTTCTTGCCTGCAGGCGAGACTGAACTTCCAAAATGATCATGTTATTCTCAGTGTCTAGTGAGCAATGTGGAAAGCATGGCGTTTTGATTTGAGGATGCAGAAGAGCTATAAAGATTTAATGTCTGGAATGAATCACACTGCTAGAGTACACACTGCCACTGGTCAGTCAGCCTTTCGGTGCTCCCATATAATTACAAATCATTGCATGCTAGTATATTAAAGGAATATTTCTGCATTTGTTGTGTCGATGAAAATTTTGTGATGGCAGGAGTTTGTTGTGGTTTTATTGTTTTAGTGAACTATTGCAAACAAATTCTGGGCCAGACCATATTGCTTCAAACTTGAGCTGACACATTACAGTAAAGTATATATAATACAAATGCTCTCCATTTTCTGCCAGAAACAAGGCCATCTAACCATGCCCTCTGGAGCAGCATCGCAGGCTGCCTTTACCATGCCTCTTCCCAAAAACTGCAGCAGAGCCAGTCTCTACATTCTGTCCCCCTACTGTGTCACATTTATTCCAGATCTTGAAGTAGAAAAGAAACTGATTGCTAAATAACACCATGTAGAAGATAAAATGAGATTCTTACTGTTTTATCTATGCATAAAATGGGATTTTTACGTTTTATCTCTGCACAGTAATGGCATCTTTCTTAAGAATAACAGTGTCACTCCCAGTGGCATTTAATGGCTGTTACATTATGCCATAGAGACTATTATCTTTGTAGATGACTGTTGTTGTTCTGGAGTACTTTTAAGATAACAGTGTAAGGGCACATATTTGTTCAGACTTCTGCTATGAAGCAGTCACAGTCCAGACCCTTCACTATCAGATGCGTACAATCCAATTTTATATCTGATGCCTACATTTCATTTTTCTCTGAAACTACAGTTATTCAGATATTTTACATTTAACTGCGTCTATTTTTGCTTAACTGTTTAATCATTGTTTTTCTCCTCACACACTGCATACTAAAGCATGAACTCAGTCAACCTGAAAAAAATGCAGTGGAAGGTGTACCATGGAGGCCTGGCAACGTGAGGCTCTGGTGGCCTAAAGTAATTTACAATAAAATCAAAGGGAGAGTTGTTCATGGTGTTTGTTCTGTGATGCATAGAGGTGCCAGGGTCAATTAGAAACCCCCAAAAAATCGTGGGTTAGTGCTCCTACAACTCAAGGTAGCAAATTATACTTGCCAAAAGAGTTGTTATAGGTGGAGCCATTAGGATACAACAAGGTTATGGATAACCCATTGATTCTGTGCATCTGCTGTACCAGCAGAATCAGTATTTATGCACATAAATCTGGATCATGCTATATTTGTCTATATAGTTCTGGAGTGCATGTTTTCTATTTCCAATACTATGAAAAAATGATGTCTTAGGACTGAGCATGACTCCCTATGTATGAGTATTTCTCAAAAATCAATGCCTATATTAGCACGTATGCTACATTTCACTCAACTCTGTGTGCACTCAGTGCACGGGTTTTTTTTTCCTGTGTTGCCATGACCTTTAATAGGTCATGTTATATCATGCTTCCTAATAAGTCGATAAAGCTAAAGCAGCACAAAATATGTTTGCTTTTCTCTAATCTCTTTTCTGGGTTCTTCACCTAAGGATCCAGCCTCTGTTTCTCTCTGTTCCCTGGCCCATTCCTTTCTGAGCACACCTGACACACATAAAGTTTAATAATTTACAGGTAGAAGGCCTAGTTTGCCAGACTAGAGACATATTCCAATTTCTTTCCACAACTCTAATGAGACAAAGCAGTCAGAAGCTTATTGCTACCGCCACATAAAATCAGATTTATGGATGCTTTTTGTCAGAAAGTGGTGCAAGGCAGTTTGAGTGTTCCACTGAATTTCTCCACTCTTCTTCCAGAGTAAAGTTTCCCCACCTGCTAATGGAAGAATCACTAATATGAGTATTAGGGGATTTTCCTAATTAAGAAATGAGATAAGATTAGACCAGTCCAAAATATGCTGTGCAATTCTTACATCTATTATTATTCCCGGAAGACTGCACCTGTGGAGAGAGATCTTTGTGCACTACAGCTCATTCCTGGTTGACACATTAAGGAAGGGTGGTATGGAACTAGTAATCCTCTAAATGATCTGTCACAGCTAGCAGAGCTCCTGACAGTTCTCCACAGCTGGCAAAGGTTATTCAATACTCTGAAAATGACAGCAGAGCACACTGTATATCCCCTCCTTTCCCAGAAAATGAGATGCCCACTAACTTTTGTTTGTTTGTTTTTCTCTGTTTCTGACGTGAATTATTCATTGCTTCTTTTCAAACAGTCCGAGATTTTGGATCATTTGAAGATGCCATGTCAGCATTATAATTTCAGAAGATGTAGCACAAAGGCAAAAGCTACTCAGGTTATATACGGTGGCAGCACATCTAGCTCTAGAAATGGCCAGATTTGAGATACTATATTCTGAACCAGATGGTGCTGTCAGATAGTGCAGAATGACAACTTTTAGATGATGCAGAAAGGGTAATGTGCCCAAGCAGCAAAGGAACTCTATCTCCACTTGCTACATTTTTTTAACTTCAGTTACAGATGGCACAGAAATGATCATCTCAGGAAGGAAACCAAGACTTCCCCATAGCTGATTTTAACTTAGAAGTATCTGTCAGAACATTTAAAAATTAGGCAAGCAGACCCCTGTTATAAGTGACTGCCTTTGGCTCCCTCACAGTAGAAGGAATAGCGAGTTGGGAATTGTTTGGTTTTTGTTAGGGTTTTTTTAGTCTGGAAAATCAGAATAGCATTCATTCCAATCGAGCAACAGTTCTGAAGTAAAATATGTATTAAAATATGACATGTTTTCTTCTGTAAAAACTGGTTCCAATTTTCAGGTCAAAATATTTTTCATTTAAATATATAACTTAGAGTAGAAACAGTAAAATATTTCTAAGAAATCAAATTGAAACAGGTTGTAATTGTCAAAGCAAAATTATATCATTGATTCAAGCTATCATACATTACTTCACAATGCTGAATTTTAGTTTTGTGGACAATTCTTAAAAAAAGACCTTTTACCATCTTTCATTGTCAGCAATTTCTAGTCATCATGAAAATACTCCTAAAAACGTGGGGTTTACCCAGTGCTGTTTCAAACATGGGGAGTAGACTAATCATTCAAAATGCAGGCTTTGCTTCCCAAATATCTCACAGTTATATTCTGCATTCATCTCATCTAGCACAATAACACTACTAAATGAATTGACATATAATAATGAGGAACAATCTTTGCTTTCTCTTAAAATTTTGGCTTTTAACTACAGAGGCCATGTGCCAAACTATCTTCTTTCATCTGAACTAGTGAAAATTAGCACATCAGTCCATGAAGTGTACACTGAGACTGTGCCAAAAAAACCCTAACAATACCTGGGACATTTATTTTGGTTGTGACAGCTACACTCAAGGAAGATGAATTACAATTCAGAGAATCAACACCTTTGTCTGTAAAATTAACCACTGAATTTATAATGAGAAAAAAAGTTACGAAGATAAAACTCCTACTTAATGCAACATGCTATCTCTTTGCCTGTAGAAATTTATTTAAAACACACAAATAAAAGTCACTTAATTTTGCTGATCTCAGCCATCTGCAACCATGACAAAATTGGCTGGGTGACAACTTTCTAATGACAAATAGGTGGAGCTTTTATCTCTAATGGGAAAACATAAACAAGATATTATTTTATAAATTTAGGACTAAAATCTTTAGTCTTTAATCATTTAATGGAGATGCAGAGGACAGCCAGATAAATTAGAACATTTTTACCTGTTACAAGTAGCTCAACACTGACTTGTTTCTATTGAACCATATGACACATACATCTCTTTGAAAAGGACACAAATCTACTTTTAGGTGGAATGATTAGGAGGGAGATCACAAATTGGAATCTTAGAAAATAAATGTATGGGTGTAGGGAAAATCAGCGTGGTCTACATGAGCTAATACAGAGGCTGCAGTTAGGAATTCCAGAGCAGTGATCTCAAATCAACCCAGTGTCACCTGTCACCTGCCCATTCTACAAAAAGTAACAAGGTAATGAAGATACTTGTCTTACATGGAAATATTTATTAGGACTGAATGCTTAATAAAACCAGATATTTTAAATTATACAGTATAATAAAATATTCCATATAATTTCCAGATAATTTATTATTAGAAACATTTTTAGGCCTAAGTTTTCTCAGTCACACAAAATAAAAAATGTTATAGAACTCCTGACCTGTTCTACTGAGTCATTATTTTTGCAGAATTAGAATGGATGGGAGTACTGCTTTCTGTTCCAGAGGGAACACACATTCATATGCCTTTTTTGCAAGATTTCTTTCCAAAGCTCATCTACATTCATCTAACTCTAGCAAAAATACGGCATCCACCAACTGATAGTTTTTGCTTCCTTGTTTGTTTTTTTTTCAAAAAAATGACTTTTTTTTTCATAAGCAAAGCCAGCAAAAACAAATTTACATTGGCAAAACTACACCTCATAATGGTTCTGCTAGTGTAGCGATGCCAGCCTTGGGAAGAGACTTTTCACAATACTTGCAGGAATGTTGAGAAAACTAAGCCAAGCAACATTTTTAAATGGGCTACATAAATATTTTGAGTTTGTTTTTTACTTCTTTTTCTATGGTAAAAAAAATGTACAATTCATCCTGAAATCTACACCAGTGCATGCAAGCAAGAAACAAGGGGACCTAGAAGTCACTGTGCAGCAAGAAAACTATGACACAGTTACCTTCACAGAAATCCAATGAAATGACTCACACAGCTGAGTGCTGCAAGTGATGGCTATAAACACTTCAGAAGAGATAGGCAAGGAGGGAGAGGCAGTGGGGTAGTCTTGTACCATAGAATTATCAACCACTGGCAGAAGCGCTCACCAAGCCACTTTCCATCATTTATAGCAGTCCTAGCTAACTAGAGAGGTCCAAAGCTAGCTTGAGGCTAGCGAATGTGATAAATACAAGGAGGACTGGAAGGAGGATATGGGGAGGTACAGGCTTGTCAGTCTGACTTTGGTGCCAGACGAGGTCATGGAACAGGTCATCTTGAGTGCCATTGCTGGGCATATACAGGCTGGATAACCTGGGGAACAGATTCAGCTGGGATGGGTTCATGAAAGGCAGGTCCTGCTTGACCAACCTCTTTCTATCACAATATGACCCACTTGGTGGATAAGGGAAAGGCTGAGAATGTTGTCTATCTAAACTTCAGTAAGGCCTCTGACACCATTTCCCTCAGCATCCTCCTGGAGAAACTGACTGCTCATGGATTTGACTGACAGACTTTGCTGGGTAAAAAGTCAGGTGGATGGCTGGGCCCAGAGACTAGTGGCAAATGGAGTCACATTTGGTGTCCAGACACCAGTGGTGCTCCACAGGGCTCAATTTGGGGCCACTCCTGTTTAATGATGAATTGGACAGGGGCATCAAGTACACCCTCAGCAAGTTTGCAGATGACACCAAGCTGTGTGGGAATGTCAGCTGGAGAGTAGGAAGGTTCTGCAGAACTGTCTGCACAAGCTAGCTAGATGGGCTGAGATCAACAGCATGAGTGCAGGGGCACTCATGCTGTAAGGGGCCACACTTTGGCCACAATAACCCCATTCAGCACTACTGGCTCAGGGAAGAGTGGCTGGAAAGCTACCCATCGGAAAAGGACCTAGGGTGTTGGTCAACAGCTGGCAGAATACAACCTGTCAGTGACCCACATGGCCAAGAAGGCCAATGGCATCCTGGCTTGTACCAGAAATAGTGTGACCAGTAGAAGGGATCATCCCTCTAGTAGGCACTTGTGAGGCAAAACCTCAGTTCTTGTGTTCAGTTTTGCACCCCTCACACTGCAACAATGACATTAAGGTGCTGGGGTGTGACACTGAGCGTGTCCAAAGAAGGGCAATGAAGCAGGTGAAGGGTCTGGTGCACAAGTCTTATGAGGGGCAGCTGAGAGAACTGCGTCTGTTTAACCTCGAGAAAAGGAGGCTCTACCTGAATGGAGGCTGTGGCGAGGTAGGTGTCAGCCTCTTCTCCCAAGTAAAGACAAGAAGAAATGGCCTCCCATTGCACCATGAGAGGTTTAGATTGAATCTTTACAGGAAGAGAATTCAAGCATTGGAACAGGCTGCTCAGGGAAGTGATTGAGTTACCATTCCTGAAGGAATTTAAGAGATACACAGATGTGTTACTGCAGCACATGATTTAGTGGTGAATCTGGCAGTGGTGGGTTAAAGGTTGGACTCAGTTACCTTAAAGGGCTTTTACAATCTAAATGATTGTATGGTTCTATTCTATAAAGCAAACTTGGAAATTATATTGAGACTATACCTGATGTTCCAGGTCTGATATGTAATAATTTATTTTTTTAACATTCAGATGTACTGCATGAAGACAATTATCCTGCTGAAGGAGTTAATCAATAAATAAGCAAAAACTTGTGACAACTGCATTTGCCATAGAATAATTGCAGATAATTGCAAAAAGAGATCTTAAGTCAGGATCAATGATTTGTAGATTTACCATTATAGGCCGTTCTCAAAAGTATGTCTGGGAAATCCAGTTTTTTAACTCCTTGCCCTTCATTGTTTTCTCTAATGTCCAAACAGGTTTCTTAAAAGGAGTTGCTGACTTCTGATACTATTCTGTTAGCAGATGAGTGCATACAAGCTCCACTGTTAGGTCCTCTGCCATTTTACCTGCTAGTTACTGAATCTCCAGGAGCTTCTTCAAATCCAGTCTGGCAGTTTGGAACCCATCACATATAACCCCCATGAAGCTGAAGGTAGTTTCAAAGACTGCATCCCTGGAAAGAGAGTCTACATTGAGATATCCATTTTGGACTTGGTAGTAGAGCATTATAGGGAAAGGTACTGTCTTCTAAAGTAAAATGGGACTAATTCACAAGTGGAAACTTACTGCCTAACAGAAAACAATTTGAAAGTTCTGTAAATTATTTCCTTCTAGATATTTCCTCATAATAACTTGTTTGTTTTTCTTTTGGCCCCTCAACCCCCTCCCCTGGGGTGTTGTGCTGTGGTTTTCCTGGGTATTTTATCCTTTTGATAGAAATAGCTTTGGCTTGACATACAATGTGGGGTGTGTTTCCTTAAACGTTTTGACATCACATCAGTTCCCACAACCCTCTGTAAAATTCAAATTATCAAATATAGAAACAACTCTCTGTTTCTAAGTACTTCTTTCAGGTACTGGTGTTTCTACAAAGATTCAGGTCCCTCTTCACTAAAGTCAGTCATTTACATAGCTCTGCCACTGACTTCACATCACAGCATTCTCACCCACGCAGGATCACCTCAGAAGATCTCAACAGATCAAAATTCCTCATCGGTCGTCTTATATTGGTAAAGCTTTATAAAGTTGCCTCTCTGAGGGTCACTAAGTTTCCCCAGACCAAAGTTTATGTTCACAGTTTATGAGAGCAGGAGTGACATGGCTACTGACAAGTACCAGCAGCATTATTAGCTTGAGCAGATATGCTGTCCAATCCAATTTTAGGCTCTGCAGACCTGCCCAAAACTGCAGTTCATGAAAGGTCAGACCTGTCATTTGTGATCACCACACAAAAAAACAGATTAATGTTTCTGTTCCGATTTTGCTGCATAAGTGTGACTTCATCCACTTGCTCTTTCCCCTGGAGTGCTAGAGCAATCTTCATTAGAGTCATCCAGAAAGCTGGGAGGAAAGCCTCCTCCCCTGCCCTGCACATTCACCTTTACCATAACGTCATATTCGGAGAGCAAAGAGAGGAACTGGCCTGAGCCTGGAAGCACTAGTAATACATTTCATTATTCCTATTTGATGTGGTCAAAGTCTGCATCAGTTCTGTCAGTCACCAATGAGCAGGAATCACTCTCATTCTGTGTTATGGCCTGTAGCCACAAAAGCTGTGGAAAAGTTTCTTGTGATCTTCCCAAGCCTCTTGGGATTATTCCTTGACTTCTTGTAGTACCTTCTAATTACTAGCTCAAGTCCAGGTTTCAGTAAGCACCCTTGGGCAAACTCACCATCACACATCTAACTTTTGTGTCACAGAATACTCAGTTTTGCTCAAGGAAATCCTCTGTATTGAAATATCTCTATCATGAGGCCCCAGTTAAGGTTAGTACTTTAAAAGGCTCTTAGTCATGTAGACACAAGTACTTGCAGAAACAGAAATTTCTTCTGATCATTTCAGTCCAGATTATTTTCTCAGACCCCTATGTATTTTTCCGAAAGTGCTTATCAATGCCTAATTTTTTTCTAACTTCAACCGGTAGACTGAGAGCATTACACTGCTATGGCTGTGCTTGGATTTATCTGACATGTGGCATCAGTGTGGACTGTCCCTCTACATTCTTTTATTTTATTTTCTCCCCTGAAGTTCTGCCATTGCTTTATTTCTTCTGTATATTTTTCATTCCTTTCTGATCCCTTTGTTTTATTACAAATGTTTTCCATTTGGATTGCCTTGTAAATATAGATCACCAAACAAAAGTATCGCAGTGTGCATAGTTTATTGTACTAAATTTACAGCCTTATCTGCTTGTGTGTTATCATTACCATTGTTATGTTTGGATAGGACACAATTTCTTTCATTTTTTGAAACACTCAGGAGCACTTTGGAGAACTTACATTGCCAGTGCAGGTTTCTGTAGAAGAAGGAGGAAGAAAACTGTTTATCTGCTGCATTACAGTTTTGGTCACAGCACACAGCAAAAGGCAGGACAAAGCTTTACCATGTTGTGGAGGAAACTGGAGGCAATCTGGACTGGACACCAAGGTGCCTTGGAAGCATAATTTGTAACATACCTTCAAATGTGCGGACCTTTCATTATAGTTGACTGGTCTGAGGAGAAATCTGTGACCTCCTTTTTACTCTGCCTGAGATTGCTGTCCAAAGAAAACATCTCAAAAACTGCACACTAGTTCAACTAGAACCCCTAAGACCCTCCATGAAGAGAGAACACTAGTCATTTTAATGTCCAGCTGTCAGGAGGTGAGTCAGCATGGAAGACACCTTCATCCTTCCTCATGGCTTGCTTTCTTTAAAAGCCCCTACAAGCTTTCAGGAACCTTCGAAAAACAGTCAACCATCAGATCAGCTTAATAGTGTAGAAACCTGGATTCTGACCATCTACTCTCCCAACAGCCAGGAAAGGTATGACCTTTTGGACAATTCAGAATTTAACATTCAATTCTGACTAGGTAAAATCTTAAGACTATTGAAAGGCATAACTACCACATGGCAAGGCAGTTGGTACTAGATGGTCTTTAAACATCTTTCCAACCAAACCTTCCTGTGATGGTTCTATATCTTTGAACTAAGGATTTTTTCTTGGCTTTTCCATCTTTGAGACCTTGTCTTATATGCAGTTCTGTGACCTTCATATGACCACAACAATGTTGTCTCTGCCTGGTAACACAGGGACTCCTCAGAATCAAGAAAGGATGTCAGTGCCTACCCCTTTGAGTAATGCTCTGCTTTCAGAAAGCTAAGGCTCAACAACTTGCTCTGCCGTGCTTGCAGAGCATTGTTGTGGGTACAAAGATGTAGCATATTTCAGACCATAATGCACAGGGATGCACATCCTGCTTATCGAACTGAAAATCCTTCATAGTTTATAAAAGACAGAGCAACAAACAGGAATGGTTGAGCTGAAGTCTATATATAATGGATCTAAGAGATATCCTTCTGTCATGCTGAGACTTGATTACAGCCTAAGTGCTGTCAGAAGGGCCACATGTTCCATTCACAGCATGGCTTAGCCCTGTGTAAGCTCAGCAGGAGTGGGCCATGGCTTGGCAATTTGTCCAAGGCATGTCATGAATTGACCAGGATAAAGAGATTAGGGTCCTGATCCTACAGTGCCTTCCACCTCATGGAGTGACTTGTGTGAGTGTGAAGTGGATATGAATGGATACTGTTTGGCCTTGATAGTGATTCAGCGCAAGTTTGGGCTTATTTTGAAAAAGTGAAAATTACTGTAGAAGCAGCAAATAATCATTGACCTTAATTCCTGCCCTGCATTTTCTTTGTGCTTGTGTGTTTCTTCAATGATTTATCTGTTTCTAACTGCTACATTTGAAACAAATTGGAGAGGAGAAGGACAAAGGTGACAGCCTGTACTGCAGCCTTTAGTGCATTTGAATCTGCCTTGAAACCCCAGGCACTTGTGGTCACTAAAATCAAGAAGTATCAGGGAAATCTAATGGTTCTTTACAAAAAAAGAAGATTAATAAAATAACGCACAAAAAAAGAAAAAAAGGTGGGTTAGAAAATTAATGTTCTCTCCCTCTGCCAGTCTCCTAACGTATTTATTGGCCCTTTGTCTACTTCCAGTCTCTTTCTGTAATGGTGTTTTTTTCTTCAGTGCCTTAGAAAATGGCTTATAGGCTCATAAGTCGGTGGTGCAGCAGTATTTCATGCACAACTTCTGGAATGGGGATCATGCCCAGAGCCCCACTAATTATTATGCAAATTACTGACTCTGTTTAGAAAGGTCAGTGCTGCAAAATGGTAAGAAAAATGCAACAGCAGGCAAACCTGGTGGAGTTAAGGGTTTGATCATGATTTATTTTTTTTTCCAGAGCCCTCTAAAAAATAACCCTGTCTCTGTCACAAAGAGCACAACATTATGATTTGAAATAAGATTTCTATGAGTCAGGTGAGAAATGGATAATGTACTAATGTTCTTCCATCTAAAAGAGAGGGGGAACAAAACATCAGCATCCCCTTGATCAGTATCCCTCTCAAAGAAACCGAACAAAAGTCTGGTCCCCTGAATCATAGGTATGAATCAGAATTTCAAAAATATTTTGTGGTAATTGGCACCACAGTCATTTCTTCAAAAGGGCTCCACAATTAATGCAGACAGAACTAAACGAAGAAAGCTGGCGTCGTATTATAACGTGAAGCTTCATCTGTAATAAAGGGTCAACTTGGTGTAAGGCGTTATAAAAGTCTGTCTTTTGTCATATTGAGGGGACATTAAGTCTGTGATTTACATTAGACAGAGACTGATATTACAGCTGTACTGGAGCTTTCAGGAGGGTGGGGGTTTTTTTGTTTTGGTTTGGGTTGGTTGGTTGGTTTTGTTTTGTTTTGCGGTTCTTGGGTTTTTTTGGGGCAGGGTCAGGAAAGGAAGGGAAAAAAAGGGAAGCAAAAAAAAAAAATTCTCTTTTTGCTTTAACCCAAAATACAATATGTAACTCAACCATTCAAGTTTTTAATATTAAGAAAGAAGATGGTTAATTGTTTTTTAAATCATTGCATCAGATATGTTAAATGGTTGGCTTTTAAAAGAAGCATTTTTTTCCCCATTTTGACTGAAATGACCCCACTTTTTTTCCCTGAAGTTGTCATTTTCAATTAATATGTTCCTTAAATGCAGTAATTGTCCATACAAACTTGACAGTTCATATAAAAAAGGAAAAAAGGGCATACGAAGAAAAGCTTCTTTTTAGCTTTACAAAACATCCCTGAAGTAGAAATAAAATGGCTAATAATTTCTACCATTTTTAATGCACATACTTAGACTGAACTTCCACTCCTTTTCAGCTGCACAAATTTGTGTGTATGTTGTGTGCAGCAAGAAATATCAACCTCTGACAACCAGTTTCCTAACGATTCACAGACAGAAGAGAAAGTCATCACATACAAGCCTACGTACTCTAATTCGGTCATCTCTAACATTAACTATTTGAACACTCTCCTTCTTACTGACAATTCTGTTATGCTCTGTGCTAGTTCAGCTGCTCCTTTCTACTCCTCGTGGGAGCTCTGCAGTATATTTGAAACAAACCCTTTGGCCTTTAATTTCCTCCATTGATGTCCCATGCTAGTAGGCTTCTGTGATTTTCAAAGGTGATCTGGGAAGGAGCTACTTTGGAGTCTGATTTTTTTTTTTTTTTTTTTTTTTTTTTTTTTTTTTTTT
>JAWWMP010000081.1:105739958-105798694 GCA_035047865.1 Dendrocincla tyrannina | reverse complement strand
TTTTGGGTTTGGTTTTTTTTTTTTTTTTTTTTTTTTTTTTTTTTTTTTTGTGTGTGTGTGTGTGTGCAGAAATGGCAAGCATGCCACAACAGTGTCACTCCGCTTTGACAAAGAGCCAGGTTCAAAGACCATAGAGCCATTTATAAAGCTCCATTACCAAAATAGGTTTCAATCCTACACCATTCAGGCCTGTTAGACATGTGCTCAAACACATACCTCCCCCATCCCTAACTCAGTAGGGTACAAGGTGAGACAGATCAGGTTCAGCAGAGAGACATTAGTACTGCATTCTCAAATTAGAGTGAAATTGGTTTCGACGATTTTTGCATTATGCTCCCATGGAGAAAGCTCATCCTCAGTAAATGTTTTTTTAATCAAGTGCATCAAGAGAAACTTTAGAAGTACTGGAAGTGTGACTTTAAAAAATCCTGTCCTCTTTGTTAAATTTTGATAAAGATGCACATTTAAATGGGACCCACAAGCAGGAAAGAATTATCAGAATTCGGGATCCACACGTGTTTATAGTTTTTATTCTACTACTAAGCTATAAATCTATTAGAAAGGGCATTGAATATTGCCTTTCATCTGCTCCTTTTCTCTTCCCAAAATAGATTTCACTCAATAACCTTCCTACTCTTGGATAGGAGGTTCAATATCCACTGGTATCCTTTCTCTTGTCAGACATGAGGTTATTATTGAATAATGATGATAATTAAAAGTACTCTAACTGATGTGACTAATAAAACAAATTCACATCAAAGTTGAAGGGCAAATCTCAACACATTGGGTTTGGTTTAGATAAGCAGCCAAAAGATTGATTATCCAAATGTTATCCAAACGCTGCATGCTAAAATGGGAGCAGCAACTATTCAGAGGAAAATCTTATAATAGCAGCTGCTTTGTGGTAAGTTCCTTCCTGCAGCTGGATAAAGAACTGCTCTAGTTTATAACTGAAGGCAATATAACCACTGATCAAAATGGCCTGGTATATAATGCCTTCCCAGCACTTCTCAAAACCATAATCACAGTTACTGACACTTTTCGGACATTGATGAATCATTTTCAGTGATGTGGGGCGACTTGTAGTTTTCCATTTTGACCACTGAATATAAATAAAATTTGCTCTGGAATTTTATGATAAATATAAAAATATGTTTACATTAAGAATATATGTCAAAGAATGTTTTATGTTGTATTTATATTTTCATTTGCAATAAATATTATAAATTTACATCATTACTTATATTGTCATGTATATCGCATTCAGCTTTCTGGTCCAGGTTTTCTGTGCTTATGAACACTTTTTTCTTCAAAAGCAAATGCACTGTCTTCTCAGCTCCATCTATATGTTTGCTTCTTTGTTAACATAAATGCAAGTATTCCTTTTATTTCAGCCATGTTAGCCTTTGTCTGCCAGCTAAACTCTTCTCTCCTTCATATCTTCAAGTACATCTCTCCTTGAGATCTATTTTCTCTAAAAGTGTTTGAGAAATCAGCCAGTTTTCTAACAACTGATTGAAAGGACAGATAGAAAAAAATAGTACTTTTAGATAAAAATAATCAAGTGGAAATGCTTATCCCTATTGAAGACCAGTTATTCATCTGTGTTGTTCCTCTCCTCTCCTTTAGCACTGACAGTGTCTGCTGTGCCCCTCTGTGTAGCAGTGTAAACACAGCCCTGATGTGATCCCTAAGGTGTGCAGGCAGGCATGAGAGTATCCACCTCATCAGTCAATGAGGCATCTAAAATTCCTTTCCACTCATCTGACTGCAGTGCATACTCTGCCTAATGAATTTTTTTGCCTGTTAACAAAAATAAACATTAAGTAGTAGTCAAAGGAAACAATTTGGGAATAAAAGGTTAGGATGTCTTGATGTGAAATGTATTCATTTTTTTCCACACAAACTTAAACATTCCAGTTAATAGGCAAAAATCTCATCCTATGATTTTTTCTTTTTCATATATAAAAAACAAATTAAGCAAATGAAGTATTTACTGTGAATAGTTCACCTCACTTTAATCCTTGTTCAAAGCAAATTCCCAGTCATAACTCACAGCCCAGTCTGAGCAGAAAGGCTGGGATTTGGTCTTTAGATTTTAGACTCAGGGTATATTATTTTCCTCAGGATTAGTGAATTTATTATGCCACTATTACATTATTCCAAACACATAGTGAGTAATGGGGGCTGTATATAATCAGTTGCCTTCTCTTTTTGTCTAAAATTTACTTGAAGAGGAAAAGCCAGAAGAATTCCTTAAAAATAAAATCTAAAAAAAAAAGAACCACACTAAACAAAATTAAAAAACAACCAAACAAAAAAATTCCTTCAATTTCCCATGAAGAAGCCTTTCACGCTGAGTGTGTTAAAAAAAAACACCACAACCTAAAACACATTCATATAAAAAGCAATTTCCTTAGATAGCAGCATTCTTTATTCCTCTTGCTATTATTAAAGATGCTAGTGTTTGAACAGCTTTCTCCCTCACAAATCAGCTTTTCCTTTTGCTGAGGGAAGTCATAGCCCTGTGTTTATGACATCTCGCACTGTTTCACCAAAAATAATTCTTGTGCCACCAATGCTGAAAAGATCACGAAGCTGGTGAACTTTTAATAGGTTAAACACTATGATTCTAAAGGCTATATATTCAAACTAGATGAATCCTGGCTTTCATTTTTGCACAATCAGGATAAGATTACCTACATGCCCTGAGTGCACAAACTGGGGTACATGTGTTCTTGAGCCCTTGAAGCAGACACAAACCAGGATGTCAAATACATAGGATTTGGTTCTGTAAAGAAATGCTTTTCTGAGGTTTTGAGTGTATATCAACTCCATCAGCTTCTGTTGAACTGAAAAAGTGAAGATGCAGAACATCCTAAGATACCCACAGATGTGTTTATTTTTTAGCTTCATGGAGCTTTTTTTTTTCAAAATATCTTTTTACTGCATGAGAATTTGTAGGATTTTTTACTGTGACAAAACAGGTGACAAACATAGTGCCCAAGGACATTGTACAGATTCCACCACTGGAGATATTAAGCAGCCATCTGGACACAGTCCTGGGCAATTGGCTCTAGCTGGTCCTGCTTGAGCTGCAGGGCTTGCACCAGAGGACCTCTGGAGGTCGCTTCCCATGCTGTCACTTGTGATCCACTGTTTATAGTCAGAAGGTGCCGTTACTTTCTATTGCCTAAACTAAATGAGGCTACCGAGATGAACTACTGGCAAAAACATTTATTTTTAATAGGAAACAAAATTAGCTAGCTAAACGATGGAACATAAATGTATTTTCTTCTCTTGGAGAGTGGGCATTATTTTTATATTCTCCTTACCATACTGATGTCTTTTTTTTTAAAACATGGAACAGTTTCCATGGTAATTTTCTAATTTTTAAAAAAGTGAGTGAAATAGGACTCCATAAAATTTATAGAAAAACATGATTAAGGTAAAATATATTGTTAACAATTTTCAGTGGGAGAAATAAGTCTGTAACAAGAAAAATGAGGAAGGAATAAACTTAGCAAAACAAGTTGTTTTGTGGTTTTTTCTTAACAATATCAAACTTTAATTCACCTGAAACACTATTTATTCTTCTGATGCATTACACTAGTCAGATGAACCCAGAATAAATAGGGAAAGGACTCCCTTTTTAAAGAATTCTTTATGGGCTCCAGAGTAATTGAACTCTTGATGAGGGGATGTGTGGTTGAAAACCAGTGCATAGTCAGCCTAGAGCCATCTTTACCAGCAAATCCACCTTCGGAAAAAAAGTCTAACATTACTTTCTGCTCTCTGAATAACTCCCCATATTTTTGATTTCCTGCAGGGCTGTCTGGTGGTCACCCTGTTGAGGACAAAGAGGGCAGTTTTATACATCTGGTCGCCCTGTTGTCCCTTCAGTGTGCCATCCAGCCTTGATACAGCCCTTCATTCAGGGGTAAGCACTAGCAGCAGAGAGCTGTATTGAAGTCCTGTAGTGAAAGGATAGTACCTCCACATCTTAGATGAAAATATCAACAATCTTTTCCCTCAAAACTCTCCTTATCTTCTGACCCACAAATACAAATTAAGAAGAGTTTGAAAGGTGGGTGACACATACCTAAATCCCCTGGTGGCATGGAGAGTTCTGACTAATATGCTTAATGTTAAGGTTGAATGTCTTTGAGATAGAGACTGAATGCAAGTGCATCCTATAGTCAGGTCACAATGAGGAACACGTGTGAGACACTTTAGATTTGATTGTATTTGCCTTCTGCATTGCCACAGCACTAACCCTAACACTAAGTATAGGCACATAGTCCCTGGGAATTTTCCTCCTTCTTATGGTGACAATAGAGAGATTGTACTTTTTTTTCTTCTGTCTCAGTTTACAGGTAACTTTCACTTCTGGATTCCATTGTTTTCATACAGAAAAAGGAACTGCTCTATCTTCGAAACTGGAGCCACAAAGAAGGTCAGTTTCAAAACTCACTAGAATACAAAGAGTTCCCACAGATTCTTAAAATCACTGTGGCTTTTCATGTTCAGACAGGTTTGCATGGCTAGAGGAGCCGCCCAGTTGTACTGTGAACATTGCTAATTCAAGTGATCTGAAAAGGAATTAAATGCTCAAAACACACATGAAAATTAACAAATGTGACACAGGGAATATTGTATACCATATAATCCAGTACATCCGGCAGTAAGCTAGCATCTGCTGTTTAAAGGAGGAGCACACTACTCTCCTCAAATTGTTTCTTTTTCAAGTCTTGCTCTATTAACACTGAGCTGTTGGAAGTGAGGGGATCAAGATATGGACAAGGAGAACCTGGATATTGACACAGTATGAAGTGGCCATGAAGGAGAATGATGATTAATTAGGTGACAGATTTGACATGAAGGATAAAATGGCAGCAGCTAGTTTGCTTGTTTTGATTTCTCTTGGACAGTTTTGTCCTAAAAATTCTTTAGGAAACAAATTCAAGCTCTGGTTTCATTGAGGATGAGGACTTAATTTGACATGCTTTTCCTTCAGATGCCACCATCAGCCAACAACTTACATTCAGGGTAGTTTGTTGTTGTTTTGCAGTTTGTTTGTTTGTTGGTTGTTTTTTTTCCTTGATTAGAGTCTTTCACATTTCTGGAAATAAGCTATTGTGCATGTAAATTTTAGAATCAAGAAGTGATGACTAATTAGATCTAATGTGATCAGTACACAGTAATAGATTTTGTGAAAAAAATCAAATGGATTTTTGATAACAAGGCTTTCTGTATATGCATATTTTTTGCTTCAGTAGTCATATCAAGTTTGCTGAAATCTAGCCCTGAAATTAGTAAAAAATACTCATGTGATTTTGTCTGTATTACCCATAGATCATACAATCCATATGTATAACTCTAAAGCCACTCAAAAATACTTATTGCCTGCCTTCTTTATGGAGAACTCTTTCAACAAATCAGTCTACACATAATCAAATGCATTTAAATAGTTTTTATTGCTTTTAACTGGTAATTTCCCAAGATAAATTTCTAAGGGAAGGAAGCAGAAACTGTTCCATCAAAAATTAAAGATATTTTTTAAAATAATTTGCTATACTATTATTCCTCTTGAATATTAATTAATATTGGGGGGGGAATTGAAGTATGACAGGAATTGTAATTTCAAATTACGTTGAGAAAAATTAAGATTGTATTGAAATAAAAATAATATTAAAATGACCAAATCGATAGATGGAAATTCAGGGCGGGAGGGGGGAACAGATAAAATTTTCAAGTAAAAAAAATTACTTGCAATATCATTAGAATATCAGTATGTGAAAATCTAATAAAATTTTGTTTAAAAAGGAAAGTATATGATTATTTAGGATTTTGAAAATGAGGCTCATACGGTAGAGTCTGGACAGGTCTGTCTTCTTTTGCCAACTCCTCCACTAATTCGTTTGATATTTTGCAGTTCCTTGCTTTGTTTTCGTTTTCCCAATATGAGTGCTCAATTTTGAATAATGGTATTTAAACCCACGACTAGCTAGCTAGCTCATTCAGATTTGAAAACTCTATAACATAGGAATGAAATTTAAATGCTTTGCAGACATTCATTAAGTTACATAGATCTTTCTTTGTGGAAAAGAGTTTTTAATCTCTCTCTTTTCTTTTCCTCTTTCATTAAAAAAAAAAAAAAAAAAAAAGCTCCCTAGAAGGACAGATAGGAACTGAAATAGTATCTTTGAAAAACTCAGTGTTGAACTGCTTCAGCTCTCAACCAGGGTCAGTGGCAGTTTCATCACTAATGCCCCTTCAGCTCTTTCCTATGCAGTTTTGCACAAACATGACTACCATATTTCAGATCTTCTTAGTTGCTTCTCTCTGGAAACTCAAAACCTGCAATAATAAAAGCTTAAAACCAAGAAGGGTAACTTTTGTGTTCCAGATTTTGTATAACATTTTTTGATTAAATAAACACAATTAGTCAATTAAGAACAAAGAAATCCATGAAGGTCATGTTGAAGCAAGTCACTATGTCTACCATCAGATTAGGATGAGATTAAGTGAGACTGAACTGACATTTGCTGTTCCTATTAGATTTAATTCTGGCCAGTCATGAGGAATTATTTTAGGAAGTAATAGGATTAACTAAGCACAAATCAAGACGCAGCATTCACTTTCTTTACTAAATTAGAAGTGTTCTTAAAAAGCTTATTAGCCTTTTATTATTCATTCATACTTACAATTAGTTCTATTAGCAGATGCTTGTGGCAAGAATATAAAAATCATATTAAAAAATAGGTAGAACACAACTTCCTTATCTGTTTTTGGAAATGTTCTTAGCTAACTAAGTTTGACTGACCAATAAAACATACCTGACTTACAAGAAGGAGAAACCAGCTGAGTCTCCAAGCTACTTATGTCAACTTTCCAATCTATAAGTACTTTCATGACTTTTTTTCCAGCTAAAATATTTTCAGAAACATAGGACTTAGCTGAAATTCTGTGTATGTGTATACATATTCACAGTGGTCATGGCAGGCAGAAGAAAATCCTTAGCATGCAATCTATTCATCTAGCACAAAGATGAGAAAAGAAGTACCAGTATGCTATCTTTGAGCATTGAATATACATGTACACACACAATTTAAAATGTGGCAAGCAGAGGTCAGAAACTGGCTCCAAAGGTCAGGCAAGGAATTCTTCTTCAAAGAGAAATAGATCAGGAGGAGAAATAGATTTTCTGACAAAGAAATGCTTTCAAGAACAGAGGAAAATCTCAGTTTATTTTCCTTACTTCATTTGCAAAACAAACGTCCCCCCATCTCCCAAAAGAACTCTGTTTCGTTTTTGTAGGAGCTGTCAACTTGTAGTCTGAATGAAGAGAAAACTGAAGAAAAGAACCAAAGGAATGAACTTCACAAATTCCATTTAAAATGATAGAACAGGACATAAAGGAAATGTGAGACTTTCACATACAAAACGTCTTTTTTAAGAATTCTCATTTTAAAGTATCAACTTGCTGAGGTAAAGGACATCAGTAGGATTTTGGAAAATTCCAGTGCACTGATGAACCAGAAATTCACTTAACTGGGCCCATACCAGTTGCTTTTTCCTAGTTCTTTGTAGCCTGCCTGTTGCTGCAGGAAGAGGATCTTGCTGCAATATGACTGGGCATAAGGAACTAGGGCTCCATCATTGCACTGAAATGAGTGGACGTATTTTAGTACTGCCAAGACCAGGGCTGTACATTCAGTAGCTATAGGTGGTTCCCTAATGCTTCACTTATATCTTCTATAAGGATGAGAGCTCAAATGTAGTAATATTGCCCTTTATGTATGAGCTTGTGCAATATGGTAAGGCTGGTGGAACACTTGATTGCAGATACAATGCTTCTTCAGCAAAAAGGCTCTTGTAATTTTAAAGAAATTAGAACACTTTACTGATTCCTGCCAAATGAAATTACTTTAATGCTAAGGTTGAGGTGACATTGGAAGATGATTCTTGAAACGCTGGTGAAATCACTAGCATTTCAAATCCCTATTGCGCATTGATTTTCAGGACACTTTTATTAATCATTGATAGTACTGTTTTCTATTGATTAGCAGGTTTCTCTCTGCACGGGTACTTCTGAGCAGCTTTTCTGTCTCAGTCATATAACAAAAGACCTCCAGAGTTTGAGGAGATGGGAGCCATTTGAAAACTGCTTAGTAAACGATTAAGTTTCAGCACTTAACAGCTAAAAAAAATCTAAACATAGTGCAAGTGTAGGGATTATTTCAATCAATACTTAGGGAGAGGAAAAGAATATGGGAGATGAAAGAAGGAAGAAAATTTTAAAATGAAGAAGGAAATGGACTTCATTTCTTTATTCTCCTTTTGTGTTTACAAATCTGACAAAATGCTCTTGAAACCTTATACTTCATTGCTTTTTCAGGTAGGACCCAAGATATCTGCTCCATCCAGTTAGTCCACAGGCAGCTCCAGGTTAAAAAACAAGAAATAAAAAAATCCTTCTTGCTCCCTCCCCCTCAAAAAAAAAAAAAAGCACACCCAAACAAACAAACAAAAAAACCCAACAAACCTTTGCTAGGATATATTAATTTTCTCCTTTCCTGAAGAGTTAGTTCTGTCACTGCTGTTCAACTGCTGTATAAATGTTTTAATCAATTTGGAAAACTCGCATATGCAACAGAAAAATTTCATTTAGTATTTGCCCACAGACATTAAAGCTAAAGAATGAATTGAGATCTCATATGCTTAACACAACAAAATTAGATTCTGCACTAGCATTTCAACATTCTATTGTTTTAAGGATATGGAAAAATAAATCTAGTATTTTCTTCTCCAGGGGAAACTCAGGAGCTTTTGTATTCAGATATAACATCCCAGACATTTTCCAACTTCACTTTGTGAGACAATCAGGGAAAATACCAGCCCTCACATGCAGTGGTTTCTGTGAATGAAAAATTCCAGAAATATGGAGAAAGGACAAATCCTGGTGCTCTGGATTGCAGAAAACCCGAACACACCTCAGCACACAAGTATCAGTCAGTTTGGAAGAAGTGTCTGAGCTTAGATGTACATCCATCTCTCTGGATTTAGCTCAGATCTTCTGACATCAGTGGTACTTTAGCACTAATCAAAGACAAGAGTAGAGAAAAAAAATGCCATTAATTTTTTGTAATTTGCAAGAAATATTTTGCCGCACTATACTGGAATTGTGTAGCTTTTAAGTAGTCCATGTAAAGACAAAAAGAGGTGAAAGTCCTTATACCCTGCTGATAAATGTACATATCTACATAAGAAAAGCATATTGACCACGGTTATTCAAACCACCAGAGTCCTTTAAGTGCTTCTGAAGGGTAAGCCAGCAGTTCTGATTCTTACAAAGGAACATAGTCCCACTCCTGTAAATCAGTAAGTGTCTCTGTTAATGTACAATACCTGAAAATCTAATATATTATGTTGCATAATAAGGTGGGATTTTTAGCACCTGATAAATGCCTGTATGGGTCATTAGCAGCAATACGAAGTAATAAAACAAAGCCGTTGGAGGACTCAACTCTTGGCCATATCATCCAAAGTAAGAGATGATTCAAGAAACCAAGAAAGTAAGAGAACAAAACATGATTGTGTGCTATTTGCAGTTTTATAGTATGAATGACACAAAGGTTCCCAAATTACTTTTGGTGTTTGGGGTTCTTTGAGTTGGGTTTTTGTTGTTGTTGCTGGGTTTTTTTATTTCTTAAAAAGTGGGAAACACCTAGAAGATTTAATGAGCTATGTGATTTGCAAATACCTGTAGAACTCGAGTAGGAGATATAAATCTGACCATTAAACATTAACGTGTTTACATGATAATACTCTCCTCCTTGTGGTTCCCAAAAAAAGTCAAAATATTTCCCTGAAATATTTTCTCTCACTGAAATCAAAACAAGAGAACAAAGGATATAGCTGCACTGATTTAGAATCAAAGGGACTCATCCTTACATTCCAACGGATTCACAAATCACTTTCATTTCACATATGAAAGTCAAGGGACAGAAAAAATATTACAGACTATATCCAAGACTGACAGAATCATTTAGGCTGGAAGAGACGTCTAAGATTGTTGAGTCCAACCTTTGACTAATTTCCACCTTCTTACCTATACCATAGCACCAAGTGCCATGCCTAGTTGTTTCTTGAACTACTCCAGGGATGGTGATTACACCACTTCCTTGGGTGGCCCCGTCCAATGTTTAATAACCCTTTTGTGAAGAAATTCCTCCTGGTCAAATATGATGGCCTTTTTATATATTCAGCTGTTATTAATTTATATTGGCAGCATTATTTTAATTATTGATTTTTTGTAATTTTTTTATATAAATGTGGTCTTCTTATTTCTAACCTTTATTTGTTGTAAACAGAAGAGGTTTTTTCCTGTTTGCTTATTCAGATTTTTGTAATTTTGGTTTTATTAGAGTTCAGTTTGCAACTGATCTTTTCCTTTACTAATGACCATGCATGAGCAAATTCTGTTTCACTTCCTTCCAAACTACTCAAACATTGTACATTTAAATTTTAATGTTACTTGCTTTCTGCTTAAAAACAACTAATAAAAAAGAAAACAGAAAGGCAGACAGAGGGGGGAAAAAAAAGTAATTCCTAAGTCCTCTGAGTCAGAGGCTGTCTATTTAGAATATGTTTATTCAAAACCTAGCACAATGGACTTCTGTTCCCATGACTGGCCTTCTCTATGTTACTATGATACTAATAATAAATTGTTATAAGCACATAAAGTAAAAATTTTTATGCATCCAAATGACAAGGAAACTTTGACCCCATTTTCAAAAGCACCTAAATTGCCTTCAGAGTCTGAATGCCATTTACTTTGTTACATACAATGACACTTTTGAAAATGTTACCTACGATGTAAAAATGGATCACTAACTAACCCAGACAAAGACACTGTGAATAAAAAAGCTGAAAGAAGAATAAAAGCTAATTTAAATGCATAATACATGCATACACCACACATATATTTACACACATACATATACACACACGTCAATTGAATATACTGTGCTTAAACAGCATGAAACTCTCCTTACCCAGGAATATTTTACAATAGCTCAAGCATCTTTCCAAGTGGCAAGCAAGCTTACACTACAAGAAAAACAGTACTTCTGGGCACTAACTGCCTTTATGAACCTTATGCACCCATAAACAACTTTGTGAGGTGTGCAAAACTTCAAACCACAGAAACAACAAGGTAATACAGAAAATAAAAAATTATCCTAGAATGCTTATTTTGCAAGCCTTCCCACCCTGCTGTCTTGCTTTTAGTTTCTCCACCCTGACAGCCACATGTGAAACACGACATATACTGCTAAGTCTTTGCTGAGCAAATTCAAAACCGTCATAGGGTAAACCAGGCTAGTGGTTCTAAATCATAGATATTATTTAAGGTAGTCCGAGATGGTTATGTGAAACTTGATAAATTTCTTCCTTAAAATTTAAAACAAGTTTAAAAATGTGAAAACAGGGAAAATTACTCAATCTTTGATAGCAGCAAGTAAACATTTGTACTATAAGAAGGCATTAAGATATGCACTACAAGACTTTCTCAAACTTTGTTTTTTTCACAGTTTTGGTTTCTAATGTGAACTTCCCAGATTTAAAAAATGTGGATCAGTTAGAATGACCCAAATTTATCTACGTCATAGCAAAACTCTACCAAATGAATGCTTGATCAGGCAGAAAATATTAATAAGCCTCTCATTAAAAGTGAACACAATGATCACAAAACCTTAAAACAGTGACGTTTTGCACTGCCAGACACTGTCAGGCTTGGATGGCATTACTCAGGGCTTGGCCCGACTTCTTACTTCCAGGAATTTCCCAGCCAATTTTTCATCCTCACAATGGTCATAAGGCTCTGTGGTACCCTAGACTTTCAACACACAGTCAGGAACAATGCATAAGCTTAGCCAAGTCATGATGAAGGTGATGATATCACCACTGTCAGAAGGGTAGTTCTGAATTCCTTTTCCAGAAGGTCTTTGTCTTAATATTTTCCTGAAATGGAGACTTGGGGTAAAAACAGACTAGATGAGTCAAGATCAAGGTAAGACAGAAATAAAGTTAGTTTACTAGAGACATTTTGTAAAGACCTTGGCAGCTAGTAATTTGAGGAATAAGGTTTGCAGCATAATTTATTTTAATTTGTAATTATGTTCTTGACTGACCTTTACTCCTAAGAGGTTTTCTTGCCTTACAGTGTTTTTCTTTATTTTATGATCAACAGAATTGCTTCAACAATGTCTTTTAGGTGGGAGGCTCATCCTAGTTACTGGTACCACTCTGTCCTACAGAACAGATCAGTAAAATGCACCTCCATGAATTTATCTCTGAGGAAGAAGTATGGTCTAGAAGATACTATTGTGGCTGGTCAGTTCATCACATAGGCCACAGGGACCTCATTAGGCCTTAAAATCAGTTTTCAGAAGCTGTTCAAAGCCATTCTTTAAACCTCCCAGTTCTGCTGACTCCTGTGTAGCAAAGAAGCTACATCCCTCCCCATGGAAGTCAAACCCAGCTGTTGCAAACTTGCCAATAGTGGCTGCAGAAACTCTATCATGACTAAACTCTGATTTTCACAACCTTAACTGTTCCTCCTTTCAACTGTTTGACGCTGGATGAGCTGGCCATCAAGGAAGAGTGCAGGGGTCAGCCATACACCTTCTGCCCACTGATCTTCCTTTCAAGCTCCCAACTACTAAGTCGTTCCATATTCTTTCAACACAAACTTGACAGATAGATTTATTTTTTCTTAAGTTAATACTAGTAGCACAAGACGACAAATGCCTTACAACTATAATGTTCTATGATGAATATATGTTCCCATGAATATGTTATTCAAGTATTTTCCAAGGAGACAAATGTCTACTTCATACACTGTTTGTACTGCTTGTATTAATTAACAGCCTTTTTGTAGACCAGTAGATTGAACTAGGATTAATAGTTTATGTAGACCACTCAAACCTGTCATTTCCTAAGGCACTGGCAGCAAATCCAGCTGGGTCCTGCTTGTCAAGCATGGAAGGTCATCCAAACTGTACTAAGAGATAAAGTAAATATATATCATTGCCAGTTATTGGCTCTTTTGAACCAAAATAGAATTTCACTGGTAATGCATGTTATTTTTTATGATATATTCAGGGACAACAAGGCTTGTCTGCTGTCCTTATTGACTTCAATTTACAATATAGCTATTTTACTGTGCCATTCTGTCTTTAATTCAGCTCACAAAAGGCCATGAACTGGAAAGTTATTATTATTTATTTACACCGTACTACTGCCTAAGCACCTAATCAAGGATCGATTGTACGACAACAGAGCATACAGACATATAACAAAGAAAACAGTCCCTGCCTCAGGCAGTTGCAGTCTGTGTGGCAAGTACAGCAGGTAAACACAAGTGGTAAACAGCACAGGGCTAGATAAGCAAAAAATAAAATGCATAACACTTATCAAAAAACAGATGTCCCAATTTCCTACCTAGTTTTTATATTTGTTTGGTCTTTAGCATCCCACTCTAGCAGTTGACTTTTAAACTCTTTCAGTATGATACTTAATAATTTATGCTCACATGAAGATGAATTCAGTGAATAAAAATATGATAATTTTACACACACTTAGAAATCATGTGTATATGCTTACACAAAAAGTTAAAAATTAGTGAGAAAAACTAATGGCAATCACAAGGCTTTGCATGTATATCAGAATGCTTCTAATCATGAACATATGTAGGTGTTTTTACTGCACATCTCAGTTTATTGCATGTATAGAGCTAATAAATATGAATATACTTCAACATCATTATGCTCTTTTATACTTAGAGGCTAGAGAAACTTCTGTGTAAATGGGTTGCAAAAAGTAGTCCAGATAGAAGTGAAAAGGAGTGACAGTCACAGTCTTGAATCACTCTCTGTGTATGTACTCCCTAGAAAACTCTTTAATTTTCATCATAATTTTAGTTTATAGTGTATGTTTCATCGACCTGGTTACACTGATTCCAGTGAGAGGTGCCATTTTATAATTGATGGATGACATTAGGCAAACAAGTGCAGTCTGACATTCAGGTCTAGCAATCACAAAAGGCCCAGTAGCAAAGTGAGTCAGTGAAAAAATCAACTACCCTACTGTAAAATGCCCTGGAATTTAAAACAGATTTGTCTCGCTGAATTCACTGAGCTGACCCTTCAAATCAGGCTGTGTATACCTGAGGTGAAAACAAGGGCTGTGGTCTATGCAAATGCAATGCTTGGGCTGCTCACTAACATCTTCACATGCAGTAACTGTTACCACTCTCTTCCTGTTCTCATTTTTGAAAGGGGAAAATCAACACCTACTTTATGTACCTGATTAGTTACTCATATCTAACTCTTATTTTTTAGACATGGAGAAACATATAAGAATAGATCCAAAAAATAAATGGGAGTGGAATGAAGGCATGCTGACACTCCATCTGCCGCTGCACTGGAGAGAGGCTTAGGCAGGGAAGAGAGCTGTTTCCAGATGTTACTACTTTTGTAGAGTGAAGTCTGTGAAAAGCCCACAGGTATGGAGAATGAGGAATGACTGAGCCTACACCTATTCTACTATATAAAATAAGGCTGGCCCCAATCAGAAGTACAGTACAGTACTAAGATTGTTGCATTCTGTTTTCATTATCCAACTCCTTAACATAGTTTTGGCACATGCCAAATGGTGCCTGGACGTGATGTTTGGGACAACACCTGTCAGGAGCTGTTCCCATTAGCCAGCCTGAAAGCTGTGATGCTGCCTCCTCGGTGGAGCAGGCACAAGCTATGTGAACAAAAAGCCACGTAACACCATTTGTCCTTAGCAGCAAATAAGAGTCTCTGCATCACTTTATGTACAAATGACACATAGCTTTCTGAGGCGAAGGACATATGATTTGCCCATCATGAGAAAATATCTGTGAAATCTACAAACTCATCTCTTCATACTGACTTCCTCTACAGACAGTAGAGTACAGTTTTGTACTGAGGACTACATGTCACATGACACATTAGAAGATGAGGATGTGAAAAAGATCATCACTAATCGCATCATGCAAAGCTGGACTGAAAATATCTAACTGGGATTTCCTTTTGCTTGTAAGGATCACCCAATATTGTGGCTATAAGGCTGTGTGGAGCCATAACTATGAAAACAACAGGACAAAGGACAGAGGCAGAGATCAGGCTGAAGTTGCAGAAGCAGACAGGATTCATGGCAGAGTGGACAAGAAAAGAGTGAATTTGCATAAGATGATCAGGAACAGCAATGAGAATTGGGATGGAAGATCAGGAAACAAGGCAAGGAAGTCTGTTCCCAGCAATTACTGCTTTTCAAAGGCTGCAATCATGGTAAGGGTGTCTGGACATGTTTCTGAACAGTGGAACTCATTCCTCTAAAATATTAAATTTCTAGAAACACTTCTGGCATGTCTTTCACCCCCGCAACTTGCATGATTCTACATTAACAGTTTCTAAGAGTTTTCATGTGTATTTTCAGAATTAACTGGTTCAAGGGCTCTTCTCAGGAGGCAATAGATTATATGACTCTCTGTTGAAAGATGAAATACATTGCTGTATGGATTCTGGGCATCCAATGCCTGTTGGTATTAGTGGAAAAGAATGCTCCAGGGGTATTTAATATAACTGTGTGGTCATAGTCCTTCCCTTGCCACCTGGCTGTGACATTAGACCTTGATAGAAGGTCTGTTTTCGAGCTATGTGGAAACCAGTGACTAGCTTCCTAGCAGTATGACCTTGTAACCTAAATCCCAGCAGGACTTAACCATTGGGTTAAATCCTAAAGGCCTGATAGCTCCTATGGAAAGAACTTTGTAAGTTTGATCAGTTTAAGTGGATCCAACAATACACTTGACAAAGCACTATTAAGCACCTAGGAGCCACATATAGCTCAGTAAATTCTCTCAGTTGAAAATCATTTGTGTTAGGAAAATATTACATGCAAGTATCGCATTCATACTGTTCTTACTCTAAGTATCTGCTGATGGCCACTGCTGACAAGAGAATGCTGGAACAGACCCTAAAAGGTCACTAAATTATGTTTTAAGTTGTAGTGTGTATTTGTGCATGTATGTATACACTCCCAGGCATAGACAGATACTCTTCCATACCCTAACAAACACAAAGAAACACTTTGAATAGATGTTCTAAGATCATAAATTTGGATGGTCAACAACTAATAGCTGAATTTTATGGAGGTTAAAAAATATTACACCTAAAATTCAAATTAAAACTTGAAACAGAAGGTCAATTACTACAAACAAACGATCTCAGAAAACTAAGTCCTTATTCCTGATCTATTCTTGGTGAGAAGAAAAGAGTAAACCAATGCATTCTATTATGTGCCTTTTTTTATCCATGTACCCTGCAGAGTAAATAATAGTTAAGCATACTTGTATGCAGTGCATGAAAAAAAAATAAGCATTTTTGCTGGTTAATTTGAAGTGAATCTGATTCATTTTAATGCAGTTATTCCCTAAGAAACTAGTTTATTAGGAGAGGCTGTAAATGCTACTCTTCTTTCATAGATGTTGTCTTTTATACATTTGCAGATATTTTCTGTTGCTGTTTTTCAGAAAAAGTATAAAACACTCTTATCACTATGTACTTTGGGATCTGTACCTCAGAGAATTTTCATGAACTTAAAAAAAAAATTAATTTTACAGTGCTGAAGCCAGGAGAACAGAGACACACAGTATTGATATTAAATTACATTGAAAAGGACATAAATCATTTTTATATCTCTGCTTATATTTAATATTTGTATGTTTCAACACATAGTCTGTGTGTACTTCTTTGTGAAAGGGTTTCTTTAGCTGGAATTCTGAGCAGTAGCTGAGGATATTCAGTGGCAAAATTCTTTTTCTTTCTTGTGTAGCAAGAAAGCAGACATTGTGCCTTAGTTAAATCTAAATGTCAGTGGTCACGACTGATAGTGCTCAGATTTTCTGTCATCCTTGTTAACTGTGAACAGAGGGATCAGCATTTGGCACCCAAATTAGCAGATATGGCCAGCAACACTTTGTGAGGATGTGAGGCACCCTTTGGGTGACTGTTCTTGCTGCTCTGTAAGGACTGTGAGCAGGAAGGTAAAGGGAGCTCAAGTAGCCATGGCATTTGCCGATTCCAGTCACAAGTTTCATAACATGCCAAGATTTCATCACCCTATACCCAATTTTTTTTTTCTAGTCCTTCCTCCGCACCTTAAAAAATGAGAGATATTCTTTGACTGTTCTAAAAACCCAACACTTTTTTATCTGCTCTTCCAAGGGGAGGGCTCTTTTACACTGTATTCATCTTCAAGCTGGGACTGCCAATTATAGCTCCACCTGGGCTCAGGAATAAAAGATGTCAGACTGCAGCCTTTGTCCTTTTTTGACTGCTTTATACTGCTATTACATTGATTGCTCTTTGTTTCCCTGAAAATGGGGTTTTACTCTTGCAGTCCACCTCCTTCCCTCCCTCTACCAGACTCCCTACTCCTTGTTACAAGCTTTTTTTCTTTCCTCTTCTTCATCTTTTCTTTTTTTTTTCCCCCCCTCACTTCTACTTTTAATTTTTGATAGATGTTGAGTTTTGTTAAGAATCACTCACCTAGCTCTGAACCACTTTGTTATTATTAGATTTTAAATCACACTTAGGGACCTGCAAGGTAAGTCAGCAGTGAGATCAACACAGACATTAACCAGGAATAATTCAGCACCCTACGTCTCATTTACACTTTGTGATTATATCTGCTTTTAATATGATTTTTCTCTCCAGTTTAGAGACCTGATGTGGATTCTTATGAATTAGAAGTGGATCCCTGCCCTTTTCTGGTCTGCTCACATCTGTCCAGAGAGCAGAGGAGAACTTCAGACAACAATGCCAATACAGCCCTGTAAAGATTAATAGGGTACCTGAAAAGCAACAAGGACTTTGAGTGATTTCAAGGATTCCAAAGACTCAAGAAATCAATTTCAGTGAAAATGTCCTTGCTAATTTAGTACCTGATAGTATTTGACACCTCTGTACTCCAGTAAGAACACTGAGCAATATAAGGATTTCTGTGCGTGCCTTTTGCAATAAGGATTACAAATGAAAATTAATGCTAGCTAAATCCATAAGGACAGAAAGATAAAGAACACCCTTCTAATACCTATCTATTCAAAACAAAAGTTATCTCTATGACTCTCTTCACATCTAATGAAAAGAAATAAATCAGTAAAGGAAAAGGAACTGTGGACACTGGCTAAATAAGAGTGTAATATTTTCTAAACTATTAAATCTTGCATATTGTGTCAGAACTGCTGCAGCACTGCCTTAGCCCTGAACAACCATGTGAGGCTGCTGGGGAAAAAACCCCACAACTCCTCCTGACATGAGACAATTTGGATGCTAGTAGACTTGATCTTGTCATTGTTTCATTGCACATTTACAAAGACACAGGCTCATGCTAGATGCTCAAAATAGGATAAAAGCAATCCATAAAATAAAATCTCTCCTCTGATGATGTCGTAGGTATTAAAATTCTGTTTATAGTGAAGATTTTTATATGTCCTAATTACATACTGGAACTAACTATTGTCAATTCTGCCATGCTGAAAGAGCCTTAATGATGACATTACAGTTTGAATAGAATTTTTAAGCAGATCTAATGTAAAAAGAGATGTAATTAATCAAATTTTAAGTTTACTTTATCTAGGAATAAAGGCATGCTATAACTTTTCCTAAAGAGTATTGCAATCTTTGTGATGTAAACAGGGTCTGGAGTTATGAACTTTCAAAAATGAAATGCGAAAGTAAATTACAGATATCTCAGAGGGCTGCAGATGGGGCAAAATCCCTAATAAGGGACACAAATCTTGTTCCAATATCTATAAAAAGATCTTATCCATGTCTTATTTTTTCCAGGAAACAAATTTCATCAGCACTAACAAGATCATTACCCACACCCCATGTCTAGTGTGCCAAACAATTTGCACATACAGAAATAACAGAAAGACAATGAAGAAGGTTGAAGGTAGGCTGATCTGATATACACTATAGGACATCAGATGGTTCAAACCAGATGTGTAAAGATTTTTTGCCAATAAGTAGCAGCATTCACATTGCATTATTTTAGCTGAAGAAGAAAGGCATCAGACTGGACTTCTCTTTTTTTCTATTTCAGTTTAGTTAAGACAAAAGATAGGTATTTCACAGAGCTTCAGAGAAATCTCATACTCTTTGCATGGATTGCATACAACATACACATTATGTGTAAGTACATACATTGTCCATACACAGAGACACACACACACTACAGGATATGCATATAAATTTATGTATAAAGATATATACATAGGCATATGTGACCAGCAGCACACAGTTCATTAAGTATCAAACAGCATCACTGTGCAAGGAAAGAGAAAACAGCTGAGCCTCAAAGGACAGCAAACATTGTGATCCTGAGCTGTATGCCCATGTATGTGTTTTAAGGTTAGCTATTCATAGTTCAAATTAAAGCTTTAGAATTTATACATTTGAATCCTACCTACTGTACAGCCTTCTCCATGTGTCTAGTCTTGTGTGAATAAAATGCAGGTTAATCACCAAAGCATGTAGCAGTGTTAGGACAAGGCAAAGCAGCAAGCAACCCCAGCTTCCATTTCTCATCACTTCTGGCTGTGCCCTTCACTTCTATGCATTGCCTGGCTTGACACCATGACAAGCTGCACATATATTTAAATAAAATGTATCTAATGAGTGAGTTTCACAAATCTATTTAATATTTTCTATGTTCACTGACCTCATCTGCACTGATGAAACTTGTTAAAGGGAAGAGGAAAAAAAATCAGAGAAGTCAGAATTAATAGCTGCTGTGCTACTGTGAATGGTGCCCAGAAGCAGCCTTTAAAATACAATTTCAAGCTAAAACTCAGAAAGAAAACTCTCAAACAGATATAACAAAGGTACAGGGAGGTCATTTGTGCTGTTCAAATAACCATCACATTGAAATGCCTCTGCCAGAAAAGTGGCATTTCCAACAAAAACATCTGCTTCCTATGAATTGTCTGAGTAACATCCATGCAGCATACCATGAAAATGTATTTGATGCAGAGATGTGGGAGTTAAAATCTCTGTGTTCATTAACTGAATTTACCACAGTACTCATACAGGACCTTAAGCACATTGCTACGTATTTCTAAGCTAGGGCGTCTTCATCAGCTAAATAAACACATTAAAAGGCAGTAGAGTTAAAAGAGAGTCGATCTTACTGAATGTATCAGGAATCTGTTCTGGATTAGAAGTATCAACCCACCCTCTGCCAGCTAATTTATAGGCATTAATGCTCCTGATGCATTTTGCAGTCCTTAGATAAATAGGCAGACATGAGAAAAGGGCCACTCAAAGACTACATTTTACTGTGCTTTGTGCTGATGACTCATTATTTTTCTGGGAAAGAAGGTCACTGCCTCTTGAATCATCAGCAAAATGGCAGTAAATTCTAATTTCAGACTGTGTGCAGTGCCTGAAGGTAGAAAGAAGAAAAAAAAGAGAGAATTTTGTAGATGATTCCTGAGAATTTTAGCCATCAGACTTTTTTCCACCTTTTTATTGAGCCCAGGCATGAGGAGAACCTGTTCTGTCTGTGAAAAAGGCCAAAGACATACCCCTTGCAGCTAGAGAGCTAAAATTTGTTGAAAGAGATCTTCTAGAGGCCATAAACCTCTCTCCTGAAAGCCTTAACTTCATCACTTCTTTCCAAAGGCCCACATGATTTCTGTAGATTCATGTTACTCACTGTTAGTGCTATCTCTGTTTGTCTGAGGATGCTAAAAACAACTTTCCATGCTGGGTACTATGGCTCTGCAAATGGAAAAGGCTGTGAAAAGTAACTCAGACTGGGAACTAAGATATTATATCTTAGACATCACTACTTTCTGTGGATAAGCTAGATACAAGAAAAAGGTGTACCACCTATTAGAGATCCTATAGTTGGCCTTGAAAAATTGCCCTGGCCTATAGTTCCATTTCCTTTTAATTTTTCATTTTACTGGAAATTTGAACTATCAGATTTGACTTTAAAAACTATGAAAGACTCCAAGAAAAGTATTTGCATCAAACATGAGCTCCTAGTTGTTAAAAAATAGTACATTACAATATATTATTGTTAAATACACAAATAACACCAAAGTTATTATTCTGTAATCCTCAAAATGATCACACTTTAAAGTTTCCTGCACCAAAATATCAAGTATCAAGAGGTGTAGTTATCTATAGGTTGAAGTGAGTTCAGGAACCAGTACTTCTTTCACATGGAAATCCCCTTGAAACAAGATATGTGTTTGTCATCAGCAGCAACAGTCACTTCCTTGTCAGTGCCTTACTCTGTTTTCATAGATGTCTAGTCCACATAATCTTTTTTTTTTTTTTTTTTAACAAAAAAAGCATTTCTCATCTGCTGGCTTGAGTTCCCTCAATTAGATTTTTCACATACCCACAGAATTGGATTCTGTCTGAAGAAGGAGTTGTCATTGGCAGCCAGTGCTTAGTTGTGATCTGTTCTTACTCTTTATTTCTGGGCTTTGAGCCTTAGCAGTCAGACTAGTCTTTTTAAGTTCAGTAGAGTCACAATGGTGAACCAGAATCTGACCTAACGATTTCCCCCTCAAGTATTTGCTAAGCAGTGGGTAAGCTTAATATACTTTTTTTCTGTGTATTTTTGCAGGCAGATGCGTCTGGAATTAGACCAACACATTCATCCAGAAAACAAACTAATGTCAGACCAACATAAATTACTAGACAGCCATTCCAGAGTTGTTAGGAAAGGCAGTTACATATAAAAAAGAGTCAGGTTTGCTTTTCTTATTATTTGTTTTGGATTTAGAGGGTAAGTTACTAATTTCAGGTCACCGTTTGCTTGGCAACTGTGAAAACAAAATAAGTCATAAAATGGTAAATGGAACATAAGTGGCACATTCATCACGTTTTTGAAAAGCCACACTGCCCTCCTTTACCCCACATTTTCCCACCTACCAGCACTCTTCAGGGCAGAGGCTGGACCACTGTGAAAGGTAAGAGCAGAAAACAAACACCGTTGAAGGGAGATGACAGACTGCATAGCACGGTCTCAGTGGCAGACGCTGGGACAGGAAGGTGGAGTTGCATGTCAAGCCCACAGCTTCTTATCTACTCTTGCCTAAATCAGATCAGTGCTCAAAACTCAGACTGATCTAAGTTGTGGTCTCTTTAATGTTTTCTGATTGGAATTTATGTGCAAATTTCGTTGTTCTCTGAGCTAAGGTTTTCAGTAGCAATAGCAACAGCAACAGATCAAAAGTTCAAAATTTTGCACAAAAAGTCTGCTAGATTAAAGGCCAAACTTTTTTCAAATCTCAGTCCAAAATATCTAAACCAGTAGATTTACACAAAACCTTTTTTTTCCTGTGCTAGTAAAGTTCAAATGTAACAATTTAAAAAGTTTTATTGAGGTGCTTTCCCGTAATTTATCTTGCTATAATATGGAGATAGGCATTAGCTTCATACAGCATAGACAGTACAAACTAGAATGACGATACTCTTGGTTTATAATCAAACTGAAAAAGAAAACTAGACAGAAGGTATGATTTTGCTTTCCAGGAAGAAAGTGAGTCACACCGACTTTCATCATCACCAGACATTGGACACCATCAAAAACGAGTAGGAGAGCAGCACTCCAGCACCTGCTTACCAGATGCTGTCAGACCAGGTCTATATGCTAATGAAAGAAGCAGAGACCAACTATTGCATATCTGTCCACCACGGTGGTGTCTTCAACATCAACATCATCACAGTTTGCTTCAAATCCAGTCCCAAAGAATGTGAGGGTTTTATATAAAGACTAAGGAGAAGAAATTTAATGTACATCTGTATTAAACGAACAAGGAAAGGATCAGTTTTGGTATAATGGAAGGGTGGGGGGAACATGGAAGGAAGGCATGCAAAGCATGCCTAAGGATTAAATGTAGGTACGGAGGGCCATTTCAGGGCTTGCACTTTGCTCTGTATATTTGCAGAGAACCAAATACTTGTGCTGTCTTGTCCATACTGTCTGTTGGGAATGATATAGCCAGGCCCTGAACCGTGCCTGACTGTTCCATTGGAAAGTGCTAGCTAGCAGGGAACATGATGACTATTAGGAATCTAGAAAATCAGTAATACATGCTGAAACTCATTCTCTGGTTTGGTTTTACATAGCATAATATTGCAAAACACACAGCTCACAGTATTTCTCTTTACTCCTGGAGATTTCCCATCCAACTTTAAAAGTGCACAGTGCACATGAGACACTGATACTGTGCTTTATTTCTTTCATAGTCTGGTACTAAATATTATTAGATGTAGTAGTAAGCCAATACAACCTAGAGATAACACAATACCACTAAGAAATGTTATGAAATTTACATTCTCTTCAGTTTTTTTCATATGTAGGGAAAGGTTCTTATTCATTTAAGGGTGAGTTTGAGTAAAGATTCTGCTCAAATCAAGGCTTAATGCTGGTCCACTGGTGTTTCCTATGCAAATGACAAAAGCATAAGGGAATAAGGAGCTAGCATTAGTACAAAACTTGGGTGGGCAGCAAGGTGGAAGGATTTGACTCTCAGGAATGCTGGCAACAATCTCACTTCTTACTCATCTCAAAGTGACCCCAGCTAAGATTTCAAAAATTTTGTGTGTGAATGTGTGTTTTTTGTGTATGCACATGTGACCCCCTGATTATTTCAAATCAATAATTTTTATTTTCAAATAATCTGCCAGAATCAGACGCTGGAAAAAGCATTTAAAATTGTTTTTCTGGAAGGAAATAGATGAATTATGTTTTTCTTGGATTCCTTTGAAAATGCTAACCCTAAATTTCTAGTGGGTAATACATTACTTTTATGAACTGTAACCAAAGTGGGCCATTTGGCTTGTAAGAGACATTATTATTTTGAGCTCTGTGCTAATTAGTTCATTTCCACTGATTATCATTAATACCTGTGGCTGTATGATTCACATAGGCCAATAATATGCACATAAAACCACGAGAATGCAGATAAAAAACTTAGAGTGACTTAAAAAAGATTAAGCACAAGCTGCAAATACGGAAACATAAGAGACCTGAAATGAAAAAACGGCATATTAAACATCAAATTTAAATCTGCTTTACAGAAGGATTAAATGCTCACTGTGGACTGTGAGAGAATCTGTTTCTAATGGTGAATTTGTATCAGTCCACAGGGAACCCTATCAAGGCACAGCTGACTAATGACTATCATTTTCACTTGATTTCATTAGTATTTAAGTTATAGCATGAAGTACATTCCCTTAGGCGCCCTGAAAGTTAGTGATTTACATACATTTGCTGTGAAGCTTTTGCTTTGGCTAATATCAAAATTATTTGCTAGTGGATACTGTACTATTTCTTGTGCCCACCTAAGTCCTCTCATTCAAAAACAAATGTTAACTTTTCATATGATTAGTCACAACACATTTTAGAGGCATATTATAATAAAATTAAAATAATACTGTCAGCCTGAAATCATTCTGTTTCTGGGTATGATGTAACAGTCTTTGTGAGTCAGCCTGTAGTTATATGTTACCAGTTTTTCCTGTATAGTGTGTGCATGCAATATGTCTTTTTCCTCTACAGTATCCGAATCCATAGTCAGAGCAAAATCTCATAGGCAAGCTTCAATTTATAAACAACTGATCATGCGTGTCTTTGTGACAACGCCTGTAAAAGAAATTTTGAACATTTGTTTAAGATGGGTAGCTTTTTGAAAAGGGATAGAATAAAATGCTGAAAGTAAATGACTTCCTGGGTGCCACTTGCTGGAACCTTCCTCCTGGATTCCTCATCCAATTAAAAATAAAACCACTCATCCTCACTTCCAACTTCTCCTACCTATTCTCTCACCTCCCACCACTGAATACTCAGACAATACATTCTACCTCACTAGCTGTTCCTCATATACCTTTTCAGACTTCTCCACCTTTTAGCTTTACTCATACCCCGTCCTTTTCAAGCTGCTCTTCACCTCTAGCTGCATGTTCAGCTTCTTTCTATAAAATGTCTGACAAATAAAACAGGTGCAAGCAGTACATCAGTATTTTGCAGAGAACTCCATTCACAGCAGCTTTCTCCAGAATGTCCCTTCCTCCTGAACCTTTCTGGCCAAACCATGCACAGACACAGCACACAGTCACTGTTAAGTAAATAATACTCTATTACTCCTGATATCAAGCTCAAACCCACTGTATACATGACACTAGCCTAATTATATGTTGTTCCCTTTTCTTACGTCTTTTAATGGGGCTTCAGGAAAGATTGTAATACTATGCTTAAACACACCATGCCATATCTATAAAATGTCAGGTCCATATGCACACAAAGTCCAGGTAACCCTGAACCTATAGTTATGTTCAGAAGTACAAAGGGATTAAATCGAAAATACAGCATTAAAAGGAGGCTTGTAAGTGCATGCTAAGATAGTTCAGCAAATGAACAGAAACTGGACACAAGGGTTATGTGGAGAGGGAATGAGGGGGTAAAACACTGTGTTTGCCATGTATAATCACTTATAAATCCTGACCACACAGGAAAGATCCATGCAAAAGACTGCTGATTTCTGTTACTACCATCAATTATTTGTGTCAGCTAGACACCCCAGCAAAACTGGACTGTTATAAACAGACACTGAGGTGAGCCCATGTGTCAGTTGGCTCTCTCCGACTGACAGACTAAATAGACAGGGTGGGAAAGGGGAACAGAGGAAGGGTTGTTATTCCTGTGTTGTACCTGGCCTAATGAAATACTGCAATCTTATACAACTTATACAAATCATTGAAAGGTGAGACAGAAACAAGCTGCAAACCCAGATCTGCTTCATAGCCTTTTGCCCCAGCTTGCCATATTTTTTCATCTTCTTTGTTTTCCTCTTATGTTTTGATTTTATATTTCTTTTGATTAGGGGAACTGCTCCAGGTTCAATTAGTTCAGTAATGTAGCATGCATGAATCAAGAGCATGGACAATGAAAGTTTTGCTTGACATTTTTTTTAGGATGAAGGCATCAAGTTGAAATGTTCCTTTTTCCAGATCAGCTGCTGCTTCTCTCCACTCTATATAACACTCATCTGCTTCAGTGCTCACGACTGAATATTGCTGTTTCAGCAAAAAGCTTTGAAGGTGAAAAATTTATTCCAAGAACATGGTGTATGTGATCATGTAGCCTCTAAGTGGAGATGTAATGCTGAAATGAGGAGCCCCTGTGACTGTGCTTCTCTTCCTGCAAGTAGTCCGAATCTCCAGTTAAGCCTTCCAAGCTTATCGAAACACAGAATCACAGACTATCACAAGAACCATCAAGTCCAACTCTTAGCTCTGCACAGGACCATCGCCAAGAGTCACACCAGGTGCCTGAGAGTATCATCCAAATGTCTCTTGAATTCTGTCAGGCTTGGTGCTGTGACCACTTCGCTGGGGAGCCTGTTCCAGTGGCCAGTTACTCTCTGGGTAAAGAACCTTTTTCTAATATCTAACCTAAACCTTCCCTGACACAATCTTAATGCAGATTTATTTTGGTTTGTGTAATGGATAGATCATAAGCAAATGATAAAAAACAGAGTTTCAGTATTAGAACAACAAAAAGTTAGTGAAAAATTTCAGATGGCATACACTTCAGTGAAACTATGCTAAACCTCCCAAAGGCCATGAAGAAAGCATTGTTTTACTCATTTGATGTTACCTTTGAGAATACTGGGAGTCCGGCAGTTCCCTGTTTCCTTAAACACTCAAATCTCATAATACTATTTACATGCTGCAGTGTTCACCTGAGACAGTAGCTCTGTCTATGTTCCTGTCTGTTAGCAAATGCCCTTTAGCCAATGATATTGCTTTCAAACACTGTATTTTTCTTTGAATCATTCGCAATAGCACTGAGTGGTCTGTAGTTTGCTTTCCACCCCAGCAATTCAGTTTCAAAAATAAAGTGCAATATTTTATATTAAAAAGGAAGTCTCTGAATATTAAGAATACCAATATGTCATGCAGACTAAATAATTTTGAAAATTCTGACCTCAAACAAAATGTATTATTAGTTAATGCACAAAGAAATTCATTGTTTTAGCCTACTGTTATTTTGCCAAACCTTCAAGGTAGATTTAAATGAACTCAAATCAAAAGAGTATGTGAAAAAGATAATAGTTTTAGTGACTCTATTCACAGTGGCTGTTGACTGCCCTTTGAATTTCAACTCCATCTATTCATAAGAGAATTTGTGAACAAGATATAAACTATCCTTGAGGGGGAAAAGGAAAGTGGGGCAAACAACAAGAAGGACTTTGTGGTAACAGAGCTGAATGTTAACTGAAAGTATTTCTCTTCTTTCAATATCAATGATTAGCTGAAACCTTTACATCTCTATTACATTTAATCATTTCACTTTCTGCCTCTGTGGAAGATCAGATTCAGGTTGAACCTTGAGATGGAGAATATTTTCCCTATTATCTGCAAATCAGAGCATTATTGAAAGTGGCAATGTATGTGAATAAACACTGCCTGAAAGTGCCACTAGGGAGGTTGACAAACTAGCAAGCAGAAAGGCTTTTTACACCTCAGAAGTCAAAACAGAGATTGAGTTTTTTACTGCCTTACTTTGTTTGGTTTGGTTTGGTTTTCCATGCAGAATCACAGGAAGAATTTAATTCACTTGTGAAGCATGTTGAATGGCACAGCATGCTCTAAATGTTTGAAAATGCTACCTATTTGTGTAAACTGTGATTAACAGTCTGCAAAACTCAGGCTATCTAAGTTTTGATGATTAATTGAACCTCATGTAATTTTCCTATTTTGTTTGCAATAAGCCACTCTCCAAAATCTTACTGTAAAGAACTTTATCATGATTAACTGTATCTCAGCAAGTCTGTGGTTCTTGGTAAGGGGATCCTGTAGCTTGTAGCTCCTCTAGGTCAGACTCAGCGAGGAAGTGCCCCTTGCTGAGGAAGTTCGGAAAATTTAGCAGAATTTAAAAGGCTTGTTTCTTCATGAGCTATGGAATAGGGTTTTCCCCTGGCACGATGAGGAGACAGATTCTGTTAGACTCCATATGATTCATTTGAGTGGACTTCCCTGAAATCAGTTCTATCTTTTGGATATTCTGCTGTTCTCCACTGCTGAACAAAGTAGAGATTAATGTTACATTATTATTATTATTATCATCATCATTATTGTTGTTATTATTACATTATTGTTGCATTATTATTATATGATTATGTGAATAAAATACTGCTCTTTCTACACCTTGAATTCATGGCAGATGTCACTTTATGCTAAAATCACTCTCAAATTCATAGCCAAACAATCTATTGTAGGGCAGCTTAGAGTCAACTATGGTGTGAGAGTTCACCACTGTCAGTGGGAAGGTGACATACAATTATATGGAGTTTTGGGCTGGAATTTTCTTGATGGAAGTTGCTGGACAAACTCTTATCCTTGGTCCACCCATGGACACTGTTCCTGCCAGTTTAAGACAGGGGAGTTAAAATCACATTTGAAAATCATGGCAAGTTTAACTAAGAGGTACTTTGGTAACAGGATAAACTGATTCCTCAAAGGCTGTTATCACCTCATTAGAGATAGCCATTTCCTATTCTCAGATAAACACACATGAAAAATTTTGGTGAACTGCCACTGACAGTGCTTGTGTGAATGACACCCATGAACCTTTGGCTGCTGTGACAACGCCACAAAGTATACAAAATCAAGTAGTGCTTTATTCTACCAGACAGCAATAAGCATGTAATTATATTGTAATTATAAAAGCAATTATTTACTGGTAACTACTGAAGATATCTTTAATACAAATTCTGAGTGCTACTACTATGCAATTTGTAAAGAGAAATAAGTATGCAATTACCCTGTTAGTAACACAGTAATCACCAAATACATCCATGCATCTTTCTGTTTTCGGACATGGAGTTACTGACACCTGCAAGGCATAAATTAAGTGGAAACTACATGTGCAGCTGCCAGGTGATGTACAGTAGAATGGAAAGATGGCAGATATAATTTCAGAGTGAGAGTCCGCTTCACTAACACAAAACTGGTGTTAACAGATTAGTGATCAGTACTTAAATCTGAAAAAAGACCAAGCCACTGAAATCCACAGAGCCATACTGGTTTAACAGAGGTATAAATGGTCTGTTAATCAAAACCAAATCTTTATGTAGAGTTATGGATACAATAAAACATACTGTCAGAAGTCTGGAACTAGGAGCTTTTTATGTGAACTGATCCTACCCTATTCCAAAGAGAGAGGTTCTGTTGTTTCTATCACAGGTTGCTGTCACAGATTGTTCATAAGCAATAAAGCCTTGCTATAAATGGAGCCTCGTATGTCAGTTTCTCAGCTCTCTCATGTCACTTTTCTGGTGACATTACCAAATAACCAGTTTGACAGAAAGTGGGTCCTGAACAGAGGAACTTACCAAGTGAGTGGGAAAGCAGAAACAAAGCCACAAGGCAAAAAGTGCCATAAACATTTCATAAAAAACACTAAATATTTTATTTTGAAGCAAATGATGTGTCATTTTGTGACTGGTGTAGGCTACATTCGTTCTTATAAAATGGCCCCCTGTTCTAACAAAGTCCGTGCTTATTCCACATAAACACAGTCTTAGTCTCAGGCATGAGACTTGAAAAAAGATTGACTATTTAGGTGCTTTAAGATAAAGATGCATTTATCTACACAGTCACATACTTATAACCTCAGTCTTGAAACTCATGCATCTAAATCAAAGATCCCTATCAAAAATCACACTAAAGCACATGCCGCAATTTTAAAAAGGCTTGGCACTCAGAAATTACTATGAGCTCTAAGTGGCCCGAATGTCTTGAATATCAGTCCAGTATTATACAACAGCCCACAATAAACACCTTATGTTTGAGGCTTATTTGTGAATAATTCATCTAAAATGGAAATAGTCTTTGTTTTCCTTAAAAAGAAAGGATGAAAGGAATAGAGAAACATAATACTGCAAAAAACCTTCCAAATGACAAAGTCTAAAACCCAGAAAAGAAGGAAAGCAATTTATTGCAACTAATCCAGCGTGATGTGAGACAACACACTGTCATGCTGGCATATTTCTCTCTAGCTATATATCCTTTCTTGGTCTGGGAAAATAAAGTTCAGTAACAAAACTAAGAATGTCTATTATTCAATCAGACCTGTGATTTCAGTTATTGCTATCATTATGCTTAGCATTTGCCATCTCATTTTATATGCTTGCTGAATTTCTTCAGAGGTGCCAGAATAAAGCCGCTTAAAATTTTCACCAATTCATTCAGTGTTCTGTCAATCATCAAGATTTATAGAAATACTGTCCAGAGATGCCTATACAATAAAGCACAGGGCTATTGATTACAAAATAAGATTATGAAAGCAGGACTTGTGTGTCTTTCCAGAAAATTGAGGAGGAAAATGTGAGCCATCTGAAAGCAACTATTTTGAAGTGGAGCAGGATAACCCCTCCCTTTCAGATCACTGATAATTCAGAGTGTTAGAGATAATTGAAGGTCTCTCCAACAACTATACAGGGGTGTGCTGCCATCCTTCTCTTCTCTGTCCACACTGGGGTGTTTCAGGGTGATTAATTGCTAATTGGCAAATGTCAATATACCCTGGAGCATATTTTGCTGAAAACATACAACCAGGGATGACCATTAATTTTTGCTTCATCTTGATTGCAAAATTGCACTGACTGGTGTTCATGTCTTATAATTTATCCAAGGGTCTCTAAGAGAAAATAGCTCACATTCTATATGCTGGAACTTTCTATTAAAACCTTGAATTGGTATAAAGAAGGGTGATTGTTGTGTCTGAAAGACTGAATTACGCTAGGATAGTACCTGCATGTAAATATATGACTATTCATTTGTTCAGTTAGTCATATGCTTGAATGCCAAGGCCAGAGAGTGATCTGGGCATCAGCACTCTGTGTCTACTGCTGATTTAAATTAAAATAATAGAAGAAAAGAAGTAAGAAAAATAAAGAAGTCAACCAGCCAAACAAAAAGCCCCAACAAAACCCTAGCTTTTTTGGTTGAACCAACTTCCTGCCATTGTGTTACCAAAACAGCTAGAAAGACTCTAAAGTCATGGCATGGTATTTTAGTGACAGTACAACTATTGCCCAGTTCCTATTGCTCTGTTGTACCATTGTTACACTCAAGTGGTTGTATTTCAGCTGCAGTGCTTTTGGAGTTGGTATGGAGGTAGTTGTTTCTGTAAACATCTAGGAAAAAAACCCTCTTCTGCCATTAATGGATATTTTTGTACCAGTGCAAATTGAGACATCAAAGGTTGTTTGGGCATGAAAACACTGTAGTATTTTAAAAAAATAAATATAATAATCTTTTTTTTTTAGTTACAACTGAATACTCCATGGGTTCACTGTGTGGTTTTGTTTGTTTGTTTGTTTGTTTTTTAATTAGTCTATGCAGTGATGAATACATGTAACTAGGTTTGCATGCATGCTATACATGATGATTTTGGTTATTTGGACTCACAGCATCTCTATGGTTTCTTCAGATTATTGAATAAGAGTCAAGATACATTACTGTGCTCCCAGTTGTAGAAGTTTCTGTACAGAAATGTTCTGAAGAAACTCAGTCCTCAGTTGCCTGCTTTTTTTCCTGTTACACAGATAAACAGAAACCTTCGTTCTCTGGAGCCGTCATTCTCATATCTTTCATGTGTTCTAAACTCACTCAAAAAAGTATTTCAGAAGAAAACAATAGAAGTGCTTCATAACTCACACACAGTAATTGGTGTCCTGTTGAAATCTGAGGCCTTATCTCAAATTCTTAGCACACTTTATGCTTGCTAGGACTTCACACAAAAGTGTAGTAGGACTGTGTCTTTCCTGATATAACTTTCATTCCAGATGTACAATCTTTTTATTGGTTTACTCTCAAAATATTCATAGGTATGTTTATACATATATGAAAGCTTCAGTCTGGTCAAGTGAGGAATAAAACATTTCTGAGTCTTTTGAGGATATTTCTTCCACACTTTCTAGCTAAGAAGCCTTTTTCTTCTTTTTAACTAACAAGACTTTCTACAAGATCTTAAATGGCAATATTTAATCTTAAAATAGCCTTTTTTATAGGTATAGATACACAAACAATTTTTATTTCCATGCCAAAACTCTTTAAAAAACCATGATGGACATCTATCTTACTGGTTTTTTGTATCTCTCCTACATGAAACAAAAAAAAACAACTGTTTTTTGACTGCAAACTGCACACTGTTGTGTTCCCAAAATGTGCAGCAGAAATTTCAGAGGTTGCTCAAATTGTCACGAAAAGGTATCGAAGATACCAAAATCAGGAAAGTTGCATGTACTTATCTTGGAATCCAGAAATCATCCCAATGGCATAATTTTTGGACACAGATTCCCTGCATTTCTGTGGTAGCCAGAAGGTGGATGAAGGGAGTGTGAAGTGGAAAGTTCCCATGGTACACACAGAGGGACTCCTGCATCCATTGTGTATAGGTAAATGAAAACTGGAGCACAGCAATCTTCTACTTGTTGCATTATCTATCTATCTATCTATCTATCTATCTATCTATCTATCTATCTATCTATCTATCTATCTATCTATCTTGTTACATATCTTGTTGGTTATATATCTTCTTCTTGGTGGTTTTCCTGTAGGGAACTCACCTTGTGTCTGAATTCTAGATTTTGTCACTGGTAGAAAAAATGAAAAAGTGACCATTTCAAAGGTTTCAGCTGCTCTGGTAGAAACAACTAGTAGCTGACATTAACTGAAAATGTCCACTGTGGGGGGGCGGTGGGTGGAGGGTGGCGCAACAACAACCAAAACACATCTCCTTTTCCATTCCTCTCTTAGTTCAAAATTCAGTGCAAGACTTATCAATCAAGCCTAACTCAAGCTTCTTCTTAAGTGCCTGCAGTCTCAGGCCTCTAGGATCAACTCTGTTAGGAAGTCCACTCACCAATCCAACATGCATATTCTTGAACGTGACATTGTTTTTCTTCTAAACTTTCCATCAGTTCTGGAAGTCAAACCCTATTGCTCCCAAGAGTGCAGTTCCTCAGGAAGGAAGCTATATCATAAGGAACTAAACACAGACTAAAGAAAGCTTGGAGAACAAGGGAGAAGATCCAGAGCATTGAATAGCTCCAGGGAAATGGTATAATGAGTACAAAAGCCCACAGCAGGCAGGCTTAAATACAAAGAAATATGCATTGTTTTTAGGATCAGACATCCATCGTTGAACTTCAAAGGAGTCACAATATCATCATCATCATCATTATTATTATTGTTGTTGTTATGATTGTCATAAACATTATCAATGATTAAGCAGAGCAGCTAAAATAAGAGCAAGCCTGAATTTCTACTGAGCCTTTTTTGAGTTGTAAAAAAAGTTAACATTTTCATTCACACTTTTTTCCTCCCTTCTTCCTACATACAAGTTGGGAATTGTTCATTATACTACCAAACGCTAGTATTGCTGGAACACAGAGAAAATGCCAGTGTCCTTGCATTTCCTAGATTAAAACATAAGTTATACCACACACTACGTTACTCAGCTGTGCATTTTGCCAAGTGTTTGTGTATAAATTTAACCATGAATGAAAAGCTTGTGACCATATCTTTGTCTGAAATGTGTCCAGATATAGTTCACTATACTTTTTCAAGTCTGTATCTGTCATTTCATTTTTTCTAGCCTATTCAGACTCCATTTCTTATCCTTTCCATTATCTCCCTGGAAAAATGGATGAAATTGGGTCACTACTGTGCTCATGTCATCCCCTGGGCTGCTGGACACCCCATTTTTTAGGACACTGTAATATGACAAATTTAACAAATTTGTATTGCTTCTTTTATGCCAAAATTCAATATCTTCAAGATATTTCCCAGTATAATGTCCACACCAGGACAATGGGAGTGGTATTTAGAGTTCTTTCTCAGCTGATATTTCCCAATTACTTCTGTGAAACAGCAATGCAGTGTCTTCCAACAACCCAAACAAAGCTATAGGGTCACATCTAAGCCCACCACATACCCAGTCATATTTACTCTTGTCTCCACATCTGAACAGAACTGGTGCAATCATAAATTTCAAATAACACAGCAATGCTATATCCCCTTACAACATAATAGGAGGGAAGGGTTTGGTTTGGTTTCCTTTCGTTTTAGCTTCCTTTTAAGTGTGATGGGGAGCTTACAGAGTACTGGCTTTAGCTATAATTTATCTCTTCAAGGGCAGTCTTATGGCAAGATTTTATCAATATGTAAATAAAATCCATGTAGCCTTCAATATTTTTCTAAGCAATTTTCTGGACTATTTAAAACTTCTTTACCTATATTTGGAAATATTAAAAAAAATATTACTAGCATTAATCAAATGCATTAAATTAGCTTTCAGTTACTTATTAACTAAAGAATATGATTATACTACAAAACCAGCCAAATTAAGTTTAATTAAGTCACTGTTTCAGGAATGCATAGGCATTTGGATTTTCACAAACCCATGTGGAATCCTTGTTTGCTGGACTTTACATTTAAGTAAGTAGTTGAAATAAGTGAGAAAAGACAAGTCATGGGTGTGTTTTCTTTTGCTTATGCATTTCAATTTAGCATTGTACATGAAGGTTTGTCACTGGTGAAATACGGCACAGCCCATTTACAGCTAAAGCATCCAAATATGTGATGTCCAGAATTGTAACTTCCTTTCCTGTCACAATCCCATTTTGTTCCAGACTAAATTATATCAATGCTTCCTTTCTAGAAACTTTTTAAATCCTGAAAAGTAGGAACAGTGAGCATTAACTTACTTTATGATGTTTAGTGATACAGGCACTTCAGCATAAAACAGTGTATATAATTTAAATAACTTATAGCAGATGGTTTATTTTACCCTGAAATAAACCACAATAAGAATAGGCCTGCAAACTCAAACATTATGAGCAGATCTGCTCAAAAGAAAAATCATGCTGTCCGCAAGACCCAAGCTTTCAGAGAACTGTGAAATCTGCAATCAGGAAGCCACAGTAAACAAAGGCCTGTCAGGCCCTATCTTTTACAGAGCTGTTGCCAAAATGGCTTCTGTTGCAATTAAGGAAACACAACACTCAGGCTTGACCTGGCACTGATGACCTCTGGCATTCTCACCGCTACACAGTGCCTGACTGATTTTAACACGAGTAGACAACGCACATTCAAAGAACCAGCAGTTTATTGGCAGCACACAGCAAACACTCAGGCTACCATCAGCTCTACACCACCACTCCCACCTCCTCATTCCAGCTGGTTCAACTCCACTGGTATACAACAGAAAGTACTTGGGAAAGAAGCACACAGTGCTGTAGGAGTTGAAAAAGAAATTCCTCTAGTCTCAACCACATGGCTAATGCATAAAATTAACACGCAAAAGACTGAGCACAGAATGCCTTAAAAGGCCCCTGCATAAGAGAGTGAGATCCCAGTCATAATTTAAATGTGGCTCCAAAGTGATGAGTAGATTTCATGTGGGTTTTTTGCTTTGGGTAATAATAAGTGAATCGGACTCTCATATTACCAATTACTATGGTCACTTGACAGCTAAGCTTGCAATCACTAAAGGGTAAAAGACATGGTTTAAGTTTGTTTGGTATACCGGTGGAGCATAAATGACACATTTTCTTACAAGAGTATCCAAAATAAAGAGGTGTATTGACATCAACACACATAAGATTAGACAAGGGCTAATTTACACCTCATCTGAGAGAGGTCAGGTGTTAGTGAAATGTCAAAAGAAGAAACTTGTGCTGTGACAGAGAATGTCTAAATATTAGGGAAAATTAAGGAGCTGTTAATTAATTCCAGGATATCTTTACCATATAAGTTTTCAAAAACTACTTTTCCTTTTTTCTTTTATTTTTTAGACACTTGGTAAAGTAAAAGCTTCTTCGCTACAACTGAAGCACATCTGAAAGCTGACTGCTTTGGGAAAACTATGAGATTTGTGGTTTTATCAGTCAGGATAGAAGTAACAAAGAAAGAGAACAGGTATTTTTCAAGGAAAAAACATTGTTAACACAGCTTGCATAGGAAAAATCTGCACCTTAATGAGTAAAAGAAAGAGATTCCTTCACATAAACCTCAGCACTATAGTTTAATTTCATGGCAACATTAGTTTTCTGTAGCAGCTTATCGATCTCCAGCTGCTCTGCTGGGATATTCAGATTTCAGCTTTGGTAAGAATGGCAAGACAAATGAAAAAGCAACAAAGTAGAACAGTTAAATGTCTGTCAAAGCAGGTCAGATAGATACATCTGTCTTCTTTAAGGCAGGATTGGAAGTAAGGAAGTGTGGGAAATGAGTTCAAATTGGAAAGTCAGAAAGCTGACATTGATGCAGTCACCCTAACAGATCCTGAGGTGTTTCAGGCTCTTGTCATGCAGTGGTTCACTGCAATGTAAGGCCTGAAAAAGAGAGGAAGTAATCCTGACCTTGAAATGTCCTGCAACACTATGAATTGTTTTTAATGAAAGAGGGAGAGAGAGAAGTACAATGAGGCATTTTCCAAAGTCGCTGCCAAACAAACCACTTAAAAAGCTTTCCAACCCATTGCTTAAACCTGATGATCCTGGATCTCTCAGGACAATGATGAAATGACCCTAGTCCAAGAATTACTGGTTTCTTCTCAAACAAGACATAAAGGTTACACTTCTTCCAACCTGGCTGTTCTTTCACTTGAAATCTTAATTCTAACAACTCTTACCTTCTATTGATCATCCATGTCTTTACAGTTCAATTAAAGTACTGTATATGGCCCTTGTTCTCAAAGAATAGTGTCCACTACTGCTATCCACATGTAATGCAGCTTTTAATCACAGGAACAACAATCACCAACAGTGCACTGAAATTACTAATCTTTTTTTCTCAGTTTTTGTCAATGGTAAGATAAATGAAGCCTCTGTAGTCTTCAGCCTTCCTTCAATTGATAACAGGCTACTTAAAAAGAAAATATTAAACTTTGTGTGAAACATCTTTTCATTCAGATTAAAGAAGCATTTAATAGCTTACCTTGCCAATAGCAAAGTCCTCCAGAGGAAAGAAAAAAAAGACTGCAATAAGACAAAAACTAGTTTTCATTGGTTTTTAAGCTGCTGAATGTAACAAGGTTCTGTAACACTTTCATCAGCCATCAACATCTTGGCTCTGGGGTAAAAGACCTTTGATAAAGAGAAAATTCTCCCCAGTCATATAATACCAGGAAAAAGTGCTAAGGGAAGTTCACTTCAAAGATAATATGCTGGTACTGAATTTTAAGAAATCTGTCTCGTAATTTGTTACAGTTTCCCAGAGCTTTTTCTCATCATGGTAGGGGAGTTGATAGATAATCCATCGGTGGCTTCACAACAGCCCATGAGCTACTGTTTGATAGTAAAAAGCATTTCGGAAACATATGCTAAGATAATAGTGCAGTCTCTAGCTGCTTTTTGCTGGCATCTCAGTCCACTGTGCTATGACATCTACCCCTGTGAAAGATGGTATGATAAATCTCAACTATTTTCTTGTCCTAATGGGAAGATATGGCGAGCTGCTAGCTTTCATAAAGCTACAGGACTGGATTTATAACTAATTTACTTCAGTATTTCAGTTTTATTTTTCCCTGAATATATACAGAAGGGTAATAGATGCATAGAAAACTGCATAAATTTACAATTGACTTTAATAGAGCTAAAAAAAAAAAGCCACAACAACAGTAACTTGTCACAAATTAATGACACAAAATACTAGACTCCAATTCACAGATCACATCTGATCCACATCAATAATATCCAAAAGCTATCACCAAATGATGGCTCTTTATTCTTTCTATGACAGCTATATCCCCAGGACAGACTGAACGTCACCATTTCCATCTGGTGGAAACAACAGTGGATGAACGAACACTAATTTAGTTCTCACATGCGCTGACACTAGCAAGAACTAGGATAAAAACTCCATTTTAAAAATTTAGCAAATCAAAGACAAGATCAAAAATACATTGCTAGCCTCCAGGGCTACCACCAGAAGTACTCATTAGTTCTGTATGTTTCCAGAATTAGGCTTTTGTGAAACTCCCTGATTATACCTAGCATAAACAGAGGTGTGTAACCCAAATCAGTGATGCAACTTATATGCTTAAATCTTGTCATATTCAACAAACCACTGAGGCAGATTCATGGCTTAGGAATTCATATTAGTTCATCTTACAATCTTTTCTGACATCTTCCTAAATGAGAACTTCCTTCTCTTTTACATCCATCCTTCTATGTTAAAGATAGAGAGATTCTGCCTTGAAAAGTCCCTCTATTTATCCTTTTCCTGTAAATAGATATGGTGACTCACCACTATACTTTAACAGGAATCTATTGTAAAATTGTCCTTGTCAAACATTCTTTCACTTGACCCCTCAGCCAAAAAAAAAAATAAACTTCCAAGTGGGAAGTATCTGTTTCTTCTTCTTGAAATTGCCCAAGGGCTCTCAACTTAGGCCGAAGTTCATGGTATTTATGAGTGCATGCTAAGCCCTCTTTTCTGACCAGATCCCCTTTTCATGCAGTTCCAAAGTGTGGTCTGAGACACCAAGGCAAGTAGCAGCTCCTCAGTTCTCTTTGGGTATGCAGCCACATAAATATACACACAGTTCAGCCTATAAATAACAAAACAGAAAGATAAGGTGCCTTTAAATGGCATATAAATCAATGCATTGTGTGTCAAACCTCCGTGGGTTACATATTTGCATAATGTAGTATTAGCTGCATAATCAGCCTCTTTTAATTATTTATTTTCCCCCCCTCAGAGAGCCAAAGCAATTCTTTCTCACAGCAAGCCTTGTTAAATGTACAGAGGTTCACACAGTTATGCCATGAAGTGATTTCCTCATACAAAGCACTACTTTGTTTTTCTAAAACATACTACAAACATCAAAGTTGAAAATGGTTCCACAATAAACACACGTATCATTCCATATGTTTGCACTCCCTAGAGACATAAAACATACAACAGGCATGGCTTTTCTGTTACATATATGTAAATTTTTTCTACTAATCGTATCTTGATCTTTTAAAAATACAGTTTGGTCCAGATGTACCTCAGCTGTAGATAGTGATAAAAAAGGCATCCCACTGTGCTACTGTGACAGTTTAAATGGGTATGGAAGCTATCGTGTCTTTTTGAGGGGTACCTCATGGCCACCATTTTAGGACAAAAGTGAAACACCTTGACTGAATAGTGTTGAATTACTATTCAAAGTTGAATTCCTGTTCAATGTTGAATTTCTATTCTCAGAGGTGGATAGGAAATTGTGAAAATCAGATGACTGTTGACTGCTTACAGAGCCCATGTTCCTCAATTCATCATGTTTGAGGGATTTTTCCAAGCTGGGTCATCATTATCTTGTGTAGGAGTTAAGTACCAAAGGTACAACATTCCTTTTTATTTCTTTCCCCCCTACAGCTTCAGACCTCTTTGAAGTTTTTCAGATTTAACAAGTGACAAAACTTCCACTTGAAAATTGAACACCAATGTCTTCCTAAACAAGGAGACTTGGTAAATTTTATATTGGTAATCAGAAGAGGAAACATATAAACCCATATCCAGTATCTTCTAGACAACTTTCACAGATTCAATCAATAATATGAGCACTTTGTCAAAGTGCCTTTTATTGTAGTGGATTCTGAGGCTTGGCAAACGTAATGTGTTTATAGCATTTATTTCAGTATTCACACAATTTAAGGGAAGGAATTAGCTTTTCTACTAGTCCAGGTTCTCACTGAGCCAGAATAAACCATGACAATAAAAGAAAAATCTCCCTTGTATCACAGGTACAGTCTACTCTATTTGCCATCTTTCTGAGCCTGTGTACAGTGGAAACAAAAGGTATATCTCACTAAGTTATGACACCAAGCTATCAAAACAGAAGTTAACTCTTGCCCACTAACAAAGTATGTTGTACCATCACTGCCATGCCCCCTCTTTTGCAGTAGTTTGTGCTTTCCCACTATATCCAAAATTCTTTTGTGTTGAGAGTGAAGAGGGAGAGCAAGATTAACCATAAAAATATGTACTATTGCATAATAACCTGCTAACTTTGCTTAACAAAGAACTCTGCTGGAAGTTTTGCTGGGGAAAAGAATGGAAAATCCAGCCCTCAGCAGTGGCACTTTCTAATAAAATGAAGTATTCAAGTCAGCAGATGATCTTCAGAACACGATTAACAGCTTGACATATCTTGGCAGTTCCAGGAAACTGCAAGTGTATGAATTTGACTGCACAACCTAATGCATTTGTTTTTCAAAAGAAATATTTGTCCCAAGAGATGCCATTTCTATTTCAGTATTTTGCTGAATTACTCAAGTCAACACACCTCCCTAAGATGTACCTTCAGCTGCCCAGTTGTCCTTTGGAAGGCAGATACATTTCTTACATAAATGCATCAGTACTTACCTTAGAGATGCCTGTAAAGAAAAAGAAAGATATACTTCTGCCTGATGTAGTACTGGTTTAAGATTTGAAAACAGTAAGATGGAATATATTTTTATTTTTAATTGAAAGTGACCTTTCAAGGTACCGGTTATTTCTCCAGATAGCTTAAAAATGTGGCATCTCTATGCTATAAGATCTCTTCTATAATCCACAGCTTCTCAATGGCTCTTCTTTGGGGAGAGAGAGAGAGGGAAGAGGGAGGGGTGTGTGTGTGTGTGTAAACATGATTCTTGGGAAACATCAAATAAAAATAAAATTAAAAAAAAAAAAGGCTTGTGCCAGAATATTTAAAAAATTTATGGAATACACTTTAACAGCATTAGATATTTCTAAACCATATAGATATACCCAGCTATGTACTAAAAACTAAAAGACAAGCCACCAGATTAAGAAAATGGCATGATTACTCTTTAAACAATTCAGTGTGGCATAGACAAAGCTGAGTTCTTGTTTGTATGAATTCATCTTTTCTAAATCCAATGTTTAATAAAGACAGAGTGTAAAGCAATTATTTTATCTGCAAAAATAAACAGATAGCTATTAAATAGAGTAAATATTTTGTTTTTATAAAGAAAATGTTTTAAAATATTGCATATATTTCCAAATGTTGTAGCAGTTTACTTATCCTTGTTTATCTACAATATGACCGAATTTAAAATCACCCACATTCAATTTAATTTCTTGTTTTGAATTCAGATAAACAACATTGAATTTTCCTAATTTGTTTACTGCTGCTGCTTTGCTTAACTGGCAAAATACAGTAACCAGCTCATAACAGTCTCTGCATCACAAAGATGAGGATGCTGGTGAAAATGTGGATGAACAGTGCATCTTAATTTCTTTGCTTTCAACTTTTGTTATAACCAGGAAGGTCAAGCTCTAGTAGTTCCTTTTTCTTTACTCATGCACTGATATCTCCTGAAATTTTTCTCAGTGTTACACTGCAGTTTACAACTTCCAGTGCAAGACTATGCTGAAAGACATGCATCATGATTGATCTATTTATCCTGGAAGTTTTCTTACCCTTTTTTTTTTATTACTATATTCAGAATGGTTGGGCTTTTTTATCTATTAATATTTGTATCACCATAACAGTGAACCTATTTAGGATCTTTCCCAGAATAGAAAGATAAAACTTTCTTCAGACATCCTAACACTTACACAGAAGTTTTGACAATGAATGAAGAAGAGGGAAGAATGCAAAGTATCAGAGCAAACTATTTCCCAAACAATAACAAAATATAAAAGAATAAAAGCTCAACAGCATGTCATTAACATTTAGTATGTTGGTTATGCCATAATTAAGCATTAGCACTATAATCCTATTTGAGATGAACAAGAGAATATTTTCTAAGTCACTGAAATTATTCAAGTCAATAAAATGGAAGTCTCAATAGCTTTGCAAACAAAATCAAAAAGTTGATACATGAGGGAAACAAACTTCATTCATCTTGTGTAACAGTGTAGATGTACTTCCATTGTCAGCGGCTTCAGTTACATTCAAGTATCTGAATGCCATAAATCTTTTAGCTTTTTAATTTCTGTTTAGCATTTCACCTTGTGAGAGACTGGGTTTGTACCTCACTAGATTGCTTTCTTAATGTGTTGGATCAACCATCTTGTCTGTGCGGAGGGCGCCAGGCCTCCAGCATCAGTGTCCACATGGCAAGTCCTGCAGACTCCCCAGCCGCCAGGAGCGGAAGGCACATGGCACGGGAGCCACATGGGGCACCTGTCAGTCATCAAGGGCTGCCTCATAGCCCACCCACACCATGCCCCCTGGAGCCTCTGATTGTCTGTGGCACCCCTCACTGAGGCCAGGAGGGCACTGAGTGAACTGGATGTCCCACCTTAGGGGAGCGGCCACTGTAGCCAAACAGTATAAATAGGCGCACAAGGTCTCCATTTTGTTCAACCTTCTCTCCTGGAACCTGCCAACATGTGACCTCTTGGTGGTATTTCTCTCTCCTCTCTCTCTTTATTCTTTCTTCTCTTAATCTCTCTTTTCTTCCTCTTGTGGGTAACTTAAAAATCATTGGGTGGTATTTCACTGAAGTTGTGGGTTGGTTTTTGCTGCTGCAGAGAAGGTTCCCTACTCTACAGTGATGCCTGCTGGCTTGTAAAACCCTTGGAGGATATAGTAGAAGAGCTCAGAATACTGTCTGGAGGGAAGCAGAGAAGTCCTTTTGTTCTGAGAAGCCTGTTATGTAGTGTAATTCTCTTGTGGAATCTTCTCCTTGGTTGCATGTTGCTCCTGTAAACCTTCTGCCAAAACACCTATTTTCTCACTAAATTAGAAATTCTCTTGGGAAACACTTGTGATATGTTCTCTTTACATGAATTCAAGGTATCAAAGAACTAAGACTCTGCAAAAGTTTTGTGTGGGCAAACTCTTGGGAGTCTAAATATAAGTAAACACCCAGGCAGTGTGAGGCTTCAGGATGGGAGCTTTACAGACCTCCCAGAAATTTTTATAAGTGGGAAGTTAATACCAAGAGGAAGTCAGGATAAAGATATGATAAGGAAAAGTCCAGCTTCCAACTACAGAAATTCTATCATTGAAATAACTGCAAAGCAGGCTAAAGCTGAGATACAGAAATTCAAGGGGGAGGTAAAGAGAAACAGAACTGGTTAGTAAGAAACAAAACAATGGAAAAAAAGGTCAGTTGAGACAGACTATAAGAAAACCTAAAGCTAAATATATTCTATGAGAGAAAATTATCCTCAAACTGATCAATTCCCCCTAAAATATCATGAAGACTAAATTCTATTCTAAACTGTTCAGCAAGAGATAAATATCCACTCTCCTAAATCTCACTTTTTATTGTTTAGTAATTCATCATTCTCTACCTGATAATGAGACTGCCAATTACCAATGAAGATTTTTCTCCTGACTAATAAAGTTTAAAGTAGATACTTTTAACAGTATTGTTTCGGTAGAAAAAGTAAAAATGCAATGGTGAGGTAGATGATAAGGTAAGAATGATTTTCATAAACACTTTTGCCAGTTATTTATCTTTGTTTCTTCAGGAACTATCACTGGAAAACAAAGGTCTAGGTTGCAAGATTGGATAGCAGATGGTGTTTGTTAATATAATCAATATAATCAGTAAATCACATGCATTTATATTTTTGTGATAAGAAAGTATTGACGTTTCCTCAAATAAGTCATCTGAACTTCTATTTAACGCTAATACAGTTCACTTTTTTTTAATTACTTTATTGATTTCTTTGTTGGGGGGGTTTGAGGATGGAATGGGAATTTTGTTTCTTGTTTTTTGAGAAACAGCACAGTAAAAGAGCCAGTACAATATTTCTATGCTTAGTCAAAACTGATTAAGTTTCCTTGTCTGTTTCGTGTCCTTTATATGCTTGTGTCATAAGCTTCCAGCTAGAGTTCATGGACATATTCGTTTCAAACCAAGGAGATAAAGATGGTACTGACCTGGTTGCAAATACATGCTTTGCTACAGATTTCCTGTTACACCTGGCATTCAAATCTTTTAGTGGATCTGGACTGAATTAACTTGTCTTCTCAGCTCATAAAATTTAATACCCATCAAATTAATTACCATGTGTCAGGTAACAAAAGAGGAATTGCTGGGGATAGCTTAATGATATTTTCTTCTCATCATAAGAAGCATGGGGGGAATGCATCCAAAATTAATGTTGAAATGCTAACTATTAAAAATCAAAAGAGTAAAGTTATACACAGAGAGGAAAATATTGAATATATTTATCTATATGCAAAATGTATGTATTCACACATTTGCATGCACATAACGTATGAATTATTTTAACATCAGATTTGCAACATTTTCTCTTCTTCCTCTAGTTTACCGGGTTTAGTCCTTTTCTGTAAGTAGAATGGTAACTAGGCAGTTTCCAAAAGCAGAAAAAAAGAATGCTAGCAGCACTGAAAAATGCCCACACAGGTTCACTGAAAAGCATTTTTTTAAAAGAAAATGAAAGAAAGATCATGACAAATATACTAATACAAACTATAGTATAGGAGAAACACTACTGGTATTACTTTTTCATAAAGCAGACTGCTAATGCAATGAAGCATCCACTGAAACTGGAGAGAGAGCATTTTTTAATATGTTGAAAGGAAATCCTCCAGGTACACAAAATTGAGCTGCAAAATCTTTGTCAAAAGAGTGACAATCCAGCACAGGACTGAGCATTAACAAGAGGACAATGAACAGCCCCATTTCCAGTTAAGACTAATATAAATACCTTAGTGTTATTAATCCTCAGCCTTCTAAAGCACCGGTCATGACCTGAATGGCTAGGATAAAACAAGAAACCTTCCTGGGAAGAAGGTTGCTGACCATTGACCATTTAGTGTTGCCTCTTGGTAGTGCCCAATTTGTAGTATGCACTGGTTTGAACAAGTGTGGTTATGTCCAACATTATTATATTTGGAAGTAGATTATAAATTTAGATGCCTTTATTATTAAATTGTTGATGAAACTCATGTCCTTCATTTTCAAAACCCATTCAAAAATTCTAGATCCTTTTATCTACAGGGGTTATTATAATATGCTTCTTATTGGAAAGATTTTGTATGACACGGCTTTCTTCTCCATTAGTGTTATTATATATTCAGATCAAATCTCCTTTTACATTTGTCCATCTGAACTAATTTAATGTGTACATATGTACAAAATATATTGGAGGAGAAGTAAATGTAAGGAATTTATTTAATTACTTATAGTACTCTCTTGGTCAGGAAAATTTCCTTGAGTATTTTCAGGGGAAAAAATATATAAACAAAAGTCAAAATATGTTTTCAGCATGATTTTCAAAAAATGAAACCTTAATGAAAAAGCACTGATTTCTGCAACAACTACTAAAAAAATTTACCCACTTCGCAATGGCACTAATAGAACTTGGGCTGACTAACATCTAACTTCTTCTAGACTGACTTTGATAACAATTTTTTTCCTCTTCCATGTTCTAGTGTTGCATCACTTTCCCTATTTTGTTCAGATTAACCAGTATATTTTAGTACAACAGACCTGGCCAATAATAGTTATAACCTCTCTGTGCCTGCAGTTACTGAAAGCCTTTGGTCCCAAGCAATGATAGAATCTTTGCCACCAAAACCACAACACCCATCTTTTAGTGGCTGAATTAAAGAATATTGTGAGTGATAAGAAAGTAGTAGATTACAGTTTTGACAGAAAGTAAGTTATAGCCATGTAAACAAGGTCAGTGTATCTTGCATTTCCCATGATTTAATACATTCTGAGGCACATCATAACAATCTTTGTGGCCTTTAAGAGCTCATGTCATTTCCCAAGACCAGCTTTATAATGAATGCAACAGTCCTTCATTAATGTGGAATGGCATTGCCATCTTCTGATCAGTGCTTTAGCTTCTTTCTTTCATTCACTGGCTGCAATTCACCGCCGGTCTCAAGGAAGAGTTTCATTCTTTTGGAAGTCTGTGCTGTTGAGGAAAGATGGGGATTTAGTCTCTACTGACTATGTTTTCCTGAAAGTTGACAGCTTCATCACCTGCTAGTCTGTGCTTTGGAACTGGTCCCCCAGTGGAACCTGTTCCTGGCTCTGCATTCCCCCAGATACTGTGAGTTCCAAGAGATTCTTCTGGGATTGTTCTAAAGGCACTGCAATTTGTTGTGATATGACTTAAAATTAAATAGCACTTTTTTGGCAATTCTATAGCGAAAATGAGAAAAGAATGGATACATACTGTGGAAACATTGCTAGGCAATAAGTACTATAGAAAACTCACCTACGAGGTGCTGAAATATTCACTTGGACATGTAGCATGCCATGAGCCAGTGCTTTTCTCAGAATCTTGTCAAAGCAGTGTGACACTCTGAAGGCAAAAACCACTCACATAGTTTGCTTTAAAGATCGCCTGTGCTAGAGACAGTGGAGCTTTTGAAATCCTCAGAGCATTTTAGGGTTGCAATTGGGTTAGCCAAGCTAATTAATTCATTTGGACCACATCGTTCACAAAGAAAAATTATGTTCCTTGTCAGACAGCTGAGGTTTTGATTTTTTTTTCCCAAGTCCCTCAGAATTACAGTAAGAATATGTTTCTTTTCTATGAGCCTTCTGGCTTTCACAGTAATACTATTACAGTGTTCTCTGACTAACATTACTAGCATTCCCAGCTCATTGTTCTTAACTTAGAAGTTTCCCGAACTAACATTAGCCAGCTAGCTGGACAAAGTGCACAATGCAATTAATTGCATAAACCTTTCAAAACTCTATGAAGAAACACTGTGAATTATGGTGAAATAAATACCTATTGTCACCTATGCTTTAATACCTTTGACTCTTAGACATAGTCACAATGGACAGTTCATTTTAATGACCCTAAAAATAGCTATGATATTTATAGAAATAATTGATAGGTATCCACAGTTTCCTTCCTTCTAATTTATTTGTAACAGTGGCAAGGTGCCTGGTCAAAGGCTTCTCAGATCCTATCCCTAACATAAAATATAGTGCGTTTGCATAAACAGCTTGTCAGAAAGGGAAAAAAATATCGTTTTCATAGTGTCCTACCATGTGCCAACCCTACCACACCGATGCCTCATGCCTTTTTTCAAAGGATTATATCAGTCTGAATTTAGTTACAGAAACTATCTTACATTTTTCTTGTACACAATATATTTTCAAACCAGAAGTGTTGTGTATAGATGGTTAACACATAGTAATAAGAATGTCAATTCCTAAATAAACAGCATATGAATATTTACCCTCTGCCCCAATAAGAAACAAACAGGACTGAGAAATCATAAGTGAATTTGATGAGTCTAATACATGGGATTAAAGCCTGTGTCAGTAATTTTAAAGACTATTTCTATACCACAACTTGTGGCTAACCTACGTTTTGGCTTGCCTTTGGTTGTTTTGATGCAGTATCCAAATTTATTATCACTCATGTTCATTTTATGCAGATCTGCCTCTCCTTGCACAAGGTATGTTCTTCAAACCTTTTTATATTCTTACATGAAAAATTGAACAATTAACAACACCTGCACTATTGAAGGAGGTACATGCAAATGTGTGTGAGAAAGAAACACTTCCTAATTAAAACCTTACCAAAATAATCTGTTCTTGGGAAGAGAATAAGAAAAACAATTTTACCTACAGCACGAAGTAGTCAACCAGATTAATGCACTCCTGGATAGTAGTCAAATATTTGGTGATGGCAGCCATTGCAGGACTTGCATAATGAGATTTAAGCAGGTGTCTTCTCCACCTAGAGAAAAAGTGCTGACCAGACATGTGATAATGTATAGCTTCAATGTAAGGCACTGGACTTAATGTCAAGTGTTATCTGCACATTATTTATGCAAATTATAAAAAATAATTATATTTATATTTGAAACAAGCACATTCTTGAGACAGGTGAATAAATATTTGAATGGAAGAATTAGTTATACATACATTCACATCAAAATCCAAACTCTCTGCCTTCAGTTGTCTATCTCTTCTCCATAATTCAAACTATTTGTCCAGAACAGATTTTTCACAAACATCCAAGTACTTTAAGAGTCAAGCAGTAAGTCTTTAAAAGGTGCTGCTATATTTAGATATTACAAACTCCTATTACACACTTTGAAAAATATTAGCCTTATCAGCTGTTCCTTAACGGAAGGAGCACTTACGCAATTATGTTTGCCTTCTTCTAAAAGCTTACAATCTATACAGCAAGAAAAAAACAAAACACCCTGAAATACTTCTTTCCTTTTCTGTCCAACATTCTTATTTCAGTAAAACTGTATTGTATACTAGATTACAACAACTACCTCATGCCACTGAAAGGCCAGACTGTAACCATCACTATTTCAGCTTGCATTAAAATTTTAGAGCAGATACTCAGGCAAAACATACGTTTGCAACTGTCACAGCAGGTGGACTGTATGCAATGCTCTATTAAAGTAATAAAGATTAGTAAAGTAAGTAGAACATGGTGTAATGCTGTATGGCTAGTAAAATGTCTTTTAAAAGTATAACACTTATGATGCAGTCAGGTTATTGATTTGTGTGAGATAATAACCAGTTTTCCTAAAAGCTGAAAGTACCTGGATTCTCACAGATCCCAGCCCCATCTATTGGTGAGATAAATGACAAACATCTGGAGCCAGGAGCAAGTCCTTACTCCCTGAGCATCTGGAACATCAGTGCAGAGAATCCCAAAAATGGGGGAAGGGCTGTTGGGTTATGGTTTACTTTTTGCCACACAGAAAGGAATGTGTCAGGCATGGCTGAAAGCAGATCATATTAAAATAATGAGCATGTTCCCTCTGCTTATGGCTAAATAAGAAACTATTTTCTACTGCAAATAATCTTGTCGTGGGTATATTTACTGGAGTGTTATTTTCTTTTAAAAAGCACATGCTCTTTAGAAGTGCGATGATATTTCTAAATGTGAGCTTAGTTAAATTATGTTAGTTTGTCTTAAACTTTGTTTAAGAGGGAGGAGTTATGTTTGCTTAGTAAATCTACTTCTTTTCCAGTTCCTCCATAAGTGACTACTAACCTCTCTGGTAATGGTCACTTTAAGTGGTAGCCCCTCATTATTATAAACATATCTTGATTCTAGAAGGCGCGAGAAGCAGGCAGAAGCAGCACATATCTATGAAAGATAGGCCTTTTATTAGGGATCAGGTGCCTTCAGAGGATCCAAGTCAGAGTAGCAACACTTATGACACATAATTGCCTCCAGCACAGACAGTGGGTTGTGAGAGACATTTACCTTACACTCTCCCTGCTCTTTTGGAGCAGCCACCACATCATCAGCCTAAAGTCAGTAAAATAGCCAAGATAACCCACAGGTCCTGGCTATGTCTTGTCTTACTGTTCGACCTATCCAGTCTCAAACTGCAGTCACGGTTGAGTAAGAAGGTGTAGAAAGCCAGGTCTCATAAAGACAAACCAGTAGAGCTTCAGAAAGCTGACCAATACTATCACTTTAAGTTCAGTGCTGAACTGGGGTTTTTCTAACCATCTTTGCCTCATCTCTGCAGTCACCTGCTTTCAAAGTGCTTGCTTCTGCGTTTATCCCAGCGTTACCAGAGCAGCACACAGGTTTCAGACAGCTGTGGGCTAGACTGCCACAGCGCTGCCACTTGTTTCTATGCTGTGCGACCATACACCCCAGAACAGGTTAGTCAACAAATTTCTGAGTCCTCTCTATGGTATAAGCAGAGCAATGGGAATTCCACCAGAAAAAGTACCAGGAACGATAAAAAAAAGACAAATTGCAATTGTGTCCTGCACTAACTAATAAGCAGCATGGCCAGTTACTTGCTATGTATGATATGGATGTCATTGTGTATAGGCACACAGTCTCAAATTCAGAGCAAAAGTTGGCATGAGTTAATTTCCTAATGTTCAATCCATCATTCATTTCTTCCCTATTAAGAAAAGCAATAGTAAATTGGCTGATTAGCATAACTGTGTTGTCTCTTTAAAACTATTTCCAAATGTAGTTGTTTCAGTTGTTAAATTTATGAATTCTTTTTTTTTAATATATAAATCTTGGCACGTCTATCACAAATGCTATGATTCCCCGCAGGTAGAAAAGCATTGAGTAAATATAAAACAAACTTTTAAAAAAATGCATGAAGCTGGGGAGAAAAAATACAGCAACACAGAAACGCAATTAGTGTTGGTAACATTCTCAAATAAACTTTGGATTGGGAAATTTACAGAATTTAATCCAGTGAGATTTTGTTAAGCCTTGATATAAACTACATAAAGCAAATAATAAATTAGTCTCTTCAATCTTTCATTTCTAAAATAAAATAGTGTCCCACTTCTGGTATAGAATCACACACACAAAAAAAATTATATTTATATTCAAAAGACTATTCCCCTTGTGATAAAAAAAACCCAAATAATCAGACCATTATCCCTGAAATCCAAATGTGCTAAACAGCTGAATTCAAGAGGTCCTTTCTCGTTAAAAGGCAGAGAAACCCTAGCACTAGTCATTCCATTGACTTAAATAGAATCACTTGAATAACTGAGAATCTCCCAACTGGGCCAGAGCTTTCTTAGCACTACATTGTAAATTATAAAAAGATATACTGTACTGTACTGTATCTGTGCCATTAGGCATAGTTCAGCTGTTGAAAATCATACTGTTGGTAACTCTTTTATCATCTAGTGAGTGTATATCTAAGATAATCCCTTTGAGATTTACAAATCTGACACCACGTGCAATGTCTGCTTTCCCTTCTTCAAATTAATATACAGGAAGACAGTTCTTTGTATGCTGAAAATAATTGCTTTTTCCATAATTTTAGAGGTCATTTAATGAACAGAATCATGATTTGATAGAATCTTTCTCCCATTGTAACTAATCTAATAAGTAACATTTTAGGTAGTACTGTGCTATCTGTTACATTACTGCTCAATGAGGCTGCCACTTATCCTGAAGACAAAAACTAGACTGGCAGGGAAGCAGCAGTTTGTCTTAACTTCACCTGTCGGAGAATTTCAAATCACTCTCCCTATGTTTAGTGAGCTCATTCTTTCAGAAGAAACAGCCTAGGTTTCGCAACTGATTTGGGGAGTACATATTTCTTTGATGTTCTAAGGAGTACTAATTTGTGCCTTATAAATTATACAAAGTACCTATCAAGCAGTAAATAGGTAAATGGAAGCAAAGGTCAGTAGTGTTTGAATGAATCTGCTGTTGAAGATTTCTTCTCTGATATTTTAATTGCTCCCCTCTGATGCATTCAAAATAATGGTGAAAATGTAGACCCTTTTAAACTCCCTCTACTTGATCAACCAAATCAAGCTTAAATTTTATGTATTCTCCTGTAAGGCCCCTTGTAGCTTTGTCTGCATTACTAGCTTAAATTTATCTTTCTCCTCTCCTTGGCCCTCCAGACCTGTCAAGCTGCAGGTTTTTCTCCTGATCATTTCCCATTTTCCATAACCATCACTGCATATTTTTTTCAGTTTGCATAATAATATTTGTAGTGGTATTCTGACTAGTCTTTATAATTTTCCTGGCTATTTACATGATATACACATGGGGCTCCATTATTGGATATGCATTGCCCAGCAGACTAATGCTGCCTATTGTTTCCACTGCTTACAGAAACCCTTTGTCAAGGCTTGATCCTATTCACGGAGCAAAGCAACTATTTTTTTTTTTTAATGACAGGAAGATGAAAGGAACAGGTTGGCAGCTATGTCCAGATTGCAGCTCTGTAAATCCACTTGTACAACAGAAGATTGGAGGGTTTGAGCCAATGGTTTGAAACACAGTTCATGGATCTGGCATTTTATAAGAAGTTTTGAGGAAGAGGAAACAATTTTTCTTTTCCTGTGAGACAGTCACAGCCACCTCCATGTGATCAGTCCTAGGGCAAAGTGAATTTTGTTTAGACTCACAGCCATCATCCACTTTAAACAGCTTACTGAGCCCCAGGCAAAGACCCAGAACTCCACAGGTCACTTTACTACTGCTACAGAAAGTAGTGACTAAACTCCCTTACCTGTAACTCTCAGAGATATTTGTCCTGAAATTTCTGATTTTCAGAGGTTTTAAGAGGTACAAAACTACTACAAGAGGCTAGTAGTTGAGCAAGGACAATGAGTTCTGTCCTTCAACCTGTTTTGCAGATACAGGTTTCTTGTCAGTAGGTTACAAATTAAATTCCCCAACACACAGAGACTATTCAGTAATTCACCACAGCTTTTTAATCATAACTCACAGTATGTGAAGTAGTTCTCTGCAGGAATGAAGGATTTTCAGGAAAAAAAAAGTACAGAAACTGTTTATTCTATCACTGAACACAGGCTGGATATGATGGCCTCTTGAAGGCCTTTTCATGGTTCCTTTAAATTATTACTCTGTTTCTGTCCAGTATATTTTGCAAATACAGGACTTCAAACACTACAGTTATCCAACAGTAAAAGTATTCATCAGGCAGCTTTTTTAAACTGGAAGACGTTACCCAATTATCACACTCATCAGGACTTGTAACCAGAGGTTTGAAGCCTACAATAAAGATAATCTGCGAGACAAGCCCTCATGCATTCACCACTCACTGTAGATGGCTTCTGCTGTGAGCCACTTCTATTTCTTTTGATATGAAACTTCCTTAGGAGATGAAATAACAGGTATGCCTACTTACATGCTGATTGTCTACATCAATTCACCGAAACCTGTGGGAGATACGCAGCACAACAAAATTGCTTACAACAAACAGCTTGTTAAAGAAGTCTACAAAAGTTCCCTCTTATTTCTCACCCACTTCCCCACACACTCCCCTCTGGTATATAAGTGAAGTCCTTAGATTACAGGGAAGGAGGCCAGAAAAAGTTTTAAAAAAACCAGGATGTTAAACCTCTGGATTTCTAAATTGCCTGCTTCTGGAGCTTCAACACAGGCAGCAGCCAGCTCAAACTCTATATCCACCCACAGATGTGGTTATCAGTGTACAAATTGAAAGGAAACACAGAGATGACCTGCTTTAGGTAGGCAGCAGAATGAGTAGCAGAGAAGAAACAAAGCACACCTTAGGCTCAGTGAATGCCCACTAGTGGCAACTGCCGTTCGACTGGTGCCTAAATTATTTATTCCCAAACCAGTTTTTAAAAAGCAGTATAAAACTGAGGATTGAAATCAGTACCACAATTAGAAAGGAAAGCATTCTATTATCCAGACTAGACTGCTATAATTCAGTCAAATCAAGGCATTCCAGGATGGTTTGGTACTGAGGAGTGGATTTCTGGTTTGTTTAAAGATGGGAATTAGTTCTCAGCATTTGTTTTTTACTTTGTACTTTTTTTATATTGATATGTGCAGATTATTTCTTGAAAATCTTATACCTGCAGTGCTGAAGACCTTTTGCCTGGGATAGTTAAAAAATAAAGATAAACCCAAATAGCTTTTGCTCTTACTAATCTTAAACCACAAATTGGCTAAAACAGTCTGTGTTTGCCTTAAGATAATGCTGTGTAAAGAATATTTAAAATGACATAGGCACTCTTTCCTGGGGACCTCCTGATGGCTCCTGACATTTCAACCTCATAATGTACCAGACCGATTTTATTTTGTTTGTGCAATTAGTCATGTTACTTAGCAATACAGAAAGTGCTTTTTACACTAAACTCCAGGGAATAAAATACGCAGAATTCATGAGATATAAAACACATCAAAATTCATTTCCTGAGCAGAAGCACAGAAATATTGTGCAGCAAAAACTATTACTTTTTTCATTGTGTTTGTAATAAAGAACTCAAGCAACCATGCCCTTCAGGGCTGGGCTCCTCACCATTTCACTTGAACTCAGCCTCAGCATTCAGCCATGGCATGTGAAGTTAATTACTCTGGGCATTGGGGCTCTGAACAGAAGAATGACCCTATTTGCAGCTCCGTGTACCATGTACCACGCTACAGTGAATTCTTTCAGTACCTACACATTGCACACTCAGTGACTCTGAATGGAGTAATAATTCTCACACTCTGGAGGAAAGCTCAGCTGTCATCTTGTTTTCGCAGGGACACTTGTCTTCCCAGGTAACCATTTAATGGGGGCTGACATCAGTCTACATCCAGTCACTGTCACCCTCCCAGTTCAAATGGCATGAAAATCCAAGGGTTACAGTTTTCAGAAATTGTCATACAAGAGGGCAGGCTTGAAACGGTTTCTGAGGTGCTTCTATCAGCTCCCACGATAAGGACATCTTATCTGCGGCTGTGACTCCTCATCTAGAGAACCAAACACTGTCTGCAGGAGACCTGGTTTACATAATTTGCCAAGATGGCTGACTCACCAAGGAGCTGAATATTTTCCTAGGAACTGCATAGCTGTGGAAAAATAATTTAACAAAAAAGCCAATCGGACATGATTGTTTGCCAAATACCTAACTACTCTGTTACTGTTGGAGTGAGAAGTTGCAGCAGCTTGATGAAAATACATGAAGAAATACACTGATCCTGCTGAAGTGTCTGGCTTTATCGGACATAGTCAAAAATTGTCAGGCGGAGTGATGTGTATCTGGTCAACAATAATATTAACCTGGAAGGGGAATAAAATAGCTGAGGAAAGATCTATGCCTGGTAAAAATCAGTTGCAAATCTGACTCAAATAATAGAGGCATTTAGTTTCCTTAGTGGGATTTGTACCATGTTTTTTATAAATATCATGATACACTTTCAACTTGAAATTAAGTCCTTATCACTCAACATTCTGAACAGTAACTGCAGGAAAAGGAATAGTCTCTTGGAGGCTGAAGACAGAAGCTGGACAATAATTTCTTGGGATACTCTTTCATTGTGCATCAACTTAAAGGAATAAATTTGCAGGTTTTTTTCCTTCAATCTTTCTTGACTTCTTTTTCTTTTTTTCTTTTTTTTTTTTTTATTTCCTGATGTTGGTTCATTAATTGATTCGTTCATTCATTGCTTTATGTCTAACCTAGAAATAGGTTATTTTTGCAGCTTCTGATTTAAATTAATCATATATAGACTTTGCATAATCATGTAGGGAGAACAGAGCCCAGAGAAGAACTATGCAATTGCTCTTGAATATTGCCTTAATTCTACATAGGATAGGAAAATAAATTATAGATTCAGTTTTTAACTGATTAGGTCTGGTCTAGTCATCCAGGTGATTTTAAAGCATGGCTGCCATTTACTAATATTCCTTTGCCAATAATCATTCACAGGCCTTTGCTAATATGATATGCAGCTCTAACAGAAGCAGTAAGGCTTGACTGGGTCTAGATAAAAACACACTTGAATTGGCAGCCTAATGTTCAGAACTTTCACCTGACTCAGACAGAAAAGGAAACACCAAGTTTTTCTTGCCATGCCCTGCAATGTCACTAGAAGGCTTCTAAAGGAAGGACTTGCCTATGAAGACACATATGCTTCCACAAAACCTTGCTCAGTTGCTTCATTATTAAAAGAATAAACTGGGGTTTGGTCCCATTTTTTTTTTTTCTCCAGAGTATAAATCTCCTGTAAATTTTCCTGCTTTACTAAGGACCTGTTACAACAATCCAGATTATGAAGTTTCAAATTCATCTCTGTGAATTTATATCCTGCTAAATCATGACTTGTAGTCAGTGCTGATCTCAGTGAGTACACCTTTCAGTTAAACAGTGCTCAACATAGTATCTCTTTCAGATGTATTCTTTTTGATTATTTAGTAGATGTTATAGTCAGCAGCTTGGTTGTATGATAACGTTTCTTCTTGCACCTGGATAGCTAAAACATTAAAGCCAGAGAACAAAAACCAGAAGGTTGTAATTTACAGCATATGATCCCTTTAGGAGAATATTTAAGATTAATATTGATTTGTGAATACACTCCTCAAAGTTTTGTATCTTTGCACATTTTCAAAACTTCCAGACAGTCATCTGAATAATCATCAATATTATTGAACTAGTTAAATAATCTGACTGATTCAATCTCTCCTTATTTCTGTGGAAAATTGACCTTTATTTTTAATGTATTTCTAACTGTCCTGGTTTACTTCTAAGAAGCCAAGAATTTTTTTTTATTAAATCAAATCTGATCACATAAATAAGTATTATGTAAGTCTGTCAAGAATAAAACATATTATTAATTAATAATAGTATTTGAACCATTCTTAATATTTTAAATGCTCCAACTAAGATATGCAATCACTGGGTGGATTTAGAATATGTTTAGGATATTTAAATTAATGAATTTGCTGTGTCATCATCAAATTTTCAGGGAAAAGCCATCTCATGTGACCTAATTACAAAGAAAATTATTCTAGGTACACAGAGATGAATTCTTTGAAAACTGATCAATAACCTCCAGAATTAAATTCAGGTTATGTCATGCTTTGTGTGACAAGCTCCCCTGGATCTTGAACTCTGCAGATTTTTCTAACAACATTGAAAGGTTAATTTTAAAGAAAACACACTTGCAAGCCTCCCAGATTACAGGAGAAAATCAAATGCCATCTCTATATAATCTCACAGAGCAGCTAGTGAATCCAAATGAACAGCAAATTTAGTGATTTAAGAAGCAGCTGATTTGTGTGTTCTGCAGCAGTGCAGCAATTGCTGATGGAAACAGCTTCTCTGAAACATCAGCAATTTATCTGGCTAATATTTTGAAAGGTTATCATTTTCCCTAAAATAAGATTTAATTCGTAAAAATAAAGTGTAGAGAAAGAAGGAACTCACATAGCTGAATCCCCTTTAGGACTCTGTACCAGGGACATGGAAGGCCCTTTAGAGCAGCAGACTGATATGCTGTCTCTTATTCTCCGTATGTTATGGACTTTTTATCCACTTGTTTCTCCTTTCTAATTACCTTTACTGATGAAAGCCAAAGAAAGAACATTTTCCTGGTAACTTGTCATTTTAATAAACCATCATGCCAAACAACTGTAATTTCCCAGGTATGTAAGAAGCTTGTCATTAGAGACAGAGGGCTGTTCTTTCTTACACATATCAAAACATGCACAAAGCCTGCTAATGACTCTGCTATCCTACCTAGAGAGAATCCTAGACACACAGCATCAGTTCCTAAAAGTAATAGAGGCACACTCTTAGATCAGATATGCAGAATTTGTTCCCTCACTTTCAATATTTTAATAACAAAGTATAAATATGGTAGCAATAAAAGTTGTATAGTGAGAGGTCTTTATTGAAGTCTACAAAATCTACCACTGATTCATGGAAACTGCTACTTCACAGATGATGTATTGATTTCAATTGAACTATTCTTACTTGCACCAACTGAAAACCAGGTTCAGGATATGAAGAAATGCTTTTATTAGTCATAGTGTTTACATATGCTATATTTTTATTGTTTTCCATCACTGATGTATATACACTTTCATTTCTACTTCCATAGTATTTAGAAAAATGAAAAATTGAAAGAAGTAGCCATTTGCTGTGCTTGTTCTTTTTCTCTGTTCTTAAAAATATTGAGCAATATGCCTTTTTCCTAGACTTTTTTCAACTCTCTTATCTACAGAGCATCAAGTTATATTCACAGAAATGATAGTAAAAGACAGAGAGAAATAAAGTCACTGGATGTCAATATCTTGGTCTGCTTTAAAAAAAAAAAAAAAGAAAAGGGAAAGGAAAAGGAAAAAAAATCCTGTTGACAGGTGTCCAGAGAAAATTACTTGTAGGAAGGTTTAAGCCCTGAGGATTTATTTGTACCTGCTGGGTTAGAGATGGCCAAAGAGCAGAAATAATGATCAGACAAACAAATACACAACCACAACTAAGCCTGTGCCATTGCTCCTGGCAACTGTTCATTATTTAAAACACTGCAACTTTGACGAGAAGCAAAATGCTCAAGACCTGCTCTTTGTATAAAGGTAACGGAAGGCTCCATTTAAAGATTGAGCATCCTGGGATATCTTTGAATGTAAAAGGCAGTCTTCCAGAAACACTTCTGGTGATGGGTATTCAGAAACAGGATGTGATTTGTTTAAAGTAAATCAAGAGTGTTCAGAAAACTGCAGGTCCCTGTCTATAACAGTTCACAAGGGATTGTAGGTATCCATGTCATTTTGGTGCCATTTACTGAACCTAACCATTCAGTTTAAATACTGGCGTGATTTACGTGCTCAGTGTACTAAGTTTATTCAAAGGATGCAAATAGGCTAGTAAATGTTACACTTTGATAGAATGGAAGGGGGAAATGGCACATATGCAAGCTTTTCATCATATGCACCACAGAATGAATTGGAAGCAACAGGAACAATCTTGATTCTGAGAGATTGCATGTGACCCTTCATATATTAAAAAAGGTTGTTTGAATATCCCACAGGCTCAAATATAACTTTGCTTCTTCACTCAGGGAGTAAATAGTTTTTATAGTGTCATTGAACTGCTAGTTGCCTATTTTTAGCCATGAAAAAATGCACAGGAAGGTATTAGATTCATTTAATCTTTCTATTCTGGCTATTTTGTACTTATGCTAATTCAGCACGCTTGCTTGAACAACAAACTGCCCAAATACAAGAAGCAAGTTTCATGCAAGGAGATGGGGCAACAACTTTTGCTATCTTCTTTTTCTTATTCATTCTAACTTTTGAACAACCTGTAGTGGTTTTGGTTTGATTTTCCTGGTAACTGGGTCATAACTAAGGAAGTATTCCATCTCATTTCTTTACGTAAG
>JAWWMP010000081.1:105658575-105731441 GCA_035047865.1 Dendrocincla tyrannina | reverse complement strand
GGGAAGGGAAGGGAAGGGAAGGGAAGGGAAGGGAAGGGAAGGGAAGGGAAGGGAAGGGAAGGGAAGGGAAGGGAAGGCCAACATAATCCCAGTGACTTTTATGGCACAATTTCTAAGAAGCTAGTCAGACCCTTAGCACCTTTTTTAGCCCTGAGTGTTATGGTAACTGCTAAGACTGTAAATGCAAAAGGATTCAAGACTGTCTTAAAATTCACTGTTGTCTTAGTTTCCATGTTTTCTGGTGGATTTTTGGCATATGTATAGAGGAACCAAGGGAATCCATAATCAAGGTTATAGGTTGTTTTTCATCTTGAATTGCCTTCTACCTTCTTCACTGCAGGCCTATGTTTTTTTTTTCTGATTTCTTATTGGTCATGAACAGTGAATGCTTGCTACACTCGCTCCACTGCTACACTTGAAAAAGCATTTTTTGTTTATAGCAGATACAGTGCACAGAGAATAACTGCTGTAGCAGAGGCAGAATTAAGGCTGCCATTAAAATGCTGCTTTGCCTTGCATTGCAATATGTTAATGTTAGTATTTTTTTTTATTTTAGTCCTGCTTACTTCAAAAATATATCTACAGTATTATCTGTTTCTTAATAAGAAATCATGTCATCCTGTTTTACATGGACAGGACCAGAACTGATTTCATGTATGAACCTGAAGACTTATGTTAAAACAGTTAAGGGAAAAAAAAATTATTTTAGGAGTCTTTGTTTTGGGATTTGGGAACAATATTTTTTTTCCTCATAAATTTAACAATAAAAACCCTGCTCTTACTGTGAGCTCAGAAAATGTAAAATTTAAAATAATTGCAAGTTATTGGCACAAATTACTAAAAAAAAGTTGTTTGCTCTACCTTGCTTCCTTTGGTTTACTTTGAGTCTGTAAAAAACATTCTTTCTGCTAACTATTAGCAATGTAACCTTTTGTTTGTTAAGCAGCCAGAATTAATTTGCAAATATTTTTTTAAATAATCATTAAACAGATTAAATTAATGGCATATTATGTGCCACTTCTGATAATTTAGTTAAGACAATAGCAATACATATCTAATAAATATATTCCAAGTTTCATTGGACTGTCATTGGAGCAACTGCTATATTGATCATTCTCCTTTCTTCTGCTGTAAAGGGCTACATTTGTATGGCTCTGATGTCTATCAAAAATAATCTTTCCTTCAATAATCTTTACTTTTTCTGAGCTTTTAGCACATTTGATGTGCTGCTCCTTAGAATTTAGAATTTACAAACGGCACTTTAAATGGCATACACGAGGTCAGTGCAATCTACCTAAACATATGCATTTATTTAACTAAGGAAAGTGTCTTTCAGAGGTCTGTGCATGACTCTGAAATTGTATGTGCTCAAATACTGTGCTGAATTTGCACCTTAGAGAGAGATGTTCAAGCCTTTTGCAGTGTCAAGCTGATTATCACCAAAGATCTTCTAGGTGACCCAGGCAAACTTCCCAAGACTTAACTTCTATTTATTTTCTCCCATCCCATCCTATGTACTCAGCTCTAAAGCAGCTTCCTCTTTAAATTTCAGTGAAGGAAGCACATTGCTCTCACATCGCCCACCAGACATTGGTGCAATTGACATGATTTGCACCAGAATAAGCAACAAACTGTGTTTCCCGTGAATGCGTTTTACTTTAAATGTTCAGCCTCGGGCACTGGCAAGTTAACCTCAGATTCTCCTCCAGTTTGCCATTTTCTTGATTTTTTTTCCCAGGCAGAAACCTCTGAATAAGTTTTTCCCTTTACTATTGCTTTTTCTTTCTTTGCAGCTGCCTCTCTTCCTAATATACAGCTCACCCACTACAAATAGCTGTCTTAGTTGTAAATAAGGCAGGCAGACACTGACTTGTAGCCACACATAGGCCACTCAAATTAGCTGGAGCTCTCACCAGATTTCACCTTTCCTGTCTGAAATGAAAAACAACCAATACTGGCTTGTTATTAAAACTCTGCAAAGCATATTAAAGGCAAACTCACCAATAAAGTTTAACCATGTTTTCCTGAGCCATATTTGTCTGGTTCATATTACCGGAGTTTATGATGTCTGTGTAGTGCTGGATCTTTGCTCCCTACTTTCATTTGTTTTCCCCATGACTGAAAAGCTAGTCTAGGTTAAACAAAAACCGTAAAAGCTATAATCAGTAAAAAGAGAAAATCAGATTCAGTGTGAGATATCTGAGTCAAGCTGCAGAGCTAGAATCTCAACTTAGAGGTGCTGTTGATTCAGTTAATGTGTGATGCTGAACAAGCTGGAAGCTGTTCTCAGGATTCTTTGTTTAAAAACTGAGTACCAAAGAAAGAATTTCTGCCAAGTACTGTCCCACAGCAAATGTAAAAGTCATTTCATTCCTTTTTCATTTCCTCAGATTACAGACAGTCAAGAATCATACAAAGACAGAAAATCTATTCTTAGCTTCACTGGAATGGGTGAGTCAGTACAGATTAAAGCAGAAACAGCACAAATCTTTGACTGAAACTTCAGCCAAACAATTTCAAACAGTCTAGGATACAAAGGAGTTTAATTAGTTTTGTGTCATTACTTCTAACTTGTCACTTCATCTTTTCTAGTGAAATTAGAATTGGAAATACTAAAATAACAGAAAAAAATATTCTCATGTTTTTTCAAAAACCTAGAGACTTTGTAGACATACATATATCACTACACAGGTCATTTTTGATGTCTGGCTGAGTCTGAAAGCAAATGAATGCACAATAGGAAATTATAAGAAATAATTTTTAAAAAATATTTAAAATTGCATGCTGAGGCAGATATTCAAATTAGTAATTTGTAAACAAGCCTCTTGATAAGAGTACAGGTAGTTGGATCCATACCTCTTTCCTTGCTAGAACTCATGTGCAATGCTCCTGTCATATTTAAATTCTGCTATCTATAGAATTATTGTCTGAGTGTCAAACAACTCATTCTATTTAGCTTTGAATGAGATATACTATACATGAAAATCTGGTATATTACAAAACCCAGACAAAGCAGAGCATTGCACAATCTAGAACTGCCTATTTACAAATGTTTGGGACCTTTCTGAGATGTGCTACTAATGATGTTACTGTGTGTTGCTGGAAGATTTTTTCCCAAAAGCTTCACAATTAATTTGCTATCAAAATGGATGACAAGCATTCACACACCAAATAATGATATTTTTAATTAATAATTTATCATGTTATGTGATGTCATAAATTAAATAAAGCTATATTAATTCTGAGTGAAAACATCCTTTCAGTGAATTGCAATCAGTTCCCACATGACTGTGCTTTTCAGACAAAGGGGGATGGTGTGTGAAATAGTTCTCCCTTAAAAAAAAAAAAGTGTTTTCAAAACCTGGTGAGGAACTTTGCAGGAAGAAATGTCTGGAATGATAAACTGAATAGAGTCATTGTTAATGCTATAAAGAACACAGCAGATTAAAATGTTTTTGCTTTTCTTTTTAAATGTAGAAATAAATCTGATGTCACTTTTCAGTCTCTCATTCACAGTAAGACTTGTTTCAGTGTGGATAGGATAAAAACTGAGGGTCAGACTGAACACTCCTTTCTCTAGTGGAAAACCTGTGGATGAAACTATGAGTGAAAACTGACAGAGAAATATTACAGAAAATATACCTAATTCCTGCTAGTTATTTTACTAAAGTCACAGGGACAAGAAGCAGCATAAGCTAAGCCAAATGGCAGCAGACTGAACATGTCTCGAACTCTTTCTTTAACCTGACAGATCCAGAAACCCTAACCTGTAGGCCTTTCAACATTTGTTGAAAACACAAAGAGGCACAAAAGGTTTCCCATTTATGGAATTAATTTTTATTGTAACATGGAAATGACAAACTAGAAAAGCTAAATCTGTCAATAGTTGAAATTGATATATGATGGCAAAGAAACATTTAAATAGGAAGACACATAAATAAGTGCACGAGAACAGGTGCATAACTTTTCAACCAGTTCTTCTGTCTGTTACACTAAGTTTGAATAGCTTCTTCCATCAGGTAAGCTCTATGCAGACCCTTCTGTGCTCCTTTAAAGGAGTCTTTATTTCCATTTCATGGGAGTCTGAGCTCTATTTCTGCTCCCTGCAGCATGCTGGCTCCCTGTACCTCTGAGGGTCTTCAATTAGATGCTCACACTAACAAGTTTTTTCCTCTTAGGTTTTTTCTTTCATAGCCCCATTCTGCCTTCCAGAATCTGAAGATAATATCTCCATTGGATTTTTCAATTCAGGACAGAAGTGCATAAAATTGCTGTCTTGGAGCACCTGAAGTAGCTGTCTTTGAGATGAAACCTAAATGGGTTCCAAACACCAAACAACATTCTACCCACAGCACTAGACTAAAGTTCATGCAAAGAAATGCCCTGCAACACAGACAACATGGATGCTGGATCCTCAGTATTTTACTGTTTTACGGCTGCCCTGGGCCATGGTAGTTGCTTAGACAGACAAGCCTTTCTCTTCTGTGGTGAGAAAAAGCAGCCTACTACCCTGCGTTCACACGAGCTTTCAGCCTGCCTCAAAGCATTCAGGAAAAATTGGTTCCTCCAAGCTGTAGTGATAGAGAGCACAGCACAGTGCATTAAGTAGGAAACTGAACAAAACCCAAACAATTCTAACAAACTCCCAACATCTTTGCACTCTTGAATATTATAGGGCCTCAGAAACAAAGATTCACTGTTGGCTAGAGGATTCCTTGAGGAAATGGGAGTTTCAGCTCACATAACTCTTCAGTTCGCTTTCCCTCCCCTTGCTGGCTGTCTTCTCCTCAGAGAACTCATACTGCATCAGATGTCGTGGGAGAGAGTACAAAGCATTATCACCTTTGTTCCAGGGGATAACTGGGAAGTTGGAACTGAGCTGTTTGATTGTGTTTGGACTTGGGTCATTAAAAGCACACCCCAAAAAGTCACTGTTGAAAATTGCTAGCAGAATTTAAGGCACACCTAGATAATTATGGGCTGAATGGAGATGTAAATGCCAATGAAATACAAAAGAACATTTTGGGCACCTTGGAATTCATCTATACTATGCAAGGTCCAGACACAAATTCATCAAGGTAATGGTGGTCAGATTCCTACATCCACACATTTTGGTTCAGCATGATGCAAAGATGCAAAACAATGTCCAACTAACGCATAGCCCTGGCTGTATAGAGTACATATTAAGCCAGACACTAATTTTACAAACAGTGAAAATGTAGGCTTGCAGTCCCAAATTCAATGCAGCCTTCTCTAGATGAGTCTTCTAATAATGCTGTCTATAAGTGTATACACTCTTTACAACTTCTGTGTGAATATAGCTTTAGATTAGATTTCAGGCCTCTTAATCAGAGAATTGTAAATGTACAGGTCATTACAGAAGAAGACAGACCAATACATTTCATGTTTACAGTAAAGTAAAGTCAAACCAAACTCCCTGCTTGAATCTGATAATAAATTTAATACTTTTCAAGTTCTAAGTACCATCAACGTAATTATAGTTAGAAAATATCTGATAGTACAATGATTTTTAGCTTAGAAGGAAAACAAATAGTATGGTTTGAAGGCTGTGAGGTACAGAGAATAGCATTCTGCACATAAAGAAAGGTGGTACAGTTCATAACTGTAGGTCCCCAGTAGCATTGGTACCAAAACTTGGTATATTTGTACAAAGAAAAAAAAAAAAGGAAAACAAAAACAATCCTTGAGATGTACAAGTGAATGCATGCTTAAGGCAGTTGAATTCTGCCCAAAGAACTGAATTTCACCTGTGATTTTTTCAACAAACTCCTGTATCAGACAAGTCAAGTCACTTATAATAAACTTTTCATAAATTATTCTCCAAGTTTCTTATTTTCTGAGTAACCCTCTTGAGAACATAGGCCTTACTTTGCAGAGATCTCAAACAATTACATCTGCAATTAAAGCCATCAGAAACATATATACAAAATCCTTTAAACGTGCTAAAGTCGTTGAAAAATCAGTATTTTTGTGGTACAAAGTTTCTTCCATTACTTAACTTGAAAATAAATTCATTACACATATAAGACAAATATTTTTGCAGTACTTGGCTACCTAAGAAAGTCAGATGGAAGGCAGATAGTATTTTTTTAAAACATCGTGTCTGTGTGGTTACTCGTGAATTCTGCACCTATGATCACCTGAGTATATGTGTCACCTTCATATACCAGTGGTATCATGGAAAAAGATCCATTCCTAGTTTGTTCCCCCCACCTTCTTTAGGCACTGGTTTTGACTGAAAAGAAATCTGGTTGAACTGATCCCACATTATATCCATTAATCATCATATATTATTTAATAGTTTTACATAAATATTGGCCCCTTGTAATTCAGGAAAAGATAAGGCTCTTCAGTTTCATCAGACACTTTCAGGCAGATAATAGTTTGTAATAAAAAAAATGATACTGAAACAAAGCAAATTGCATTTTGTCCATATTTCTCTTGAAACAACAGCCAAACACATTACTTATAGCAGTCAATTTGGACATTGCTAGGGCTCTGAAGAGAGAAGAAAAGCTGTTGGGCAGACCCATCAGGTGTACTAATGAGATAAGGGAGCTGGAGAGCTCCTTTGAAAATAGTTGTTGGAGAGGATAGGAAGAGTGAGTTTGGAGGTTTGGGTTTTTCATTTTGGGGCCACACGCACTCCAAGAAATATTTGTATTGCATATCTCAAAGGAATCTACATAGTATACCAGTAAGAAATACCAAACAATCATAAGCAGTGCCCAGCAACTCCTGCTCTCAGTGGATATAAGTACAGAGATGATGAAAAGGCAGCTAAACACCACATTGAATAATACAGCCTCTAAAATAAATCATAGTATTCAGTCTAAGTGTAACCAATATACTCAACATTCTTTTGCTAAAACAATAAGAATCTGTTGTCAATTCTGCACTGTCATTTTTTTAAAAAAAATGTTTCATTCACCTCCAGAGCAGTAAATCAGTCCATACAGAAAGTTTAGGAAAGTATCTTCTTTCCTTATCAGATATTCCAGATATAACTGACTGACTTGCTTATTCCCTTTTGGGGGGGGAGGGGAATCAATAAAAACAATTAGTTAAGTGGAAATTATATGTTTGACGGTTCAGATAAGTTCAATTATTTCCAAATGTGGGTATATTATCTTTTGTTGATGAGTTCAAGTAATCTAGATTATTCATGCAAACTAAAAATTACTCAGAAAAATAAACTTTTGACTTATGGAATGATTTTAGCTCATTTGTTCTCTTCACTATAATCTCTACTTGCTTAAAACATCCAGACATTTTTCCAAAATCATACATGACCCAGAAAATAGAGATCAGAAGAATTTTCAGTTTTTCCTTTATCTTGCAACCTTTCTCTTACGAGTCAGTTTATGCCCATTAAGCTTTGTATGTATTTTCTTCCACTAAAGAAGACAGAAAGCATGGTTTAGAAATGGTGTTGAGCTATATTTCTTCAGTTTAATGGAATACTTCTATTTTTTATAAGAGAAAGAAACAATATGAATATAAAATTTGCATGTGTGCTTATGTTCTTTCAAAGTTTGGATTTTTTTGTTACATAAGCCTTTTGGGCTTTCTGGAAAAATAATCACACAAAAAAATGCTTTGTATATTTTTAAAAATAAAAATAACTCATTACGCTTTTTTATGAACATGAGATAATCACATCTCTTTTGAAACACATCTATGCAAGTGTAAACTACAAAATGCTCTCAGATCTTTAGGAGATCAAAAAGCTCATAGCTTTGAAAGTCAGCCTCAGTTAACTGCAGAAACTTCTACACATTTGGATATTTTATGATTGCTAAAATTTTGAATATTTAAAGACAGGACTGAGATTGATAGAAAGTGGGGGAAAGGTACTTCTTGTATGAATTTATGGTCATATGGGTTCAAAGGAGACTACTCTGCAAATCTACTTGAAGGACAATTAATTTTGGAGGTCTTAGCCAGATAGAAAATTAACTTTTTTAGACACATACATGGATCTATTCAGAAATTCCATCCTTAATGATCTCACCCAGGCTTTGCTTTGACGTAACTGGGACTTGTGTAATGAGCTTCTGCAGATGACTAGATTTGCCCTCATTCTATCTGAGAAAGAATATTTCATTCTTCCATCCAAATGAGGTCCTATCAGACCAGTCTGTTAGGCAATGAAAGGAAGAATGTGGTCAGCTAAAGATGACAGAACACCATAGTAATCAAATGTCTTTCAAGACTAATGCATTACAAGATCCAGTATATCTTCTGATGAAGAAAAAGATGGATGAACCCGTTTTCTTTTCTCATCTTTTTTTTTTCCCCTAATTGAAGATTAAGATTTAAGAATTATGTAGTTGAAAAGCAAAATTGAAATTCATATCTGTCATATTATATCACTTCTAATTTTTGTCACATCTGAAAATTATGTAGGGCACACTTCTGTCAATATTTGAATCAACACTAAGGACTGGGGGCATTGTGATCAACTAATGAAGCAATCAACCAGTCTATTTCTTTACTTTCTGATGCTACCTCCTAAGAAAAAAGAAAACTGTATAAAAGAAAAAAAGAATATGAATGTGATGATGGGAGGAAGCCAATGTAAAACAAAACCAATCAAGGATAAACACAATCTCTTTGAGTTATATTTAGGCACACTCAGCTGGGACATGGGGAGGGAGAGTAATTATGGAGGTTAGATGGGTCAGAAGTTAGGAAATTAACCTTAGATTTAGAAGACTCACATTCTATTCCCTACTGTGCCACACACTTTCTAGGTGAAACTGTGGTCAATTCCTTTTACTTCTATCTTGATTTCAATTCTCCACATGCAAAACTGAGGATAATAACACTTCCCACACACATTCTGTTGATGATTTTCATTATTTGAATATCACAGTGGCTTAAATCATATAGATTTCGATAAGGGCAAACAGAAGGACAAAAGTAACCATGTTTTTTTGAGAAGCTGAACTGCCTTCAGAGGGGAAGTCCCCAGAATAACTATAGACATTAAGACAAATGCTCCATTCAGGGAATTGCAATTCAGATTCCTGAAATTTATGCTATAATGTCACTGTAGGTAATTTTTTTCCTTAAATCTCCACTTTTCTTTGTTTAAATCAGAGCCTTAACATTACTTTGAACTAGTTTTTGTGCTGAAGTAAAGCGGTATTTATTATTAGGCTACTCTTTTAGTTTTGAGTCTATAATTCAAGTAACAATGAAAGTCAAGATTCAGTAAAACTTCTGTCCAGAAGTTCACAAAAGCTTTGGTAAGGGTGGCACTTTTATTGAAACTGTTCCTCAATTATATAAATTACATGGTTTGTGGTGTTATACACACTTAATATTGCTGTTCTGAGTATACAACAGTTTGCAAAGACCTAGCTGATGACTGAATCATTTTCTGTACATTCATTTAATTTATTGTTTTCAATGTAGCTCATTAATGTCTGAGGCTGAAACATATAATGCTGCTGTGAAGCCAACATGGCCAGAACAGTTTTAAATTGCATCAAATCATGAGGTTCCTTCTCAAAAAAGACAGGCCATGAAAAGACATTTCACAGGGAAGATTAACAGTAGCAAAATTAGTACAGAAGACCAGCCAATAGTCGAATTTATATGCACACCCACAGTCTCTTTCTTCCTAGGCAAATAGATAGGCAGCTCAGCTGTCTACAGCTTTTTCAGTGCCTCTTTTTATCACTTACTCACATAAGTATTCCAGGGGTGTATGGGAGTAACAACAATTAACTGGGCACTATAGCCTAACAGAGTTGTAATCCTTGTTATGTTCCCCTCATTTGCATCACCTGCTCCAATGGCATTTCTTAAGAGGAATCTGCAAAACTGCACAGCTCTCTTCCCAACTTGTGCAGGTCATGTTCTCGTTGTGGCCTCTTAAATGGAACAATTTATCCTCAGGGAAGTGAGTCACACTTCAGTTAATGATGATGCTGAAGCTAGTAGGGGACAATGTAAAGGTTAGCATGAATATTTTGCAGCTGATATTATTAACAGTATCATCCAGTTTTCCTGGGAAGAGAACACTTTTTCTCTTAGTCCTGCTCTATATAAACATCTGTAAAATGAAGAAGATACAAAGAATAAACTTAATTCAGGCAAGAACTCAGTAAACAGTATACAAAAACAGGCAGAAGTATTTCAAATTTTTTTTCATTTGTTTCATCAGCTATAAGCGTTGATCTCAATTTGATAAAGTCACCCTTCAAACCCTGCCCCCTCCAAGTGACTTTCTAAGTAAATCAGCTATGATTTACAGCTTGTGCATGACTTAAGGTCCCTCTGACAAAGTCTTAGCGTTACCGATCATTGAAATAAATTAAACTACTTATCAGTAGGCTTTAGTGTAGGCTATAAGGACAATGGAAAAGTTCTGAGATTTAGTTTTTAATTAAAAAGCAAGGATAATCAAGCATTGACAAGTGAGTTATTTCCAAATGTTATAAAAATATTTACATATGTAACATTTACAGTGGTATAACAGGTTCTGTCAAAATGGCATGAAAAATAGAGTTTAAAAACCTAATCAAAGATTTGTTCCATATTAGTATATAACAGATATAGCAGATTTCCATTATCTGTAAGTAGGATTTATAAAATAAATTCCATTTTCTTTTCTGAATTAATGACTCTTACTATATAAGAGACTTTGCATCTCAAACAAAAATAAAACACAGAAATTCAACCACACCATGTATAATGCAGAAAGACTTATATGGTTATGAAACCATACAAAGGAAGAGTTTAACATAATATTCTGCATACTACTTCATATCTAATTATTTTTTCATTATTCTTTTTCTACAAGAGAGGGCATTCATTAATTTTCGGGTTTCTGTTGAGATTTTTAGTCCCTTTCTTTTTCTTTTGGACTTAAAGCATAAACCTTAAATACTGCTCTAAGGAAAGTTTGAGATGGCGTGAGTCTTGGATTTTTTTTCTTTGAGTATTTGAAAACAAACAGCTTAGGTCAATAAATGTGAAGACAGATTTGCTTGAAATATTTTTCTTAAAGCATAATAGATTGTTTACCTTAGTTGCTAGTCCCAACTCCCACTCTAGTAACAGATCCAAGATATCAAGTCCTGAAGACAACATTGGATCCAAGCAGAAGTACAAGTGATATAGCAATGGCAAAAATTGTAGTTCAGGAAAATAAAGATGAAATATGTCTCCTTTGTGCCTACACACCTAAAAAAGTATTGTCATGCAACTTTTCTATCTCAACATACTTTCCATCCCTAGCCACTTTTACTTTTTCTCTCATGCAATTTTTAAATAATAACAAGGACAAAAAGACACTCTCTGCATTGGATTCTATTGCTTCCAGGATTCATTTTATGTGATTCAGATCTCAAGATCTTGAGTGACAGCAAACACGCCACTTAAGGCAGCTGAAACAGTGAGAACTGATCAGGACCAGAATCATTTATCTAGTCAATTCCATGTTTGTTCTGCTTTACGAAGGTACTGTGTACAGAACCAAGAGAGCAAGGAACTTAAACATAATAGATTACATGAAATCTAGCCAAACTTTAACTAAAGATATGTGGTAGACTGTATCCTAACCCAAGTGAAACACTGAGGTCCCATTTGTGTGCTGTGTTAGCCCCAAAGGACTAAAGTCAAAGCCTTTAGTAAGTGTCATTTCTTAGGAACATATTCAAACATGTTGATTAATTTTACTTCTAGAGGTTGGGTTTTTCTGCGTAACTGCTGAAACAGTTTTGTACTGCAGTATTCAAACCATGACATCAACCATCCATAGTAGTAATTTCATACAGCATTTCCTACAACTGAATCACACTTGTCCACATTTGACCCTGGCAAGAAAGCCACTCATAAACGCACAAACCACCGTTTAAACAGCAGACGGACCAGGAGGAGTGGGAAATGGTCCCACTCCCAACTTTATTTCTGCCAGAACCTTGCTGTGTTGCTTGGCTGTTGAATTTGGCTGTGACAGCTGCCACCAAAAGAGAGAGACAGGTTGTGTTGTCCAGTGGCTGAGAGTGCTGCAGTACAGGTCTGGGAAGCCCCTTACAGAAGCATCATGGTCTCTCCTTCTACCCAATGTGCAACAATGGTTGAAAGGCCAGTTCCCAGGGCAGGGTTCCTTCCCCCTGCCTACCCCAAAACAAACTTACCTGTAAAAAGGTCCTTGAAGCCATTGCTGAGAAAAAGCAGTATTCTCTCAGCCTGTCCTCCCTGTTTTCCCTTAGTGCAACTCATCTTTCTGAGTTAAAAGGGAATATATCTTCTGGTGTAAATAGCAATCCATTCTAACATTTCTCTAAAGGCACTTATAATCAAATAGCATAAATCATATAGTTAACCTTTTGACATAGTCATTTTAATTAATACATTTTTAATCCTGTATGACTAGCTATAACTGCTAATGAGTGATGACACTTGCTAGAGAAAGAAGTACGGTACTAAGACTCAGAAATTTTGCATTAAGCATGGGTGTGTGGATTTCAGCAACTAGCTTACATTCCCATTCAGGAAAGCTTGCACATTGAAGTTTCAATGCGAATGTATGAATTGCCTTAAGACATTCTGAAAAAGCTTTTTGAATCAAGGTCTTCACCTCCAGATAGCTTTAATAGCAGCATGGACATTAGAGACTATTTAATCTAATGGCACTCTCATAAGAAGAGAAGGATAATTTCAAAACTCTTTGGGGTTAAAAGATATCACTCACATTCTCATCTTGTGATAGTTTATTTGCTAATCTCTTCAGATAAGCCTTTTCTCTTAAACAAAGTGAAGGAAGATGGAGGAAAAAGGTTTTATTTCCATGTTCCATGTTATGTTATGTGATGTGTTTGATGGTCCAGTTTAGAAGAAGATCAAGAGCATATGAAGATTTCCCCAGAGATGTTCGTCATTACTGGTGTAGATCTCATCACAATTCAACACATTTATTGCTCTGCCTCTTTTCACAGATGGCTGTGACACTAGTTTTCCTCCTTGGCTTTTTTTAGCAACTGTACTTTAAAGAAAACAAGCTGGACTAACAAATCTTGTTAAGATACTAACATAAAAGACTAAAAGGGTAGAAAAAGTCTCAGTTAAAAGTGAAGTGTACCATATGCCCTCGAACAACTATGCATCATTTAGAACAGCCTTTGTGGCTGTCTTATTGTTCCCTATTGCACCTGGATGTATGTAGAGATAAAACTTTCACTCCAAGCTGTAAATTTCTTCCTTTTCTTTTTTTTTTTGTCAGTTCAGAAAAAATAATTTTTGCATAGTTTTTTTCTGAGAGATTTTATATACATAAATTGAGCTATGTAATATCTCTACAGACATCCCCTACTACGAACATTTTTAGTTCAAGAACACAAACCAATTTTAATTAATGGGGATAAGTTTTGAACCTACTTGCTTTTTTCATGACTTTTTAAAGATGAAAATGATGTATGGAGAGTCGCTCTCTTTGAGTGTACGTTGTAACCCTTATCTGCATAATAAAAGAGACTATGCTCAAGCTTAAGAGTAATCATAAATGTATATTAATGAAGACATTTATAGACACATGAAAATGTATAGCACGTAGGGAAAAAAAATCTAAGTTATTAATGTTGACAGATTCAATACAGATGATGTTATGTATGTTAATATTATTATAAATCCTTATTGTTATTCATAGGCTTGTATTAATATTGTCATTATGAATCATATTCTGTCAGTTCCCATGAGAAAATAAAAATACAGGATAGCAATACATAGTGGCAAGGTAGCATTGTCATGTTTATATTAATGTCAAGTTCAAATTAAAATTAGTTCTAAAATTAGTGACATTGTTTTGCATTTAAAAACAATCAGCATTCATGTTAATGCTGCTAATAAACTGATATTGAAATAACCAGCTCCAATATCTATAGATTGAATGTGTTTGTTGTCAAAGTAAATGGATACATAATCTTTTGAAGTTATCATTACTGGGCAATGAATAAGGAAAATTATGTGCAGACTCTTTGCCTATGAATATGATGATCCTGATTCTTTTTCCTGATGACATTTATTTTGCCTTAGAGTAGTTTTACGGATGTCACCCTGGTTTGTTTTTTTGCCTTGTGCCACAACTCAACTGTCAGGTTCAAGACTTGCTGAAGGGCATAGATGGCTCTGAGATTCAAACAAAGGGTAGTCATTGGGTATCATAGGGTTCACTGAGCAGTACTTCACCTTCCTTCACCCCAGCTTCAGTTATGGACCACATGCAGTGTTGAATTATCTTTGGTCCATCCTACTGCTAGAAGAAGCATCATACTTGTTTGATTAGTTACATTTTCATTCATTTCCTAAGGAAAACTTTAAATAAGAACTTATATTTAATATAAGGGGTTTATTAACATGATGATAGAAATTGTGTTTTGGAGTTGTTTGTTGTATATACAGTACAATCAGGATTTTCATACTGTTTGAACAGTATGAAATAACAGCACAACATAAAGTACCTGTGGTCTGTTAATCATAAACAGAAGTCTAAGCCTTGCATAATTTTTTCTCTGCTTAATTTGCCTTGCTTGTGCCAAAAACATAGAGAAAAATCTATGTAGGAATAGCACTCGGGATATTATTATTTCCCAGACAGAAGCTAAAACAGTTGTAATACACCACAGCATAGAGTGAGTACCATTTGTGAGAATTAGAGTTTGCACTGAATTATGTTGCTAATCTGAAGAGGATTTAAAAAAACTTAATGGCTGATCCTTTAGAAAATACAATATCTACACAGGGAGAGGTTCATTTTAAAGAAGTTGAGTTGCATATAGATTCTCACAGGCACAACATACTTTCTATAGCTTGCAGCACACACAGATAGACACCTATGTACACAAAGGACTTTGACTGTATATAAGAAGCTATCTCTTCATTCGTTCATTTAATTTTCATGTTTACTTGCCATAGAAATTTCACTATTTAGATAGAGTTTCTCATACTAGTCTACCAATAGAGCTCATCCTTAATTTCATAAATATTTGGGCTTAAATAAGGATGTAGAAAATCTACAGAATGAGAAACTAGGCACAGCATGTATATATTAAGAGTATTTCTATCCTTTTTTCTATTCCCTGACAGGTTACCCTTCTTTCAACCTATGCATTACTAGTGTCATATGGGCCTTGATAAAAGCAAAAAACCTACATAGATGTAGTAACCTTACCCAGTGGTCATCCCACTTGGGAAAACAAGTTCCTCTGTCTTTCACACTACTACAACTCATTAAATTATTATCTGCTCTGAACTGAACTGAATTCTGCAGACATACTGGTTAAAACTTGACAATCTACTTGGGCAAAGTTATTTCTAAAAGAAGGCTAACTAGCAGTCTGCACTAATATCTGTGTACAGATGTCATAGGTAGTAAGTACTCAGAAACATTTGCGAAAGATGAAAAAGCCAAGAAGAAAATCTAAATTTAAACTAAGCAAATTCAAAACGAGAAAGAAATGTTGCATCAAATTCACCCAATTGGAATAGATAATTCTGTCTACAAAGACCTAATCTTGTTTCCTGTTCAGGAAAAGATGACCTCAATGCACAGGACCCTGATTCAGAGAAATACTTAAATGGCACAATTAGTTTTAATAATGGAAATTATCCCATTAAAAATCTATTTACTAAATCAGGGAGTAAAATAGCTCAGAGAGCTTCACATCCTTCAGTCTCTTAGAAAAGCACTCTTTTTTAGCCTAGAAGCACAGAATTTTGTAACCATGTCTAAGCAGAAAAGTAAAAGAGAACTGTACTCTAAGAAGTGTTTCAGAGTTAAATTTTTCCACTTGATGTGCAGCAATAAAATCAAGGGTTTTCCTTTAGAGGTATTTTCAGACTATCTTGATTTTTGTATGGATAGCTCTCACATACACTTGGATCATCACTTTTCTGATACCATCAAAACTGGAGAAAAAGACCTCATTCCCTCCCCTCTTTTTAGTGCCTGTCTGCCTTTTGTTTCTGAAGGATGAGAAACCATGTCTAACCCAAGGAAAGGAATGAAACACAGACAAGTCACATAGCAAACTGCAGCTTAAGTCTGGCATGAGATCAGCCTCTAAAGTGCTCTCTTTCAGAGAAGCAGCTTACCTACATTCCATAAGTATGTGAAAGTCTGTTTCTTTTCTATGTTTTGTCAACACTTGTTTATCTCATCCTACTAAATCTCCTTGAATTGAGTTGTGTGTCTGTAAAATGAATCCGAAGCTCAAACAATCTACTGACATTCTCTGCTCCCACCCAAGAGATGTTTCGTTTTTCTGTTGGCAATGATACATGATATTTAAATTCTGTCTTCCACAACAGGCTTATAGAAAACTAAGGAAAGAACTACAGTGCCAGTGAAGGAAACATAACTTTATCACTCTCATTTAAACCAGCTGGCAAAGCCAGTCAGGATAATGTGAACTTTCTTTACTACCTTATTTCTTGACTTTTTACATGACTGACTTTCTAACATTCTGTAGTATGTCATTTTCAAGATCCCAGTATGGGTTGAAGAACAATAATATCCATGATGGTGAAAGAATAACAGCCTTGAGACTATATATGAGTCTGTCAAGAATCAATTTTAAACCCATTTTAGCAAGGCTAACAGCTGTTTTAAACAGAAATGAAAAGGGTTACAAACTCCCCCAATCAATCCAGGCTCTCAGCTGGCTTCTGCATGGCCATGTTCATGCTACCACTGGTCTGGAGGGACTCCAAAACAGACAGTCTGGCTGTCTGGTGTATTTCTTCTCACTAATTCTTAATGATAAGTCAAGGCAGAGCTTTTCTTTGATAAACGCCTTAGGAAAGCAGCATTACCAGGAACCTTGTCTCCACGGCCTACGGAAACAAGCTGTAGGGAAAATATGTCCAGATTTCTGGAAAATTATTTCCTTGAAGAGATATCCCATTCAGTGTCACCTGATCAAACTCCTATGATATCATGGCAGAACTCTGAGCATTCAGGCCTTCTTCCCATTGATTTTTAACTCATTTTGCATTTTTCCTTTTATTCCTGGTTAAAAAGAAATTTGTGAAACTGATAAGGACTGTATCATTATAACTTTCCCGCTTTCCAGCAACTTGCTATTCCCCTGCCTCTTACATTTAACTGAATACGATTTTTATAATAATAATAATAATGAGAATGATATGCTAAATATATTCTTATAACTACAAGTTCATAGTTATTCTCTGACATATGCTTTCCAGGGTTTTTCCCAAATTTGCTGTAAAAATTATGGCATTCCCAAGGGAAAAATATTACCATGAAAAAAACCACTGTTTTCATATGCAGCCTATATTTATTTAACCATAATGTCATTCTAAGTTTGGATTCTTTCCTCATCCTGTTTCATAATTATATTTGTCTTATGTCAGCTCATCCATTTTCATATTTGCTGTTGGGCTAAGTAAAATTGTAGGGACCTCTAAATTGTTCCTCATCTTTAACTCCCTCCTTCTATCATTGTAACTCTATCTGTACCTTGCTGTAGGTGATAGAACTGAAGGCAATAGATCAGGTGTGATCTGGCCAGAGATGTATAATCATAATGCTGCTGTGCAGAATTATTATTCCACTGCTTTAGTACACAAGATCACATTTTTATTGCCAGTGCAATCCATTGCTAACTCCTACCTGGCTATTCACCAGCTTTCAGACACAGATCTCTCTCAGCACGAGGCATCTCACATACTTTCTTTTCCTGGAATATCTGGACTTTGGAAGCATTTCGGTTCTGTCCTTTAAACAAATTAGTTTTCCACTTAGGCATATGTCAGAGTATCTCCATAGAGGAAAAAAAATATTTTAGTCAGTACACCTACAGACATAAAAATAGTAATATTTTCCCTGGCCAATACTGTTTTAGTAAGATTTACTTGCTTTTCTGATCATTCTGCAGAAGTAGAAAAGTGTTATGTTCCATGTCACACAGACCCAAAAATCCAAAGACAGATGTAGCCTTTTTGGTACTCATAAACTCCTTGTAAACACATGCATTTGATGCCTAAGGATTTTAGTGTGTATTTTGTAGATTTCCATAGAGTTATATAAGTTAGATAAGTTTTCCTGAGCTTATCACATTTTAGGTAGTATTTAGAAATAACTGAGCACTTTCTCTCATGTTCCTGAGCTTCTGCCAGACACACATTATCAAGGACATGTTGTTTTGAAGAACACCTGCAAGAATTCCAACTGAGACAATAAGATAGCTTGTAGTCAAAAGAGAAAAGTAAGCTCAAAGCCCTTGGAGGGGCTCCAAGGGGCAGTTCTGAGGAATTCTGAGGTTGGGCACCAGGGGAAAATGGTACCACTGGTTGGCTCTAGATAGCAAATGCATTAATTAATGACAGTTATAAAAACTGCAACAATCTGGCTGATGCACATGTGTGTACTTTTGTTCTGCACCTTGGAAGCTTTCAATAACGGGACTGCTTTATCTATCTATCTACACTAACGTTGTTTTGAAAGTCTTTTACAGAAATTTAGGCATCACATTAATTATCACTTAAAGATACTTGATACCATAGAAGACCTTCTATAAATTAGGCAACATTAACTTTGCAGTTACCCTCGTCTTGACTCCTGTCCACCTTTCAAACTGTTTTTACTTTCCAAGTATCCAAAGAGTTTTAAAGAGGAGAAGGAAAAGGAAGAATTATACAAAGAAACTTGCTGACCCCTTTCTAAATGTCATGCAAGTGATTCTGAACGTAGATAAATATCTTTTCTCTTGGTTCCTATGGAAACATCCACCTCTACTCTCCTTTATCACCATATAGCTTATTTCTCATGTCTCTAGGTATTTTCTTTCTCTGTTTCCCAAAATGCTTCAATTGAATATACTTTTCATATTTACTTCTTATATAATTTGACACTTTCCTTATCACTGATGGAAGCACTCGGCAAGATTTCAAGAGAGTCTTTCACCCACCCATTGCAAAATCTCTGTAACTTCACTAGGGGAAAGGATGGACAGTCAGATTTTCTACACAAAACGGTTCCTATTTTAGATGTGCTTCTTCTAGGGAGACTATGGATGTTCATCCCTGAGACAGGTAGAATGAATGGCTGAAGACTATATGCAGCCTCTCTTCAGCATTAAAATCACACATTTGCCTATAAAATTAACAAAGTAATAATTGCAAGCACCTATTTTTGTGCATGCAAAAGTGTGAAATACAGGTTGAAAAGGCAATTTTCAAAGTGTTGTTTCTTTTTCTAGAGCAAAGTGATACTTGTGATAGATTCAGTACATTAAAATTAATTCTAATTTTAGAAAAAGCATTATATCGGAAAAAAAAAACATTACAGATCATGAGTGATATTACATTCAAGCTGTGAATAGATAATTTCAGTCCTGCTTCATTTCTTACTAAAGAAAGGGAGCATGGGAAGCACACTTCTGAATGTCTAAGACCAACTCTGAAACAGAATTAACCCATCTTTGTGGAGGGAAAGTGAGTTTTTACATCACCTGGTGAAGATCGAACTTTCATTCGACTTCAAGATTAATGGTTCTTCACATTAGTTATAACACTACTTTTATCTTCCCCTGAAGGGAACTGTCTTTAACAAAGTTTATATCATCAATGACAATTACAATGTGGTCTCATTAACAATTTTATCAGCAAATCTGGGGTGCAACAATCTCAGTGCAAATAAAAATGTACATCTGTGAATGAGAAGGAGGAAAAAATGTTTTAAATTAGTTCTATTACAAAAGCCAACTCTAACATCAAGTCCTGAAATTACCACTAAACAACAATGATGGAACTGCATATTGAAGCGCGATAAGAAAGCAAGCTAAAGACCAAATGTTGGGCATATTTCTGAAAAACAGAAGCCCCAAATAACCTTCAACTTCCTTCCTTCTTGCACTCTTGGCACGCACAGAGAAGATAGTAACATTTATCATTTTAAAACATGAGAAAATTTTGGAGAGGGCTTGTGTTTGGGGGCACATAAGTCTCAAGGTTGTCTTTTTGCCAAAGTGCTCTTGCATTATTGCACTCAGGGTGCACTGCTGACAGTCCCTGTTCTGTAAAAATGACAGAAAAAGGGGAACAGGAGTAAGCCATTTCACTTCTTGCACACAAAATGTCAACTTAGCTGTTATCTTATGGCCTAAGTGATTAGCAGAAATACATAATCATTTCTGAAGCTGTTTACTGTATCTGCCACAGAGGCAGCCAAATTCCCAAGCTATCTGAAATCCTTTGCTTCCAATTCTCAGGGTTGCTTGCTTATATTAAACTGATGCTTGAATCTCTCACAATGAATTTGCTGCCAAATTTTTGTGTGCTGTCGTATTATTTTCTAACTCACTTCCCTTTAAGTAATGTTCTCTTTTACCAGAAAGATGAAGCGATCAAGCATTTTTCAGTACAAAGAAGCCACCAATCAAATATTTGTTGCATAATTTAAACATGCGGTGAGGAAGAGACTACCTTGTATAATTCTGTTGTGTTGTTTACCCAGCATACATACCCAGCAACCCTAAAGGACTGTAACCATAAAAAAAAAAAAAAAAAAAAAAAAGGTTGCTTTTTCCATCTTTCTCGTTCTCCTACTCCCTCATTACACACTGGGATTGCTTCCAAAATACTGGAGGTCAGTCTGATGGGCTTTTTATAACTTAATCCTTAGAATCTGGAATCTACACTTGTTTTTTGTTCACCCAAAAGGAAAAAAAATAAAACTCAAGGCATATCATTCAGTTATAGACTTCTTTTCTAAAGAGGAAGTTGGATTCTCAGCTCCATCAGGAATTACATTTTCTTTCTTCAAAATGTGTCTGGTTTTCAGAAGGCCCTTAATTATCTAATATAAAATTGCCTGATTTGTCTTTTTCAATGTCTCATATAAAGCAGAATACTTAAATCTGCCCACTCTGACAGATTGTAGCTAAAGTAATATTTTATTTTTTAATTCTGATGTAATTTATTATGATAAATAAATTACTTTATTATGGTAGTGAATTATTTTCATAACTGCTGTTATATTGGCTTCAGGGCTCATTAATAATATATGTTTCTGCTGCAATAAAGAGTTTGCATCAATGTATCTCAATACTGTGTTTTTTAAAAATATATACTATGATTGCAATAAAAATGCTGTATTTATATACTATCTTTCACCTAGGAAGAGACTAGATCATCTACAATATATACTTGTGATGAAATGCAAAAACACCACAGAGAATTTTGGCAGGAAAAAAAGAGGGTTAATATTCTTTTGGTGGACATGGAACAAACCCCCATACAAATGTTCTGACCCTTTACTCTTTATAGAAAATTAGATCCAAGCACTAACTCTCTTCCATATAGTCTAAAAGACTATGTGGAAATTGTGTTATCAAACATTCAAAAGAAGCTTTATCTAGGGACACCACATGTGTAGCAACATTCCATCTTCCAGGGTTTCTCAAACTATGGTCCCTGGAAATCACAGGTTAAAAGGCATCATCACACTCTTCTTTGGAGGGCACACATTTTTCCCATCAGTTCGTAGCAGGGATATGATGAAAGAGGTAATAAGTCAAACTCTAAAAAGGGTATTCTATAGAAAGGGAATGTATTTACTGTATATATTCACATACTCAAAAAAGCTTGTCATCCTGCAGAATACCTCACCTTATGAATTTTATGCTGAACCAGAAGCAGCAAAGAAGGCAAAAAGCACTTCTCCAACTTTTGAGCTTTTTTACAAAAAGTCTTTAACAAATAGTCTACTGTATTCTCTTCAGTAATCATAGAAGCAGAATGTGTGTGAAGGTTTAGCACTGAAGAACTACAGTGGTATTTGTTCCAGACTTAAATGTGTTTCCTGCTGACTTTGATTGACAAATGAAGTCAAAGATGCCTAAGATTTTTGTTCCTCTGGGGCTTGACCAAAAAAAATTTGATATATCTATGTTAGACAGCACAATGTCTGTTTTAAAGAATTTGACCCTATAAGTATCATCCCAAATCCATAGCTGTAAGCTGTGTTCCCTACATAATATGAGAGAATCAAGTGCCTTAGATGTATGATTCAAAAGCTCAAACCCTTACCTTGGAAGGAACTGGCCATTCAAAATACAAATCCAATGGGGTAAACTCCTAGTTTTCTTTCACATTGATGCCTCTCAGCATAACATGGGTAGTCACAATAGCATTCCTTACTTTCTGACACTCTGTCTGAGTGTGGATTTGTGGGGTGGGATGTGAGAAGTTTGGTTTGGACCAATAAGTTTTTATGTGGACAATAATATGATATCACCATGACATGCAAAGGAGTAGTTGTTTAACTGCCTTAGCCAAACATGGAACCAGAAATGAGAGTTCTTGGGGCTTACAGTGGACATGAAAGTCCACATATTTTGCAGTATGCTGTCTAAGATCTGGAAAACTCTTGGAAATCATTCACCTGCACAGAACAATGTGAGCACTTTATTAGTTTGCTCCTGACCAATGGTCTTTACCAAAAAAAGTGGCAGAGGCCATGCTTTTAACTTTGTAGACAGTGCCACTATACAGGTTTGGGAGCTGAGCTGAAGGGCAGCCTAGCACCATTCTCAAAATAGAAGCTAAGCAGCAGCAATAATGAGCAGGACACACTTGCCCATCAATGGCAAGCTAACTGTGAGCTATGTAGTAACCATGTGTAGTGGCTAGGCCATGTTTCCAGTCACCGATAGACAAGAAAAAGCACTCTACAAGGCTTGCTCTGCCACTGAACAATTCTCAAATAACAGACTGAAGGCTACTGCTTCCTTAGCAATTATATTCAGGAATGTTCCCCAGTTTCTATCTTAAAAGGCATCTGTCAGTCCCAATTGAAAATTCTTCCCTTCCACAACTTTTCAGCTAATGAACTGATTTCTGAACTGACCTGGAGTTTGCTCAAGCATAATAAGAAAGTTCATTCAAAACAGAATGCTTGGCCATTTCTAACTCAGCTGATAAAATCACTCCCCTTGCAATGAGAGAAACATTAATATGTACAGAAACATTAATATATACAATATAGTGTTATTGAAGCATTAGCCTTGGATGCTGGGTTTTGGTAGTAAGAAAAAGGCTCTTTTCCTGGCACTGTTATGGTGAAAGGTATTTAATAGGATTTCATTGCCAGAAATAAAATTGACATAACAAGGTTTTCTGACTTTATAACCAGTATTCACTTAAGCAGGTAATCTAGCTTCTAGACTGCTGAAAATTACCTTTTTAGTGGTACTCAGTGGTAACTGATTTCTAATGCAGAAATTTACTGTGGTTGTTAGTTCCAATGTCTTTCCTATGTGCTTTTGGTAGTGATAATGGGTTTGTTTGTTTAGTTCTTTTATTATCTTTCATTCCAAAACTTAAGTCTCATCAGGTCAGAGAGTCTCGCGTTAAAAGGAATTATGATCAGATCTCATCACATAATAATACCTCTGCCTTTCTCATATTGCCAAATTAAAAGACCTCACCTGGAAACCGATGGTCTAAACCAGATAACATGGATTATCAGGGGAACAGAGTTGCAGCTACAGAAATGTTGGGGTTTCTTCATTGCAACTTTCAAAAAAAATCAACTCTTCTAAACCATTTAGTAGGAAAGCACTTTGAATGAACTAGCATTCATATGATTTCAATTTATAGAACCAGACCAGTGGAAGAAGAAATACATTAGCAATGTACGGTTTTAAACAGTTTAATGACCACTTTATACTATTTGCTTAAATAATGCATGGGATAAAAAAACCCCAACTAAATATTTAGAAAGAAATAGAAAAGGAGAAAAATGCAGTTTGCTAAAGTAGTAGCCAAATGTGAAACTGTGATACCTAAACTATAATTTTTAAGTACCATGCACCACTGAGCCATTTGTATGCACACAGTGCTGTTCTCACCAGGTTTACAGGTGATATAACAGGAGCATTTTACTACAGCCAGACTTCTGAGGGAAAATTTTAAGTGAATCAGCACCCTTTCATTTTTCATTCCTTGTTTTTTCTGATAACTAGCAGATTCATGATACCGATATTTGTCTATTAGGAACCCGATGGAAATTACCAAGCTTATTCCCATATATCACATAGTTCAAGGCAAAGAGTTATTTCCTGATATTTTTGATAAACTGTGCTAAAGGTGAAGTTTTAATGAGATAGAACTCTACTTAAGTGTTTCTTATGAAATACCCTTCTCTTCTTCTCTGCAGTTAAGATTACCTTTGAATTCTCATCAAGACCAAGTATTTCTAATAAAATTTTGGAAAAGGGAACAACAGGCACTTCTGGGTTTTTTAGTAATATTATTCTCCTCTTTGAATACAATGCTATTTCTAGGCATCATTTATCCCCAACTTTTTTAAATTTTGAAATGGAAAACCAAAAAGTTGCACAGGTCTTTCTGAAGCTGCCGTTGATACAACTTCAAGCTATATGAAGGACACCTAAAACACATTCTGTTAAATATTCTAGGTATGAAATATCTAAAATATTTTGGGGTTGTGATTAACATTCAGAGATGGTGAAATAACTGGTAAAGCAGTTGATGGTTGATGTGAGAAGCAGCTCCAGCACACATAAATGTCAATATCACTGGAAGACACGAGAGTATGAAGAAGCATAAATAAACTCCACTGACCTTGTTGGAAAAAAATACTGGAATAAATTTGCCCTTCCCAGTAACCTTCCTCTGTCATTTATACCCTGATCCATTTCTGTGAAACCTCAAGACCACGCTATTCAAAATGAAAAATTTCCATCAGTCGTGAATTTAAAAGGTTTAGATGTTCTTGAAAAACTCTGCTACAAGCCTTGTCTCATTTTAAAATCAAACCCCTGCTTGTCTGTCTTTTAAACTGAGTTGAAGGCCATTAGATCATTTACTAGGCATCTCTGGCCTAAAAAATGCACTTCCATAGAAAAAAAATGATAGATCTTGTAATCTACTCCACCTTAGGAAAATCATATACTTCCCTATATATATATTGTATATTCCATATACTTTAAAAAGTAATGGGTGTTTTTATTTTTAAAACCTTTCGGTAATGCAAGAAATTGCTCCTGTAATCTAAAGCAGAAATCAGATTCTCAACTAATGTAAAGATCTTTAGCTCCATCAAATTCAAATTTGCTAACTAATGTACACCAATTATAAATCCAGTAAAGCTGTATGTTAAGCCTCATTCTACTTATTGAAACAAAAGGATGACTATATGACATAGTCAGACTGTTTCTTCCTAATACTGTCAGAATTGTATTGATGTTGGCAATACCAGTCTGACCAAACACCTTAATAAAGAAGAGAGATTTGCTTAAACCCACTGTGTGTGCGCCTTGTCAGCCTGCCTCAGAGAACATGGCAATTTCCTCTTGTCCTTTTTGAGTATTCTTTATACATAGCTTTATAAAAGTTACAATATTCCCAGAGACATAGAAGAGATCCAGCTAGTCTTACTTACTCAGAACTGAAAGCTTTAAAGGTTAGTCTTGAGGGACATTTTTACACTGCAGGTCAGTAATGCCTAGTAACCTTTGCCATGCCTTCGGAGGGCAAACACACATATTACGATACTCCATTCTGCTAGGGATGAAAGCCTTTGGAAAGGTTGGCTTAGGGTTAGGAACCATGTGGAGAAATCCCTCAGAGGATGCTCTGCAAGGGGACTAAGATGATATAGGACAACAACAAGTTTGCCTCTCTTGCCCCTTGCTCCGTGTATCACTTTGTCTATGAAGCAAAGCTACTAAGGGAATTCTTGACTCCAACAGATGACGAAAAATATTTTAGATCCATGCTTCCCACACCAGTTAATTTAAAAGAAAGCATTTGAGACTTAGCTGCTGATGAACACTACATTTCAAAAAATGGGAAAGAAAAGACTGGGTGAGTGGGTCGATTTGGGGCAGGCATGCCAGTTTAGGTGAGGTTTTACGTTGGGGATTTTTTAAATATCTATTCAATTTAAGATTGACTGTGCTCTTCTCCACTTACAAGTTGAATTTTCTGCTCATTCTGTTTTGCAATTTCTCAACTAAGCATAAAAATTGCTCCAGGAATTTTTCCACAGAGAAGCATTTCTTTCAACAATCACCATAGCCTTTATTTTAGCTTCCTGAACTAGAATGACCATACTAGATTTTGCTTCAGTGACAGGCTAGAGTGTGATAAACTCACTTTTTAAGTTATAGTCTATCAGATTACAGTAGTGAAATTATACATTACCATTTGACTTACTGAATCATAGCTGAAGGAAATACTTGAAATATAGACTTTACAGTTACAGTGTTTTTTGCTTATAGTTTCCTCCCTATTTATTGTGCATTTTGGCAAACCAAGGCATCACATTCTTTTTCCACTTAAAAATTATTCTATGATGTTGAAAATTAGAAATTATTTTTAAATGGAGGGGTACAAAAATAAATTCTAACTTCCCTCAGAAACTCATAGAATATCAAGGGAAAGTAACATTCTCTGACTTCAGTTTATAGCAAAAGATTGGCTGCAAAATTAAGCTCCCTATGTAGGCTGCATTGTTTAAATTCTAGAGTGCTTGGATCATCAGTCCATTGTCATTGATAGGAACTAGAAAAATTAGCAGAGAAAATCATACTTTCAGCTGACATAAATAGATTACACTGAGCTGAAGTCTGTTGCTCCATACTGATCTGAACAAATTTCAAATCTGGGCCTTTAATGCGTAGGAGGAAAAGTTCAATAGTTCAAGAACTTCATATTGGAACAAACCTTTCTGATTTGGCTGTAAGAAATCTGTTTCAGAACCAGCTCTGCTTCCAACTATCTGGTTTAAGCCCAAAAGCCAATAACAGTGTATTGCAAGGGGTTTAAAGCAAGGGGGTTAAAAATAATTAATCCTTTTGAAGGAGCACCATTTCCATGGGCTTTTTTCACTTTGGTTTTATCCCATCAACATTCTCTACCAAAGTATTTGCTTTCAAATTTGGAAGACGTCCAAAATACAAACTACCTTTTTTTTTTTCTCTGCCTTTGCAGTGTCCATTTCTTTCTTGGTCAAAGTGCAGTTTTCACGCTTTTTCTAGAATCAAGAGAAATCCTTGCTAGTCTCACAGAAATCAGCACAATGAGCAACGAAGCTGGAAAATATGAATGGTAAATGCAAAGACATGTTGATGCAGTGTTGCATTTTCTCGTCCAACTTTCAAGAAGTTACAATTTGCTGTTAAAATGTTGTTTTTTCTATCAGGATTAATTACTCTTTTAAAAACATTTTTAGGCTCACACAGGTGCATTCTGATTTTCAGGTTGCTGAGCATTGAATCAGGATTATCAAACCTTGAGAGCCGAGTGTGTGTCCTCTCTTCACACATCTCTCGGTGTAGGACTACACCTCATCAACCTGTCTGACAAAATTGTTTCACAATCTACAAGCCCCACCTTGAAACCAGTCTTTCATACCACAGGTACAGCCTGACACCCCAGCCACTGCACGTAACAGTCTTGCATATCAGAAACTAAAAACCTCAAGTTTCTTCTTTAATGGTTCAGTGGGACACAAGGAGGTTCAGCATTTCAGAAAAGAAGGCCACTTATTTAATCACCTAAGTGTTGATTTAGGCTCCTATTGTTGAGAATCTAGGCTGCAGCATACAAGCCATTTTCACTAGGACACCCTGGCCCCTTTTTCATTGCTCTAGCAAAGAAAGCAGCTGTAAATCCAGCTGGGTTTATGGCTGGTTTGTATTACTGGAGCAGCAGAAAGTGACCAGAGAACACTAGTGAACCTGCCCATATATATCAAATGCCTCAACAGTGTAATTTTTAACTGTCGGATTTTTCAGAGAAATAAATCTGTATCTTTTAATGTCTGTTGTGTAATGGACAAGGATAGTTAAAGAGCAGACTCCTCTGCTTTCTTGGACCTTTCACTGCTGACTCCACTTTTCCAGCAAGAATTTCTTTTTCCTTTATTTAAACAGGGTTACCTGTCTTGAACTCCTCATTGCAAAATGGTGCCAATATATACGTGACTTCAACTTTAAGTGCTTGTTATGAATAGATAGCACAAATAGACTCTTTCACTATTCCAGTCAAAGAGCACCTAAAGAGTAACAACGTATTTTTCCAGCACCAGAAATGGTTGCTGTGTGAAGGTATCCCAAAGCATTCTGCGATGAAGATGATAAACCAGGCCTGTCACTCAGTTGAAGGTTTAGTAAGCCATACTTAACATTCTTCCTGTGATAAAGGGTGTTCATACACACTTATACAGGCTATATATACGGAGTCACATGTTGAGAAATAATTCATTTTGCACTTGCTTGATCATCTCTCCATCAGTTGTTTGCAACCATTTAACTATTCCTATTTATTCTGTTCACACAGGGAGGCCTGATTTGAGAAGTGCGTTCACTATACACACAAAGATTGCAGGTGAAAACTTTTAATCTGAACAGACCTTATTGTACATCACAGCTGGCAAACAGCATTGCCATTGAACATGTCAATTCCATAGTTAGGAACTGGTTAGGAAATAAGTCAAATCACAGAGCTATACATTGAATTGCAATAGAGGTATTGTAACTACATAATAGGTTTATTCTGTACTGGAAGCAGTCACTTCACAGTTACTTCATTTTCCACTTTGAGGCAACCCTTCCCTGAAGAGTAGTTTTCTGCAAATATATTCATAATAGAAAAATTCATAATAAATAATAAGTAGCAATAAATCACATATAAAACATAAAAAAAGTTATAACAAGCTGTATGATTTTCTGGAAATGTGTTCTCACTGCAATATCCTGTCAGAGGCATTAAAAAGCTAAAAATCTATTTATGCTAATTATTTCTGTCACTAGCAGGGAAGCCAGCTGGAAATTGTCACAAACATAGATATGGCCTGTGTTTTCTCCCTAAAAAACTATGCAATGGCCTTCCCATGGGGCCCAGTACGTGAGTCACCATGACTGCTAGCAGCAGCCAGCACATACACTGTATGAAAATGGCCATACGTATTTAGCTTCAAATCAGAACTTGTGTAGTGGCATCTATTGCAAACAGGACATTTCCATTTGTTTTTACACTGTCTGATAATTTGAATACTTTGCAGCCATCAGAATCAACCAAGTTTTTACTTTATCAGAAAGAAGTCAGTGTGCAACCATGACAGCATCACTTTTTTGATAATGCACTACAGATTTCTGTCCTACTTTTTCAGTTTTCCTTCAACAAAGATTTGCTGAAATTCCTGAAGCATACTTCTATTTTCATTCTTTTTTAAGCCTAACCGGCTCTTTCTTTGCAGATGAAAGAGGGATTGGTGTGAAAATATTTACAACTCTCTCAGTTGCTGCGATAGTTTGTAGCAGCCTTTTCATCCAGCACTGACCCAAAGAGCTGAAAACACCACAAAAAGCTTCCTTTTATCCTTCCCCTGGCCATGCCTCTGACATGTCTTCTATACCAAAGGCAGAGATAGTTCCCTGTGCAGGAGATGGAAATCTACCAAGGAAAGTCAAATACAAACAAACAAAAAGAATTCACACAATGCAGAAAATAAGAAATGTGTGGATTTCAGTATCAACACACGGCAACCAAATTTCTGGGTAAGTAATAAATGCCAATACAAATAAACTAGTGCCGTATGCCAGCCACACCAGACACCAGTGATAGATATTCTGTGTTAGCTGTGAATATCTGCTTAGTGTTCCGTCCTGTGAGGTGACAGGGTTTGGGTCTGAACTCCAATAAATTCCAAAAACCCTCATGAGACAGAGCAAGAACAAAAGGGCATTTATTAATATAAAACTAACATTCATGGGTTGTGCCAGGACCCATTCATTTATTCAAACATAAAACTTGAAAACGGTTCCTTCCCCACAGATACAGTAAATCGTCTTGATTTACAGTACATCTGCAGTAAGTGGCCATGTGCATGTTTTCGTCCCACTATAGATGTGAAGTTCAAAAGGACAAAGAGAGACAGATACATCCTACAATTAGCCATATATTTCAATATGGGCTGTAGGATATTCTCCTTCACCTTGAATGATACTTTATTGTTCAAGTAATACTCCTGGAATGCAAATACTCTACTATAATTTGGAGATAAATATCTATATACACAGGGGGCACATGAGCAAGCCAGCCCTGTTGGAACCTTATACTGCACAGGTATATAGCTTTGCCAGCTATAATTCCATGAGCCATACTCAAGATATCCTTGCTATTTTGAAAACTCAGCTATTAATAGCTATATGTATATTTAATAATATGCTCCCCTTAGCATACGTTAAAAAATCCAAGTCTTCTTTTTGACAGTAAAATTGACATAAATTTACTTATTCAACTTTTGTGGGGAAAGCTGAGGTCTGAAATAGCAGTGGTGTCACAGGTTAAATCTCTTCCAGTGTGTGCCTGCTAGCTAGCTCTGCTGATCATTGGCTGAAATTCTGGGGAGAGGATGAATAGTGAATTGAATTTCTCCTTTGCTGTCTTTCTCAAACATATGTGTTGAATCAGTGGATACATCTCAGTAAGGGATTTGCCATTTCAAATACACCAAAGAGACAATGCTGATTAAAAACCCCTCAGAATACCTTGTTGACAAGAAATCCAAACTCTTTCAGGGAAATATTAATTTGGGCTTTGAACATTTTAATTTTAATCTATGTAAGTTCTTAATTGTTTTCACATAATTTTCTAACACAACAATTACAGTGCACAGTGGGAATGCTGTTATATCAAGTTGTAATAAGAATAATATTGCATAATTGAATAATATTTTATAATATTCTATTTGTCATTTTATTATTCAAGCTTTTTATATAGTTCTGACTAAAATCTTTTTTCCGCTTTGTAATTTTATTAGAACACCTTTCTTACTTAGGCTTACAGTTTGTGATGGCATATATAATTCCAAACTTGAAAAGAGAATTTTAGGAGTGAGTTGAATCTCCATTAATTTTGTGGGTACAGTTATCAAGTGGAAAAAATACTGAATATTTAGAATAAATTAAATTAATTTTGTCTTCCCTTTTCTGCTTAGAATGGAGATTTAGCAATAAAATAATTATACATTGTAATATAGTGTCTGTTACAATCATAATCTTGGTATAATAAATACATAACAACTATTATACTACAGCTCTGATTTTACGATAAACTGTCTGTATTTTCCAGGTATGATATGATAGATGCTGACCACTGATGGGAGATGTTGCCTAAAGTAAAATGTATTTTCTGGTAAAATTATCAGAAAATAGCCTCATAAGAAATGGTACATGAAAAGATGATTTTGGAGGAGAATTGGTCTCTTTGTGACAAATTTAGCTGTTGAAAAATCTTGTTTAAAAGCAGTTATCAGTGAAGTAATCCTCAGCCTTGATCTTAAACCCTATTCTATATCATCCCCCATATATGCATAATGGCTTTAATTTTTCCTCAAGAAAATTTAGCTTATCCATAGCAATACATACTCCTGAATATGTCTCATTAGAAGGTATGTGTCTGTTTTTAAAACCCACAGTTACTTTTTTTCTGCAACATGTGGGAGCTGTCCCACCCTGAAATGTGTGAGTGGCAACACAAATAGATGTCAACATTAAACTCAAATATCATTGTTCCAAATGTTTTAAATGCAAAAAGCAATGCTTAGTTTTCTGCTTTATGCCTGCAAATATTAAATATCTCTTATGTATCAGTGTTTATGACATGAATATTTCCTAATCACTGAAGACAGGAGCACCTCTCCTATGAAGACGGGCTGAAAGATTTGGGGTTTTTCAGCCTGGAGAAGGCTCCAGGGAGACCTTTAGAGCAACCATCCAGTACCTAAAGGGGTCTACAAGAGAGATGGAGAGACCTTTTGACAAAAGAATATAGTGACAGGACAAGGAGAATGGCTTTAAACTGAAACAGGAGTAGGTTTAAATTACATGTTAGGAAGAAATTCTTTACTGTGAAGCAGTGGCCCAGGTTGCCCAAAGAAGTTGTGGCAGTGTTCAAAGCAACCTGGACTACTGAAAGGTTCCCTGCCCTTGGCAGTGCAGTTGCAACGAGATGGATCTTCAAAGTCCCTTCCGGCCCAAACCATTCTATACCTCTATGATTCTATTATTTGGTTAGATCATACATTTAAGTGTCTTTATCCACTGTGGTAGTTTTATTGCAGTTGTAACGGTCACCTGGTAAGTAAGAGAAAAGTTGTGTAGCTTTTTTTTTTCTAAATGACATCACAGGAAGGCTTTAGAAGACATAAAGTTACTTTAGAGGTTTTTTTTAATCCAAATTAGGCATTGTATTGACAAATTGACCATTTTGAATGGATATTAGCTAATTAAATGCTGTGGCAGTGAGTTGACAAAAACCTCTGTGTTTCCTATAACAAAGAGACTTAAAAAGACCCTTCATGCAGCTTATTGCCTAGAAGAAGCATCTACATCTTTTCTAAGTCATCCATCAGACAGGCATCTGAATGTTAGCTACAGTTCAGAGACCCACATAAGAAATGTTAGATTGTGACTGTCATTCTATGACGGGAACCTTGTTTAAATGGGGTTTTAAATGGCACTCCACAAGTTAAAAGCTTTATGCACATTAAAATACAATACATATTTCTGCACTGGATTTCAACATATATTATTCAGCACTTGTAACCTAATAAAGCTTTACTTGTTTGTTCAGTGAATGCCTTATTCTCTGCAACGAGAGATTTCTGGGGTTTGGGGAAAATAAGAACATAATTACAAATCATAAGATACCTAAATCCTACCTCAGGAAACTATTTAACAGTGCTTTCCCTGTTATATGGGCCTTAGAAAAAGAAAAAACTCTCTGTTTCACTGGCAATATCTTAAACAACATTCAGTTCAATATTTCATTCTTTCTTCTTTTTTTTAATTCTTTCTCTTCTGTACATTTTTAGTTATTAAGTTTATGATAATAAGCTCTGTTTCTTTCTCTATATTTGGGTTCTATTTCTGCAAGTGATGCTGTGTTGGAGCACTGATGTTCAAAACCGAAGGGTGCCAGACCCAAATCCCACGCTGCGCTGTAGTCTGAAAGATTATCTTCCACATTACAGTGATTAAATTAGACCAGAAAGTACCACAGCCCCTGATGTGCATGTGGTAATACTTTGAAAGGACAGAAACTGTTCCCAACAGCTTCAAAATTGTCCAGCACAGAGTAGCTGCTGTGTGGGCTTTTATCCTCCTACAGATAACGTCAAGCATATCTACTGCTGTGTGCATTCTGCAGCCTTGATAAGAGGAAGAAGAAAACTTTTCAGGACTACAAGACATAGCTAAAACTAGAGCTTTCTCTCCACTGACAGATTTTTGGGATTAAAATAGCATAACTCCAAGGTATTTTGTTAGTTTTATAGATGTTGAGTCCATAAAAGCACTTGGATTTTGGTTTTGGGGGAGTCTACTAAAATAGTCTATGCAGCCATAATACATTTAATAATTACAGTAACTCTAGCAACTTGAAATACAACCACAGTATGCAGTGACCTTAGAGACAGGCCAGATAATTACGGTGCACTGTCGGTGAAAACTTCAGGCAGTAGAGTTGTTGGTTTTTTTCACTGTTAGCACTGATAATGCAGTGAATTCAAGTTATGTAATAGATTTATATGTCAAATTAATCTTTTCCTCAGCACAATCCCAGGAAAGCACCTTTGTTTCTATGTACCCTCTAAAGTACATCCCTCTGTGAATCATCAGTCTGTGTTATTATTAGTCTTCTGCATTTTCTGTGCAACATTATGGAAGGTGGCTTAAGCACAGTGACCTGAAGTACTACAATACATTTCAGGAACTTGAAAACACCATTGGAAGCAGAGGAAGGAAGCAATCTATTGCAAAGGCCCACCTATGCTTTTAATTATTATTTTGTTTTCTTTGCTTTATTGGTTTGGTTTTAACACAGTATTCTTCTAAGCAGATGAAGGCACTTTGGCAATACTATTGACAAAGAATGCAAACAGGTTATGTACTCTCAAATTAAACACACATACAGAGAGTGCAACAAGAAGAGAACTACCCATATTAGGAGGCTAAAATCCATAAGGGACCTCTGTTGTGCCTGATGGGTAGTCTTGATTGTATGTTTTCTTTGGCAGTGAAGGCAACTTAAGTTCCCATGTCCCCAACAATCTTCCCATCAGTTAGGTCTATCTGCTGAAGGAGATTTAGAAGGTTTGGGGAGATTCTTTATTGTTATTTTGGGATGTGGGTTTTTTTTAACTTGCAAGACTTCAGGGACCTGGTTGAGAGCCTGATATTCCAGCTTGCAGTAGCATGGCTGAGAGTGGCGAAAGTAGAACAGAGAGGTGGGAGCAGACAGAAATGGTCAGGGAAAGGAGGCAGCTCAGCTGAATAACATAAACTTTTTGTTACACCAGGAGTTTATGGGCCTGTTTTTGGCACCAATGCTTTGCCCGGAGGGTTTCAGCAAGCTCGGCAAGCTTTTCTCACCCAGAGACTGCCTGCCTGCCCTCAGAGCCAGTGCTGGCATGGCATGCCTAACTTAGACCCAGGACACTGTGAGAGGGATGTGCAAGATGAGCTGTGAGAAGGCTTTCTGGTCCCTATCCCTCCCTTTTTGCTCCATATGCATTTGTATGCAGGTCCCTGCCTGAGCTCTTGTTGGTGTCTCTGCTGGCCATGCACCTTTCTGGTTTTGACCTTGATTTGATTTCCAAGTTGTCCTTGGACTTTCCCCATCCCTATGGACCCACATGGTGATCTGGACTGTGGCTGACAGTGGTACTATCACTGGACCTGCTGTTCAGCTACTGATGGAGTACCATGAGGCCTGCATCCTGTGTGTATGAGGGCATTACTGTGCTGGCCATGCTGTCACACACACACACACACACACACCTCTCTACAACTTCTGGCATAGCTGGCTCTGCTGTTCCCTGATATCCAGTTTCAGAACAGCTTTAATACATCCAACGGACCTAAGTTATGTCTGCTAAAGGCCTGTTCTTCTCCAGGTGGTCATCTCCTTTACCCACAAGCTATGCTACTTTTCTTACTGTTATACAGCTTCTCATCCAGGTACTAAGGCAACTCCAATAAATCACTGGTTTTGTGGGATTGGTTTTGTTTTATTTAAGGTTTGGTTTGGTAGAATCAGTTGTTCAACTTCACGAACAGTCTCAGCTTGGGAGCAGATTCACCTTGATTTGTTGTAAGGGACAAGATAGGCAGAAGGAGCTCGTAAGGTCAGTACGTCACTTAGTAGATTGCCTTAGCTGTAGTGAGAAGTTACATTTGAGACTGAATTAAAGCTCCTGTGAAGGCACGAAAGCTTAGTCCTTAATCACCAAGATGAACTGAAGGAAGACTGACTGACTTTATCACTTAATGATTATGGAACTTCTGTTCATATTAGTGTTTTTTAGTTATTCAAAAGAGAACAGCTGCAAAAAGAGCTCCTAAACTAACCCTGCAATACCACTAGGTAGAAGGTTAGGGCAGTAATATATAAGCAAAGAAGGCTGAATTAATAAATGCTTCTGAAGAGAGAGAAAGCAAACTCTTTTAAATTAAAGTAAACATTATTTTCTTTTTTTCTGCCAAATCTCTGACTAAACTTGATATAAACTCATAAACTATTCCAGTGAAACTTGAAATTATACTGTGCAGCAAATAAAAAAAATCATTAATTTTTTTCAAGATTTCATCACTGCTGAAATAATCCTTCATAGATACATCCCTCTTAAGTGAGGCCTTCTTCACCAGCAGTAGCTGCATGCGGCAGCTCTGTTAAACCACTGGAGAGGACTTGGGTACAATTCCTTCCGAAGAAAGTGGAGGCTGCAGAGTAGTAGGTATTCTCCTGAGGTGTCCATAACCAAAGACAACAATTTAATCTATCATATATTTCTGTTTTAAACTTCAGTCACCAACCAAACATATGCCTTGAAGAACTCAGGCAATAACTTCAACAGGAGACAGTAACTGGGTTCATAATCTTTCCAGGCACTGTTCCGAAGTCCAACACAAGTTCTGTAGGCATGGTAGGATGACTCCACATCATCAAGTAGGCTAGTTACAAGAAGTTAATGATCTTCATTTGAGACAGACACTGCTCATTAGTCTACTCCTAGATAGTTTTCAGTAGTGCTCAAATTAGTAATTTTTATTTTGCATGGCAAAGACTTGGGATCTTCCCAGCCATTGTGGGCAACCACCAGACTTTCAGCTGAGATTGCTGAATGGTGTAAAGCAGAGCAGACAGTGATCGTGTACTCCTGCATGTGCTAGCGTTCTTTCTTGAATGACTGGAGAGTAAGGCAGTTCAGAGAGTCAAACCAGCCCTTAAAAAGAAAAAGAAAAAAAAAGAAAACAAGAAAAATAGAAAAAAATGCCCATGACACAGCATTTGGACGGATTTTATCTCTGAACTATTTTTAAAGGACATACAGTGCTGGTGTCAGTGAAAGAAAAGGAATGGAAATATCTTTCAACAGTTGCCCATAAAGGCAGAACTATGGACATGCTGACTTAGAATGACTGAAGCTATCACAGGACTGTCCCCTCTGGGGACAGTAATTTCCAGCTGTAGGCACTAGTCTTTTAAAAAAACTGTAGTTCAGTCACTTTTGATTCTATGACCATAATGTCAAGTTAATGTCTTACATTAGCTGAGTCATGGTTAATGTCATAATGTAGCTGGCATTCAGTGTAAATGACAGCAATTTTAGGCAATGGGTGTTTGAGGCTAGTAAACATTTTTAGTCCAGGCCTCGATTAGGTTTCTTGTGTAGCAGCCATGACAAAACACCCTCACATATTTATTAATGAGGCTGATGGATATGAGCACTAATGAAAATGGACAGGTAGGTAATGAGGGAGGTACAGTCAGAACACAGGATTAAAGTCAGGTACAATTAAAGTTCAGCTCCCTAGTTAAACACAGGCTCCTTAGGGGCCCTAGGTAAATCATTTATGCACAGCCTCTTAGTCTTTAAAGAGAGAGTAATAATATTCATTATCTTCACACTTATATCTTGAGAGTTTGAGTAGTTTTGCTGTATTTTTTTTTCCTTAGTTCTCGGAAGTGCCCAGTAGATTACCAATACCATGATTGCAATACTAGTCAGATCTGGGGTCAAACAAAAAGTTTCTTCACAGAGCTCTACTAACATATTGAAGACATCTTTACCTCTTATCAGTTATGCTATTCCACTCTAAGCTTAAGACAAGCTGCCAGAAAAATACCTGCTACCTCTAGGAGTGATGCCACATCATGAGACAATCTGTGCCCTCTAATGCCATTCCCAGCTGAGCTGCCTTTAAAGACTGTGTCTCTGGGAATGACTTGAAAGACTCTGCAGACAATGGCAGCATAAATGTCAGATACCCAGTAGAGGAGAAAGCAAAATACCTTTCCTAGCAAAGGTTGTAAAACAGAACCAAACAATGCAGACAAATTGCAGGGTAAGGAAAGGAGGGAGTTAGTGAGAGGGAGACAAACCGCCATATCAAGCCATCTGGATTAAAACCAGATAAGTCATTATAAATTGGTGCTTGAGTGCTGAGAAAATGAGCTGGAGGAAGAGGAATACCTGTGTCTTTGTATAGCTGCATCATAGGGCATGAAGAAAGTGATGGCTTACATTCTAAGCAGAGGAAAATCTGTGCACAATCTATCAGCTCTGGCTGATATTATGAAGCAAAGAAGTCAGGTGCATTTTGGGATAACCCCATGTAGTTGCACTTCTGACCAAACTCTGCATTACAGCCCACCCAGAACTTAGACAGCAGTTAGTAATTAAATCTTTGTGGTTATCTGCTGAGATGAAAATGGTTGGGACAGCAAGAAACTGAAGTTCAAGAGGCTCACTGCTCCACAGAGAGAGTTTGGAGCCAGGAAGAGTTACCACAAGCAAAAAAAGACATGGAAGGTGGGGATGAAAGAAAAAAGAATGTAGAGAGGTAGCAAAGGAAGTGAAGAAAGAAGAGCCCTGGGGACAAGCCAAGCAGGAGTTAACTCATGAGGTTCAGAAGAATCTTATGTTGTCACTGAATTAAAAGAAACTCACACTGAGAATATAAAGAGGAGTTGTTATTTTAGGCAGGTTTGAAGATTTTCTTGCTCTATTTAGCAGAGAATAAAGATAATTTGTTTACAACACCACATGCACCTGAGAAATGAGTTGCAGCTCAGCATGCTCATGCTGGATAAGAATTAGGAAAGGGTAATCTGAAGCAAGGACAAATCTTAAGGACTGATGTTAATCCTAGGACTATACCGATTTTGTTCAGACTTCAGGGCTTAAGGTACAGATACTCTAGTGTCTAGTCAATGTCTAGCCAGGGAGCTTAGGCAGATCTAAGACACATCGGCGATTTATACATATACGTGCCTTTAAACAACTAAGCTTGCACACTTTGCAGTGGCACAGGATCTAGTGTAACAGAACTGTTTCTAGACCATGTTTCATTGTGTACCAGAGTCTGTCAAGAAAACGATGTCTTGTAGGTGTCATATAGACAAAAACCCATTTTCCTTCTTCCATAGCATTTTCTCCACAAGTAATCTGGCTTTTGGTGTTAAACTCACTGGTCATCTTTTAAGTGCACAAGCCATCAAACACATTTCAAAAACTTTTTTTTTAAGTTTTGTTACATATGTGGCATTATTCCAGCTGATGTGAAATTGCTGTCAACTCAAGTGCTTAGATTCAACCACCTAAAAGGTCTAGCACAGTTGACAGCTCCAGAAACAATGGGAAAATCACAGAATCGTTAGCACTGGAAGGGACCTCTGAAGATTACCCCATCCTGCCAAGGCAAGGGGACCTAAAGTAATTTGCACAGGAATGCCTTCAGATTAGTTTTTAATGTCTCCAGAGAGACTCCAAACTGGGAGGGAAAGTGCTATATAAAAGCACCTCACTCACCAACCATGCCAATCTAAGACTGGAAAGGGAGGTGGAAGAAAGTTTTACCCACAAGCATATACACCTTTGTGAAATGGAATAACTGCTGCTATTTTCTCTATTATCCTTCAGATTTTTGCTTTACAATCAAATTTGGTTTAAATTTTCAGCAAGTTTTACAGTTACTGAAGAGAACACTATTACACATTGTGGCCATGCAACCTGCATTGCCTTAGAAATCTGGATACAAATATCTTGAAGTTATCTTCTCAAGGATGTACATAGAATTCTGATTTGTATTACTTCTTCAGTTAGACCTGTATCAAAATAATCTGAGGTAGAAGTTGCTGTCTTTTTTCTCCCTTTAGTTTCTATTTTACTTAACCTATTAAGCTCAAGGAAAACTCAGTCCCTTTATGACAGAGACTGAAAAACAGCAGGTGTTTCACTATCCTTGATAGTGTTCAAATTTGCTTAGGGAAGAAATGGTTAATGACATATCTCAGACTAATCCTGTATTCTCGGGAAAACCCTCTATTTGGTGATGTTCAGAGATATTAAAGGGGGAAAAAAAACTTAATACTTCCAGCAATTTATTTTTTTCTCTTAAAAATCCATTACTTCCTTCAGAAAGCATCCCTTAAAATCAAAATTAAAATCAGCTTCTAAAATCAAATTGGAGAGGGACTCTGCTTCTGAATCTGTCAGCTTGTAATATCTCGGAACTGAAAGTCCTTGCAGTCCTGGAGTCATGATATCATTCTAGTCTGATTCTCTCTGGAAGCAAGGTTTGAGCAGTTCCACTGTGTACAAGTGTGTATACACACATTTGAATCCTGTGGCTCACCTCAGCTGTGAAGAAAGGTTGAAACCTCAAACATAATTCTGCAAGTTTCTCATAAACAGACAGAAGAGAGAAATTTTCTGCATGCTCTGATGGATCTCAGGGACCACTTGCATCATGAAAGCTCACTTTATCAGACTCCAAGTAATCTACACTGCAGGATCACTGCAACAAAGATCCCGATCAGAGCTCATGAATAGCTAGAAAATACAAAATCTTTAGCAAACAGTCCAGTGCTCTCTGAATAACTTACTGAGTAGCTCCATAAATATACAGTCTGAGCATCCTCTGCTTCATTTCCCTTTGCAGATTGGAGTATTGCCAGAGGGGGGGGAAAAGTAATAATAATAATAAAAAAGAATATGAAGAAGAAAAAAACATCATAATGACTTTAAGCAGGTTCCACAGTTGTGCTTTTGTGATTTGAAACGTGGTCCTCCCAAATATTAATAAAAGTATTTTTAGCACTATATGCTTTCTTTCCTTCCTCCCAAACGTGATAAAGCAGTAAATGATCAGAGTCTATAAAGTACATGCAAACTTTGGAACCATAGAGGAAAGCATGGGGCTATTGGAAAATACTGGTCAAATTACTTTGTTCAGAAAAATACATCCCAGACAGATGTATGACTCATATCCACTGCCATCTGTTAGACGGAAATAAGCCATCTTTGCCTCATTAAAGTAGAAATGATCCTCTTTTGTAGTCAATGATGACCTACTGACCTGGGCCCCAACTGCTCAGATCAAGCAGGTTGGGACAGTTAGTTGATTCTGTTAGGACCATTTTCTTGCCAGTGTCAAAAATTGTAATTTAACCAAAATTCCACCCTCTCATTCTGAAATAACTCCTCCAGGTCACAGCATTAGGATTCATTACCCTCCCTTCTGTGCTTGGTTGAAGGAAACTAAATATCATAAACTGTAGCAGAGCATCCCTAATCATAATAAATCCTCCTCTGTCCCAGAGCCTCATGAAAATCCCCTGGATGTGGGAGTGATGCGAGGAGGGATTCACAACATCCATGAAGCGTAAAGAACTACTCTGTGGGTATTTCCAAGATGTCAGCACCCAGACAGTAGGAAGAACTCTGTCAGCCCCCAGGAGGAACAAAGCCATAGAATCGTCTGCTTTGCACCTCTCAGTCAAACCAGGGACTTTCAGGTGCTCCCTGCAGCCATGGAGTCACAGCAGTGTTCATTGAAGGGGTCCTGTCAAGCATGTGCCATCTGTGAGAACTGCTGACCAAACAGTGTTGGAGGTCATGGAGGTGAGCTGACAGCACAGTGATGGCTTTTGCATCCAAGAATTCAAATTCAGGTTCAAATAAAAACATATTGTGCTTGCAGTCTGTATGTCAGTGAGGGTTAATCTTGTGTGTGTCTGCACAAACTACTAAGGGTTGTATTTCTTGACCTTCCTCAATCCCAGTACCATGTTATCATTTTGGGGAAAAACAAGAAAGAGAAGAAGGGTGCTCTTGAATGCACATTCAAGCAAAAGAGCTGACAGCAGCTGTAAGCAGGTAGTACCACAAAACAATACATGGAGAAGGATAAAGTTAAGGTTCTTATTCCAGAATTTCCAGTTGTTTTACAGTCCACCTTCCATTTGTTTGGGGTCTCCAGTTCCGAGCACAGCCTTCAGGCTGAAATACTCAAAAACACAATGGCTGAACTGGGGCTATCCCAAAATTACGCCTTTTCTATCATCACAGGTACAGCATCCAGTCTTCATAACATCAAATGCCTTCAGAAAGGAAATATACACTTTGTTCCAAATTCTGTCAAGATTACTTCTCCCTGAAGATCGAGTTCATAGCCATGGCCACACTACAAAGAAGATCCTGCCTGTCTGATTCCCTAGTAAAACAGTAGAGACACTATAAATAAAAGGTATCCAAGCTTTATAACTTACGACAATTTAAATGCTGAAATACGAATCTTCCTGCTTTTCTCTAAGACTGGTGAATTATGGGACAAAAATGTTTCTGTCATTCCCTTTCAATCCCCCCTCCCCCAACCACTGCCTCAGGAAAAAAAAAGAAAAGTTTATATGTTCATTTATAAAGCACCTGAGTTGTGCTGGGGTGTGCCTGACTTGATGCAAACAAGCAAGCACAGCATGGTGCTTGCTTCCTAGTAATGTACAACCTAATTAGATGGAGACCCAGAAGTTCCTGTCAACTCCTGTACCAGGGGAACTTCTTTCCAGCTCTTTGTGAAGCAACAACATTCCTGCACACCATGAAAGCAATGAGTTGGATCTCCACAGAATATGGGAAGAATGGCTAAAATGGTTTTGAAAGCTTGGCATTGCATGCAAAGATAATGAGTACAGCAGGGGCAACAAAATGGTTGAGAGTTGTGGGATTTTGACCTTCCATAGGCTAGAATTTGGGAAAAGAGAGGGTGTGAGTATCCAAGAAAAGCATGGGTGTGTTTTCAAGCTTTTTAAATTGAAAGCCCCACATAAATGTTTGAAGAAATGCCATGGAGAGTTTCACTGTAGACCCTTCCTATTACAGTCCATCAGAAGGTGCAGAGAAGAGATAGATGAATAAAACAGCATTGTGGTAAACACATTTCTTTCTTTCATTTTGCAAAGCCATAATCTTATTGTGAGAATTAGTATAATTTTAATTAGGCACGGACAGAAGTCAAAAGTTGGCTCCCAACAGTGCCTGCGTGCTTGCAGGGACGTGCTATAGCTGCTGACTGCGAGGGACTTGAACGTGCATGTGCTTAGAAATGATCTGTAACAATTTTGCTCCTTTCTTTCTCAAGTCTGACATCCCTGCAATGATATCCAAAACAGAGGCTGAATTACCCGGAGTCTGGCAGGACATGTCAGCAAGATGGACAAAGGCTATCTTGGCCTAGATGAAAAATCCATGACTGATAGCAGGAGGAGACTTTTTTATTAACTCTTACACTGATTGCTGATACCAATTCTAACACTCTTTTTCTCTATTTTCCTTATTAGAAAAGCCCCCATTTTCTTCATCTTGCGGGGTTTTTTGGGTTCAGTGTTCCAGCGTTGAGCTTTTTACTTCCATGTAGGTATAAATTGTTGCTGACTGACTGCAGTCACATCTTTAGAGCTCACTTCTGCAACCATGGAAAGAACTAACAGCTCTGAATACTTGACGTCCACAGGGGGTTAGGTCTAAACTGGTTTTCTAACCCTTTAGACACAAACCTTTGTTCCTAAGAATGTCCCTCTCATTGAATGATTTCAATCACAGAGTTTGGAGTACATTTCTCTTTTTTCTTCTTTCCCCCCCTTTTTTTTTTTTTTTATTGTATAAATACTTGCATGTGCGTGTCAAATACTACTGCTGTTAAAAGGGTGGCATACAGTCTAGTACAACTTGTCAAATCCAGGCTGTCTGGCAGTCAATTTCCAGCACATTGTGTTTGTCTTATAAGCTGTGACTGTGACTACGGCCCATATAGTTTTGATTTCTAGATCTCATGACTGACCGCATACAGTTGATTCAGCTGCTGTTTGCAGAACTGTCATATTTAGGCAGAGGGTGTCAATCAAACCTTACTCTATGAATATTATCTTGCAAGAGATTAATCAGAGAAATAAAACAGGAATAGACTCAAAAAATATCTAGATATTGCAAAAGCTCTGTGTTAAAAAAGCAATAAGCATATACAATACACCTACACACTCAGACATACATAGACAGGTGGGTATACTTATATACTTCAGTATATAAAGATGCACACTTCCATGATCATTGAAAAAAAATAACTGTAATATTCATGGATTGCATTCAGTAAACAGAATTCATATTCAAGGAACAGTCTGTCAATTAAGAAACTTAATCCAATATATTTTGCAAAGACATATAAATTTCACTTGAAAACAAATCCCTCTTTCACTTAAGAAAAGTTTTAAAAACTGCTTCTCTTACTGTACCTTTTTATGCCAACCCATTTAAAATAGAAGGGTACAGTAAGTATCCTAAACTAACAATTATAGATGACGACATTCTCTTTCATTATCCAGGATAATAAGCAATTTTCATTCCCTGGAAACAAGCAAATTCTACAGCAAGCCTTCAACAAATAAAAAGATGCATAATAGATGCTAGGATCATATAATATTTCTCTTAATTTCAGGCTTTCTTCTGAATGACAAAGTTATACTCTACATTAAAGACTATTTGGAACAGAAAATAAGATATCTTGAAATATCTTGAGGAGATCTTTAACTGGATTTTAGAAATACTATTATGCTTTCGAAAATGATACTGCATTACATGCACTGCCAGAAGAGGTATTGAAATTCACAGTTCTGAGGGTGAGTATTTGTTCCTTTTTAGCTCACTATAAAAGCATTTTTGACTCATAGAGAGTTCTCACCTGTGCAGTACCAGACATTCTTCCAGCATGGCCCATGAAATTAAACAGTGTCTTTAGCAAGCAAATTTGCCACAAGAAAGAAAGATTTTTAAAAAAGAACTATTTGAAAAGATCCACCAGAAAGTTGGTGGCAAACATTAGCAAGAATTAAATAGAAAATAATTTACTAGAAAAGTATAGATAGAAGCAGCTAGTGTTGACTATTTTTTTAAAGACTTCTACACCCTGTACAAATTGGCCTTAAATGGTGGCTTAGTTAGAGCCAAACTGACAGTCTAAGAACATCAAGATGACAACTCATATTCTGTTACTGCTTTTAGAAGAAGACAGGAACTATTTTTAAAGGAGCACATGTTATACAGACTCTATCTGGTCTGTCTCATAGAGCTGGTTCATTTCTTCTCTTAGCCCACTTCTGATGCAAGCCCAAACTCAGGAAAGGATTTACAATTCATTTTAAATAGATGAACAGTGGACTTCTGAAGGACATATTTAGTTTCTTTAAAGGTGAAGGCTAGGGGACTAGGAATTGATTTACCAGAGTAATAAAGAGGTCACATCTATGCTTCCCTCCACCCTCACGCCAGCCCCAGACAAACACTTTAGTCCCATTGGAAACCATATGCATGACTCCACTTGTGCCATTCCCACTTCTATGGATAATGGTGCTGCACAGCGTCTCTGTACTTCTCTGATCTGACTTGTTCTTTTCCATCTGTTGGTAAAAATTGCAGGATGTGCTTTCTCCCTCCAACTTCCCAGCCACAAGTTGGCATGAAAAAGGACAGAGGCATCAGGTAAATTTCAAGACACATTGTCACCAACAGAACAGACACAATACAACTCTTTTTCTGCAATTCAGAACATCTGTTTAAATGACATTTGCCCCTTACCTGAATGGCTCAGCAACAGGTGAAGAAATTGTGTCCCCTTGTTCCCAATCACACATGCCCACATTACATAGAGACAGTTTGGAGTTTAGTATGCATTGAGTCTCTCCTGTGAGTTTTAAAATACTTTGCAGGCTTAAATAATAAAAGAGGTAAAAATAAAAAAAAGTCATTTCAGAACCAGGGGATAGAAGGCATATTTCATTTTGAAACAGGTGTCATATCAGATAGGGGAGGAGAAAAATGGGTCCAGGAACAGGATCTGCAGAGGGAGAACTCCAATCAAAAAAACCAGCAAAGACTATAAAAGCTATCGGATACACTGCTGCTAGTGCTGACAAAGATAAAATGAGTTGGTATTCCTTTCACATGCATCTTCTTGTTGTAGCACACTTAAAAATCAGTCCCTCATATACATCTCTTTTGAAACATGATAATTTGTGCAGCAACTGTTTCCAATGGTTGTTTTTTTTGGCCAAATAAATGCAAGTCTAGTGCATCAGATTGTATGGGGGCTATCCAGACTTCAGTACATAATATGTTCTGTCAAAGCACAATGGTTTTGACAATTCTCTAGGTATTTAACTATTATTTGAAGTAGACAAAAGTAGTCTAAAGGTGTGTTCTCATGAAAAGTTGTACCTTCCTGTTTGGTAAAGTACACTAGTAATGGAGTATTAAAAAAAAAAAAAAAAATTGCAACATTTAAAATATATACACCTACTTTATACAAATTCAAATGTTACTTGTCATTAGGTGGAAAACAAATTGCAATACTTACAAAATATTTTCCATACTGGCATGATGAAGAACCTTCTTTTCAAAGGCAGATGATTAGGGTAAGTATTCATTCTGGTGAAACTAGTGTAAAATGCCCTGATTCTTTAGAGAAACATTAAACCATTAAATAAACTGAGTTTCTTTTGAATTTGAAGAATTAGAACATAATTTAGGGTTTGTAGCATAGCAGCTGCAAAGCAGGACTATGTAGCATGTAGACGATAAGATGAAGCTCAAAACAGGAAATCTGTGTTTGAAGCCATGGCATTTATTAGTGGCTTACACAGCATTCTGTTAGTCAACACTATCTCCTTAGCTCATGTGAAGTATGTGAAGGATTTCATAACCCAGAGCTCTCACTGATTTTCTTCTTCACGCCTGCAGGGATATAATCTTATTGGCATCACAGAGATGTAGTGGGATGGCTTCTATGACTGCAGTGTCAGAAAGAAAGAATTCAGGCTCTTTAAGAGGGACAGACAGGGGGACAAGGAGTGAGTGTCACCCTCTACATTAATGACCATCTGAAGTGCATGGAGTTCTGACTGGGGATGGATGAGGAGTTTTGACTGGGGATGGATGAGAAGACAACCTAGAGCTTATGGGCCAGGATTAAAGGGAGGGCAAATACAAGTGATGTTATAGTGGGGATCTGCTACTGGCTGCTGACCATGAAGTCTGAGTGCCTGAGGCCCTCTATAGACATACAAGAGCAGCCTCACATTTACAAGCCCTGGTCTTCGTGGGGGAATTCAATCGCCCTGACATCTGTTGGAGGGACAAAACAGTGGGTCACAGGCAATTCAGGAGGTTCCTGGTATGCAGTGATGATAACTTCATTCTCCAAGGGACGGAGGAACTGACTAGGAGAAGTGCTACCTTGTTCTCACCACAAGGAGGGGCTGGTGAAGCTCTGGGGCAGGTTTGGCCACAGTGACCATGAAATGATGCCATTTGAGATCCTTTGGACTGCGAAGAGAGTGCACAGCAAGCTTACTACCCTGGACTTCAGGACAGCAGACTTCATCCTCTTCAGGGATCTGCTTGGTAGGGTGCCAGGGAATAAATCCCTGGAGAGAGGCCCCAGAAAGCTGAAAGTTCTTTTTCAAGAATCACCTCCTCCAAGCTCAGGGGCAATGCATTCCAGTGAAGAAGAAGTAAGGCAAAAGAACCAGGAGGCCTTCGTGGATGAACAAGAAGCTTGTCAACAAATTCAAACACAAAAAAGAAGCCCATGGAGGATGGAAGCAAGTACAGGCAGCCTAAGAGGAATAGAGAAATTCTCTAAGCCAGAGATTACATCAGAAAGCTAAAGCCCTGATAGAATTAAATTTGGCCAAGGACATCAAGGGCAACAAGAAAATCTTTTACAGACACATCAGTGATAAAAGAAAGATTAGGGGAAATGTCCCTCTCCAGAAAGAAATGGGAGACCTGGTTACCAGGAGCATGCAGAAGATTGACATACTCTATTTTCTTTTGCCTCAGTCTTCATTGGCAAATGCTTCAGCCACACTGCCCAAGTTGAGAAGACAAAAGCTGGGACAGTGATAATGAATAACTGCCAGCTGTAGGAGATCAAGTTCAAGAACACCTAAGGAACCTGAAAGTGCACACTATGACCAGCAGGTCAAGAGAAGCGGTTCTCTTCCCCTATTCTGCTCTTGTGAGACCCCATCTCAAGTCCTGTATACAGCTCAGGGTCCCCAACATAAGAAGGATGTGGACCTGTTGGAGCTATGGAGATGGTCAGGGGACTAAAGCATCTCTCCTCCAAAAAGAGGCTAAGAGAGCTGGGGTTATTCAGCCTGGAAAAGGGAAAATTATGGGGAGACCTTATAGAAAAGTTGTGGATGCTCCATCCCTGGACTTGTTTAAGGCCTGGTTGGATGGGACTCTGAGCAACCTCGTCCAGTGGAAGGTGTCCCTGCCCATGGCAGGGCAGAGGGGCTGAAATTAGATATCTTTAAGAACCCTGCCAACTCAAAGTATTCTATGTTTTTATGATTCTATGGGAAGTGACTGTTTTTATTTCATTAAATCATTCCAAATCTTTCAGCTGCTGCAATAGTTCAGATCTGTTCTTTATGCACCAGGTAAGACATTGTCTTCACATCTAGACTAACATCTAAAGGGAATAGGTATCAAACTGCATGACTGAAAGCAGTACTAATCATTTATGCATACTGTTTGGAAACAATTCTCAGGTTTAAAAAGTGCCTTTCGAATAAATATAGACCAAGGAAATGTAATCATCAAAAATGACTTAGACATCACCCTCTTCAAAAAGAACAAATTACAATCACGACATGTAATAGCTCTTGAGCAACATTCACATCCCTGTCAGAGGTTTTAAAAGATTGACAAAACGGGATGTGGATATTAATTTTTTTTTCCTAAAAAATACACATGCATGATAACAGTTTCCTGGCAAGCTGAACTTCACAGTTTTTGTCATTTTTTACAGCCTGTCTTGATTTATGGGAAGTGTTATCTCCAGTATGCAAGCTACAGTGCAAGGGGAACTGCTGTCTCTGGTCATGCACAACTGACCCAGTTCTTCACATGTGGAGATTAAAAGCAAAGACTCTGGAAAATCTAACATCATCTCTCACATCAGGGTTCTGAAAGCTTCACAGAACTCCCAGATTATAATCCAAGAAGGAAAAATCTCTTCCCTTGGACATATCTTTCCTTTTGGTATCTGCTAAAACAAGAATGAGACCACTTCTGGAGGCTGTTTTCTTCATTTTTACCCCAAGGCTGAAGCCCTGAGTTTGCCTGAGGAGTCTTCCAGCAAGCAACCTGGGAAGAAAAGGAACTGTGGGAAATCCTCTCCTCCCTCGTGGAGGCCCCCCACACAAAACTGCTCCACAGATCAGAGGTTGAAAGGCTGTGGTCCTCCCTTCTGCCACACGAGTGTGTCCCAAAAATCATACAATTAGTATCAGAACTGACTGGTTCCCCCTCCACAGCTTCAGGCATCATGGAAGCCAGGCCACTGACTGCCAGGCCTTGCTTCCCACATAGTCACCTTCTTGCTTGTCTTTTCTGTTTGTTTGCCAGTACCACGGGCCATACTTGGGGTTCACCTCTCCTACTGCCACTGGCTCAGCTTCTGCTCTTCACACTGGATCCCTGTGAGAAGGGGAAGAGATGAAGAAAACAGAAGGATTTGGTACATCTTCAATGCACTATCCTTTTTTACAAACCAGCTTGTAAATATGGATAAAATATCAGCAATAGGGTTTCTCTCCACAGTGGTGGCCACTGCCCCAGACCCAGAGACATCCCACTCCCATCTCAAACTGAAATCTGTATTCACTGTACTGAAGGTCACAATAATAACAATGGATATATTTCTCATGACTCTCTTTTCAAAGCACAGGGAATGAATGAAATCCCCCATCTGTTGCTTTATATCCTGCTGCTTTAATCCTCTGAATCACTAGCAGTGAGAAAGGAAGCACTGGACATGCGAGAGAGCTATCCCATCTCCTTTCTGCCACACTGCCACAGCTGCAAGAAGAAAAGCCACTCACGCTGAAAAAGAAGGTGACAGAGTTACAGAGCAGTCTCTGAGGAGTTCTCAGCTCTAGAAAAGGACTCACTGGTCTGAAATAGCCTGGGACTGTTGACCTCCGGAGCGTGCTACAAGAAGATTCCCTCTGCTCATACCAGTGATGACTATGATGACTATCTTCAGAATAAGAATTTGTGCCAGCTCTGTAACAAGTGAGGGGAGAGTGCAGTTGCCTGCTCTATGTGTTGACAGCAAAGTACCAGGTTTTTTACTTTGTTTTTAGTATTTTGTATTGCAAGAACACTTGTGTACATCCCAAAAAGATGACATATATGTGCAGACAAGTGGTGACGATTGTTTTGGTCTTCCCTTGGTTTCCCCCTGCCTTCCTCCTGCAATGTAACTTACGTTTCAATTGTTTCTTGCTGGCATTGCACAATAGGCTCATAATTCCCTTGCACCAGTATATCTGCAACCCAGACACCACCTGTAGCCATAATACGTTCAGCTCAGCTTTAGCCTTTAGGCAGTAGCAGCTTTTTTCTCTTTAGTAGGGCTGGAAACAGGTGTCCTTTGTTTGTGTTCATTTTGCTTTAGCGTGGAGCCTGTGCTACAGGGAGGGACATGAAGGCAGGAGATGGAAGGGTGATTTAGACGTGAAGCTGTTAAAAGGGAGACTAGTGTCTCCTCTCAGTCCCAGGTGGATTTCCTTTTGTTTAGTCTAACAGAAGAGAATCATATTTCCTGCTTTGCATGCATAAACAAAAACGTAAGAAAACGAAACCTCTCAACAAAAGTGTTGAGAGCTGTGGGCTTAGAGGAAAAGAATGAAAAAGGAACAAAACAGCCCCCTCACAATCCCAGCTTCCTTGGATGGCACAAAGCACCATAAACAAAGTTCTACAGTTAATATATTGCTGATACACAGAGATACACAGTACTGCCCATAAAATTAGTCATGTGTTATTGCACAAAATGGTGTGTTCCATAAGAGCTGTCTATTTAGAAAGCTTGATCAAGAACATTAAATATGAAAATAAGGAAAAAAACATTTAACATTGTTGAAAAGTAATTAAAAATATATTTCACCATATGCTTCTCTGCCATTACTTCATTTCAGCAAAACAAATGCCTGGAGCATTTATTATCCCCCATCATTTTTTAAAGAGGCCTAATGTTCCCACTTGGCACAGCAGACATGCAGATAAAATGAATCAACCCTGAAATGAATTGTGTGAAATGCATTTGTCTGAATTCAAAAAGCTTCCCTGTAGTCAATAAATGCACAAGTACTTCCAATCTTTCAAAATACATATCTCTGAAAAATAACTAGTTTTTTGCTGGTTAAACACTTTGTAATCTTTGACAAAGGTTAAAATGCCATTAGCTATATTAGGGCTATGCTTCAATTGCAGTTGGTGCTAGAAAGTTCATGTTGCTTACAAAGCTGCCAAACAGCCTTGGTGTTAAAAAAGTAAAACAAAATTTTTAAAAAAATATAAATAAAGTGCAACAATACATCAAAAAGCTTTCAAAGCACAGCTAAACTCTCGAGACTGAGTTCACCCATGGTGCAATTATGCTGTTTCCTGCACTGTGATGCCAGGCATAATTTGATCACAAGGATGGATTATAAGCAATTTTATTTTAATTCATGGTGGACAGAAGAAGAAAGTTACCTTCTTTTATAAGTGATGATCCAAAGAGCAGTAGTTTCTAGGGCTCCATTCTGAGATTCATTTTTAAAAGTGGTATATCACTGACCAGTAAAGGCAGGGAGGGCGTGTTTGGGGTGGGGGTGGGGGGGTGGTGTGGTGACCAATATTATTCTTTGGAAGAATAATGGATTCATAAAAAGGCAACCTAACAGGGGAAAAAAAAAAGTCCTTGTTTGTGTCCAGTGATAGGAACAACCGTAATTAATGAAAATAATATATAAACACAGCTGGATAAAGATGTTCATGCTGTGTAGTTGATGTGGTAGTTTATTCATTACTGGCACTGAAACATATGCCATTTCTCTTTGACTTTACACTGGCCCCTTTTGAGCATGTGAAACTTGACCTACCAGTCTGTATAACAAAGCTCTGCCATGCAAGACAACTCACTGGCACTGACCTGGCACGTAGCTGTGAGACGAGTGACCTGAGACAGAAATCAAACACAGCAGATTCTTCCTGGGTGACCGGAGACAAGGAATGTGTTGGAAATGATGTGAGAAAAGCCTACAATGTCCTAAAATGGTCAGTAATAGTCCCTCCCTTTCTGGGAGCAATGCAGGAAGACAGATGAGGAGGAAAGAGTATTTTACATTAATCAAAAAGATCTGGCTTTTTCTATCACTTCATAGAAGGAGGCACAGAGAAAAGTGTGGTAGGAATCAAGTAAACATGGATATGGGCTTTGGGTCTCTTAGTAGACGTAGCAGTAGCAATCTTTGCCAAAGTACCACAAAGTCCATAGCATGCTTTTGCTAGCAAATAATATGTCTTTCCTTTTCCCTTCTTCTATTCCACCCCAGAATGTAATTTCAGTTCAAACACCACATTCTGCTCTCATCTGAAAAAAAATAAAAAAGTTAAGTACGGCACTGGCTTCAAGTGGCATCTGCAAATGGAAAAACTGGATTGAAATATTTCTCCTGTAAACCACAATGGGGCTTGGTGCCCGGAAACCCTGGAAATCTCAAGTGAATGATTGTTGTTCACTGCTGACCACCATTAAAGTCTGACATCAGCAGATCAGACAAAATGTCTAAATACTATCAAGTGCGTAGTAAAACCATGATAGCTAACAGAACTGTGTGAATTTCAGTGGATGCAAATTTTTTTTTTATGGTTCCAAATGACAGAAGCTGGCTCTTCCACTCAAGCTCTATGGATGTGCTCGTTCAACTCTGGAAATCCATTTTTAAGTAACACTTTATCAGGCAAGTGCACAACACTGATGCAGAGAGCAGAGGTGGTAAAGCTGGGGAATGTAGCAGATTTCCACCTTTACCAATGGAATCAAAGGCCTATGCTGATGAATGAATGCCATCATTACAGCAATGAGCATAAGGGTCATTTGCCCTTTACAGAAGAAAATAATATTAGTCTGAATGAGCTTCTTTAGCACTTTCAGTTCATGATTTGATCTACTCTTAAAAGTTTATTTAGCATTACTGAGCAGAACAGAGGTATGAAAAGAAATCACACTTTAAACCAGAATATGCAGATATAGCTCCTCAAAGAATAGACTTTATTCTGCACCAAAAGAGGAACAGTTTTCTAATGGAATCTGTATTTCCACTTCAGAAACATGTTGGTATGAGTGGGCATAGCTGTATAGGCAGACCACTGTAGGTGCAGACAATCCCTGTAAAACAAATTAAGTATTTAAGCACAGAGTCTAAGAAGATTACTGAATGTTTGCAAACTAATGTGAGGTCTCCAAATGAAAGAAATGCTGCAAGATTAATGACTGCTAAAAATAGAATATTTGGCTAATTCAGTTAGCTGAAAAATCTTTTGTGATTTTATTATGTCTAAAATCATCTATAATCTTCTAAAGACTCAGCATGGTGGATTTGTAGTATCAAGCTAAAAAGCAGAGGGAGGAGAAATGCCAGTAACACTCAGCACAGAGACTCCTCAGATTAGCTGTATATGCCTATCAGAGGTGTCTCCTATATACAAACCTGGGATATATGTCCCAAGGGCCTCTCAGCCTCCAGGTCCCTTCTATGAATTAGTACAAAACAGCATCATAATGTTGCTGTATCTATTCCATGGTTACTGTGGATATAGTAGATATTAATGCAAGATGTGTTTTAATTAACTAGCAGTTTTAGATACTCAGAATGACTGAAGTTCACTTTTCACTAACAAGGATCTGTATCATGTTAAGTATAAATTAGCTCTATTTTGAGCTCAGAAGTCGTGCATGAGACTGTTGCTGTCCTGATTAAAAAAAATAAAAAAAGGAAAAAGAAATTACATTTCTGCCAGAAAAAGAAAGAATAAATAAGTGTCATCTCCTGACAAACATAAAAGCAGAGGAGGAAACACATATGTGATTTGGAAACAGGATTACTCATAGATTCAGAAATAATAAATCCAATTACCTTGCTTGATTCATCAATAAATGTGAAAGTAGTATTTGTTTTATTACCAAATTAAGTTATTCTGTGGAAGTAATCCACTTAAAATAATTGTTTCCTAGCATCAAAGAAAGTAATCAGTAAAAAGGAACATAAAATGTCTTTCTACTGCTTTCTGTAAAAGGCTTTTTCACAATTTTTTGAGCACCAGATTATTCCATTATAAACAGTGGCTGAGAAATTCAAGGAATCCAGATAAGTAAATGCTGCTTTTATAACATCTTTCACTCCAACTACTTGGCACAGTGGTTTAAAAGCAAAAGTTCTCACACCCTAGATTTGGAATTAAATGGTCTTTTGAATGGGAACTTCACAAGTCAGCTACTGTTGAATTTTCTGTCTTCAGTGAAGCAATGTTGGTGAAACCTTTGACTGCTAGGGCTGAAGTATTCTCAAGAGCATCTGCTGTTCACAGGACATTACTCTCTGTGTGCAGAGTACAAAAATATTGGGAACACTGGTTCACCAATATTGACACAAGAAATACAGGTTCACCTATCTCAGGATTAATAGTTTCAGTAGAGATAGAGGGAGATGAAAAAGCCTACAACAAGCAGTGCATTGTGGCTAAAACGTGTTCCTGCAATGTTATGACTTATGTGAGTGGAACTTGCAAATGTAATACATGGAGTAAAACAGGGAGGAAAAATAATTAAAATCCTAATCTTTCTTTTTCTGTCTCCTTTCAGCAAGGCAGCCATATAGTCTACAGTCTTTGAGCTCCCAGACAGCAAGGCATCTAGAATACTATCTCATATTCAGTTTGGTATGCCAAAGAATTAAACATCCCCCTCCTTTTTGAAAAGGAAATCATAAATCCCACCAATGCAGACAAGGCTTTTATTTGCCATCAAAGATCTGATTCATCTCATACAGAGTGAGATCCAAAACTTGGATTAGAGAGATTATGTGGCAGTGTTCACTCTGTTCTAGTAAGACTGAAAGGGTTTTCATCCACCTGCTAGCGGAGCCTCCACTGTGTTTCTTTGGGAAGAGGCAAACCGACTTACATCGTCATGCTAGACATGCCAGCATAGAGTTTAAGACAAAGCTGTGACTCACTGATGATCATTTTTAAATAAAAATTGTCTAACTTTGGACAAGTCACAGTCTGAAGCAGTCTTCTGATAATGTAACTATCAAGCAAATGACCGATTTTAAACTGGAACTAAAAGTATTGCTTTATGTCATTGTTCATGGAAAGCACCGTCATGTAAGAACATGGTTCCATGAGCCAGAGATTCCTTTCCCCCCCTGTATCCTATGCTCCTAAATCGCTAGGAGCTGAAGCATTGTACCAGACCACAGTTCTCTAATGAAAGCAGCCATTAACCTTTGAGATATGTAGGCTGTTCAGCTTTATATTATTGCATATATTCAAGGTAGAGTCTAGCCTAATAATGGATGAGCCACGGAGTTCTTTGGAGTTAATTATTTCAGCACAGCAATCTATTTCTGGGTGTCACTAATACTAATGTGCAGGTTGTATGTACTTATCTAGGACCATATTTTTAGCTGGCAGAGACCCATCTGAAGGCATTGTTGGCTGTCTAGAGTTGGAACAAAATGTCAAACCAACCAGTATCTAAAAATATTAATATAATTGCATACAGAAAAGTGGTAACTATGTAAGTAAACACAAACGGATGTCAGTTTCAACTTGTGAAATGCATTAATTTATTTTTGCTTGTAATAGGCATCAATCATTTTATTTTTTTAAGATCTAATATCCAAATATTTTTACATACCCCAGTGAAATATTTTTGCTTAACTTTAAACACATTATGAAATAATGCATTTCTAATGCTTACCCCAAAAAAAACCCACAAACCCAGCAACGTAACTCATTCACATATTGACAAAACATTCACATATCCTTTAATAATTATATCTAAAAATACTAAATTCAAAATTCTCATTAAATACTCATGTGTTATCATGATGATCAGAATTGTCATTATAAACATTATAAAATTATATATAACTACATTCTGCTTATGAAATAGTTTAATCCAGCAGTTTCATTTAATGGTACTCATTCTCAAATTAAATTGCTGTACTGGAAATTTTGGGGAACCTGAACTCAGTGAATGACAGTTTAGATCATAATAACTGACGATGTATCAGAACAAAAACCTAGGATAGTCAATCGGAGAGAAAACCAGCAGTGATCAAAATAAATTGAGAACAAAACTCATAAATTAAATCAAATACCATTAGGGTCCTCTGAAGTCTGCAGCATAACACTACAGGCTAATTTCAGGGAGAAAAATCAGAGAAAGAATTCTGCAGTGATCCTAAATAAAGTACACTGTGAGGACAAGGATTAACTGCAGTGCATTACATGAAAAGTTATTCTATTTTTATCATCTGGATTCTATGACTCCATAGTTTTCAGTTCCACTATAACAGCATTTGGGGTATTTTTTTCTTCTTCGTCACATACACATGATTTTTCACTGAGAATTCATCTGAATAACAGATCAAAAGCACTTCTGGAGTGTGAACACACCAAGACCATATGACCAGAGGGAGCATTTAACCTCGTAAAATTCTGAATTCTGAAATCCACCATTATTTCCTCATGTGAAGTCCATCACTCTTAATTTTTAAGTTGTGTTATGGACACAATTCAGTGCTGAGGAGACTGCAACAAGAAACTGAAACTAGGGAGTGGAGACTTGGCTTCCCTAACATTTGAGGGCTTGGGCTGGATGCATCTGTGCTAAGGAGGCTAGAATCTGTAGTCCTAGATCCTCTGTGCCTCACTTGGAGGGGAACTCCAAACTGGGGAATGACCCAGGCTGCTCTGCAACTTTGCCATTCCCTTATTTTCTCAAAAAAACAGGAAATATCCTTGTGACTGAGGCGGGCACCATTGCATGTTGCAGTTTGTGTTCAGGGAAGGAAACCAAGAGGCAAAAACCCAAAGGCAGAGCCTCTGTGACAGGGCAAATGTTGAACCAAATAATTAGAAGTGCTTTGAGCAGAAAAGTCTAGCCCCTTTCCACCATATTATTAAAATCTGGAATCCCCTACAAAGGTTGATAATACATTTATTAATATTTCCATTACTTGGAGTTCTGCTAAGCCACTCTTATTCCACATACATAGCCAAATCCAAACAGGGTGTGTGATATTAAGAGATACTTGGGCTTCCTCAGCTCTAGCTATTCATTTCACTGAACTAGGCAGAACAGAGCAACTATGAAATAAAATATCAGATTTATGTTTAAAAGGAGAGAAACTATCAAGGCAGACTCAAAATGCACAAACATTTTTTATTAAATAGCAGTTTACAAAACCCTGGGTGATATATCGAGTAATAAGTTTTATTGCCAAAGGCTAAATTCTGGGTGCATTCATCAGTTCAGACTTCATTATTTCTGAAGTAGTTTGTATAACAGACAAAAAAACCTGCCATTGCCGTCTGAACATGGCCCCCCATGAAGGTAGAACTCATGCCCAGAAGACATCAGAAACCTTAGAACCTCAGTGCTTTCAGAAATCAACATGGAAGTTGTCTTTTACACTCAGTCTTTCCTCAGAAACTCACACAGAGCAATTTTGTATTTCCACCAGCATGTAAAGAAGAGATCCCTTTCTGTCTATGAGGAACAGCTGTAGGTCTACAGATTTTGGGTTTCATTTGGTAGAGCACAGCCATTGTATCCTCTCTGCTAAAAGGTGGTGAGCTGGGTTTTGATGTGCTGTTGTTAAGTAGCATAGCTCCATTTGCACTTCTTGGAGGTCTGGAATGGTGTCTCTGTCTGGGTTTGTCCTTTTGCTAGCTGAGCTCAGTGAACTTAGGTTCATACAGAGAGCATAGGCTTTGAAGTTATCAGAGGCAGGTGTCAATGTTATCATCAATAGCACTTCTGACACCTGACTTCAACCGGGATTCTAACTGCATTTTTTGCCAATACACAATCCTTTAACTTCCTCTAACTTAGCATAATTGCATTACAAGAATTTCAATGAGTTCTTTGAACCGAGGTACAATTAACATCCTTTCAAAGGACGTTCTCACCCAGAGTTTACCCTAGGTAAACTTCCTTTCTGAAAAAAAAGAGCCTGTTTAAGTGTAAATCAGCTTCTTCACTTCTGGAAATTGTTTCCAGCTCTTCTCAAATACACTTTCACACCAAAAGTGATCTGCAAGGCTTTGCATGCTATAAGGTACATTTTCAGCTAGAAAGCAGACAAACAATGAAGTTAATTTTAAAGATGTAGCTGATTATCAGAAAATGAGTCTCTGCTGTAGATTACTAGAACACAAGTTCAAGTAAAAGCTAGTGATAATGGATTGCTAGTTAAAATATATCAGTGATCTTCCACTTTTAATCTAATTTTTAAAGTGTCTTGCAAACTTTGGCTGATTGGAAACTGAACGGCAGCTGTTGGAGACAGATGAAAACCAGCCTGAACAAAGCAAAGACCATTGACAGGTAAAGAGGAAACCTCAGCCTCCATAGCTGTCATTTTAACATCTCTATATAGCACTAAAATGCATGTTTAGAAAAATCCAAGTGTCTTAATCACTACACATGTCATTTAGGATATCATCTGACATTACCTAATCATGCACATCCTCTTCACTTCCTTAAGCCAGGCACTGCAACTGAATGGGAAAAGTTAAGAACCCTGTTCTAAAAAGATTTTAAAATGACGATGTTTAATTTCATCACCATTTTTAGGAACAGAAAACCTTCACAAGCCTTTTAAATAACAATCTGTGGCCCTGTGGTAACAGGCAGGCAAGTGTAGGTGAAGGTACTGTGCTATAAGAAGCTTGGAAATGTCATAACAGATTCTTTCCTTTCCTTTGCATCTAATCATGTTGCGCTCAAGCCATGTAATTTCTAGAGGCAGCCCATTTGTGTGCTGTGAACAATTATGAGTTTACACATCATAAACTCTTTGTTAGAATTTGGATAGAAAACTAAGAGTTTTAATGGTGAAGTTGTGTCTCATTTCTCTAAACACACACACAAAAGGGCTTGAACTACTGCCTCTTTTTTTTTCTTGGATTATCAAGGATTAACTTAATGATTTCTGTGGAAAAAAAAAACTCATAAAAGGAAAGAGAGAGGGAGAGGATAATTTTGGTCCTATTTAAACAAAAGAAATCAAAGCTAATAACTAAGTAGATGTGATGAAATTGCAATTTCCGCAGCTTACAGGTTCAGTTCAGGTTGAGTTTGTTCTGAGCCAAATGTTCAGTCTTTAGATGTCTTTAAGTTGTAGATCTAATAAGCTTCATCTCTTTTCCTGAAATATCTGATGCTGTGACTAAAATGCAATATCCTTCATCACAGGATTTTTGGTCAGGAAAACATTGTTCACGGTTAACACATTTGGCTCCCTGAAAATATCACGTAACTGTCACGACAGGGTCACACGTTTATTCCTGGACATCAAGGGAATCTGGGTGCTACTGGATAATCCATTTTAGGGTTCGGAACCTGGAATAAGAAATCTTAATGATGTTTTAACTTCTGGGTTTAGTGGTTTATGCTACATATTTTGATATTTTTTGTTTAAGTCCAAAGCAGTGAAAATGCTTATAAAGTTCATCCTACATCTGGCAAATACATGGTGGAGAAGATCTAAATCTGTGTTCTGGAACTAATACTTTCAAAATGGAGTCAAAGGAGGATTTAATCAAGTAGAGTTAATAAATTCACGAAGCCCTTATGATCACTATGGTCATGCTTTTAGAAAAGATCACAAATCTCAAAGACAGCTGCTCTCAAAAAACCCCAGAAAAAACTAATAAAGCAGAATAACCTTAAGCTCCCAGAAACTTGTTCCTTGCTGTGCCAGTCCAGATTGTGTCTGGGGTGAGGAGATAAAAAGCACTGGATTCACACTGCTCCAAAATTGAAGGAGAGAAGGGGTGAATCAGGCCATTAAATTTGTAATCAGATTGTTGACTGTCCGTAGTGGTTTTAGTTCTGCTTTGTTTTAAAATAACTCGGATTTTACTTAAAAATGAGAGCATATAACTCAAACACCCTCACAGCCCTGAAGAGCTGTTTGAAAAAGGTTGAATTCTCACATGATCAGATAATTTCTTACAAATTTGTATTCAAATTAATTGATTACAAAATCCACAGGGGAACAGGCATGGGAGAGAGTTCAACCAGCAAGCATGTCCACTGAGATCAAGGTGTTCTAACTTGTTGCATTAGGGGTTTTTTTGGTTGGACTTTTTTTGGTTTTATTTGTTTATTTGTTTTTCACTTCTGCTGTCAGATCACACCTTTGGGTGTTTCCTTCCTTCCCAAAACAAACAAAAAATAAATAAAAAAACAAACAACTATCCTTTCTCAGAATTTATTTAGTCACTAGGTTCAAATTTTCAAATAAAAGGGAATGTTCATCAAAACCAAATATGTGTTCATTTACCTTTGCTCATGCTTCTTTTCATTCTCATTTCTTTGTCACACAGACATTTAAAATAATAATAATACATAGATATGTTTGCATATGCATACATGCATGAATTCAGATACTAAGTTAAAAAGTTTTTCTCTTTGCATATATAACTTACATAATTGCCCAAATAAACATCAATAACAAAGAAGTTAGCAAGTCCTTGTTGGGAATAACCTTAAACAACACTGCTTTAATCATTTGGCGATCAACCTTGGATCGGAGACAGGGAACATTATGTATTTCCCCCACAGCTATGCAGTCATTTGTCATGTACATTATGAGTATATGGAAAGGACATTCTTTAAACAAAGGCAGCAAGAAATAAAGTCATCTTCAATCACTGTCATGAATATTCTGTTTAATTGCTGGTGGCTTTTATTTCACAGCATTGCAATGCCCAGTGTGCTGTCTTGCAGCCAGGCTTTGCAACAGATCAAAAGCTATGGTGGGCTCTCACCCTTCTCTAGAGGCCCAGAAATGAAAGCAGAACCTGCCAGTTCAGACCCATCTGCTGTGGGATGATGATGGTGCTGCAGGAGGAAACAGCCTTCTGAGAAGGCAGAAGACAAATACCCTTCCCACTCACTCTCCCTTGATCGAAATGACACATTGCTACATCTTTTTCTTGTACATGACTTTTACAATCACAGCTCATTATCCTTGACCTGTCCTCAAGGCAGTACATTCTGCCTAAAATAAAGGCTGAATAGACTTTTTGCCTGCCGTTCCCACAGAAAACTTCTGTTTGTCCTGTCAGAAGCCATATATTTTTTAAAAATACCTACATTGGCAATCCCTAGAGACCTTGGCTGTATCAGCAGGGTTCTCGTCTTTTAACTGAAATAGCCCCACAAACAAGAAGTAAATATATCACCCATAACTGCCTCTACTCTTCTCCTCTGTTTGACATCCAAAAGAGGAGATCCAAATAGAGTGTGAGGCTGGTTGTCCATGGAGAAAACTGTAATTCTGTCCTAATGAGGAAAACAGACAATTCTGGAGGGAATCCAAACTAGGGGAAGCAGGAAAGACCATGCTGATGTTGGTTGCCACATGCTATAGTCTTCCCATTTTAGAAAACTCCACATTCCTTTGAAGTGCCCACAGAAATAGCTGTGGGTTTGTGGGTTGGTGCTTGTTAAATGTTAACTACTTAATGCCACAGAGCCTGTCATCTGTTTGAGGAAAATACTGCAAAAGAAGCAGGGTAAGTCTTGAAAAGCTGTCTGTCCAAAACTTAGTGAACATAAATAATGTATTTCTTCCTGCTCTCCGTCTGCTTTAACACAGCAGCAGAATAGCAGCCTTGCCATTGCTGCTGAGTGCAGCTAATGGTCTTTTTTGTCTAAATTACAGTTCGTCCCTCTGAAAGTGAGTTTGCTGCCAAGTGCGGTTTCACAAAACGCTGAGTCAGAGGAGCTGGGGGAGGGACCAACAGCAGCAACGGGGGCTGGCAACCCGCCCATAACATTAAAGGCACTTCTAAAGGAAGGTTAGGAAAAAATAATTTTTCTGGGCCAAAGGAGGAAAACTGGAAGGCAAATAAACTGTAAGGAAGGGTAAGTTACAGTGTATTATTTCCCAGAAGGGAATATCATACTATAGTGGTTTGATGACATATAGAGTAATGCCTTAATATTTACGAGTAGATCCCTTAAAATATTCATATGCTTCCTATTGGACTAAGGGTTCACATGTAGTCAGGTCACCGTATATCAGCACAGTGGTCTGCCCCAGGAAATTCAAGGCAATTTGCCCTAGTTCAGCTTTCCAGAAGAGAGACTTAAGTAAGCCAGCTCACTCTATATTTGCCGGAGGACATGCACATTTGCAGCTATTGTACTTCAATTGATAAGCTGTGCCTTGTTAATTCACACGGTATCCAGTGCACATGAAGTCTGAATGCTCATGAAGGTGTTAGCCAGCTTTCTGACTTCCTGCTGGGGTAAGTTTTGCCACCTCACCTACCTGAGCTTGCTCTCAGCACTACCAGCTAGCCACCATCTCTGAAAGACAGAAGTTGACAGGGCCGAGCAGCCACTAATGACAGTGATGAGAAGAGATGAAATACCATTTGTTTTTTACATTTCATGTCTGGAAATGGGAACAGGAAAAAGAGCAGGAAAAAAATAAAGTGAGATGGTGTTAAAAGTAGTTTAAGCAACTTCCAATTTCTGTGGCCACTTGTCCCTGCTTCATGTCACATCCACTGTTATATCTGCACATCATAAGTGGGAGGACTACATGAAGGATCTCATGCATTTGAAAATTAACTCCCACCAAAATGGCTTCTTTTCCTCACGGAAAAGTAATTTAGCTCTATTTACAAACTCTGGGGCCAGTGTAACAAAGAGGACAAGAACAAGTGGCTGCAGGGCTGTTCCAGTCAACACAACAATGGAAAAATGTCCGTGTAACCACAACCACCTTCTTAATTTTCAATGTCTTTTCCTGCTCCAAGCTCTAATTCCAGCCCCCTGGGATCTGATCTTGTTTCCACTTAAATAAACTGTAGATTTGCCATTAACCTTGATAGGAGTAAAATTGATTCTTTACATATAAAGGATATGATTTTCCACATTTCTTCCAGGGTAGCATGAAGGAGTACATTGTCATTACTGAGTCCAGTCCTCTGCCCTGTCTGCTTTGTAGCAGGCACTTGGTCCCCAAGGAATCAGAGACCAGACCCCACAAGCCTGCCCATACCCCATAGAAGGGCTGCCAAGCCCACAGCATGGGAGAGCAAAGATTTAGCAAACTGCAGCTGGTACCACAGAAGGAAACATTACTGTTCTGCAGTACGGCCCTTTCATTAGGGCAGGTGTGTCCCGTGTGCAGGGTGGGTTCCCGCAGCAGCTACTGTCAACTGAAGGCTGTTCTGCTTTGCCCAAATCCCTCCACAAAAGAAGGGCCACAGAAGGAAAAGCAAAGCCACATCAGCAATACCCAGAAGTAGCCTTCCAGTTGCACTGAAACCTCGTGTAGGCTACCAAGTTCAAAGCCGATAAATACAAGCTTGCTTGCAGCTTTGACATGGGCAGAAAGCTGTAGCCAAAAGGACTGGAGCCTGGCTTAACCCTGCAGCCTCCCATAACTGCTGAGCAAGTTACTTGCCCAGGACAATGACAAAGTTACTTGCCCTGTCAAAGGGTTTAGAGGTTTCAGACATGGTCTGCTCTTTCTCTTTTTTTTTTTGTCTTTTTTTTTCTCTCTCTTTTTTTTTTTTCTCTCCTTTCTCATACTTTGAAATGATTGTTGATGCAGACAAGCAATACAAAGGGGAAATGGACCTCCTTATGTTCCCTTGTAACCACAAACTTTATTTGTGGAAAACAATCAGCAACACTAACCTGGAGAGGTACTTTGAGATGCCAGTAATAGATTGGTACAATGAAAGTGTTCAGCTCTGATGTTAATGGGTTCCTTTTGGAGCCAGTTTTACAAAGAAATAATAACAAGAATAATTTATGTAACTGTTTTCCATATCATACCTTTTATTTCAGAGTTGTTAGGTTTTGGTTCAGCTGGTTTTTTTCAGCAGATAGATTTGTGGCATTTAGCTGACTCTTGGCCCAGATTTTTACTTGTAAGGAATGTCACAATCTAAGAGCCTACATTTATTCATTCTTGGTTTATTTATTTTCTCTAAGGAAACATTTTGCATATCAATGAAAAATACAAGGGTGTTTTCCTCAAACCATTTATTAGGGTAACTGCTAAGCAAAGCTGCCCACAGTGTGCTGAGGAAGCAAATGATACAGACATCCTTGGGCATTCAAATATCAGACTGGACCTTTGTGTACTGAAGGAGCAACCTGTGTGCTTCTGCTGATGGCTCAGTTCTGTTTTACATGTACTGTGTATTACTACATTTTATTGTTGTTCATAGAAGCTCACTTATACATTCCCTTTCATTCTTTAATATTTTCCAGATGAAAATCTGCCCAAAGCTTTTTATGTACTGATAGATGTTCTCCTCTTCTTTCTTTTGCTTTATGTTTTTATTTTAGTTTTTCCTAAGAAAACTAGACAAAACTGATAAGATGGGGTATATAAGGACAACAGAATTGCAAACATCTAGAGAGAGAAATGGGACTATTTCTCAAGAAGGCAATGCAAGTTTGTACAAACACCAACCAAAGTTGCCTGGACTGCACGGAGAGTCCCTCCAAGATGTAACTGCTTACTAAGCTACTTTCTCTGCTTATAGCTTGTTTACTTCTCTTGCATGTGCATTTTCAAGCATTCTTCCAGATGTCTTCCTCATGGCCTATCACCATAGAAAGGTAACAAGGTGCAGGGTCTCCAAAGTGAACAGGCAGATTTGTGCTGCTTCACAGTTGTCAATTTTGTTTGGACTGTGTTTTCCATTTCTGTCCAATTTTCTGCCTGTAGCTGTTGAAACAGTTCAGAGGACCTGACAACTGTATGCTCCTCTGCTAACAGGGGGCAAGTGGTAAGAGGAAAACACCTATTTTTCTACTTCCAAGACTGGAAGGCATATTGATAAACGTGCAGCACACTGCTACAGAAATCAGTAACATATGAACTTTAAATCTCTTTGCTGTCTTGCTTTTTCTAGAAGTGTTAAGGAAGTAGCAATATGAGACCTGGCGTATGCAGTTACGGCCTGCTAATAGCCAATTTAACAGGTTAAATGAGCATAAATAAATGTAGGATTGTATGTTTCACAAGATTTAATTTTATGGTCATTTCTGTACTCATCGATTTTCCCTTTTTCTTTCCTTGAAGAGCACCCATAAAGGGAAACCCTACAGGCTCAGATTCTTCTCATCCTCATGAGGATGCATAAGGACCATTAACTGCTGTAAGCCTCTACATTTTTAGCTTTAAAGGAAAACAGGAATAGAATACCAATGTAAAGGTATGGGCACTATTCAGAGCAGCTGCCTCTGGGCATAGCATCTCTCCCTCTCTGCAATGAGTTCCCTCATTAGCCCAATGAAGGAAGGGTGAGGTTGAGAGGAATGAGGCTGACAGATGGCGCTTTATTGACTGGTGGGGGTGTCTCCTATGGGCTCACTTGGAGGCTGGTGAGGATGGTGAGTGCTGCTGCTGCCTCAAAGGCACTTGAACATAGAAGTATTAGAGTTTTGCCTTATCCCCATTGTGGGCTGGTTGGCACTTCTAATAATTTTCAGATAATGGGGAAGGAACACAAAAGATCCATTTTGAAAAGTAAATGTGAAATTTTAGTCACAAGGGAGGATTTGAGTAATTGCATATTTGTAAATTTTTAAATGGTTGGGCCTCATGCAGTGTCAGAGACCATACATCCTATGGCATCCCATGACTGCCCAATACCGGCAAAAGTGGTTTGGTTTTGTTCTTTGTTTCTGTGGGTTTTTTTTTAATAAGTCAAGATTTTCCCTGGACTGACAAATCTATGGGTTTGGTTTGCATCTTAGTAATGCAGATTAATGATTACTGATACCAGCTGACTTCAGTTTACCCTAAGTCTAATATATTTGAAATCTGATTTTCTTTTTGAAAAGGATAGGTTCTTAAATCCCATGGTGCCTTCTAAATATTTGAGCATAGATTATTTCTGCTGGAATCATAGAATTGTTTAGATTATATAATTGTGTATTCTTGGGTCAGCTCCTAGAGTTCCATAATCTTGTTTGGATAGTGCACTGAGTTTGTTAGTAAAAACCAGCATTTTTATAGCTGGCTCTGCTCTGGAGCATTCCAAAATTGGATATTTACAGGTTGAAGAGAGTTTGATGGTGTTCCAGTAACAACTAGGACAACCTCTAGACATAAACCTTATTTCACCGACTGAGCCACCTGCATGTAATATTTTTGTATTAACTTTGAAGCCAGTAGACAATATATTTTAGGTAATGAGTCATTAAATGTACTACTTTTTTGGATTAAGTGTTATTCATTCCTCATTTTTATGTTAGAGTTGCCCCATTGATCTTAAGTATGAGGTTAAGGTATACTAGGGCCAGATTGACTCTTGACATTGCAAGATACTTAAAAAAGCCTTGTAACAACAGCTGAGAATTTCCATGCAACTTCTTTCATGCACTATTCTTGTATAGTAAGAGTGAGGCTAATATAGCAACTTCCTTCAGTGATTCATAGGTGTGGTAGCTGCCCCATGGCACTGCTGCAAGTTGACAGAGCAGAGCAGACTTGCTTCTCCACCTTTGCCCCCAGGGTCTGATTTCCCCTATGCCTCCTAAAAATGGAGCATTTTATCTGTGAAATCAAACTGGCCGTAAAGTGCAGCAAGGAAATAAAAGGGTGATAGGATATCATTTTTTTATTGTTGGACAGCTACATTTATTGCTGTGTTTCAGTGTGGCTATGAGGAGTGTTAGTCAGAAGTCTGGTGCTCTAGACATGGCACTACCAAGTGCATTCATCACACCTCTGAATCGGCAGAGAAAGCTCCAGTTCAGAGGTATTAAACAACCTTCAGACCCAGTGTCAATTTAAAATTAATGAGCCAAAATCATCAGCATGCTCTGGCTGTTCTGCACTGGCCCAGCTGTAGAAACATGTAAGACTGGTCTGATGGGTCAGACAAACACCATTTGAGGAGGTTTTATATTTCTAAGGAAGAGTAAGAGGAGCTGGAAAACCTGACCCAGGCTGTTCCTAACTCCCTTTCTACGCCATGATAGTATTTAATTGCTAATGTTTCCAGAGATATTGAAAGATGTAATAATATGGAAAACAGGCAAATTAAAAGATCTAGATTGTTCTCTACCTTAGTCTGCTAATATTGATTATACTTTATAAAGCATGTAATTAAGTTTCTGAGCACTGCAGTAAAATACACTGACAAGCTTTCAAGTACTGATCAAAAAGCATGCATTAGAGTGACAAGACTATTCTTGGATTTTGAAGGAATTTGACCATATAGTTGCCTTCATCTCAATAAAGAGAAGAAAATATGACTTGCCATATCCACAAAAACATTCAGGAGCCAGCGCTCCATAAAAATCAATGGGAGATAAGTATTTACATGGCTTTGTGGATTCAGCTGGTGTGTAAATGACAGAAGTCTCTACCTCTTCTGGACTGCTTATTACAAGTGGAAGACAGCATTGATTGCAGAATCTGTAAATTATCAGGGGAGCAAGAGGAAAACCTTGCCATAGAGAGATTTCTGGTATCCACAACACAAGGGTTATAATGTCTCCTAAGCAGCGTAGTGGGGATTTTGAAACAATTTACCCTGATATTCAAAAAGCAGTGTGTGCTTTCAGTGGCAAAGCCTTCATCATCTGATTCTTCAGGTCATTCTAAGGACCATATAGAAAATACACACATCAATATGTGAAGCAATGGTTTGAGGCAAAAGTAGGTGCTCTGGACAATTGAAACCTTTAGAAAGGATTGATCTTCCCTCCCTGAAGTGCTGCCAGTTCCTGTGGATTTCAGAATGATGTTCAGATACATGATTCAGTTGCCTTTATTCTCCATAGATATATATAACTTGTCAACAACTTTATTAAAATGTTATTCACATGAAAAGGAAGAAAAAATCTCTTATTTTCCATGTTAACCTTTTATTTCATATCTGGGAATTAGCAAACTTTGCTAACTAGGTTAGGAAAGACCTCATTAAGTCAAGCCACTGAAACATCTACAGTTTAACCTGTTATGGAAAAGAAGGATAAAATGCATTCACAAATATTATAATCATTACATTAAAAAATGGTTGTCAGACAAAATGTTATAAATAGAAAATAGTGAGCTGTAAGTTTAAGAAAAAACTCCTTAGTAAAGGACCTGTTTCTTCCCTCCTTAGCAATACTATAAACAAAAATAATTCTGAAAATTCACACCAATATGGGATAACAAAAATCAGATTAATAAAATGCACACTCCATCAGTTCAAACAAGAGATTCCAGATGGATTAGGAATAAAAGCATTTTTGAGCAGATCTCACCCGGATTGCAGGAACATTCCTGCATCCGTAACATGCGACTATATCTGTAACATGCCCTGCTCACTTCAAAAGCTCTTGCAGTGCACTGCTACTCTTCCAGATATGAGGACAGCATCCAGCATTTGGCTAGACCATCAAAGCAGAAGCCAGAACAGCTTCCTGCTGAGCAGACCTGAATAAAATTATCCAGAGGACTTTGGTAAAAATTAGTGAGCTTCAGTAAAATTACTCAACAGACCTTGGTAAAAATTAATTGCATAGTCTAGCCTGAAGCACAAAGGAAAGCAGTACCAAATGAACTGCAGCTGAGTTTGGGTCCCATTGGAAAGAGGTAATTTTGATGCTGGTCAAAAAAATGAAAAGAAAAAAAAGAGGGGGGAATTTATTTTGTTACTGATTCCAGCAGGAAGTGAAAGCAGATCTTTCTTTTAAGTCTGTTTGTTGAGTCATACTGCTCTGAAATTTTCTTCTTTGTATTTCTGCGAATTATAGGCAGTGCCAAAGTACCTCCTTGTTTAAACAATGTTTTAGATTGCCAAAGTGGTGAGGAATGTTTGCCACATCACATGGTTTCTGTAATTCTGCATAAAGAAGGAGATGAGGCTAGTTTGATCCCTGTAGAAAGAAACTTCAGTTATATTGAATGTTCCTTGTGTTTGGTAGCACTATAATCAAAAGGTTTTGTATAATTCAACATCACTAGAATAATGGTTAATTTGAGAAAGTACAGGGATACAAACAAGAAACTGAAGAAATTAAATTCAGCAAGGCTGTGTAAGACTTTAGTGGGATTATGGAAAATACAAAACCATTCAGGCAGCAGGCTGGGTTGCCTAGAAATGGGGTAATTGTTAAATGTAGTTAAAAAAAAAGGTAATTTAAGCTTCTGGGGCCTTTATTTTTAACAGCTTGGTTATCTCTTTATTTTCCACCTTTATCAAAGTGCAGGTGAGCTCCATGTAGTATAACCAACTCACATCACTGTGTAAAGTAATATTGTTTTCTGCAGTAGGTACCCATATTTCCATGGAAAGGGATTCATTTTCCAGAAAATTATAGCCTTTGGAGAGAGAAAAGACCTATTAGGTCATAAAATCTGTTCCTCTGCCAGTACAGGATTTGTTGCATCGTCTATGTATATTCATTAGTGTTTTGTTCAAGCTGTTTTTCAACAGAAGCAAGGGGACTTCCAGTGCTGAACTAGGAAAAAAGAAACATGTCTGAGTAGATCTCACCAGACAGTTGCCCCTTATACCCCCTCTACCTTTTCAAGTGTTATAATGAGACATTTTTCACTTTAAGAAATGCATTTGTACTAGCCAAATGTTTTTTATAAGTCCATCTCAATTTAAATCAATAATTTCTTCTCTTTCAGACACCTTTTTTGTCTCATATTTAGACAGAATTGAGGTTACTGAAATTTAGGAAAAGAAAATTATTCCTTTCTGAATTTTTCCATGTCTCTGAGTATGGTAACTAGGATGTAGAGGCTGACAGGTGAAAATTTTGAAGAATAAGCCATGTTCTATATATTAACGTGATGTAACATTTCACCTGCCTGTGTCTTATCTGAATTTCAGACAAATCTGCATTATGGAAATTTATCTCCACTTTTGAAGAGGTCTTAACCTATGCACTAAATCAAATGAGAAATTGCATGTCATTAAAATCAAGCCCAAATAAGGCCTTAAGGTCAAGCATGTGTTAGACTTTTTTGAAATTTCTTTAATGAACTTGATAAGTCAAGAAAAATATCAAGATATGTACAGTTTCTTTTTCTCATTCATAAATGGTTTGCAGTATAAAAACCTACTAATTTGACCTAAATCCAAATTCCTTCCATTGAATTCAGCTCAGCTGTGCTAATATAGAAGGATTTATTAAGAAGCACATAATCACACAAAATCACAAAAAATATTCATGTGATTTCATAGCAGACACAAGTCTTACTTTCCAGAAGCCAAACTCAACATTATTTTTACTTTTTTGTAATTTTAGAAAAATCTTTGCATGAATTCCCAAAGGTGTTTGGGGGTTTACTTTATTATTGTACCTACATTTTTGGAGGATGATAAAATTAATATGGTCTGACTGATCCAGTGATAATCAAAATCCCTGTGTCCACACTGGCCACTCAAATCATCTTAGTGCTTTTACAGACTGATAAAAGGGGTGGAAAAGTGCTCAGATAATTTCCTTGGCTCTTTTTTCACAGGACTAATTGCTTAGTTTTGTAAGCCAAGTCATTGTGTGGTTTGGCCACTCTGTGTTGACCAGTTCTTGCATTTTAGCACCTTTCTAGAAAAAACATGCATTAGGGCAATCCCCTGAAAGGCTGTTGATTTTTTTTTTTTCTGGTGAAAGAAGGCTAGAACCTACTGCTATCATTTGCCACTCTACTGTCACTTGGCTTTGAGAAAAATAAACGTTAGCAATATCAGCCTGACTTCACCAATCAAATATTGGTGAATAAAGCTGTTGAAGAATCTTTTTGGTGAAATTTGTCTGTGGCCATCTAGAATGACAGGCAGAAAAGAGACTTCACCTGCCTGTGCTCACATATAGGAGCACACTGTACCTCAGGAGTATACATGAACTTTCAGCAAGTTATTAGAAAAGTTGCAGTGTTTATAAAGCAGAGATGCTTCTAGATGGTAGCATTTGTCAGCCTCACTGGTGTTGTAATCAACAAAATTGCTTGGCCTGGAGCTGCCTGAGTATAAACAGGAAGGCGGGACTGACAAGGTCTTTTCAAAAACCTCTGCTATGAAACATATATTCCTGATTATTGAAAAATCGGATCTGTCAAACCTTTGGCTTCCTACATGTCTGTATTCCCCTGGGCTTCCAAGGGCAGGTTTCCAGCCAAGGTGATGAAGATTGAAGATGGTTGATTGTCTTCACAATAGCTGGTGGATAGACACTCTGCTGAGGCCTGACTGTCACATTATTTTTATAGGCTCTGACAACAGCACAGTCAAGTTTATGAAACAGATGATTCATCCTATGTATAGCTTTTTATGCGTCTGAGATCCATATTCATATGTATTAAAAACATGGTGGGCACTGTTGTCGCAGAATATGCCTGCATAAAGAGGGACAGTAATTCTTCTTGAAGGGGAGGACCCAGAAAAATGAAGCAAGTCTGGCGCACTGAAATGCTGAAATGCCATTCTAATGGGATAAGCAGCCATTTAAAATTGGTGCTCCACTGTATTTTCAACTGCATTATTTTCTATGCATCTAAAAATTTATTAGCAGTATAAGGGTTTGTCTGGAAGTAATGTGCATTTATTTGTACACTTTTTTACAGAAAGAAACACGTTAAAAAGCCCCAGTAGTCTGTTCTTCGGCTGAATGATGGTCATGCGGGATTTACAATTGAATTGTAAGGACAGGAGGACAGGAAGAATGCAAGTGACAAATACAAGAGTCCTTCTGCCAGCAGGGAAGAAGAGCTGTAATGAGCAAAACTCACAACTTGATCTAATTTAGAGCCAAGCAGAGCTTCAAGAATGTGTGGGAATTAATCTTTTTATTTATCCAGAATGAAGGAAGAGAATTAAGGGTAAGCGGAATAGCAATGAAATGGAGAGATTTGTATTCCCTCCTGAAAAACATTGCATCCAAGTGCCTGGCAGCTAAAGTTCATAAGTGCAACAGCAGATTTTTAAGAAACTGGACAGACTTGCTGTTTGTTCATTTTAGATGGGGGATGGGAAAGAGGGTCTGGGTTTGACCAATAATGTGATCATTGTTGAAAACCTACAGCAGTACAAGAAATGAATGGTGAATATAGTCTTAAGGAAAAGGAAAATAAAAAAATGAAAAAGTAAGAAAAAAATAATGAGTTTTCTGGACTTAGGCCCCGACTAAGCAAAGTGTCTAGTCAGAGAGCTAAGGACTTGCAGTGTTTGGCCTCTCAGCTTGAAGAGATGTGATCAGCATGCTAGCGGTTTCAGCTTGTCTGGGTTCTTACATCTTCTAAACATCCATATGAAAAATCCACTTGTCTGTTCAAGCAATTCTGTTTAAACTTAAATAAAATTAAATATATGAATGACTCACCAAAATAATTCCACATTGGGAATCTCATAATGTCACTACTGTTCTTTGATATAAGCCAGGTCACATAGCTGGACTTAGCTTGCACATAAACTTATTCCTATAGTTTCTGGCTTTTTGCACTCACATGTAGTTTATGTTCCCTTCTCCACAAGCTTCTTTCATCTTTCATTTTGGCAGCTTGCCAATACAGTAGCCAGATCCTCTATTATATGGCAATTAATCCCTTCTTGATGGATTTGAGTCATTTTTATTTTATTGTATATAGTACGGAAATACATCACAACAAAATATAGTATAAATAGGGCATGGGTTAGTCAAGTATAAAGCCTTTTTTGTCCTCTACTACATGCATATTTATAATTTCAAATTAAAATAATCAATACCCTGCTAGAGTAACCTTTCCCATTGCATTCAAAAAGCTTTTTAATAATTTTTTCCATCATAATGCTAACAGTGCAACGAACCATGTTTTGGTTTAGAAACACAGATGAGACATAGAGATGAGATGCAGATTTACTATACTGTGTATTTCTTACTGCTAGAAATAATGGTGTAGTGGTACTATAATAGGCTGCAATCAATTTAAAAAGACAGTTGTCTCCAAGGAAGTTTCTGCATATCTGTGGCCTCTGCCCAGGGAAGAACATGTTTGCTCCTATTAGCCAAACACCAGGAGAGTTTCATGCTCCCACCAAGGCAGGGGCATATGAGTGAAACACAGTCAGAAGACATTTTAATTGGATGCCCTTAATGAGGCATCTGCTCAAAGCACATACTTAAATCCAGCTGACTTTACTCAAACTGCTCCTGTGAGGTAAACGGTGCTCAAGCACAGCTGAGCTGCAGACTTGACTTTGGCCTCCTTGGAGCACAGTCCCCCACTATGATGGAACTCACAAATAATCCACAGCGTCTGAAAGACAGAGATTTAGCCCTCTCTTTTCTTTCTTTCCTTCCACTTCCCTTCCTGCCCCTTCA
>JAWWMP010000081.1:105584046-105658541 GCA_035047865.1 Dendrocincla tyrannina | reverse complement strand
TTCCTTCCACTTCCCTTCCTGCCCCTTCATTAGACATTTACTCTCTCCCCTCCACCTCATCAACTCCAGTGCTTGGCGGTCCCCTAGGTCAGCTCCTTCAGTTTGCTTTACCAACAGAAAAAGTCTATATTCACTCTTTTCGTAGGTTATGTTCTGTCACTTTATTTAGTTGAGGTGCTGTGTTGTGCTCCAAAAATCACCAAAACCAGTACAAAATTAGTGGATGGCCAAGAGCAGCAAGGGAGAAGAGCTCGGAGGGAAGGCGGGGTGTTCACCCTCAGCACAGCTGCTCTTAGTTCCTATCAGGTTTTATTAGCCACTGTTTAAAAGCAAAGTGACTTTTGAAATTGCAACATAGTACTACCTCTTTAAACACACTTGTGTTCATAAGGACACTAGGTAAACTGATCTTAAGTCTCGTTTCAATTATAAAACCCTACAAAAGCATTTTATTGCATAACATTGTTATGATGCCTAGATTCTTCACTCAAAAGTCAAAAGGAATTAAAGCTCTGTTACACTGCAAAACTATGCAACCAATTAGAAGACATAAACTGCTCAGATAGAAATGTCTGTATGTTTAAGAATAATGATTTAGCTTTTGACCAACCTTAGAACACATCCTTGTATGTATCCTTTACTTGTTAATCTGATTTTATTTAGTTCTAAAAAGGGGCTTTGCATGCTAATTCAGATTAATCAGATCTGACTGCATGTAATTAAAAATTAGTAAGACAAAGGCAGACTGTAAATCAATTCTTAAAGAACATCTTCCTTCAACTACAAAAGATTAGACTTTATGCATCAGTTGCTCTGTAAGAAAAAACAGTTATTATTGAAGACCATGCTAACATTTTATCATTAAAAAATGAAGCACGTTTGTCTAACAAAATGAAATGATCCAGACAATAAAGCACATTTGCAGAGATCAAGAATGATAAAACCAACAGTGGAGTAAAATCCAATGCAAAAAAATATTAAAGCCCATTACTGCAATGAGCTTCTGGCAAAGGACCTCTGTGCAATAGAGGTCATATAACATTTCAGTGTTTGCACTGGATATAACTCAAGGAACTCATTCCAAGCCTACAGTGGAACAAGTATCAGTATTTTTTGTGTGGTTTGTAAACAGTGCAAACTGCACCTCAAATTGGATGAAAATTAGGAAATTTTCCTTAATTACCTTACCTTTTCTTAAAATCCATTTAATATAATTAATTAATTGAATTGTTAAAATCTATTTTGAATTTATTTGAGAAGCCCTATTCACCCAGTTTGCTTACTGCAGTTGCATAATACTATCACACCAAAATGTTTCTTCCGAAGCTTCTTTGTGATTTCTTTAGACTTATTTTTGAAAAAGAGAACATTTGAATTCTTACCAAAAAAAAAAAAATTAATTTACAAATCTCTGTAAAACAAAGAACTTTGCAGGGATAATTACATGACCTGGAGCAGACACACAACAGTTTCTTTCACAACTAAAATCATGTCCTTGGTTATTTCATGTGAAAGAAGAAAAGGAAGGCTAAAATTCAATTCTGGACACAGTAAACAGGCCTCATTCTTCCCTTTGCAAATCCCATTTGTGTTTCATAGTCTTCAGCCTACTCTAGTATGCAAGTAAGTATTCCCCTGCTCCCCCTATCTCCAGAAATATGTCAGCCCTGGCAGCAGCTATTACAACTACAGTGAGGCTATGAACATAGTGGCAAGGGAAGTCCTCCTTTGGGACCTAAATATAAACCACTGTGAACATTATTGCCCATCTAGGGTAATCTCCAGGAGTGCTGGACCTTGATGTGTTTGCTCACAGTGCTGAATCCTCAGCAAAAGAAGGATCCTACTGGTGAAGGGTAGAGGACACAGCACTCACCTCCAGCATCTGGCCCTGACTTACCACACCTGGAAAGGATGCTGTACATCCACTCAAGGGGTCAGTAGCCCCAGAAGTACAAGTAGGGAAGATAGGCAGCTACTAAATCATCCTTTGAGATCCATCAGAGTGTAGGCTTTTCCCCATAATAGGTATTTATTGATATTAAAACTCCAAGCTTTTCACAAAAAGTAGAATACAATATATTGAAATCAGTTCTGCATGACGGCAACTAGTCTTCAAAAGTCTTATTTACTTCTTTAGGGCCAGCATTTTATGATGAACACTGTCTTATCCATGACACCATCTAATTATAAATGGCTGCTATAAACATTTGACTAACAAGGGATTTCAGAATACGACACAGTTACAGCTGCACATATATTAAATATAGAGCTTAAATTTATCTCAGAATATATAAGATATCCTCTGGGAAAGCTGCACAATGCAACTATGCTTTCTATTTTTGGCAATAATTAAACTATACTATGAAGAGTTATTAGACTAAATGACACTGCAAACCCCAAATGCAAAATATCTAGCATCCCAATATGATGTTCTTACTCCTGTCTCATACTTCATTCTTTTCACTTCTACTGCAAATGAAAATTAGAGTCGATAGAAACTAAAAGGGTCTTTTTTATGCATGGACTGACATATTTAGCTCAATGAGAAAATAAAAACTGTTTACTTTTTACTGTTTAAAAGTCTAAATTCTTCCTGCTGCACAAATTTGTAAAGTAAAATTGCTCAGTACTTCTACATTTCTCATGCTTATCTTCTAAATCAACAGTGATAAAACCAGAATTTTGTAATTAATAGAGTATATAATTGGAATTTCCCTTTGTCACCCACATTAATACTGTGCAATGAAGTGCAAATTATAAAAATATAAACTATGATTCCAGCAATAGTCACCTGGAAGATAAACTTATCATGGATTGTATATCTTCTTTTAAATAATGCATCACATGCTTTTCTGAACCGCTGTATTTCCTTCTCAAGGTGATGTAAAAACTGAGCAACCTGAAGCATATTTATACAGATAAAGTGGTTTCTAATACTCCAAAGAGCACTTAATCTGCATGAATGTTCTTCGTGTTGCTATGTGCTTCTAAAGCCTGAACAAGGAGTCTAAGTGATTCTGAAAGTCTGCAGCACATTTGTTTTTTGATAAGTCAAACAAAGGCGAAAATGGAAGAAATATGTTAATTGGCCCTGGCAAGCAAGACAAGCCCTGGCAATCAGAGGCTTTCCAGCCTGAGCTTCTTATTCTCCAGCCATGTCCTTAAAACGTCTCAAATTATACTAATAATGCAAGTTATTATGCTAATATGGACTCAAAAATGTGATAAAGCTGGAAATGATGTATCCTTGATAAAAATGTTCCATTTTTATCAACCATGACTAATGTTTATTAAAATGCTGCCCTAGAAACTGAAGTAAAGGCCAGCTGGTTTACCTTAAGGGTTCTGCTATGGCAGTTTTTCAAATATTCTGTGTTTATCATTTTTTCTAGCAGTTCATCTAAATGAGAAAAAAGTGGTAAAACATTTGGCAAAAGAGCTTCAGGTTCTGACACCTTCCTCTGCTGAAAGTGAAATACATGTAGAGATGTATGAGAAATAGACATTTTTTTCAATATAAAACCAAGTGATTTTTATACAAGTTCCACTCTTTGTCCCATGTCAATTAAAATAAAAGGAAGAAACTACACCAGCAGAATTAACACGACTGATTGTTCGTGCTAACTAATGTGGGAGAACAGACTCAGTGGTGTGTTTTGTTACAGATGTCCTTCCTCTTTCAGTGTTTGAGTTGAGGACACAGAAATGTCATCCGATGAGCGGCAGGAAGACATTCTCCCACTCTCTTTGTTTGTGGGAAATGAAGAAGATGGTGGTTGGTAGGTTTTGAAGGCACTGTGGCATATATGAAATTTATTAGTCATGTAATTCATGCTGTTATGGAGGATAACTTTGAAAGATGGTCAGAATGAAGTCTATGGTCAGTAAGGTGTACTGTTTAAGTTTCATACAAAATACATACAAAATATCAACACCTTTTTATTTTTTGTTTTATTCTATGCAAAGTAAGTGTGTGGGGCCTTGTAGAACATGTAACAAATATTTAGTACAAACTACTTTTCCAGTAGCTGTGTCCCAGAACTGTATAAATATCTCCAGAAAGCAGTGCCCAAGGCTTTAAGAGTATGTGAAATGAAAAGGATACATCTGTCAGCTGGTATGTAGCGCAGGAGGCAAACTGCTGAGTGAATTGGCAAGGGAGAACAGAAAATGGTAATGAAGACAACGTTAAAGTCAATGGAAGAGATGGAAGGTAACATTTGTTGGTCTTCAGTTCAGCATGGCTCATAGCGCTGGATCATTTGGAATAGTTTATCAGTTCCTAAGACATAAAGGTACTTTCTTTACAAGTACTTGTTCCAGACATCTTCTACTGACACCTGTCCTGAGAGACAGAAACGTTTTCCAAGCTAATAAACAATTCACAAAGTGCTTGCCACAGAAGAGCAAGGAGCACTTGGGGTTCGTAAAGGGCTACAACAATAGCTGTAGGGAGAAAGAAGAAGTGAAGGAAAAATGATGAACAGCTCAGAGTTGCCATTTCTTTTTCTTGTTTATGTTTTTTGTAAGTTTATTTACTGTAATCCTAAAGCAGCATTCTAAGCTGACTCCAGCCTTAGGGTGGGGGAAAAGAGAAGTCTGCTGTAATAACTTTGGAAGGGAAAGCTGTAAGTCAAGAAAAATAAAGGCATATAAATGGATGTTTCAACCCAAACAATTTGGCTACAATAATAAATTATTTACATAAATACATTTGTGTGGGATGTGCACTAATTTCAACTGTTTAGACACCCTCTTATTGAACTGGTCCTTTGTATGCATAGGGACTGGGTGTTTTCTACTTTGACACCTTAAAATGCTAGAGGTAAAATCAGTTGAAAGTGTGACACATATCAAACTGCTCCTTCCTCACATTTGTCCCTTTACTGAAGCCATAAAACTTGGGCACGCAGCAGGGATGGAGGAGCCAGTGGTGTTTGGGGTTTTTTTCAATACTTAGGTGGAAGTGTGGTTATTTCGGCATGAATCTGGTTAGGTTTATAGGTGGAGCAGAACAGACAGATCTCCACCCTTTTTGGGTGCTCAGGAGTTGAATACTAGCTTCCAATTCAGAGGTGCAAAAGTGTTTACCCTGACATCATTAATACTGTCTTGCTATTGTTGTTTGGATGTTTTAATATGCCTCAGTGGTGTCCGAGAAATCTAAGTCTGGAGGACAATCAGTTCCCAGTAAAACCTGTGACTTTTGAAAAAATAAGCCTAAAGGTCCAGTGCCATAACAGGGCATTTTAATTGCATGGTGTAGAATTTCTTCTGCATTTTGCCACACATTGGTTCCAAAGGATACCAGACCATATGGTAAGCAATTTGCCTGTATGTGCAATTTACCATCTTTGCCCCTAACAAGTGTGGGTATCACAGTAGGAACAGACTAACAGGATTTTTGTCACTCAGTTTTTTGCCTGCTGTGAAAGGGCACCCTCCCTCACCACCAGTCTCCATCTCTGCATCCTCCAGACAGCTGAAGTGCTACATGCAGCATGTTGCCTGATCCTTGTTCATCTCTGCTATGCCACTGCTGGGTTACCTTTTGAAATGGTCTTTTCAGACAGTTGTGTTCAGCCTCCCCATTATCCCTGTCATTCCTGCCTTCAAAACGTACCATGCTACTGAGCCACAACTTCCGCAAGACCCTCACTTCTGCTCCACTAACACCTCTCACAACCAAAAGCCACTGGACTCAACACACTGCCCTACAGGCGTGCAAACACTGATTCTGCTTCCAGCAGGTTGTCATGGCCAAGGGTCCTGTCAGGTCCCAGCACACTCTTGAACTTTCTTTTTGGGAGCTTAAGGTCAGCGGATACAGGAACTGGAAGGTCCTTGTGTAACAACAAAAGATTTCATTCTCACTTCTCTTTATGTGTATCTTGCTTTCTCTTAACACTGGGAAGAAATCATTGCACCAAAGATGTTCAAAACAGCAAGAGAGATAACCTTTTCCAAGTTCACCAGTATTTTTATATCATACTTTTGCAGATATGAATTTCCCCAGATTCCCCCTTTCTTCTCCCTCTACCTTGCCATTCTGGCTGAAGCTCTGCCAAGCTACTGAATTCAACATAAGCTGGCAAACCAACACATTAATCCAACCAAGACAAAATAGTCATAAATTATTACAGGCAGTTCCAAATTCAATCTGCTGTTGTCTTGGTGACTGACTGGGAAGCACCAATAATTTTTTTGTTTCTTCTCAGGCTGCAAGATGTCATCCACAATTGTCTGTCTTCGCTCTCCCCCTTCTCCATCCTTCCTTTTCCAGCCCTTGATGTTATCTCATTCTCCCAGCTTGTTTTCTAATGATGTAGCTTTGGAATTAAGCAATCCTTCAACTTTCAGTGCTAGCTGCTACTGTATCTTTTTCCTCATCGTTTTATTATTTTTTAAGAAAAGCTCAGAGGCATTGGACCATTAGTCCTGTGAAAGTTCCCTTCTCCCTGCAGTTCTTGCATTTCCTTTTTACACGCTGTCATGCAGCCCTGTGTGACACATTAACTCAGTCCAGGAGCCCGTATGCCCCTTTGTCACCCTGCTGCTTTGTGTTCCTTTGACTCCTTTCTGTCAAGCAGACTAGTATTTCTACAGCCGATCTGTGACTTGGAGCAAACAAATAATGAAGCTGACCTCATCCTGGAAAACAAAGCAGTCTTTTACCTGGACACACGGTAGCAAAGGGGCTCAGGACTCCATTTCACCTTGGCACTACTTCTTTGCTCTTTTTTTTATTGTCACACATTCTCTGCAAAGAACACTTCTAACTTTTTAATGTTCTTTTTTTAATAAAGGGTTAATATTTTTGTGAATTTTGTTCTCTGCTATAAAAATTGGGGGTTTTTTTGCCTACAGAACATACAGAAGTGAGGCAGTTTATACCTTCTTCTGTTGTAAGAGCGATGGTGGACATTAATACAACACATATTTACTTAAACTACATCAGTACGCTGTCATCCATCACCAGAGAATATAGAAATTTGCCTAGACAAAGCATATATAAAATATGGAAAACTGCAAATAGAGAATGTGTGCATATTTGATGCCACAATATATTAGAGTAAGGAGTTTATAAAAGCAAAAAGAGATATGTAATTCCTATCTACCTACCTAGCCACCTTTGCTTCTTTTAAAAATTTCCTCTTGCAAAGCTGAAAACACTGTATAAGAGTATTAACACACCCTACATCTAGGAATTAGCTGGACTTCTGGCGTAACATGCCTGTAAGGCAGCATTTCTAAAATTTGACACTAAGAAGGCACAATGTTCTTTATAAAAGAGGGCTGGGGCAGGGGGGAGTTGTTTGGTTCAAACTGTGCATTGCAATAGGATCTCAGTGCCATTTGTTAGAAATTAAGAAAAAAAAATAGTATTCCTCTTACTAACCACAGATTTTAACAGAGATGGGTTCTTTTCACTCACAGTTATATAGGTGTCTCTTATCTAGTTTCTCTTTAATTTCCTAAACAGGAACATGAGAGTAAATTTCTTGAATGTTTGCAGTTGGGATTTTAAAATTTCAAATTCTGATAAATAGTTGCACTGTTATAGATGACACCATGGTTATTCACACTAAACAAAGAGAAATTATGAAGATGGCTAGAATTCAATTTAGCAGAGTAAATACTTGTAATACAGCTATATATGGAATAAATTCTTCTTTAAAATTCTTCTGAAATATGTGCTTGCCTGAACACATATCAAATTTACAGCTGAGATCAGAGAAAGACCCAAGAAAATTATGCCAGTCATATTCTTGGCAGCCATCAATAGGGTAATGCTGTCAAATATGGCATAAAATTCCTCTTAACACATTGTACATTCTGCTTCTCTTGCCTCATCCACAGTCACACCAACAGGAATAAGTGGAGGCTGGTGACAGCTTGGTCATCAGACAGGACCAACAGGTGGCCCTTAAACACCCAGCAACACTGAGTGTGTCAGAGACCCCATCAAACAGAGAGATAACCTCCACCAGGAGAAATTAATGCAGGAGAGGACTCCTTCAGCAAATATAATAACCAAGGAGACACAGAACATCAGAATAATCCCATGGCCTTGGTGACCACGGCATGAAACACATCTGTGAGCAGAGAATCCATACAGAGGCTGGCAAAATGACAACAAAGGGTAAAAAGCCAAGGAACATCATTAAAAAAAAAAAAAAACCTAGGTGGAGAATCAAAAAGATACTTGTTGTTATCATGTCAACAAATAATGGCACCCCCCTTCCTCCCCCCCCCCCACCCCGGTACTAGCTCTTCACTCAGCAATAGTGTGGTTTAGGATGGCTTGGGGAGTTTCCACCTACCTTCGCTTCCCACTGACATTTTTTCCCCACTATACCCTTACTTCTCCAGGCACTGTTGCTTCTTGCAGCCTGGATAGAAGAATTGCTCACACTTGACACCTGAACCAGCATAAATAAAAGTGAAAAGAAGGGCTGATGTGGAAGGAAAATAATGAAGAGGTGAGTATTGCTGAAAACAGGACTACTGATGGAATGTGAACTTTGCCATTCTGTCCTGTGTGCCTTCACATTTACATCTCCTTCCATACTGCTATGCTCTGCTCTAATCCCTTACAAAGCTGAAATAGAGGGGTGTAATCAAATGACTTGTCCCTCCTGCTTGCCTGGGCTGCCTCTGCCCTCAGACGAGGGCAGACTGGGCTCCTCAGGGAGCCCAGAGAGACAGACACCCACGACTTAGGCATCTGAGACTGGCTCTGCTGGTTGCTTCCCCTAAGTCAGAAATCTGATTCAAAAGGACAAGCTAGAAAGGTCGATGGAATAGCCTGACACTCCCATCTGAACAACCACACATCTCAAAAGCAGAGATGAAAGGCAGCCTCAACTTCCTGATCCCCTCCCCAGGGCCACCTAACCAAGAGGTTTATTGTTAATATACTCTTTGGGAAAGTGGGATGCTTAAAAACACATATTAAAAATTAAATGGTCTGAATCACATTTTGGAAACTGCCCTCTACAGGTGATACAGATTGGTGTGCTTCAAGAGCACTTTCACATAAAATACAATAGCTCTTGATGGTTTTAGGGATTGCAGGTGGGCCAGATGCCATAACTGGACGCTAACAAAAACAGATGCTTAAAGTCAAAAAGTAAACAGAGTTCTTCCAGAGAACTAACACATCATGAAAGACCACAGAAGCCACAAAGTTCACCACTATCACCCAGTACACGTAATGGTTTAACCCCAGCTCTCAACTAGTACTATGCGGCCACTCACTCACTCCCACCCTCTGGTGGGGATAATTGGAAAGAAAAGGTAAGCCTCTTGGGTTGAGATTGGAGCAGTTCAATAATTGAAACAAAATAAAATAGATCAACAACAATGGCAATAATAACATCAAATTAATACAAACACTACTAATAATAGTTACAAAAAGCAGAGAGAGAGGAACAAAACTCAAGAGAAAAAAGTGATGCATAATACAGTTACTCACTACCTGCTGACCAGCCCATCCCTAACAGTGATCAGTCTGTCCCAGGCAACTACCCCAGTTCATATACTGGTCATGATGGTCCATGGTGTGGAATATCCCTTTGGTCAGTTCAGGACAGCTGTCCTGGCCATGCTCCCTCCCTGCTTCTTGTGCACCTGCTCTCAGGCAGACCATGGGAAACTGAAAAGTCCTTGACTTAGAGTAAGCACTACAGAGCAACAAGCAAAACATCAGTGTGTAATCAACGTTTTTCTCATACAAAACCTGAAACATAGCATTGTACCAGCTACTAGCAAGAAAATCAGCAGCAGCTGAAATGAAACCAGGAGAGCCCAACACAGGTAGAGATATGCTGTGTTACTCACCAGCAGGTCAGTGTTCCAAGGTCCACCAAAGTCCCATTTTAAGCATTTTCACACATTGGCCAGCAGTTGTCAGTTATACCTATATGTCTTTAAGTTTCTCAGAAAATCCAAGCTGGATGCAGTCTTTCTGGAAGGTACTCAGGTAAATCCTGTAGATGCCCACTCTGTGTCATGGGAACTGTCTTGGGGCCTGACCTGGTGCATCAGATGGCTGTAGGACAGGCTGCCTGTAGGCCATGCTTCCAAATATTCCTTCATGGCGGGTGTACATGGTAATGTAGAAGGGCACTGCTGTTGACCACAAGAATTTTGTCCACAAATTTAGCAGTAAAATATTTGCTTCTTGTAATAAGTACTCTTGCTATGTACTGATTAGTTGATATATGTGCACACATACATACTTATGTGCACGTGTGTATGCAAATATATATTTATACATATTTTATATTATATTAATTTCTTGTGTATAATGTCTTTTCTAAACAGATGGTTGCACAGGAAAATACACCAAGTTTTTTTGGATAAGTACTAGACCTGTCAGTTGACACAAAACATTTTGATTATATATTCATCTCGTGTTACTGCAGGTTTGAATCACACATGAAAGCTCACATCAACCTGTTTGAACACATCCTAACTGGGAACGATTTACTACTACTTAGGAAAAGGATCACTCATCTTTTGTTGTGCTCCCACCTTATTTGCAAGTTAATGCACAAGGCAGACCTTAGGCAGCCTTAATTTAGTTTGGCCTCTTAGCTCTCAAATCCCTCATCTGTACACTGCCATTCAGCACAGCAGGGGCATCGGGTTCTCAGACCAGAACAACTCCAGTCTCTCTAATTATTGAGTGAACTTTGTCTATGGCTTTCACTGAGGTAATGGAGCCCACAGGGAGCAATGATCAAGTCTGAGGTATAATGAAGGTCAGTCTCATCAAGATATTTATCTTTTGAAATTAATAAGAAGGCAGAAAAACACCCATCCTGAACTGTAAAGACACTTATGTTGTATAAGCTACTGGCAAACTACAGATAAAACTATATCACATGAAGAAACAATAAGAACTTCTGAAACGGAAAACGAAGAAATCTGCATCATCTTCACTGCAGGTTACCAATAAGACTCTCCGAAGTCTCATTTTACCACTAGTGTATCCCTGCTGAGGTGATTGGCATGCAGCTTGTAGTGTGGGATAGCTGCTTAAGAGTTTCCTAGGTTTCCCAGATACAAGCAAAGACAAGCAGCCAGAGAAGTTAGAAAGACAAACATGGGACAGAAAGAAAATCTTTGTGAATCACATTCACTCTCACTTAGTCAGGTGTGGAAGCTAAATCAGCTATGTTAAACTTGGCTGCATTTGTTTCCTCGACAAAGTTAATCTGGCTGAAAGGGTAGATTCCTTCTTCTTTGAGAGACGAGATGTGTTTGTGGAAGATCCTGCTGAGATAACCCTGAGGGATGAAGTCTCCCCTTCATGCACAGTGCAGCGAGCACATATGGAGTAAATGGCATTATTGAGACTTCCCTGCTATGGGAGGCCTCTACGGTCATAAACTGAAACATATGGACTGCTAATAACAAAATCTAAAGGGAATATGAGGGTAGGGAATGAGGGTTTTTTTTAAAATACCGAGAGAGAAATCATAGAGAATGTTATGTTTCAAATACCTAAGATCAAGAAGCAGGTGCATGGTTAGTGGTGTTAAGGATAGATTCAACTTTAACTTTCAAAAGTCTTCAAAAACCTGAAGAACACAATGCTGGTTAGAGCTGCGAATCCAAGCACTGCTTTGAGGGCTGTTGCAACTGATACCAAGGTGACTTTGTGTTAAGTCAATATGCTTTAGCAGACTCCTTTAATGAAAACAAACAAACAAGCCAACCAATGACTAAAAATCTCTTCAAGTAAAATGTCATTCCAGGAAAGTCGAAAGGGTGTTTGTGAATGAAGTTTTCTTTACCAATATTAAAGACATAACAAAACATGCCTCTAAGGTCTGAATGGGGCACATGGCCATAAAGGTGATCCTGTCTTGGTTTGGCTTCTTTCAGGGTTTCATTTAATTATTCTTTCCTCTTACACAAAGTAAATGAGGACAAGAAAGCTCTTTGTATTTGCTAAGTAACTGTAAAATATACAAGGAAAACATGGCAAGTAATTTCTTTCAGCTCTTGCAGGCTCCTAAATAAAGTACATCTTTGCCAGTAAAGGATTCACAGTAACTCTGAAAGATCCCTTGGGAGGACCCAGCTTTCTTCCAGAGAGGGTATGTCATGTTATGTTTCCATCCTTGCATCTTTGATTTATTTAGCTATTATTCAGAGCATGTTGAATCTGCAACTTTTACTCTAGTATTCAAATATCAACCTTCCAAACCTGGCAATGACTTCAAAATTCTGCCTTTTTCTTTGTCATATTTTTTTCTTTTTCCATTACAAAGGGGTTTAAAGCTGGGTTTGGGTTTGGATTTTTTTTAACTGCCTGCCTGCTTGATTCCTAACCACAATCCTGTTTACATGACTTTTGGACAAGCTGAGCTTCATGTATGGGTGATCTCTTAGTTGTATCCTATTATGATCGTCCAGACAACCCATCCTGATTGTGTCATGCAAGCTGCAATGTTTTCCTCCAATGTGTCTCCTAGCCCACTCCTTACATACAAAATCTTCTGCCCAACACAAGTACATCCAAGATTTTCTTCAAAGTAAACACAATTTTTTTTTTTTTTTTGCCTTGGATTTGAGGATAATTCTTGTCCTCTATTATTCAGAAAGTTCTGAAGTTTCCTTGTTTTACGGCTATAAATATAGGTGTGTTTTTCCTTCTTTTTTAAATAAAGTTCTTCTATTTTGTTTCCTTCTAGTGTCTCCATTAACTATTAAGGATATTCCTTTGTAGCCTTTTTGAAATGTGACAAGCATTGTTCTATCTTCACAGTTCAGAATTGAAAGTAAAATTTCAGTATTCTATTTTACCACACATCTGTCACTCATAGAACGTAATGTAGCTGAGATGAAAATAAACGCAATTCTCTGGAAAAACTCTGAACACCCTCCAGCCCTACTAATTTCAAGGGAACTGTAGCCTATTAACAGCTCTGAAGCCTGACTGCCCCATCCTGACTAGTCTTGTTTGTGCAGTCTTTTGCTCCTTTGCAAAGCACATAGTGAATGCCACTGCCATACATTGAGTGACATCTGCTACAGTTAAAGTGGGTTTAAAATTATCCCTTTGAATTTGCTTAGCAAAATTCTGTTTATAATGTCCTTTCTGCTTAAACTTCAATTGCTATTTCCTGAAGTCCCTACTATATGTAACAAAGGGAGGATTTTGCTCAGGTTTGTGAAATAGACAACTGAACTGTTATTTCCCCATGTCCATAATATTGTTCAGTAACCATGTCAAGGCAATAAAACAACATCTTTAAATCAATTTTAAACCCAAGCTATTATATTTGTTTCAGTGTTGAAACACTGATTACTTTTTTATAATTTCATGTATCTCTTGTTTCTACTGCATTTTAAGGTTCATAACTAGCTCTTCAGATAGTTTAAATGCACATTTCTGCTAGTTCTAAAGCAACTTTGCTACACTGTACTAACTGAAGTTCTGATAATTTAAATATATAGTAATATAGAGGAAATACATGTCTTTTATGTTCTTTTCTGTGCTATCAACACTTTCTATTAAAAAGCCCCCACAGTCTTCTTTCTACTACAAAAGATGCAGACATCAAAACCAATCAACTCAGTAAAGAGTTTTATTGGCCACAGTATCTTTATACATTTGGAAAAAAAAAAAACTTATTTATATATAATTCTACACTGGAAAGAATCAGACTTGAAGCTACCTAGTTTTTCAGGAGCAATAATGGGAGCATTAGGGTCAAGATAGCATAAACAGCTGTTGTCCTTAGACCAAGTTTTGAATTTACACTGCTCTATGTTCTTCCACCTTGGCTACTACCAGTTGAACAAGATAAAAGAAGATCTTTTCAAATAAAAATGAATGTTTGCAAACTGTATCATTGGATTAAAATACTTAGTAAAACTTCTGACCTTCAGTCCTACTGGATTGAAAACACAAAGGCAGCTTTGAAATGATGCAAATTGGGCCCAGCTGACATTTAAACATCAATTCTGCATGTGTCCACACCAAAATATTGATGCATCAGAAGTGGGGCTATTGATTTTTTTCTCAATGTGTTTCAGCCGTTTGCTTTCCTTCACCTAACTTCACATCTGTCGCTTCTTACAATGAATAGACTTTAGCTGGGAGTTCACATTCAAAGAAATCTCTTGTTCAAAATAAAAATGTACCAAAACCCAGTATTTTCCACCATACTGTTATCTCTGCTCACCCAGCCCCTTCCAACTGAAATGTTCTATAAAACAGATGTAGCCTCTGAAACTTGCATGGGGAAACCTTGCCCTGAAAAACAGCTAAAGCCCAACACGTAAATTGCTGGGATTCCTTCTTTCATGCTTTCAGGCGGCTTGGAGTAATAACAGGGCATGGCTTAGTCTGGGCTTTTGTCCTCAGAACTCTCCAAGTCATCATCTTGGACAGATCATTCTTCCTCAGTCCTCTGCCAAGTCAAGTGGGATACTTTAAAGCACCTTAGCTCATGTTCAGCTGCAGGCATAAGGGAAAAGAAAACTCTCCTGAACAGAAGCATTTACAATTTTCATCAAAATGTCCTTTTTGCCCTCACCCAGCTGTTTGATTCCTCCCCTCCCTCTCTTCAGGTCTTGGCCCCCCTGCCCAGTGACAGGGGTTTCAATGCTGAGGATAGAGGCTCCAAAAAAAACCAAAACCTCAGGGTTTAACTTGAATGATCTCTGAATTAGGCTCAGGATGAAGTCAAATTCAAATTCAAATTGTTGGCTATATTTTTCTCTCATTCCCTCCTAGTACATAATTCTTTCTCCAGTTTTTAAGCATTCTGGGAAGATCTCTGGGAAGGACAGCAAGAAAGCAGGAAGGCAGTAAGATAGGCACCTTATATTGTGGGACTGAAGAGGACAACGAAAGCAGGGACATACTGGAAAAGGAGCTGTGCACCATACTGCAGGTACTATTATTATTGCACCAGTACCAGCAGGTGGGGTGTTGCAAGGGAATATTTTTTCAGCCAGGAGTTTCTGAAATGCATTTTGTTTATTATAGCTAAATCAAGCCTTTATTTGTTGTTTGGTCTTGGGGCTTTGGTGTTTGGGTTCTTTTTGATGGTTTTGGGCTTTTTTGAGGGAGGAGTTATAATTTAATCTGACTTCTTTATCTCTGAGTGCTGGCAACCCAGCCAGCCATATGGCACTGGAGAACAGTGCTGTTTGGCTCCCATTGTGTCCTATCGCTTTGCATTCAGATATACCCAGGTGTTCTGAGAAGATGGAGGCAGATCACTGTCCCCATTTTATGAATGAGGAAACTGAGAGAGAGAGCACAGGGTTTGCTTGGTCCTTCTTGGGAGACAGATCTAAGAACAGAGCAGCCGACCCCTTGGCACATGCCTGGAACAGCACTGTTGCCTAGAATAGCAGGATGAATGGCACAGGTGTGGGGGAGCCAAAGGTAGGCACAATCTGTTCCATTTAGATGATTATCAGGTTTTAAGTGCATCCTTCACTTTGCATTTGAAAAACTAACTGATTGTGCTACTATGTTTCTCCTTACTTCCAGATGCAGCTGAATGAATTCCTGCCCACACCAGAGAGGAAGGGACACAGTCCCCCCAGGTCCTAAATATTGGAACTTGTCACATAAAGAAAAAATATGCTGACTGATTGATTTGTGGGTGTTTTGTTTGTTTTGTTTTGTTTTGTTTTGTTCTGTTTTGTGGGAGGTTTCTTTTTTTGGGGGGGAGGTGTTTGTTGGTTTTTTGTTTTTATTTGGGGGGGGGGGGGCGGTGGGGGGGTGTTGTTAACTCCTTTAACTAAAACAGGTACAAAAAAACTCCATAAAGTAGACAGAAACTTTCAGGTAAACGAAATTAGGTAGGAAAACAACAAAAAGGAAAAAAAAAAAAACAAACTAATTTTAAATTTTTGAGATCTGGGTTGTAAAGAGACATTTCAAGCTAATGGAGAGCCTGACAAGTAGGCTTCACTCCTTGATCTCCATCTCCATTTGTAATATATTGTCCTAAGCCACTTCACCTGAAAAATTATTCAAAGAATAAACACATTCCTAGCTTTTGCTGTTATGGCCTAGTATATTCAGTGAAAGAAATTGGGTCAGTGTACTTTTTATTTTCTTTCCATTCTACTAACTCAACAGGATACTGGCCACATTCCAAGCATGCTGTGTCCCATTCCAGATTTCATAGACACTGAAAAAAATAACACCAATGAAAAAATGGACTGTGGATGGCTCAGCTGACACAGCCACAGGCAGAAAATGGCTGGTTGTTGTAGCATATTATCCACAAAGCTAGACAGACTGTAGGTTTAGTTATTTTACATTTCATCCTGCCAACCATGTCTATTGGTTGTTGCAATCAGAACTGCTGCTGCTGCAGGGTAGAAAGCAAAAAATAAAATAACAGAGATAGAACAGCAGAAGCTTCTGCTGGTGCTGTGACTATACACTGTGGAGCAGTGTAGGTATAACCTGTTACTGACTTGATTGACTAATTGATCTCTTATACTTATTTCATTGCACCCTGTGAGTGGCCTTGGTTATAGCAATTAAAACTGATAATTTGGAAACGAGAAAGTTTTGTGAAACAAAATATCTTGTGAAAGGGACATTCTGGAATGTCTTTTTGGTGTACAGTGGAAAGGTTAAGGAGCTAATCTAAAAGCATTTTCCAAACAGTTTTGGGAGCTCTCTTCTCTCCTTAGTCATCTTAATATTATTTTATACCTAAGCAATCCCACTATGGAGTAGGAAGCTTTTTACACCTACTCTTTGCATAATGATAATATAGAGGAGGGTGTTGAAAAAAAATTAACAACTAATTAGCATCACCATATTACTCCTGAATTAAAAAAAAAAAAAAACTTAAAAAAAGGTGTCTTTTCATTTCTAATCCCTTAGAAAAATTTATGTATGAAGGGAACAGTGATTTAAAATTTTGTCTTGTTTCTCAAGTGTTGGGATTTTTTTGAGTTTGTTTTTTCAGTACGTTTTTTGCCACTCTGGACAAAGAGGACAGAGAAGTCAAGAGTCTTAAGGGTGTGTGTGAGTGTGTGTTTGGACACTTACTCATGTAAGTGAGGGGAGGGATAGATAAAAATAATGGGGGGGGGAGGGATAGATAAAAATAATGGGAATATTTTAAATGGATTGGAAATTTAATTAAGAAAGATTTAAAGAACTTCAGATGGTGAACAGGGACTCATAAGGCTCAGTTGTTCAGATTGCCACAGCAGCCTCCAATACACCCCTTTAAATCATGGATCAAGCACCCAGAAGAGCTGGGACAGTCGGGATACTCAGTTTATGCACCCTGTTACACACCAAGACACAGGCTGTAACCTTCTGAAGAATCATGATGTCTCCAGCTATTGCTTGAATTAGTTGAGTGACTAATCTGCCTTCAGTAAGTGGGGAGCAACCTTATGTTCAGTGAAGCAGCAAACAATCCGGGAATTTTCCTAGCACTTCTATCAAAAGGTAAGTAACACCATTATTCTAGTAAAACTGAGGCACTGAGAAATCCCCAAGTAAATCACTGATACAGCTGGGAATAAAAGCTGGACTCCCCAATTCCCAGGCTCATGCATTAACCAGTAGAAAACTCATCTCCTCTTAGTCAGTGGGGAAAAACAGCTGAATTCCCATGGGGAAGCTGGGAATTACTCTGTATAATCCTACAATTATAAGCCATTAGTTTTACTAAGATAAATCCAATTGTAATACACACAATCTGCAATGAAGCCATGATGAAATAAGGAAGCCAAGCCCACATAGTCCATTGTTAACGAGCTGGGATTGCTAATAGTCTATTTGCATTTATCAGACCGGTGTCAGACAGCAGCCACATTCTCAGAAAGCTTGTTAGGGACCATCTCACAGTCATTAACAGAGATACACCTCCCCACAAGAGAAGCACTATTTTATCAGAGGTAAAATGGGCTAAAAATAATTATGGGCTATAACCTGTGAATTCTGCCAGGAAATACAGAAAATCATTTTAGGATTAATTTTTCTGATTCCTGTTTATTCTTTCCTTCTGGAGGGAATGAATATTCTGTGCAAGCAAATGCGTATCCAAAATGCACTGCCTGAGGTCGGGATGTTTTTGGCAGAGTTTGCAATACAACCCTAATCCCTGAGTCCTGGTGCTTTCTCATCAGTGAACAATTGCAATCAGGGCCTTGTAGCAGTAATCAAACAGAAGTGATTGTCATGAGAACAGAGCACATGAAAAAGTAAGTGAAAATTGGATATGACTTAGGACAAGTAAGAGATAAAGACGTGTTATTGAATAAACCCAGTAGCAAGAATTCCTGACCTATTTATGACAATTTGATTAAGAAGGTGAGAGGTAACTATCAAAGTAGGAAGGTGATAGCTAACAACTGATATGGGAGGGTAAACATTCACACTGCATGACTATGAAGTCACGTACACTCGGTGGAACTTTTCTCTCTTTTAAAAAGCAGCAGGGGTTTTTTTCCAGGTTTTTTTTCTTATTCTGGGGGGAGTATGCTTTTTCTTGTTGGATCTGTCAAAAGAGTGATTCTGCTACCCATTCTTATAAAAGCACTGACATTTGGAAGCAAACCCAAGCACTGAAAGAGACAGGCTTGGTGCTTTTAGCTCAGCACCTTCAGCATAAAGGTCAGAGCCTGCAGCATCACCCGAGCAGAGAAGGTGATACACAAAGTCCAGACAACTCAGTCACCTATCTCAGACCTTGCATGCAGCTGAACTGCCATTCACCCCTTATCAGTGCTCGCTCCACAAGTCCAATGATGACATCAATTAAAGGGCAGAGTGGGAAGTAACACTCACCGGATCAAGGGCTGCACAATGACTAACTTTGAAATTAACCAGTCTGAGGTTTATCTGAGTTACCAGCCATTTTAGCCTGATGCAGACAGTAAAAAAAAAAAAAAGGGTAGCTGGTAAGCCTGCCCATGCTAGGTGATTTACATGTAGTTTCACTTGAGTTTCTGCATCAGCATCATAAGAGAGATTCCCCCACTCATTTGGTAGAAACCAAGTGTTGTGCGAGTGTATCCAGGAGAAACCAAGCTGCTTAAGTCAAGTAGCCATGAGTAAAAATTCAAGTTGTAAATTAACTGAGTGCCTAATACCATAGCTTAGATCAGTTATCTGTAAAGAAATCAGGACAGTTCTTCACAAGTGTGGCCTGAATTTTATTTCTTAGCTTCAATGTGCTGTAAACCACTTCTCTTCCAAATAGAGTACCATACCTAAATAATCACACTTAATTTTGCATTTTTACAAAGTCAAAAAAAGGAATTACTAAGGTTCAACATGTTCAAAGGAAGCAACTCTTCACAATCTGTCAATTATAACTATAACAAGAAACTTCCAAAAATAGTTATTCCGAGGTGACTGTATTTCTGTGGCAAGTGAAGTGATTTCCATTACAGCTTTTGCTTTTTTCAGAAAAATAATATACTCACTGAAAACACCAATTTCTCCTCCTTTCTGGGTTTGGTGGCTTTTTGTACAAACACATTTATTGCAAAATGTTCCTGGGTCACGCAAATTTCAGCAACACAGTCACGATTTGTTTCCAATTGTTGGTAGAAAAGTGGAAATTACAGGACAGCTTTTTGGTGCACTTTTGAGTTACAGAATAGGTTGCAGGGAATCAGACACATGATTTAACATATGTTAGATCCTACAGACAGATTTGAGCTTAGCAGTAAGCATGTGGCTAGTCTAATTTAGAGGAATTATAAAATTAGGCAGGACTATTTCTAGGATTGGGTAAGACATTCATTTTTAGACTCACAGCATTTGAAGAATTTGATCACTTCTTTAATTTTGAAGGATAATTTCATTTTGTGGCACTAACTAGATTATACCAAGCAGTTCCTCACTGTCAAACAGTTCCTCAGGACAACAGCCTGGACTCCTTATTTCCTCTGAGTAATATCATAGCAGCAGATGAATCACCAGTAGTGAGCCACAGGTTTCAGCTGCATCCATGTTTCATACTCTGTATCCTTCGATACACCTGACCAGACACCTTACCTTTATAATGCTGTACCTGATAAGCTATTGACCCCTAATAAGTTTCTAAACAATCAAGTGGGTTTTGCCTATCCCTTACAGCAGTTTTACTGCCTGGTATTTTCTCTAAGAAACTTTCTGCTGACATCAAACAGATTGGTGTTCTATTCTAAAATCATGTATTGCATGCTCAATAGGTTTGTCTAAGAAGGGCAGGAAAGGGTGACATGGCATAAAACTGCCAATACTATGCAGATAACCTTGACTTAACCTTGAATGATATTCTATATCACAGAATTTTTCAGGCTGATATTGCCAAATAAAGATATGCTTTCATTTAAAAAATATTATTAATATTTTTTTTCTCCTTTTGTCTATAGAATACACAGTGAACCTTGACTCAGAACACTTTATCTTAACCTTTTTACAAACCTATACCACTGCAGAACAAAAAGACTTCATCACATGTCAGCACGTGGAATCGGGACTTTGACAAAGCTCTCATTTATAAAATAGAGCTAAACAGTGAAAAAGAACACATAAAGCAATACTTTTGCCGGTAAGATATTTTATCACCTTCTCCTAAAGCTGGAATAGAGAAGTGACAAAGTGAAAGGGCAAATGATAGCCACATTTACCACAGAAATTTTTAATGATGCTTTATCTTTGATGTTTTTTTCTAAAAGAGAAGTATAGAAAAGTACTATGCAGATTATAAACCCTACTGTGGACTACAGTAAACTGACTGCCACCTTAAATTCAAGTGTTAACAAGTTTCATTTGCTTTACTTTGCTGGAAAATTCTGTGCCTTGCTGATTTTTTTCCAGTTTAAGTTGCTTTTTCCTTAGAGGCATCAGGAATAAGTTGTTGCTGGTCTACAGGAAAAAATGATTTTGTTGCTGAGCTCAAGTTCCATTTCACACTGCTACAAGCATTGCCCACTCTTTCTGAATCATAAAGCATGACAACCCCAATTACCTAGCATGAAGTTTCTCCATGAATAGGGTTTAATCGCCAGTGAGGGGTCCATAATTTCCTTTACTCATCAAACATTTTTTCATCAATTACAGCTTCATGAAACAAATGTTGTCTGGGCATTTGCTCTAACTTACATTTCAAAACTGCTTCAGGAAAGTTAGAAATGTCACCAGTTAATCTATAATAAACCCACAGCTTTGTATCTGACAAGGCATGACAACTCATTGCTGTAAATGAAACTCTAACTAGCACGCTCAAAAAACCATGCCTGCTAAAAGAACATTAAATTTTCACCACATGCTTATACTGGTTCTACACCATTGCATAATTTTTCTTCTGTTTCTTCTTCTGTTTATATTCTCTAAAGTTCCCTAATCTTTTTCTACATCATATTTTTCCCAGATTGGTTTCTTGAACAAGTTCTTCTTCACCATAACACTTGCACTAGCACAAAGAAAGAAGCAGCACAGGCAGAGGAAAAATTATCAAACACACTCCCCTAACAGAAATATCTGTCTAACATAGACTGAGTGATTACCAAATACAGAAAATCCTTATAAAACATCCAGGTACAAGCTTCTCAGGTTTTTCATACTGTCAGAAGTAGACAGTGGGTCTTCAGAATTAGGTAACAGTGCATTAAAATACAGTTAATACATTTAACAAAAGTAGTGCTGATGTTAGTTGGTAATGTATTTTTTCCTAGTGAAGTCTAATAATTTTGATGTGATGCTATATTGATCTCAATACAGCATCTGCAATTCAATATTCATGTTTAGAAATTAACTTTCTTATTGGGTTTGCTAGACTGCTGAAATACAAACTTACAAAACTAAAAGCAGCCTATGCGGCAGTTTTAGCTTGGTTTTCTTCCTGGACTCACACTGGCAAACCCCATAGCAAAGCCAATTTGTTGGGTAACACCCCTCTTCCCACCCCAACTGGGATGGGACTGGCAAGCCTAAAGGCTGTATAACAATACCCTAGAAAGTGACAAAGATAATGGATCCCTAATGTCCGAAAAACAACAGGTTTTTTAATATCCATCTGGAGAAGTTGAATCTGCAGATTTTAGTGTTCACCAGAGAGGTGAATCACTTAAGGACACATGACAACCAGTTTGGCAGCTGGACTCAAAAGCTGAATATCCAACGAGGGCAGACATACTCATTTGATAACTCTGCTACCACCCGAACACAGGGCCGTGCTATGTGCCGTGGTCTGAGGTTATATAAACACAGACATGCTCGAGCATTTGTTAGGGCTCTTTTTCATTTTTTATAGCATTACCGGAACCTTCCCCAGAGTGCGGAAACAGCATTTGTTGGAGAACAAGCCTCATTAAAATAAATGACATTGTTGCTACTTCCTCAGATAACTTTGCTCCTGTCTCGGCAAAGGTAGACTGGTTCTATTACTGGGAAACAGTCTCTATTGCCAATTCTGTGGTAGAGGAATGGCATTCTAAATTTAAAAATCCTTTTCTATTGATCCGTGTTTATCACATAATACTACACTGGCTTGCATTAAACAACAGAGATATGTTTTCATCCCTATGAAGGGAATTAAATGCCCAATTCTTATTATTGTTGATAGTCGTGTGCCTAATGCCCAGTGTGCCTGCCTGCAAACATACCCTCTTAATTGCCTAATGTGCAGTCTTGAGAGAAGCAGATTATTCAGCTTTATGTTTCTGCATTTGCAAATATACCAAGGAAATGGTGGCTGTGGCACAAAGAACAGATTTGTCAGTTTGTTTATTTTCAAAACAGGACAGCACAGGGACTTTGTTCTTGCAACTCTTGGCTATAGTGCTGTGAAATTCTAAAAAAAAAGGAAGCATTTTAACATATGGATTTCTACAGTGTGGGAAGGCTTTGCTTTGCATTCAGGACTCTTTCCAATTAAACTGGATGTTAGCTCAGCCCATTTAAAATGCACATAAACTGTACTTACAGGTTTCCAGTTATGCCTGCTCTCCTTCTGAAAGACACCATGAAGGGCATGACCAGAAATGCAGAAATGTTTTAACCCTGAAGTTTACAGCTGGGCTCCTGTTGTTTTTCTTTTCCCTCTCCGGAAGGAAAAATGTAGATACCTAAAGACAGTATTTGCCACTGTTTTTTGAAACGGTTGAAGGAGCTGTACAGTGAAAAGCATATATTCTGAATAATTATTGTCATTCAGCATTACACTGGGGTGAAAACAATTTTCATATGTTGAGTAGTCCACAAAGAGTTTCATTAGCTTCAGTGGGAATAAACCTGGTGTCACATTACTTCCCACAATCACAATATGAGAATTTAGTTGTATTAAGTGAAACAACTAAATGTACTATTAAGAATTGTATACTTGTAAATACTCTCCAAGATAGGGAATAAATCTGAAAAATTTGTGCACATGATTTCACAGTAACTGTATCTATTTTGAAATTCAAAGTTTATTGGAGTCCACAATGCAATAAGTCACTGTATCCTTGGTAAAACCTATTGTGGCTTTTAAAATAATAAAGACATTTCAAATAGGTTTTTCACAGAAGCTGTCATGAGATTCATTTAGTGCAGATCAATCTGTCCACACTATCTCTATCTATGCATTCCAAGCACCTTCATTGTCAGAGGGAAAAGCACAGCCCAGAAAAACATCTAAACAAATAAATAAATCCTTTTTCCTGTGCGTTGAGTAAAGCAGAATGCTTTCCTCCTCTGGAAGCCTCAGAGAATTAGGTGGCTAATGGAAGAAGGGTACGTCAGCCAGAAATCTCAAGGGTAACAGGGGTGATGAGTTGTTTCCTCAGAGGCAGACAGAGCTACATCCTGAAACTTTGCGTATCTAAAATGAGCAGCTCTTCTATTATTTCATCCAAGAGGAGTGTTTTGCACAGGGGGCCCCCCTGGGTGCCTCAAGCCATTTCTCATCAAGCTCTGTCTAGGATAGCAGCCCTTGGCTGTATTCTCTCTGGTCTGTTGCTCCTGGGTGTTAATCTCCATGCAAAATGGTCCCTCCTACGGCTCACAGCATCACTGTGTCTCTATGACATGATTAGGTAGAGAAGGAGCCATTGTTACCCACTCCTTGTCGTCAGGGCTGAGGCAGGCCAGAGGTTTACAACTCCTCACGTCTCCCATTTGCTTGAATATTTCCCTCATCTCTCAGACAGGGCAATAGCATACTGAGAAATAAACCTCTTTACTCTGACATATCCCTGTAAGTGGGATATCCTCATTAGCAACTGCCTGAGCCAGTCAGTCAAAGTTTTCCCAAATGCTTCTTAGCATCAGCTAAGTCGCATAATATTAATACCAGTGATGTCTGCTACATCTCTATGGGATTTTAGTAAAGAGCAAATGTTATTAGAAGAGATAGTGTGACTTTCCCTTCATTTGTTCTTACACTATACTCATTAAACAAGAAACAGTTTTTCAAGTCACACCAATCAAGCATAGATATCTAGGACCTAATGTTCACTGTAAGATAAAGAAATTCAGTCCCTACAAAGCCAGATGGGTGCCTGGGAGTGATGTAATGGTACCAGGAACCTTTTCAAGGACCAGTCCTCGCTAGTGCTGGAAAATCAACACTATTGCTGCTATTAAGTGAGCTGGCACTTCCTCTCCACTGTCCACAGCAGAAAAATCATAATCCTTGCTGGCACTCATTAGAGGCATTATTACCTTCCTTGTTGTTAAGTCCCAGGTTGTCTGAGATCCCATAAGATCCATGCAGTTCCTGGGAAAGCCCTAGTTTCATTGGTGCAGCTGAAGGGGATTTATGGGTGGGAAAGTAGAAGCATAAGGTGAGTCAACATATCTCCATGTGAAGGTAGATTTATCCTGTGGCACGCGCAGGAGTGAACTGACTCAAAACTGCATGAGCAAAAGCTGAAGACTCCTCTAAACTCCCCATACTACTCTACCTCCACAGGATACAAAATGATAATTTATCCAAACATTGAAGACAGAGTTCCTCAGCTAGTGTAAACAGGAGTTTACCCATTGGCTCTGGCCCTCCTGAGAACAAACTCCCATTGATTGATAAGTGATCCTGAGGATAAGGCACTATTGTTGGGCTGTTTCTAAGAGCTGGCCTTCATAAACTAATCCTTTCATGGGTGCCATAGGCACCACATTCTAAAGGACTAAATTCACTTGAGAAATCCCAGAATTAGAAGGCAAATTGACTCACCAATTTTGCCTGTAAAGGTTTTATTTTGCCAACCTATATTTAAGAGGGTATGAATTTAGGCACAGTAAGATTACACAGTGCACAAATAGGTGAAGCAGGGGCAGGGCTACCCCACTGTATTTTCAAATCACATTTACAAAGGAATTCCATGTGCTCAAGGGCAATTATAGTCATGTAACTGTAGGTGACTCAAATCCATGACTAATAAAAATTAAATTGGACCAAAATTAATCGTATGCAGCAGAAATTATTTGATTCAACCAGATTAGCTACTAAAATGACTCTAGAGGGTTGGATTAGCAGAAGATATACCCTTCTATCTCAAGGCTTAGAGAGCAATATCTTACAAAGGCAAATTAACAATAGAATACATTAGCTAGTCCTCTCTTGATCTCTGCAATGAAGAAGAAAACAAGGGAAACATGACTGTCTATGTTGGGCTGTTCCTGCATTTTCAGTTCTTCCATCAAACTTCCTCCAGCAGATGCTGCAGTGCATGATTAATGGCAGACTAGGCAGTAAACAAGAGATCATTAAGTGGTAAGTACAAGACTCCCAGTCAAAAATTAGTCAGGGCAGATGTCTAATATTCAGCATAAAGATGGTTAATCCAACTTTAGATCAAGTTGATGAGCTAAAACCAATTGGTCTTTTCAGCTTCCCTCCAACCTTCTCATCCGTTATCTGAGCAAGCAATAGCCTAACAGACCTGCTGGCTGGATGTGCCTGGTGGTGTGTGTGCTAAACCCTGAGCAGCACACGGGGCCAACCAGCAGGCTCAGCCTGACTGAACTTTGTGAAGGAAGCCTCTTCAACAGGAAACCTCACTTTCAGACTGGCTGTTCAGACAGACAATCTGAACTTGAGGGTGACTGCAGACCATCCCTCAATACACACCAGAATGATGTGAGCAGCACTGTCATGCTTTCCACTGGTAGTACCTGAGCTACACATACATCTTGTGGTGAACAATGGTCTAAATTTCCACAGTCCCTTACCGCTTCTGAATGGAACAAGAAAGCAATGTGCAAAGATAAAATGCAGCAGACATAGTTCCTTTTCTGACTTCTTTTTAAATGTTGCTCCATTTGCATGAAACTCAAGCATATAATTCATACCACTTTATATTTCTATACACAGTTAATTCAGCTTGAGAAGTCCAACTTCACACTGTATAGTGTCCTTATTTCACAGCTACATACTGGCCCCTTGCTGCTCTTAATAGCAGGACCCCATTCAGAAACTTCTCTGTTCTTCCCTAGTGATACAAAGCAGACGCAACTGACCGCAGTACCCTTTCAGCATGTCCAAGAATATTGCATTTGGGCTAAGGATTGCATTTTGTGAACTGGTGATCAATGAAACAGTCTGAAACTAGTCATTCTAGTTTGATTTATAGCAGACCAAGAGAGACAATAGCAAAGAAAAGCAGTCTTAGATACCCTTACTACCCTCTTCCCATCTCTGAATCTAGGATTAGAGATTCACAGGTTCTTGCTTTGTTTTACCTCTCCATAAAGCACTAGTGCTTCAAAAAAAGAATGAATATAACAAAAACATAGGGGAAAAAATAGACTTCTCAGTTACCGTGGAAGAAGCAGATAAGTCTAACCTCTGTACGTATAGGTTAAGAATCAGCTTACATGTCTCCAGTAGTATTTTAGTATTTTAAAAGCCTTACTTCTTCATTCTCCCAGGCAAAGGTACACATGTAGATTTCTGTTAGAGAAAATGACACTGTCACTGTGGCTAACTTTAAACGTGGAAACAGCGTAACCCTGACATCCCATGTTTTGCTCTGGATTTCTTGTGCTTATTTGCAGGTACCACTACTGCCACCCTGTATCCTGTAAACATATAATTGCACAGGATAATTCCTTCCACCAGAATGCAATACGGTGCTCATAATTTTTGGAGTGGTCTGTGCCCATCAGTCATATACATGGAGCTAATCAGATAAAGCAGAGAAAAGAAAAAAAAAAAAAGAAATCAAAACCAAATCTCCAAAGCTTAAAGGCTGCACTGCCAAGATAGAAATATTGCTCTAAATAGGCAAAATATATATTTAGTTTTCTCAACAGCTGGATCTAGCACTGTGTTGGAATTTCTCCAGCTCCTGATACAGACTAGAACTATAACACCATCCCAAATTCCTCCTTACTCAAATCTTTCAGTCCATTCATTTGTACAGGAATGATATCAGTCTCATAATTCTTTCACTTTTCCTTCTAGGGCATATAAAAAGAATACCTGCCATTCTCATATGCTCATTAGGAACTGTAACTCTAACAAAACTTTTTTTTCAATATAGCTGGCTAGGTTGCATAGTGGCTTTATCGTGTTGGAAGCTGTTTTTATATTTGATCCTAATACAAATTGACTGAATTCACCCAGAATATGGACAGGGCCTCATTTATCTGAACTCTGATTTATAGTAAATAAATTTTAAAAAATCAGGTTTTATTTACATAATTCCCTGAAGATGCATATTCTACATAAACTTACTCACCAGTTCTTATTTCTTTTTATAAACCTAGACAAAGACAATCTTTCCAAGAATATCTATTGGAAAGCCTAGAAAAGGAAATAGAATTGATATGTATGATTTTTTAGTGTTTGGGAGGCATTTAGCTCAAGCAGCAAACACTTTTATGAATCGTATTATTAAGATTTCATGACATTAAGAAAGCTTCCTTGAAGTCACTATTGAGTCAAATACAGCTGTAAAACCTTCGGTGTGCCTGGTACTAATGCTTGAATCAGCTTTTACATTTTCAAAAGCTACAATCAAAAAAACAAAGTAAAAAAAAATGAAGTCCCCATAAAAATTATGTCAATTTAAATAATCTTTTTTTAATCATCTTCATATGAAGATCAAAATATATCCAAAGTGAGTTTGAGCTCTGTATTCTCCATTTACAGGTAATTTTAGACAAAATTTTAAGGCTTTAGTCACCAACTGAAATATATTTACAGCGCTGATCCTACACAACACTAACTACAGAACATTAAAGGGAAATTGAAGTGGAAGAGGGCTTAGTGCATGACCCAGTCCAAACCTGCACTCAGAACAAGGCTATTTTAGGGTTGAGTTGCTCAGGACCTTGTCCAGTCAAGCTTTGGGAGTCAGCAAGGAATGAGATTTCACAGCCTCTCTGGGCTCCTGTTCCAATACCAAACCAATCTCTCAGTGAGGGATTCTTCCTTTAAACTTCACTGTACAATGCCATAGACACCTTAACCTGTTGGCTTTTAAAGGGCCTTCTGCCTGCATTGTTGTAGACCTCCTTTTTCATGCCCAGATTTGCTCCTTTTCACACAAGCTGCCAAGGCAATGCTTTCTAGAGCCTCCACCATTGTGTCTTTCTTTTGTTGCTCTCAAGCTATTTCTTCATGCTGTTTCTCTCAGGCACCTGCAAACATTGATAGCATTGTGGAGGGGGGGGGTTGGTTCTCATGGTAAATGATTTCTGCTGGTGTGACAATCACCCCTTCCTTTCTCTCCCTCTCCCCTTTCTCCTTCAGCTGGAGCATCTGGGTTACATTAGAGAAACAGCAATGTGCATCCACAAAGTTCAACTACCGAGCAGCACATAGCACCTGCAGCTCATCAAAGCACGCTTCAAGCTGCTCTAATGTTCCTCAGCTGGAATGACCAAGAAGGAGTTTGAGCAAAGGCTCATGGAAAGTATAGAGCTACTGTGGGAAAATTACTATAGGGGAACCCTGTAGTGTAGGAGAGGGTGTTCCTCTGGGGACCCTCATCACTTCCCTTCCCAGCTGGCCCATAGGCAGTTTCTCCACCACCTTCTTTCTGTCTGTTTCTCCTTCTCTACCCTTGTATTTTCCCCTAAAAATAGCTTACATTATCAGAATTTATGTACACCATCAGCTATGGATGGAGATTGCTAATACACCTCCATGCATTTGAACCTGTCTGAATGTGTTTTGTGTTGAGAATATTTTAGTAAGAGTTTCCCTTTCTGCAACTTGTCACTGCTGTCCCTCATCCCCTTTTTGTGCATGAAGAAGTCAGGTTCTGTGCTTCCTCTAACCCTTCCTCTGGTAATGAAAGACTGAAATTATATACGTACACACAAAAACTTAGACTTTCCTTGTATGTCACATCCTCCAGTCTCCTCAGTGCCTTAGCAGCCCTCCTGTGGTCTCTTTCCAGTTTGTCAACAACTCTTTTTAGGTGGCCCTAAACCAGATCCAGCAATCCAAGTGTGGTTCATGAGTACTGAGCTGAGGGGTACTTTGTTTAGCGGGCTGTTTATTCTTGCTAATGCAGCCCAGGATGCAGTTAGCCTATTTTCCCCCATAAAGACACATTGTTGGCACATTTGACAACCAGGACTATGAAGTCCTTTTCTGGAGAACTGTTGCCTCCCCAGTAAATCCCAGCTGGTGCCCATTCATGGGGTTATTCCATCTCAGGCACAGGATGGAATTTTGCTTTTGCAGAACTTTACGATGTTCCTTTCTGTCCACTCATCCAGCCTCTTTAGGTTCACGCTTGGCATCCCTGCCCTCCAGCATGCCAACTGCATCCCGCAGACTGGTACTCTCCATAACTTGCAGAGGACCTATTCATGCCATCCCATCACCCAGCCTGTTGATGGAGATGATGAACAGGATCAGCCCCAGTGTCAGACTCCCAGGAACATCAGACTGCTGCCAATTCAACTTCTTGTCCAGTTCAACCATCACTACACACCCAGTCCTTATCTCCTCAGTGAAGTGACGTGGTGATTCTGCAAGAGTATGTCAAAAGCTTTGCTAAATTTTAGGCAAACATCCACTGCTCGCCACTTATGCACAGAGCCTAGCTTTTCACCACAGAAAGAATTCAGGCTAATCAAGCACAATTCGCCTTTGGTAAACCCTTCCTGGCAGTTCCCAGACTTCTCTTGGGATTTCTGTGTATTTTCAGCATGGTGTCCATAACCACACTTTTGACAAAAACAACTGAAGTTCCTCATTTTCTATAGTTAATAGTCTAGACTGAGGAAGTTTAATAGTATTGTGCCAGCATATATAGGTCTCAAAAGTTAATGACTTAACACTTCTTAAATTTTCTACAAAGACCTCTTCAGAAGATGTATAGCACAGCACTTTCGAAGGAGACACCCTCTTTTACAAGAGTGGGCTTGTAGTCTGTAAAGCACATATACCTTTCTTTTAGAGGCTAAGACAACGAAATAAGTGAAATCTAAAGGACCATATCTTCACTTATTTACACCGGCACATGCATTTTAGCTACAATGTAACTGTACTAGTCTATGCAGTTTATGCCAAAGGAGGATCTGGGCTCCAGTTTCTATTTCCAGCTCTGTTTTGCTCATGTGAATGCAGCAGTTAATTCACAACATATGGGAGAGGTGGGGGAGGGAGCTCCTGCTCACACAGCTCATGCAGCTACATTGATTTTTGCTAAAACTTATAAAGAAAAAGAAAACCAACCACAGCACATACCAAGTGTGACAAGTCACCATCCTGCATTTCTGATATAAATTATATTGTATGACAAAATGTGAGTGTAAAAATTTAGTAGCACAGCAGTTATGCTACGCAACACTTCACCTGCCTGGGAGTACAGTTATTTCCATTTTCACAGTAATGGGCTATTGTATCCTAAAATGTGCTGAGAGAAAATACACTAATGGGATTTTATGTGAACACTTGGAGAACCAATTTATACAATGGAACTGGACCGGAATTATTTGATTAATGCAAATCATTAATGTTGTAAACAATACAGATAGAGAGTAAACCTGAACTGAATGTGAAATAATGAGAGAAAAATGAGCTTTACAGTGTTTAAAATGCACAGGTCAGATCACGCAGCTGCCACAGTATCTGCTGAGGCAATTTTACAGTAAAAATGGAGGGGGGGGGTGTTATAGCAAAAACAGCTTTCATTTGATTGTCTGGGAGAGATGTATTGCAATACTGAGCATGGCCTCTATGCCCATGAAAGTACTCCTAACTCTTATTTACCTCCCTCATTTCTCACTGAAATCAACTGACAGTATGAATATTGTACAGCTTTTTAGGTCCTATTAGGTCCTAACTATGTGACTAAATCCCTTCCAAAAATGGTCTTGAGTTGGAAGCTTTTTTTTTTCCCAGAAATGAAAAGAAAGAGTATATAAGAGAAAAGGAGAGAACAGCTTATATTTCACAATCCTTGCTTGGATGCAGTCCATTTCTCTGCTTCCACAGAAAGGCAAGGATGTTTAGACAAGCAGGAGCTAGAAGAAACTGGAATGTCCACAACATAGACGCAAAAATACTGCAAATTAGGAACAAACACAATGAGAACAGGAGTTAAGTGCTTATAGATACCAATTTTCTGTAACAAAGCTGTAATGGAGATTCAAAGCTGTTTGTTTGTGTGATTTACTGAATTTTCATTGGATCTCCAGGGCCAGGAAGGAAGGGAGGAAAGATGCCAAAGTGACGCTGTGCCCTGAAGTATCACTACAGCTCTGTGCTGGGTTGTTTCAAGTGAAGAGCTTGAATTGTGAAGGTGCAAAACATGGTTCCCCTCAGGTACTGCTCACATTTGTGAGAACTGCAGAAATGAGTTTTAAGATGTCAGCTTTCATGCCCAGCTTGAATGTTTGGAGTTGTTTTTTTGGTTTTTTTTTTTTCGATAATATATTTAGCTGGGTAAAACGTATCCCTGAAGTAATCTGGTCTGTTGCACTTACAGTCTTCTTAAGTTTTATTTTTTTATTACTTCTTCTTTGGTTTACCTTGTTTTTCTACCCTGTGGCAAATAAACAATCCTTTTATTGAAGATATCTAGAATTGAATGTGAAGACTCATATGTATTACTCACTGAGGGTGCCTTAGAGCAAAGGGAACTACCTTACTTTTTCTATTCTCTCACCAACCCCTCTTATAACAGCACAGAGTATTGTTACTATCATGACTCAGAGAAACAGTGAAAGAGACATTTTAGCAGACAAGATAAACAACTTCTAAGGAATCAAGGCCCTATTTCTGTCTTTTATGCATCCTTTCCAAACCCTCACTGGGCTTTCACCAGATGCTCTTTTCAACTCTCCTGAGTTGCGGGGTTTCCCTACATAAGAGTCAGCTCAAAAAGCGCTGCTATCTTCTTTCTCCAGGGGACCCTGGAACAAATAATATTCAAAGACAACATTCAGCCAGACACAAATTAGTCTGGGGTCATTTTGAGATTTGGCTCTCGGGCTAAACTAATTCTTCCTGGATCCCCTGCTAAGCCAGGCTGTTCGTGTCTCATTTTAAACTCTAGGTACTTTACAGTAGTGTGGTATGCACTGCGTTGTGTCAACCTGATATGAAAAGAATTTCATATCTGAAAAACATTCAGATACAAAATCACCAGGAAATTTGGAAGACAGAAAAATTCCAGCTTTACAAATATCCTCCCAGAAGGATCTGCTGCTAAATTGAGATCTATTTGTTTATCACTTTTTAACTCTCTATGGGAGACACAGGACTGGGACAATGTGACATACAGATAATGAGCTGGGCAGAACAAATGCTCTAAGAAATATCCCTAGTTTCAGGGATTGTAATCTCTCAACAATTTCTTTTTACATATTTTTCCTGTAACTTAAAGAGCATCGGAATTCGAGCTTCTAGGAGATGACTGCTATTGCTATGACTACTAGTAGTAGTTGTTGCTGTTATTGGTGGTGGTGGTTTTGTTTTTATTATTCCATGAGGAGAAAAACTTACGAAACCAGATTTCCTACGAGTCTGTTCTTTTACCCTCATGTTCATCTCACTACAGGTGCCCCTGGGCAATCTCTGTCTTTTATGATACCTCTAACTTGCAAAAGATTGTACGGTCACTTTGGAACTAGGGTCAATAAAATAAATTTTCCACATTCATAAGTAAATAAACACGCAAACATGCATAATACATTGAAAAAGGCTCAAAAGGAAAGAAAAGCCTGGAGTCATTTACCCCATTGGGGAAAATTCCCCCCCAGAACCCATCATATCAGTAGAAAGAACAACCTGCTTAGAAAAGATGTAAGTCAGTAATAAAGGCAGGTATAACAAGTCCAGATCTGCTTTGATCAAACACTGTTGTATTTAAAACATTGCCAGCTACTGAGATTAAGACCATTGCTGGTGAAACTAAAGGAATGTCAGAGTAGTGACATTAATGTAGAGAAAAATGACTGATTTAGGAAGACAGCCACATGAAATGAAGCAGCTTCAGCAGCAAAGGGAGAAACCTCTATTCTTGTCAACCTTAGGATATAACTTCAGTCCCATCAGGACCAACTCTCTTAATGCCTTTAATTCAGTAGGAAACATCCATGTTTAGCTAAGCCAATGAAAAAGAGACCTGTACAAATGGTATGGAGCCTGGCTAGATTTCACAGCCCTAGTATTAAATCCCACTGAAGAGATGCAGCATTTTTGTGAATCAGAATTTTGTCACGGTTTAATGGTGATAGTTAGAAGTCACTGAGATCCAACACCAATTAAAAATGTCAGTGTGCAAGGTTAACAATATCCTACTAGGGCCTCAAAATGGTTTCAAAACTTAAACATAAGGCTCTCTGTCCTCCTCAAAAACATACATCAAACAGATTTCATAAACTTGTTACAGGGCTTGGAAAATCCCAATTCCCTGTTCAAATTCCTTTTGGAAGTACTTAAATTTCTGTTTAGCTTCCAGTAGCCGAATTTTGTGAAAGCACCCTGCAATATGCGTATCTGTAATTCTCTTGTGACTCTAATATTTGTATTGAACCTCAAATTCTCTACGAATTCAACACTAGTAATCCTAAAATACATCTGAAATTACAGAGGACTGCAGTTAGCTCAAAGCTCAGAAATATAGTAGTATTTTGAGTGACATTATCACTGCTCAGGGGAAGGAAAACTTTCCCTTTTTTTTAATCAGCAGTTTCTTGTCTAATCAAGACACCAGTGTGTAGTGTATGGTCATCTTTTGGCATTCTGTGTACAGTTAATGTTACATGGAGAGGAGTATTTGAATGATCACTCAAGTCACTTTTATAAATGCTGATTTCCTGCTTCTCCTCCATGTGACAGCATGGGTAATACTGAAACAGTTATAAGGACCTATGAGAAGAAAACAAATATTACAAAACTAATGCTTTTTTGTTTTTTTTTTCATGAGAAATTGTTTTAATGACCAGTTGTGAAAGACTTTTCCTAGACCTTTTTAGATCTATTCCTTAGGCTGCAGCTTTTTGCTCTGTGCTCAAACACTTTCCTGGTATGTCTAAGTGAGACACTCTTATCAGTCATCATGAAAAAACACATAGCAAGTCCCATTGATATTAAACTTAGAAGGAGTTAGAAGAAAAGTAGCACTACCAATGTATTTGTTCCCTTTTGTTAAGTGACAGAGTCCAAGGTTAGATTTCTGACTGTGGTAGCCTCCTCTGAAAAGTATAATATAAAAATAATGTCATGTTCTTCATGAACTGACTGTCCCATAATCATGGCATTCCTTGCAATAGGGAACATCTCTGTGTTCATGCAACATGCCAGTTGAAGCAGACTAAGGAAAGTGCAACTGTTCCTAAATAACCATTAACATACTCCAGGGTGTGCATTTGTCAGCCAACATGTATATATTATGTGAAGCTGAAGAGCTTTCAGGGTCAGGCTAGGAACATTTTTGAGTGCTTATGAATAAAACTACACAACTGTACATGCCAGTGTAAATCCAGATGTGGGTCCTCTACACTGTACACAGCAGGGCTCAAGCAAGCATCACCTGTGTGATGCAATACAGATGAAAGGTGTCATACTGAAATATCTGCTTCATATGAAATCATCAGATGTACATGAGTTCACATACACATAATTTTGTTGATGCCGTTTGATTCCCATCAGCATTTTTGAACTACATATGCACTGGTTTTGATATTTCATCTGACTTTGGGAGACACTGATTTCTCTGGGATATTTGGTCCTCGGAACATTATGTGAATCCTAATATTAGTATCTTATCCTTGGCTCATTCCTTAATTTACTGTCTACCTAACCAACCTGAAAATTGATAACTTTGTGATAACTATGTGCCTACACTAGACTGTTCCCTTCAAATCACCCACCCCTGCATAGAGCACCATTAGCAGCAGCAGCAGCAGCAGTAAACATCACTCTAACAGAGACTGCCTTTTATCAGAGGAGGGCAGACTTCTTATTTACTTCATGCACAGCAGTGCTGCCTGTCGTAATGCTCCCACTTGCTACTACCAGGAAAACTTAGTATTGACACTGAAGGTAATGACTGACAGAACATGCCAAGTTAATACCAATAACTTAGCAGCAGGATGCAAACAGGCTGGCAGGCTCTAACCTAAAAGGTACATAACTCCTGCTACAAATGGTAGCTCTGGGAATGGTAATACACAAGGGAGCTGCGACCATCATTCTCCTACTACATCTTTCTTGGTTTCTATCTGTACTGCCACTATATGATATTCCTTGGCCCAAAAAATTATACTTCAGATCCCTTGACTGTCCAGAAGGAACCAGTCAAGACTTGAATATTCCTGTATTCTCTTTCATGACTTTCACAAGACATGTCATGTCAAAGCCATGTTCAAGCTGTGTTTCAGTCCCAGTTGTCCTCATCTTTCCAGCCCCTTTATAAAGTCTGTTGTTTTAGCAGGACAGCAAAGTCTTGGGTGGCAGAGCATCTCTTCTTGTGTACTTGTGCAACAAAGAGAAATGGGCTCCTATCCCAGATGAAATCTCTGGATGCTGTTTTAGACCACAAAATGCTTTTGGATCTTGGCCCAAAACAGATAGCAGTGTACACAAGGCTGTAATAGCCTAGCTCTGCCTTGTTCTTTTTCACACGTAGCAGTTTCCTTGACATTAGACCTGATAATTATTGGATGAATTTCCTCTTCCACTCTCAGCCCCCAGCAACCATTATCTTAATTGCAGTTAAGCTGAAATCAGGCAAAAAAAATTCCACAAAAATCAACAACATCATGTTATACCTTCAGCACACAAAGCTGCAACCACTTAATTTGAGTCTGAGGTGCTGTATACCTGAATACCTCAATGCATTCCACCTGTGCTGTGGATAAAGTCCACTCAACTTTTGCAAAAGCATGAATTGTATAAAACATGTTCAGCAGAATGAGGTTATTGGCAGGGTAAAATCACAGTCCATTGGTGAGAGGGGGATTTTAAAACATGGCCAGGTGGAGGTTTTTCTTTCACCAGCAAGTAAACAACTCAGAAGCCATTAACTTCTGAGGATTTGTATCTTAAAAGAAAGTTACACACAAAAAATGAAAAGTATGGTAGTCTGACAGATCTGGAGTCATATGGATACTTTAATTTTCCGGCAGGCATAAGAAAATGGTTATCAGGTTGCATATTTAGGTTTTCATATTTGTGGGAGCAGTACAGACCTAGATACAGCACTATTACATGGTTTCTTCTGACAACACAATATGTAATGAATGAGAGAACTTGTTACCAAGGAGATAATTGGACTTGAACAGTGAGAATATCTCAATGTGCCAATTTTCAGCATCAGTTTTTCTTTTGCAGCGGCTGAGAATTGTTGCTGGCCATATTTTTATAATAGCAAACTAATGTCTTTTTCTTATTTTTTCTGTGGCAGATTCCATAGCCTAATATATTTTTAATGGATTTTATGCAAGGCTTGATCTGCATGCAAGGCTTGATCTGCTATATATTAATGATCTTTTAAAAAAAAACCACACCAAAGAAAAGCACAGTCAAAAAAATAGAGTAGCAGTAAGGAAGGGCAGTTTGCAGACACATCAAAAAAGATGAAGGATAAACTAATATTAGTTCATATACACTCACAAGAAAAATTCAAAGACTATATAGAAAATCTTTTGCAGGTGGCAGGAATGGTACATGTTGATACTATATACTGAAAAGAGTCCTGCCTACCTGCCTGGCTGAACTTCATTATCATGTTACTCTCTAGTCTTATTCTTTTAATTCTATTATGCTCTCCTTACTAATATATTTTTCTAGGCCTCTCTGATACTCACTTTTAGCATATTATCTGTAAATGATATCTCTTCGTCTTTTTTCTTTTTTTTTTCAAAACTAGCTTCAAAACAACAAACTTCTGAGACATGCATATCACACAGAGTATAACAAATTGATTAAATTGCCTTCTTCTCAGTCTATATCAAAGCACAAATATTAAGCATATATGACAATTATTTTTAATCTTTACTGACGCTTGTTATTTGGCTGTTCACCATGTGAAGGGATGTCCCCATTTGCCTTATGGTATCCTGTCCTACTTGTTGAAGGTGAAACAATCAAAACCACTATTTTTTCCATTATCAGCTCTAGCCAGTGCCCTACATCTCAGTGTTCCTAAGTTTGTATATCAGTGAATTCCACTGCACATAGAGAGGTTGGGAATAATTGAAGGGAACGGCCTAAAGGTTTTGTCTTTAGTTACAGCCTAAAAAATTTTCTTGCACCTTGCTGAAGTTTCTAGCAGTGTATTTTTAAATGGTGGTTGCAATTAAGACTATGCATAACCCTTTCCCAATACTAGGAATGTCGCCATGCTTTTCCTCAAGGGATCCTAGTGATCTCTTGAAGACTGGCAAGCTTTCGGGTCCAGTGGATGAAATGCTCATGCTAGTCCTCCTTAATCAATTGCAATCTTAATATGCCATGCTGGTAAATGCTGGTAAAATAACAAAAAAGCCCATCTCTTTCTACCTGCAGAAGGTAAGCAGTGATCCCCAGAGCAGCTTGATGATGGTTTGTGGAGAAGCAGCCCCTAGAGTAACTTGGAACTTAAGAGCAGAGGGAAGAGCAGAGGAGGGGAGGTTGAGCCTCTCCTTTCACAGCCTGCGGTGTGCTGCTTCTCCCCATGCTGGAGTCACTCATTTAGATTTCTTTGCAGCCTCTAGGAAGCTGTTCTATTTTTCAGAAGTCCAATGTTTTTCTTCTCTTTTTCTGAGGATTTACTGGCAGTCATCTAGATGCACAGCTGAAGGAGAATGTCTCTTTTGTTCAGAGAAAAAAACATCCATAACTTCTGCAGAGGCTTCCCTAGAACTTCCATGTTAGGAAAACACATGTAATGCCCACTTTTCCTGAATATTAGTTCCTCATCCAGTTTCTCTTCCCTCTCACAGTTTCAACCAGTTTCTCTCCCTCCCTTAGTTTCATACAGTTTCTCTCTGCTCCCAGTTTCCCCTAATAAACCAATATCATCACAGGATAATTTATAACTGTAGCTACATGGTTTATTAAAGGAAACAAGGAGATTTGCTTTGCAAGACGTAGGAAAGCAGTAAATAGCTGTGGCATTCAGCACAGGGTCTGTCCTCTCCACAAAGAAGTATCAAGAATAAGCAGGGAGCATAACTTAATTCACTCTCCACAAAACCTGTATCCCTATGTGGTAACAGAAGAATAGCAGTAGGGAGAGCAAAAGAGAGATGTGGTAGAGCATATAGAGACAGAACACCTCCTCTGTGCTCTGTGCCCCATGTTTGAGGGGTACATCCTGTATGACAGACAATGGGTATAAATCTGCTTAACTACTTGCTTTATTTTGGCTAGGTATTCTACGTTGTATGAATTAGTGGTTGGAAGTGCATGGTGTAGGCTGAGTGCAATAAAGGAACCAGAGCTAAGCAGAGACCTCTATTTTTTTCCTGATCCTCCTCAGCTGTGGGTAACTGCCCTACTAACACTCAAAAGTGATGCCCACACCTCCCAAGACCTTGACAGCTTCTGTTTATTTTACTTTTAAACTCGTTAAGGCAGATGGGAATAAGTTTCTTGCCAAGATAAAACCTGTTAACCAGGGTCATTCTATCACTGCTTTATTGTCTTGAGTGCCCACTAATCTTCAAGCAGCTTCACAAATGTGTCCAGCTTCAGAGCTATTGAAACTTAACCAGGCAGTGAGTCTTCAAGTGATAAACATGAGTTAGACAAAAAAAAAATTATATTACTTCATTTTTTCTCTCTCTCCAGATTCATAATAGTGAAACTGAGATAAGAATTCAAGTCAGTGGAGTCACTTTCTTTTTAGATTTTTCTAATGGAGGAATTTTTCTTCCTTTTCATCAGTTGAATGGTCAAGATAAATAGGTTGTTGATGTACTTATGAGAGTGCTGCACACAAAGTCTATTCTGATACCATCTTTCAGTTTCACAAAGAACATTTGTCATCACTTCTGATGGAATTAAATTGTGGTCTTCATGTAAGGCATCAGCTGAGAAATAAAAATGTGGAAATTCCTGCCGAAAATCCTAGTATTAACATTAGCTTGCTGAAGAATGCAATGATGCAGAGACTCTGTACAGACAGAAATGCTATATAGTCTCTACAGAAAACTCTTACTGTCCCCACGCAAATTAAAGGGAGATTAGAGGATTGTGTAGTATGGAAATAACAATAAAATAAGGGTAATGTAATAATTCCAAAACCAAAATGAAATTTGGGAGAACTTGGGTTCTACTAAATTAATATGTTCTCTTTGATGAAATTAAATTATTTTTATTTCAGCAATTTTAAAGTTGTGTTATCAGTAAGGGAAAACCAAGCCTCAAAATAAAAATGTGTTCAGTTCCTCTCTGATTTCCAATCCTTGGTCAAACTGCAGTATTAAAATTTTGCCCAATCAACAAGTCTCTCTCCTCCCCTCAATTTCTGGCCTCCTTTTTCCCCTAAGCAGTAATTATGCTATCAGTTGCCTCTCATTCCTCTCCTAGGTATTTTCTCAAGGCTTGTCCACACTACAGAAATTTATGATACAAAGAGCTGTGCTGGGCTTCTAAGGATGCTTGTAAAACACTTCACATCCATACGCCAAAGTGCTCCAAGTGGTTTGTATTTCTGCCAAAAAACACTTGGATTTTTCTTGTGTTCAGCAAGGGCTAAACTTGGCTTGAGGCCAGTAGGGACAGCACTAAAGGAGATAGGATGCAGCACTCATGCTGCAGCCCTACAGAGGCACTCTGTATGTTCCCAGAATCCTGTCAGACCTACGATGGAAATTGGGAGATGGCTGCCCAAAGGGCTTTGCAGCTAAAAAGCCTTGGGGATGTGAGCAGAAATGCTCTTATTCAGAACAGCAGTCAGCATGATACCTCTGGATATTACAAATAGTTAGCATTTAAACCAAGGAACTGGGATAAGCTTATAAGAACCCTTCTAATTATCAGGGTATTAGTAAGGAAGTGAGAAAATTACACAAGTAATAGAAGGTATTGCTGCAGTTCACCCCCTGCCCTGCCTGTCCTCCTCAGCCATGCATGCAGAGCTCTCTCTACTCTCCTTTCAGTCAGGATCTAGAGAAGCAGCATGAAGAAAAGAGGGAGGAGGGGGAAAACTCACATTTGAAATAGCAGCAAAGAGCTCCTCTGCAAAGTCTGTCTGGAGGTATAAAAGATACAGCTGGCAGCTTACACTACTTTACTGAAATAATAAGACTAGAGTTGTATAAGCAGCTACCTAAAATGGGCATTACTAATTTTCTTTATTAGGGACTGGGTGGGAGAGCGAGGACAAGCAGCACTTACCCATGCTTTGTTCTTGTCACCTGACAGCTTTTTTGTCCTTGAGATATTCTCTCAAGGGGCAAGCAGTACACATGGCTCCAAGTCACTACAGGATTGGGAGAGGAGGGTGGAGCTCAGCATATCAAGGGATATGCTTCTGCAAGTCTGCAGAAAATTTGATTGTTTAAAATAATCTAGAATAATTTTGTCAGGAAAACGAGATTTAATTGTAGAGAAGAATTTAAACTAAAATTCAAGAGGATTTTAAGTGTCATTACTCAATTCCCCACATAACACATTAGGCACAGGACAGGGAATCCTGATTTAATCTAATGATGAGCAGACTGACCAGATTTTCAAAGTGAAATAATGGGATTCCTGTGGGGGAAGGAGCTGTGTTCAGTCACAGAGATTTGGAGTGAAAAGCAGTACAAAAAAGGAAAAGACAGCCAACTTCCTTCCTCCCTTGCTGTACTGTTCTACCTTTCTTCTACTCCTTTTTGAGAGGCACCAATTCCTCACTGGACAAGCCCCATGACCAAAAGTAACAAACAGCAATGTTGACAAGGACAGGCAGCAATGCAGGGCTTGTTGTACTGATGAGATTAAGTTGAGGAGAGGCAGAGCCAAGCAAGAATCCAGTTTGCCCATCCAAGATTTCCCTGTCCAAGAGCTGGTTGCTGCATTGTGAGGGAGGCGAGATACACTGGTTGATACTCTCTCATACCCACAATGTACTTACATACAGAGTCAGGCCCACATCCTCACTCTCTTGTGCAGGTCATTCCCCTATAAAAGCCTTATTTGACTGGCTAATAGGTTAATCATATTCTTTCAATGATAATTATGAGAAAGTCTCCATCTTGTGTGTGCTGACATCTCACATTAATCTCAACCACCTTGAGACTTTTCATAAAGCAAAACTATTGGGTTTTGGCCAGCTGTCTGACTCAGCATCTTTGCCTAATGGAGCAGGACATCCTCATTCTACCAGCAACTGGGACATAGTGAGGGGATCTCCAGCTTTTTGTTTTTCCCCACATCATTTGAATCAAGGCCTGATGATCTAGCGAGTTGTCTGCTAGTTTAAAGAATGATCCTTCAAGGAAAACCTTATTCCTCTTCCCTGTGCTACCTTTCTCAATTACCATGAATATTCTCATTTTCTATAAAATTATTGTCCCTTGTTCTGCTTCTGCACAGAAGACATCTGTCAAAGACCCAGACCGGCAGTGAACACCTCTATATGCTTTAGATACCTTATCCTATCTGCCACTTGAGTTAGTTGTATATGATATCTGTACGCCTTAGATGATAAGCTTTTTCCAAGCAGGAACACAATTTTTATGTGTTGCTTTTTTCCTCCTCTAGAATTCCTCTATTGCACATAAATAATGAAAAACCTAAACACTTTACACTGAACTGGGAAAATTTAATATCTAAAAAGAATAAAGCCAGGCTTGAAATAAGTCTTTCAGTTTTTCTACAACAGACGTAAAACACATACAGGACTGATGGGACAATCTAGAAATATGATATGATGGTGAGCTCACAAGTATGTAGCACCTCTGAGACTCATTTGGTATACAATAACATACTAATGCCATCCCAGAAAAATACTATTGGGGTATTTAAAAGTGTACACAGGCACTACATTTTTTCTGCCTTGCCTCCTGTTTGTTAAATCCAATTCTTCCTACCCTGCTCCCCACAAGCACAGTACTTGGTCACTTTTGTCTGCTCAAGCAAGTAGTAGTAACAGTGACAACAACAATAGTCACCATTAGATTTACCATTTCAAGACTTAATTAGCATAAGCATACCTTTTTGAACCCTCCAAAGTCTGTGTTGTTTCTATTTGCTTAGGAGGATGTAACTGCTGAAATCAGGCTTGTTTACACCAGCGGTGTAAAACAGTGCTGTTTACACCAGTGCTGTAAACATCCCTGTTTGAATACATTTGCCTTCCATTTTTTTGCTACACTGATCTCCAAGTTTGTTTCCTGCTGTTTTATCTGTTTGAATGCATTTGACTCCTGTTTCTTTGCTACACTGATCCCCAAGTCTGCTTCATGCTGTTTTGTCTGACCAGTATTTGGCCACCACCTACTCTCAGTACATAATATCAGCTTTGATACACCAGACTTCCCATTATTTTCACTGTGCTTGCTATATTGCTCCAAACATGCACCAAGTCTAGGCAGGGCTCTCCTGGAGACCACCTCGTTCATTAAGTTATCGTAAGTTTTTTTTAAGTCTTTCTAGGCTGAGACAAGGACTTAGCAATGCAGATATCCATGCACAACAAATGCAACATAAGCAACAGAGTGCTGCAAGCTCACCATGCCACATACCAGTTTTACAGCCTTTCTACCCACTTTCCTCTTTTGCTACTACTGAGGAACCACAACCACACTTAGTATTTTTGTAAGGTTTCTGCGGAATCTTCTCCCTGGGTTGCACATGGCACATTACCAACAGTCATTCAGCATAATAAATAATAATTGGCAACAAAGCTTCTCTGGGCTGAAATGTTACTACTCTGGAAATCCTGAGTTCAGTTCTGGGGCCCCCAACAAGCGAAGGGCATGGACCTGTTGGAGAGAGTCCAGAGGAGAGTCACGAAGATGATCAGTGGGCTGGAGCACTTCTATGAAGACAGGCTGAGAGAGCCTGGAGAAGAAAAGGCTCTAGGGAGACCTTAGAGCAACTTTCCAGTACCTAAAGAGGGTCTATAGGGGAACAGGAGAGACACATATTGGGCATGTAGTGATAGAGAAGGGGGAACAGAGTCAAACTGAAAGCAGGTAGGTTTAGATTAGACAGTAGAAAGAAATTTTTTACTGTGAGGGTGGTGAGACACTGGAACAGGTTGTCCAGAGAAGCTGTGGATGCCCCATTCCTGAAAGTGTTCAAAGCCATGCTGGATGAGGCTCTCAGCAACTTGGTCTAATGGAAGGTATCCCTGCCCATGGCAGAAAAGTTGGAACTAGATGATTGATCTTTAAGGTTTTTCCAACCCAAACCATTTTATGATTCTATGAAAAATGCTGTTCTGCTTCAACAAGATGAAATGAAAAGCAAAAAGAAAAAAGACCAATGTTTTTCCTGCACCAACTGCTTCCTGAGAGCAGGTAAGACTCACTCACATAAGCTGTTGATTTTTCCCAGATTTTCAAAGCCAAAATGTCTTAACAGAAACGCCAACAAAGACCAAGTCTGTGTTATTTCTCATTAAACTCATCACTGTCACGGAATGGGGCCTAATGGATACAGAAGTGGTGAGCTGGAAGAAGTCTGTATTTTAAGCTGTATTTTGAATATCAATGTCATTATAAAACTTGAAACACATTCAGTAAATATTTTTTCACATTTATCAGGAGATCCAGATGAAAGAGAAGGAAACACAATCAGACCATAGAATATTTCACTGTTCACAGTATCAAGAAATCTATGAAAATCTGACCCAAGGATGCAAAAGCATGAGGTCAGAAGGGAAAATAGACCAATCTTTGTGTGATGCAGTGTAAAATGTTCAACATTAACAATGTTACTACACTTCTTGAAATGAAAAAGTTTAGATTCAGAATTCAGACAAAAGGTCTTTTTTCATTATGAGTAAGGGGGATGTCAGAGAGGATATCATTTTCTGTTCCTTTTCAAAAAAATCTCCAAAGTCATATCAAGAACAAAACTGAAGAAATTATAGAAGTTTAGGATCCTGATTTAAACTTAGTCAAAGCAAATTATTTTTACAGAAATAAATACTTGTGAAAGAGCAAAGAGAGGAGAGGCTGGAGTGCTGATTATATATCTACATATAAACAGCTATTTATATTATTTCTTTAATAGGTAATCTACCATGTTGTCCTTTCATATCACTAATAGCCCTAGAAAACTTCCTACAAGCATAATCAGAGAGCATCATTCTACTAGACTTAGAACTTGGCTTTGGTGTTAGGATGCCATATGTTCTTATGTGAAAATTGCCTCGGAGGTTAATGTAATTTTCAAAAATTATTTCTGATAGACCATCAGACTAACACCAGCTTATCCCACTTAACTGCAAACTCATCTGTTTCTTTTTTGCAAGAGAAACAACATGTTTTTCAGAAAACATTATACTGTTAGTAGATTGTTTCCCTGAAGACACTCTGAGGATCACCATGAAGAATGTTTTATTGGTATGGCTGTCTTTGTAAATGTGTTTTAATCTTTAAGTGTCCCAAGCAAATTCAATGTTTGATTTAGAGAGAGATATTCAGTTATTTGCAACACAGACCAATGTTGCCCCAAATATAGGAGGACTGCACAAATGCCTTACAAGGACACAAGAAAGAGCAACAGTCCTCAGAGAAGCTACAGGCATAGCTCCCATTTTAGCATATATTTTTCAAAAATCTCACCCCTTTTTACTGTTGACATTAGGAAAAAAAGGTTTATTTATTGAAAAATTAAACATTTTATCTGACTTTAAAAGGTGGTTTTCCCATTTGGTTTGGACGTTCTTACTTATTAACACATTTTATTAATACATTATTAATGTTCAAAAAAGTATTCAGCAAACACCATTTGACAATATTATCAACTCAACATATCTCTACTGTTGCTTCCTTAGCTATCATCACTAAGAACACCAATTCACATGTTATCAGATATTATGAAACCAGAGATGCCCAAAATATCAAGAGATTTGGTTAGTCTCCCATACTCTTCAGCTGGCAGTGGGGGGAATCCAGCCGTAACACAGTTGGGGTGACAATAGATTTTCAGCAAATTAGGCTGCTGTGCCAAAGCCTTGAAGACCTTCCTGACCGCGGCTGCCACTCTGGCTGCTGAGTGGGTGCCAGTGGGAGGTCAGGGGTGAAGAACACAGCTTGTCCCCTCATCCATTGCAGGAATGAACCTCCCTCCCCATGGTCCCCCTTTGTCCCATCTCTGCCCATCCCAGTGACAGGACAGGACGTTGGCCTGGCCCCACTTTCCAGCCTTGTGACAGCGTAACTCTGCTTTTGCCATGCAGCTGAGAAGCTCTGCATTGGCTCTGAGCCAGGCATGCTGTATTGCTATGCTTTGGAGGTTTTCACAAGGATGAAAGAAAGCATTTAGGGAGGTTCCAGAAACGATGCTGATGGCTGCCATGCTAATGCTCGTAATGAATTCTAAATTGGTAATGGGACTACTTATGGATAACTAAAGGCTTATTCACTCCCCTGGATATCTGCTTTTTTCCATTACTACTCTTTGCTGGATTTAGTGGCACTATTCACTTTACACTTTCTCTTCTTTTTTTTCAGTTCTTTTACTTTTCTACTGTCATTTCTCATGCTGTACTCTTCCTCTAAATGATCATCTGTCAGGCTCTCCATTTATTCTAGAGGCTTTTCTGCAGCAAATACATGTCTTGCAAATCTCTAGGTACCATTGCTAGTTCTCTTTTCCCATATGGGACTAATCACTCAAGTTGCATGATTTTGAAACAATGTAGTATGGATAATAACATTTCTATAAGCATAAAATTTCATCTTACTTCTACTGGATAAAGCAAACTTCATTCATGCCACTTAGGGATGGGCGGTATAATGACAAGTGGTAAAATAATAGGTGGTACAATAACAAAGGATTGCATTAATGGGCAGCAATCATAACAGACAGACCTGTAGTTTCTGGCTGATGCAGTTTTAAATGATGTTAGTGTTGATTGCAGTGTGTCTTATTGCCTTAGGAGATACGTGTTAAGTATAAAGGTTTGCAGTTAAAATTCTGTGAGGCACAAGACTCCTCTGGAACATCTATCATGTCAGCAGAACTGCTAAATTTTAACGCTGGTCAAAAAAAAAAAAAAAGACTATAAAAATGACATCTATCATGTACTGTATTTATCTTCCCCTGGTGATTTCCAGATTAAATCTGCTCAGTTTACAAATCAAAAGAGACCTTTTTTAACTGCTTTTTCATCCAATAGTCTGTTTCTTGTTCAGCTTCTGCCTAAAAAAAATTAAACTATGTTCTTTCTGTTCCATACATCATTTTCCATCCACTCACAACAAAAATTCTCCAGCTAAAATACAGGTTGCATTTATACTGACATGGAATGAATCAGAACAAACCATATCTCACTCACCTTTCAGATCAAAGTAAAATGTGTTTTTTCTAACCAGAAGCTACAAACATATATAGATGACATGGAGCAATCAAACTTGTCATTTTTACAATGACAAAATGAAGAATATTCCATAGTAAATATATAGCTAACTACGTTACACATCTATCTCTAGATATACACATATATACATATATGTGTATGTATGTTTGCATGTAATACACACTTGTATATTTCTAAACATATATATTTTTGGATAGCTTTCAAGCATTGTTCTAATCAAAGACTGTCAGTGATATTATATATCAATTATTGGTACTGATACCTCCCTAAAATGTCCTTCCACATTTAGAAGAAATTAGGAAAAGGACAGTATCAGACTTTAGTAGCACCAAATGACTGCAGCCCTGCACTGCTTCATCTGTCTTGAAAAGCATTAGGATTATTTGCATCATTTCCTACCCTTTTCATATGTCTCCTATTTACTCACCTATATTTCATTAACTCTCCCTTTTGACATGTTGAATTATGCAAAAATTATGATCTTTTCTATCTATAGCAGGTAATACAGTTACCTAGTTTTTATCTCTTCATAGCATATGGTTATACGAGGTGCTATACCACAGAATGGACATGCCTATCTAGCAGGTTTGTGTTTTTTCCAATGGCAAAGGAATATTATTTAAAAAAAACACCAAAACTACTATAAAAAATGTTGCATTTAAAATATAAGGATTATGGAGAAATCAAGAAATGCAGTGATAAAGCTGATATACTAAAAAAAAAAAAAAACACCTCTACTTCATCTTCAGCATTAATCTCATCTCACAAGTGGAATATAGCCAAACAGGGGTAAATCAAAGCAAGGCAAAGGTCGCGCAGGTAAATAGAATATATTTTGTGCAGTGTGCTTTGCCAAGTTTGAGTCCACTTTGGCTGAAGTACGTGTCAGCAGTTGGCCAACCTGTGTCAGCAGTTGGTCAACCTGACTTAATTTTGAAGCACTAGCTTGTACCAGATTTTTCCACCACTTTATCTGTGAAGTGTCTCTCCTATTAGCACCATATGATAATGTAAATCTGGTGGTGGTTTGTCCCTCCACCATACCCCAGAAGAAAATGACAAAATCATCCATTGTCTTGTCCTATCACAACTTTATTGCAGGAAGTTACCTGTACAGGAAATTATCAGTCCTTAGGAAAAATCATCGTCGTCATCATCATTATCGTCATCTTAAGCACACATCCTCAGTAATGTAACCTACTATGAATATGTTTGATTTGTTTTTCAGTCCATGTGCTGGGCCTAAGTCATTATTTTCCAGACTAGACTTGGGGTGGTGGCAAGGTAACTAAAAAATCGCCTAAAGCTCTCAAGCAATGACTAATGGATAATAGTATTATTTTTTCAGACACAAGGGCAATTTTATGATAGAGGTAAAGCAGTAGACACAACATTTTAGAGGTGTCTACAAGACTATGAATTAAGCTACCACATGAAATAATGGCCTTTACAAATCTTGCCACTTTCTGCTACAACTGCATCTGATCAATGTTAATCATTTCATTTAATGTAGTGCTGGAAGGTGAAGGGGAGAACAGGAGCTGAGATAGAATTTAAGCCTCAATTTGTCTATATCAGTGGTTGGCTCACAATGTGGTCTTAATGTATTTATGTCAGTTAGTAAATTGCTATAAAAACCTACAATAAAACTGAGTTAAGGTTGATAGCATATATCTGAAATCTATACTAAAACATATTCTTACTCTGTTTGAAATTAAAACTGTATGGGAAATAGTTTCATCATCATGAAAAAGGTCAAGATTTTATAATCTCTTCCCACACCAAAACAAGAAAAAACTGAGATCTCAAGAATATTCAGATCAATTTAAACAATTCAGTCAACAATGTGATTCATTTTAACCAATGAACTTATTTAAAAGGTTTGATTTAATTAACTTAAACTTGCAATTGAAAAATTATTTTGACTCATGAATGATTGATGCTGTTGTTTTATAGACTGAGCCTTGGTTTGCAATTTTTGACACTGCCAAATTCTTGCCAAGATAGAATCTTCCACAAGTGCTTCTGCTTGAAAATCATGCCCAACCAACACCTCTGTAGTTTTCTGACCAAAACTATCATACACTATATAGTCAAAATAGAGCTTAGAAGTACAATATATATGTAAATAAAAAATGTTAAAAGTTAAATCTAAAAACTATGCACTGGCTATGGACAGCAGAGGATCACAATCAAGCCATTTCTGATCTACACTGTCCACTGAAACCATGCAATAACCTCAGGTTATGACTGAGACATTGGTCTGGATCCTCACCTTTAGTGGAATATTAATTAAAAGAATTTACTCCCTGGGACAGATGCAAGTGCCTTTCTCTTTGTCTTTCTAGTGGCAGGGAGCCCATGTGGCTGGGTTGCCCATGCTAGACTTCCTCATAACTCCCTGCCCTTTCTGCATATCCCTCACACATGGTCTCGTCTGCCATGCTGTTTAAATGCACACTTGCACACTCACCCTTTCTTATCCTGCCCTTCTTACCTTTGCTATTGTTTGAAGTAACAATAAAAACACAGAGCTAAAACTTACTTTCACTAGTAGTGGGTTCTTTTTCCTAGGGAATCAAAGAAATTATTCTCTTTCAAAATGGCTTCTGTTTCCCACTGCCTTCAGCAACACTGATGCTAAGACATGTATAGAGAGAGAAGCTTTCTAGACTGAAAAAGGGTTTTTAGAATGATGTTCATAAAAAGGAATTATATGTTGAAATGTGTATCTGCTTGGATAAGTGTAGTCATAGATTTATCCTGGCTGTACTCCAAGTTAGGAACTTGTGCATGTGCTTTGGCTTGGCAGTCAGAGAGGCAAATTAGCAGAGTGTTAATACACTCCGCTTTCCAGCTTACTGCTTCAGGTGCATCTCTAGACCAGGCTGACTCATATTTGGGAAGCTCAGGAAGAAAGATGAGAGAATAGGAATGTCTGGGTACAGTTGACCCCAGCTATGAACAAAAAGAGGTCAAGAAATTAGTTCCAGAATTAAAAAAAAGCCACTGATCTGGTAAGAAATTTACAGCAAACCTTACGTTAATGCATTTGTTCATAAGTAGGAGCATGTTAACATTCATAAATAGTATCATGTTAATGTGCATAAATAGGATCATGTCATCCTAAAGTAATTAAAGAAATTTAAGTAGTGAAATGCTTAGAGTTTTAACATGTTAGGTGTTAGACAACTTAATGGATAGCAACAATTGTGACCCAGCTTTGATTGTAAAGTTGTAAGATAGTGAAGATCTCATTGCATGTGCAGGTGGGAACACTGGTGGTACATGAGTGTAAAGATGACAAAAGGCAGCCTTATAGTGACCAGTCCTGTCAATACCCTCCAAGGCTTCCCACACAGACCCATATATCTAACTTATCTAGGTGGTCCTTAATTTGATCACCCTTTCCTCTCTTAGTCCTTACTATGAGACATGGGGTCCTGGGAAGCCTTAGAGTGCTTTATTCCTCACCTATTCCTTGCACATTCTCTTTTTCTATGCTACATTAATTTCCATGGACATGGAGAATAACAAGCAACTCTTTAAATACTTGAAGTTTGTAATCATGTCCTTTGCCTTTCTCTTTTCCTTATGGAAAATATCTCATAATGCAGTCTAGCCTGGAATAAAAGGTTTCTTAAATTCTGGATTACATTCCTTCTTCTACTTTTAGCTACTCTACATTATTCTTGAAATTAACACCTAGAACTGAATTCAGTCCACCATAAAGTGGACTAGTAGTCTACCATAAAGTACCCTAGTTTCATTTAAAATACTGCAGTTTTCCTGCTCACCAAATACATTTACAGCAAGATTTCAATATCTTTTTTTTTCCCCTTTGCATAATATATTTAGATGTCATGATATTTAAAAGAAAGCTTGTACAGGACTGATTCTGTGCTGTGGAACTCCAAAGAAAACTTACTGATTTAAAACTCAGGCTTGGGATCTCTCAGACTGATGTCCTCCTGTGGTATTGCTAGCTGGAATGCCTAACCTACTTTCTGCTTTTTCTGAGACTTACAGACAGCCAAAGGCACATCCACTACCTGGATGAAACAGTATGATGAACAGCTGTAAGCATTGCTCAGTTTAATCCTCTTGACCTAAGGCTGTCACTATATCACTGAAAAGTTACACCTAGTTCACTAAAGCACAATGCAGAAGCTTAGTTAATTTTGCCCAGACCAAAGCTGGGTGAAGGTTGGTTTACCATGCATTGAAAGTAAAGATTAAGATGTAGCCAAGAGGAAATATGGGCATATGCCTAACTTTTATCTTTTTCCTGCTTTTCTGTATTCTTTTGAATGAATGAATGAATAAATACCTCAATTTGACTTATTTTTATCCAGTCTGCCAAACACACTCTTTGGCAGGGAAGATTTTGCTTTTGCTGGATATAACTTGGTCCCTAATGCCAACACAGCTGAGAATACAGTGCTGTGGGTCTCCAAGACTTCATCATTTGTGAAGGGTAAGGGAAAATAAGCCTGTCACTTAATAAATATCCTAGCAGGATCTAAAGCACAGTTTGTCATGCAACCATAACAACATACTTAGATTTTCTGTGCCAGATGCTTAAAGGAAATCTGGGCTTGTTTGTACCCAGTCCATAAAGTTCAAATTTCGTGGGAATTGCATAAACATTTTTTCTGAGAGCTACTTGCCATTGTGTTTTGAAGTAATACAAATAACACAGGTTAAGTGCATCAGAATGCAGATGCAAAGACCTTCATGGTAGAGAGATAATGGTGTGATCTGATAGCAGTATCAGTGCTGATTCAGAGCTGTATGCAGCATGCAGCATCACCGGGTAGACCCCTGAAGCAGGTTACCTTGTAGAGGAGCCATGCTTCCCTCTTTGGTTGACACATAAGACTGGGGCTGTTTAATGGAAGAAACTGAGCCCTTTCATCCCCTCAGCAATCTTCCCTAGAGACTGTACATCACATGTTTCCCACTGAGAAAAAATTACAGACCTCTTCAAGTCTTCTTCCTTTATGTAACATTAGAACTTTTCAAGGGATGTCAACATAAAAATGCACAATGAAGAAAAAAAAAAAAAGATGAAGGTAGATAGAAGAAGTTATTATGCACACCTACCTGCTCTCCAAACACTAACATTTCTGTTTTTTTTCTCTTCCTATATAAATACACAATTGAGTTTTTACACTTGCTGCTGTGGGTGGGAGGATGCAAAAGACATGAGTAAAGCAGGCTTTCTAACAAATGTTTTTGAGATTGAGTATACTTTAATGCCTTTTAGGAGTTAGAAGTTCTCTTAAATTTTACTCTGTTGTTGAGCAGTTTATGTTTTTTTCAGTACAAGATGAAGCAACGGTAAAGTCTGAAAGCAAAAGCAATGTAAAGGAAAAAATACTCTTTAAAGCTGAGTTTCACAGCCTCAGCCATCTTGAGGGATGCTGTTTTATTTTCTCTTTTAGTATATTACATCTCAAAGGGTTATTATTTCTAGTAACACTATAAATGTGACAATTTCTCTATAGTGCAGTTATATTAGTGGAAAATGTGAAGATGGTTTTGGCAATGGTTGAACAGCATGTGACTGGACAGACAGTACAGCGAAGTCTATGACACAGCAGCAGCAGCCAGAATAGCAAAATGGCCATTGAAGCATCAATGATAAAAAACTCTGTAAGCAAATAAATCATATAGGACTGAATTATTATTAAGTTCAGACATTAAAAATTGACAAGACAAGCAAAATCTCCTGATCTGATACTTTTTAAAGGAAATCTTAATGCTGCTGTGCTTAGAAATTAATTTCTGGATTGAAAAACATCACAGTTGTGAAACTCGAAGAGAATGAAGTGCTGATCACATTAGGGACCACATAAAAGGATACTGGAAGTGGAAAGGAGAATAATTTTGCTGTTCACCCTGCCACAGATTTAGAAAGAAAAAGTGTCTGGTTTTGATCCAATGTTTGCTTTATACAACTAATATTTTTCGGTAATGCTGTACCAGAAAACAGAAAACTACCTATCTAGAAGAGATGTGAGAATGTGCTTGTAGAGACAATATGGGTTTAATTTTTTTAAGACAAATCCTGTGACTTAACTGCCTTTATAGCTTTACAGAGTAACACAAATTGACAGAAGTTTATAGACTCTACATCTATCTCCTTCAGAACATGCTTTCCACACCATAGCTCCAGCCTAAACATTTCTTACATTTGCTGCATACATGCCAAAAAAAATCCTTGACAAGTCAGATGATGAGATAGGAAGAATGATTAAAAGAGTGACTGCAGTGCTTTGAAGGTGCTGATATTTACTCTTAGCTTCTCAATTCAAAAAGGATATAATTCAGTCACATTGTGAGACTGTACTTAATTGTTTTGTCATTATAAAATTTCTTTCTTCTCTGTGATGGAAACCTGTCCTCTATTCCAGCCTGGTGAACAAAGAGAAATAGGAATTTTAAAATCTTTTACACCTGTGTTAAGTAGTAGGCATGTGGAGGGAAGATAGAACTGAAGATCCAACAGGCTCACGTGCAACTTAAAGAGCTGAGATTAAAGTGGCCTATTTAACATAAATGTTACAACAAAGTAATACAAAATTGTAGCAGAGGTTTTCAAGATTCTTTATGGGCATCCTGCTGTATTTATTCAGTGAGCTAGTGAAAGCTTTTTACATGGATTTATATGCAAGTTGCTTTTTAAATAAAACTTTCCATGGCACTTCCAAGCTGTCTGTTTTAATTTAAATTTCAGTGGAGTGTTCCAAAAATAACGCTAATGTAAGTACTTATCAGAACTTCAACAACATAAGCCAATGTTTATTTCAAGTACTATCTAATAGTGGACTGCTGAACAGCCCTGTCTTAAGTCTTCTTTTTCCTCTAACTTTTCTGAAGTTTGAGAATTTTTAAATTTAAGAATACACAGGACAGCATCTACTCAATTTACAGAGCCTCCTTTTCTTGGTTGTCTTAAAAGGTTCATTCAATTATAATATCTTCTGTAGTATTAGTCTCATAAGTCAAATCTTATCAGGCTAGAGATAGTCTCAAAGATGGAATGTACACAGTCCCCCTCCACCATCCTCCTTGAAGATGAAGAGTAACTTCCTACTTTCACTCCCTCTGTGAAGTCTAAAGTTAGCCTCATTAGCTCAGAATTATTTTTCTTCTTTGTTTATGTAGCGCTCAGAACAAAAAGCCCCTAAACCGAGCAGAAGCCTGGTAGGCAGTGTCAATAATATGGACATGTCAAAAAGGGGTTTCTAAGTTCATTAGTAAGTTCCAGTTACATTTCGCCTTCCAAGGAAATTTTCCATAGTCTCATATTACTATCATTAATATCTTTTGATATAAAGAAGAATGGAACTAGGGGTAAAACAGTTCATGATTTTAGTAGTTGGGTTATCCAATACTAAGTTATTTTATTTTGTGTACCTTGGCATTATGAATACAACGTCGGAAACTGCAGAGAAGAAAGGTGATGAGAGAGAATGAACACAGAACATTTAATGAATGAGCTTTTTCTTTTTATTATTAAGTTGTGACCAATTTATAAACTTGGATCAGAACGAAGAACTCATTTTGCCATGATCATGTGTACAATGAACACATAGATACACACAGAGAAGCATAAAGTGAGATAATGGCTTCTTTCCTTGAAGTACATGCTAACTAACTAAAGTTCACTTTAGTAATACTAGAACAGAACTAGGAAGCTTATATTTTCCCTTGAAGCATTAAGCAGTTCAAGAAAAGCCTCCAGGGTGCCTGAAGAGACCCCAAATCTGGGCAATAAAAGCAAAAACTTCATTAATGTTTCCATTTCTATTTCTTGACTTAAGAGGCTAAGTTGAGGGAAAGGCTGCAGGCTAGAACACTATTGCCATTTCATATTTAAAGCACTTAGAGCAAGAAGATACCATCTTCAGAAGTGGGGGGGGCGGAAGGTTGTTCCCTTCAGTTTCTTTTTTAACTTCTTAATGGAAAAGATAACTGATTTTTTTGTCTTTAGCAATGAGACCGCAGCTTTGCATCACTGAGACTTCTGTTTGAATATGAATAAGACCTCTTGAAAAAAACATTTTAGCTAAGCAGCTTTTGCAGTTTTGGTCAACACCTTACTTATAACTCTACTTAACCTTAGTTTTAATGCAAAGCTAGAATATATTGCCTACTTTTATCAAAAGCCAAAAATAAGACAGCGGTCAGTATTTTTCTGTGCAAATATTTTTAAGGTTGGGGTAAGGAGGAAAATAAAACTGACCTAAGCAGAATGAAAAATTGTGCTGCAATTAAAAAGACTCAGCTGTGGTAGAGAGAGAAATAAGAAAAGGAAAAATATAGCAGCATGTAAGAAATAAACAGTAATTAGTGAATGAGACTATTGCTGCTTAAAATTGCTATTTAAAACTTGGAAGGAGATCAAGCAACTTTCTTGTAGCTTTCCTATATTAATATGTATAATAGGACTTCATATCAGCAAACTGCAGCACAAAGAAGTTTAGTGTTATGCTACCACTAAAATAGCATGAAAAAGTCTTGCAGAGGAAAAGAAAGGAATCTGGGGGAGAAAGGTTTCTGCAGTTATACAAAATGATTTATTTTGTCGCATGTATATTTGGCAATGAAGATTTAAAATTTAACAATGACAAGGACTGTTAATATTGCAGCTAATGTTCTAAGCAGAGGTACTTATATTCATTAGATTTCTTTTATTAATCTTAGAACTCTGTTATTACATGGAAAGAGAGAGATAAATCCTGTAGAATAAAAATATTTGTGCTTAAAAGTTTCTGGTATAACAAGAATGCTTCTCAAAGCATCCTTTATTGATTTTACAAATGTCCTCTGTTAAAGAGGTAGAAGTTATATTAATATTAATCTAAAATGTTCCTAACATTTCTTTTGCTTAAAACAACAAAAGTTGAAAGATTTCAGTTACTGCAATGCATAATAATACACCTGTCCCCAAGACATCTTTCAAAAATATTATTTTTTGAGCTGGAAAAGCTTCCACCCTCTCTGGAAATTGTTTCAAAACCCATCCTGTGTGAAGGCCTACTTTAGTTAACATTTATGTGATTCTCTTCGTGGACATTTTAATGAGGTCACAGTGCAAAATCCAAGGGTTTGTTTTTCATTCCTAATAGCAGAAAGGTTTTAAACATGAAGCAATCACTCACTTCTCCAAGAAAGGTAATTTATCTCTTCCATTCCTTTAGCACAGTCAGATCCTGGAAACTTGCCACTTCAATTCTCCAGGATTTTACAATCCACACTACAATATTTAAATAAAATCTTACTGTATTGTGAAAAGGGGAGGGGGAAAGAAAAACTGTGTTAGCACTGATTAAAGTTGGAACTTCATTTCAGTGAAGGTCAGGAAACTCAAAATAGCTTATAATATCTTTATCCTGCTTCAGTGTGTGAACAAGTAAAGGTTTCTTTTCAGACAGCTGCGTGTCCATGTGACAAAATATAATTTTAAATTGTTTGAAAGTAAATTAATTTCAAGGTGATCAGGGCCTCACTTTCAAAGATAATTGTCTTAAATATGATTGACTTTTCCTTTTAAATCAGTACAGTAAAGTTGTGTGTTCCTTGCCCATGCTGCTTGACAGAGAAAGTTAGTGGTATGCGAAACAACTGACTCAAGAAAACTTGGACTTCTTTCCAAAGATATTAACAATACGATTTCCAATAAAGCCTGTAGTAGCCGAGATTGTGAAATCCAGACAATTTATTTTAAATGCTCCATTTTCAATTGTCAGCCATCAATTTGAAAAGTAGATAAACTGTCCATTAAGTCATCAAAGCAAATCAAATGCCTACTGTCTTAGCATTTCCAGTGTTATCCCTAAAATTAAACTTTTGTACTTTCTTTAAAGACAACAGTAATCATGTCATTGCTTTTGGACATAATGTCCAAAGCGGAGCATGTTTTTAAAATTAATCCTATTATTCTGTCAGACATATCTCCCCTTTTATCAGTTGAAAAAATAGCCTCCCATAGAGAGTCAAATCTTTTATTTATCATTTCAGTGTTAGCTACAATTAACTTTGTTATTTTAAAGAACTTACCCTTTTACTGAAGAGACCCGAAGAAAAAAAGTCTTCAGTTAAAAGGACACATACTGTCAGCATTGTTAGTCTTTGAAAATTGACTCATGGTGTGCTTTTGCAATTTTATTTTTTTTAGGAGTACAATATGTAGTTCATACACACACATGTAACTGGCTGGAGCACTGAATAGTAAATATTAGCCTTTATCTTCTGCTGTAAACAAATTGATTGTCTGTAGCAACATGTCACTTCTAGATAGATTAAAAAAACAAAACCAAACCAAAACAAAAACCCAATAGGAATTTTTAAAACAAGAGCTCCAACACCATTCAGCTGCCCAAGTCTAATCATCTTGGATGCATTTGTTTAATAAAATAGTAGCAAGTTCCTCATGCAACATTTGCTCAGAATTTAACAGATAACTTCAATGGAGTTCAATGAAAATTGAGCTGAATTCAAGGAATTAAGATAAATCTTGGGCATAGAGGATCAAGGCAAGTGAAGAAGCATCTAAAGGGCAATACAGGAGAGGGCACACTGTTCATTCCCTGCAGTAGTGGCCAGAAGAAGGGCAGATTCTCAGATTGTGACAAATTTAAAGACAATAGAAGTCGAAGGACTCACTCCTAGAAGCAAATATTTCTTGGGATTCACCAAGCAGAAAAAAGGTTCAAATGTGACCATTTAGCATATGCTCAAAATATCCATTGCTCCTTTTTTTTTCTCCGGTGACTTATGGATTTTATTAGCCAGTTCATCAGTAGGCTTCTTTAGTGAGTCAAAGAAAACTGTTATTTCAGTGCCTAATTTTCAAGGGTTCTAAAATTTCCATTTTTTTTTTTTTTAATTTCTCTATACAGTGCTTGATTTAACACTTCAGGAAACTTAAAGCTTTTATAATACGAAAAATTTGTTCATAAGGGCATCAATGTAAATCAGGTGCAGGTTTCTTTATCTAACCCTCTTAGACCTTTCCAGCTTCAAGTTTATCCATTTTTAAGGTGACTGCAGGAGTGGTTTTGGCAGTTACATGTTTGAACAGCTGGCAAGACACTTAAAAAGATATTGCTTAATGCTTTTAGTACAACACAAATAAAATGTTTCTGTTTCTTGGGATCTTATTTTAAAATTTATTTGCCCTAAATAAGGGGCTAAGGAGATATCCTCATGTGTTTTCTGTGCACTTCTCCACAAATACCGAGTAACAGAACCGATTGTTAAAGATCTATAAATCTATGATGATAGTGTAGATAGATTAATGTATTGGCTGGCCAGAGTTTTATTTCTGATTTTTCCATCCAAAACAAACAGAGTAACTGTTTTTTTTTTTGTTTTAAAAGTGATTTTTATTTAACTTTTTTCTTTTCTTTTTTTTTTTTTTTTGGTGGGGGGTGGTGGTGGAGGAGTGTTTGGTTTTGGTCTTTTCTTGTTTTATTTTGGATTTAGATGAATCATTATCTGGGTGGAGTGCCCGGTGGTAACCGGATTATTATTATTTCATTTTCTTTTAGTTTGAAACAAACAAAAGCCTTCATTGATATAATATTCAATATTTTGCATTAGAAGTTTTCTTCAGACCCAGCATGACCTCAAGAAAATTAGTGCTGTCCTTCAGTTGACACGGGTAATGTTTAAATTTTTGCTAAGACTATGCAAAGCATTCTTAAAATGTATTGGCACTGTACCCCATCAGGACTTCATATAGCTAGGATAATGTACATTATTTTGTACTCTACACTGATATAATTCTACTCAATGGGATTTTGCCTTGTATTTTATTTGTGTAAAGCCACACTGATTCTAACTGCTTAAATGATCTTGTTAAATGGCATTAAGGTTAATTTGAATCTTGATCCTGTACTTTGTGGTTTACAGGCCTTTGTCCAGTTTTTAGACAAGAATGATCTAGGGGAGAGACATGGCATTCAATAAAATAAACTCTCTCAGTACTTTAATAAGACTTCCTGGTACAGGTTTTAGCAAACAACACCAAGTAAAATTAACTGAAGAACTACTTCACATACACCTTTCTGAGGCCACACCTCTATCCTATGCATTTGGGTTGTTGTGGTTTGTTCTCAGTGCATAATAGTCCCTGAAGAAAAGAATTTCAAACTGTGACTCAGGCTAACACTCTTGTCACTGTTTTTCTGATATCCATTACTTTTGCCATTTCTGTTTTTGAACAGACACTTCCAGGACACTTGAAGAAATCTCAATTAATGCTCTGAATATAAAACGTATTTATACAACCAGCCTGTGCCTATACAACTGGAATTTTATAGCAGGTGGATATCACCAAGCAGTATTGTTTACCTTCAGACGTTAAGGTTATCTGGCTCATGGAAGAGGAGTAACAGGCTCAGCAAATAATTCTACAGAACATGGTACAGCTTTCCTGGTTTCTGCTCCTGAGACAAGTTAACCACAGTGACAAGGACCAGAGCAATGATGCCACCGACAATGGCAGCAAAATTCCAAGACGACAAAGGCTGCTTTTCTATGTGTCTGCATGTGTGCTTACACATCTCACTGTCATCAGAAAGTTCACTTAGCTGCTACTTTCTTGTCTTTATTCAATTATTTGAGCAGATCACAGGGTCATAGGGAAAATCAGAAGTGCTGGAAGGACTGGTGCTATTGTGTCATTGTAACTTTGGCTATTCAGGAGGGCCTATATTGCATTGTATAATTGCATTCTTAATTCCATTAGGACTCATATAGGGATCTATATGGCTAACCTTCATTTTTCAAAATCTTCCTCTACAAGACAAGTTATCTTTTTCATGTTGCTGCAGGGCCTCATCAGTTATTAAGGAAGTTCCACTAATATTAATGTGGAAACATCAACATTGCCAAGAACTGAGGTTCATTTCCAGCAGTGTCCAAAGGAAAATCTGTTCTCTGAATAACCTGGATACTAATGTTGTTACGAATTTGCACCTCAATAGGGAATATCTGATTTATTTTCAGTTCTCCAGCATATGGTCCTTCCTCTGTGCTCCTCAGACAGAAGAAAAATAATAGTTTGGCTTCATTTTGCTTAGTTTAAAAGTGGAAAATGCTTTTGGACCACTTATGGTTAAATGCTGAATTTCTCCCAAGGATGTGTGGAAATTGTTTTATTCTGAAGGAAGGAAAGAAGGAGCAAGTGATTGCTGTGAGAAGGTCCTATAGCCATTTTTTGAAAGGGTGCTCCCCACAGTGACAGCAGAAGAGCTTGAGGCCATGCTGCTCAGTCTTTTGCTGAAGATTTCCACTGGCATCATTTCTTCATTCATCTTCTTCATTTTGACCCCTTCCTGACCCCTTTTCTCCAGTTTGATCTCTTGGTCCTATCATAAGAAGCTATTTGCTTCTCAACTGTCTCTTCATCTCTCTCTTAGAGCAAATACAATAATCCCCTGAACAGACCCTTTCTTCTTTCTTTTCCTGTGGAGATGTCTGCTTCTCATTGGAGAAAAGCTACCCCCTTTACACAAGCCGCAGCATGACAGAAACATCCCAAGCACTTCATGATCTCTCTTCACAGTATTGGTGCTGACAACATAAAATAACCCTCTTCCCCTTGCCACCTTGCCCACATTTTTTGGGGAGCCATTTCCAGCTACTCTTCTGTCTTAGGATTTCTTTTGACATACCTTGAGAGGCTGAACTATGTTTAAAATTAATTTCTTCTACTTAAAGCTTCTGTGACAATAGGTGGTTCTTCAACCAGCAATGTGTTAGACTTTGGTGGCTGGGCAGGGAAAAGAAAAAAAAAAGGGAACTAATTTGATGGTTGCTAATACCATCAAAGCTGTTTTTACTTTCAAGGATATTACCCAGAATAATACCCTTTCCTGAGGTATAGAAGGATCTTACTCAAAACAGCCAATAGACAAAGTGGAAAGATGCACAGGGGTGCTTTTCACTGTGATCTTTTCCTCGTCTTACTCTCAACCATAGATGCACTCCAGCTGCTGGAAGAGTAAAGGGAAATACCAACCATTTGAGAAGGCACTGGAGAGTTTTTTCTTCCTCGAAGTCTGTGCACTTAGCTTTCAGTTCTTTTTTATTACACCTACAAGTAATTATAAAATACACTGTAAAATTAATAGCATTCTGCAGTGTCTGATTAAGGGCAAGTTAGTTTGTAATGTCTTAAAATGTGTATGAATTGTCTCTGTAATGTGATTTTGGCTGTTTATGTTATGAAATCTCAGTCACTGGAAAAAACGAGCACAGTAAAGAAACCATGAGCCAATGTTTTTCATTATTTTTCATGCTGATCTGTCACTACAATAAGTATCCTTTCTCTGCAAAACATCATGTTTGATCGGGTTTTTCCCTCCAAACTCCTGGTTTGATAAATTTTTGGAGGAAAAGCAGAGAACTCACAAACATTTTAAATTCCCTGAGTCCAAGTGGGATCTGTAGTCACATTGCATCTGCATATTGAAGTGACACCTGAGCACATAGAAATCCCAGATGCTTGTTTGCCTCAGGAGAAATGGTGACCAGAAGACTGGGTCTCAGAAGCATGAAACTTTTAAAAGGTTCTCAAAGAAATTAATTGAAGGAAATCGCTATTCCATAATGAGTCTTGTATTAAATTAAGGCTTATTCCATAATGAGCTTCTCTTTACCAGTTAGAAAAGAGACACAAGTTGAAATTAGCTTATACATGATTCTTTGGACATGTAGTACCAGGACAAAAACAAATTTAGAAATTATTTTTAGACGAGCACCTTGCATCAGGACTTGCTTCAGCAGGACCTCTAAGATATTTGTGGGGAGACACTGCGAATGGATATTATACCTTTTACAGCCTTGTATTCTTTCATAAAACATCCTCACTTAAGTTGAAAAGCAGAAGAATGAATGGCTGTTTTCTTGCATTCCAAAGTTGCCGTCAAAGGAAAATAGAGCAGTTAAATACCAAAAATGTTTAAGCTTTTTAGGAACATGGGAAGAAGAAAAGCAACAGTCAGAAGTTTGCTTTTGGCCAGCACCCACTTCTCTCCCTGGCTGAACAGTGACTGAAGAGACAGTGGGAAATGGTGACAAGTTCCTGCCTGGAAGAGAAGGTGCTATTCCTCTATGACTGCCTCACCTTCCACTAACAGGTATGGGGCCCCGAAGTGGAACAGAACGATGACAAGGATGATGGTTCAGCTGTCATGGAGGTGTTGCTGAGGCTAACTCGGCCTATGCCCTGCATCAAAACTGCTTCCATCATTGTCTCAGTGGAGGTAGGGGATGGAAATCCATGTGACAGCATGGATGCAAGGATGGACTCAGAACGGTCACATAGGAATTAGGGCTTCTCCCCATAAAAAGGCTGCAGGTGGGATCAATAGCCCAACTAAAGTGCATCTACATCAATGCATGCAGCGTGGGTAACAAATGAGAGGAGCTGGAAACTGCTGCGCAGCATGAAAACCATGACACAGTTGCCATCATGGAAACGTGGTGGGGTGACACACACAACTGGAGTGCTGCAATAATGGCTATAAACAAGTGAGAAGGAACAAGCAAGGAAGGAGAGGCAGTGAGGTAGCCTTGTATGTAAGGGAGTGCTTTGATTGTCTGGTGCTTAATGATGGTGACAATTGGGTTGAGTGGGGGAAAGGCCAACAAGGCAGATATCATGGAGGGACTCTGTTAAAGACCACACAATCAGTATGAAGAGGAAGATGAAATATTCTATTGTCAGCTGAGAGAAGTCTCACAATCACTAGCCCTTGTTCTCTTTAGGGTCTTCAACTTGCCAGATATCTGCTGGAAATGCAACACAATGGACAGGAAAATGTCTAGGAGGTTCCTGGAGCATGTGGAAGAGAATTACCTGACACAGCTGGTGAGTGAGACAGCAAGGGAAAGTGCCCCACTAGGCCTGTTGTTTGTGAAGGACTGGTGGGTGATGTGACGGTTGAAGGCCATCTTGGGCATAACGATCGTGACATAATAGAGATTTTGGTTCTCAGAGAAGTAACAAGGGGTGCCAGCAGAATGGTCACCTTGGAATTCCAGGGGGAAGACTTTGGCCTGTTTAGATGGGTTGACAGCGTTCCCTGGGAGGCTGTCCTGAAGGGCAAAAACATCCAGGAAGGCTGGACATTCTTCATGAAAGAACTTCTACAGACACAGCAGCCATTCCTGTGGGCCGAACGATGAGCTAGTGGGGAAGAAGACTGCCCTGGCAGAACAGAGAGCTCTGGTTGAAATGCAGGGGGGGAAAAAGGAGTGTTTATGACCGTTGGAAGCTGCTCTCCAGGTATACAGCCTCCTAAGCTCGAAGACAGTGATAAAGAGCAGAATCAAGCCCCCTTAAGGGGATAAACTTAAAAGTCAATGACATTACACCACTTAGACACACACAAGTCTGTGGGGTCAGATGGAATTCACCCAAAGGAACTGAGGGAGCTGGCAAAAGTGCTCAACGAGCCACTTTCTATCATGTATCAGCAGTCCTGGACAATCAGAGAAGTCCCAGTTGACTGGAGGTTAGCCAATGTGATGTGCAACTACAAGAAGGACTGGAAGGACGATCCAGGAAACTACAGGCCTGCCAGCTTGACCCAGGTGCTGGGGAAGGTCATGGAGTCACCCTGAATGCCATCATGCAGCATGTAACAACCAAGGGATCAGGCCCAGCCAGCGTGGGTTCAGGAAAGGCAGGTGTGCTTGACTAACCTGTCACAGTGTGACCTGCTTAGTGGATGAGTGGAAGGCTGTGGATGGTGTCTACCAGACTTCAGAAAAACATTTGACACTGTTTTCCACAGCATTCTCCTAGAGAAACTGCTTGCGGTTTGGATGGGTGCACTGTCTGCTTTTTTGTGTTAAAAAAAAAAAAAAAAAAAAGTCATCAGCTGGATGACCAAGCCCATAGAGTGGTGGTGAACGGAATTACATCCTGCTGGCAACTGGTCACTAGTGGTATTCCCCAGGGCTCAGTGTTGGAGTCAGTCCTGTTTAACACCTTTATTGATGATCTGGACAAGGGGATTGAGTGCACCTTCAGTCAGACCTAAACAATTCTACGATTCTATTAAAATACTGCCTTCAGCAGCAATTACTGACAGACTTTTGTTTCCCTAGCACTTCTCAAGAAGAGCCACTACTGTGAATAGAGGCACTGAGTCATAAGGATGTGTATGCAAAATGTGCAAAAGCCACAGAAAGAATGAACCCTTTTCAAACAAATGTTGCTCAGCAGAGTCCTCCAGTTTCAGACTGAAGTTTATGGGGCTTACACAGCACCCTGACTCTAGCAAAGTAACAGCATCAGGAAGGAACAGATGTGAGGCAAATTAATGTGCATGAACAAAACTCTAAGCCAAAACAAGGCCTGGAATTTAGTGCAGACAGTGTGAAGGTACAGCCATGGATGATATCTGTTGTGGTTTTGATGGATAACTAAACACCACATAATTCTTTGATGTGATGTAACCACAATCCAGGCTCCTCAAACTGCGGTACATTCATATTTGGAGGATTTCTTCTCTAGTTCTGAAAATCTTATATGTGTTTACAATTTACTGACTCATCTCCAGGTGTCATTACACATGCTTCTCTTCAGAAGCTTACAATATGTTCAAGCAGAATAAAAGGGGACATGGCTGCTTTAATGGTTCTGGAAACTCAGTATTACTTATCAGTGGATTGGGGCACTCCTGGCTTCCCAAGGGTATTTATTTGTAGAGGCAATCTGGTCATGATGACTCCAAATCAGTGTCAGGAGAGAATACAGAGAGATGTACAGTGATGAGCGTGGGATGAAAGTGGAAGACTGCCAGAAATGGAACTGCAAAGAATGTATTTACAAAAGCTTCAGTGGAAAGGAAAATGAGGATTCTTCCTGTAAAAGTCAGATGCCTGGGAACAAATACTGAAGGGTGTGTTTCTGAGCAAGGAATACTATTTTGGGAAACTGCCGTTCTGACTGGGGAGTCAGTCATCTGATAAACAAAGCAACCTCAAAGAAAGGGTTAATATGATCACTGAATCTGTTAACATGGGAGCATTGAGTAGGAGTCTGGTGCACATATTACTTCTGTTTTTCAAATGACTACAGCTGCTGGTGAAATACAGCCTGCAGTTCTACCACCGGTATTTCAAGCAGCATGTTAAAAATTAGAGGGTCAGGGAAGAACTAGAACATTTATTAAATGATTGGGAACTGTGTGATTTAATGAAATACTCAATGACTTTGATTCAGTTAGCTTAATGAGGAAAAGCTTTGCCTTATCAAAGGTAACTGGTCTGTAGTTCCAATACAGTGAACAGACACATGAGAAAGTAACTCTTTCAGTGCTAAAAGAAGTAACAGGAGTGAATGCCTAGCAATTGCACAAGTTAGATAAATGCAGATTATTCATGACTTCCCTGGAAGTGTTTAAGGCTCAGCTGGATGGTGGCCTGAGCAATCTGTTCTAGTGGAAGGGGTCCCTGCCTATGGCAGGGGGGTTGAAACTGGATTTTCTTTTAGGTTCCTTCCAACCCAAACCATTCTATGATTCTATGACACAGACACTTTTAAAGAGAAGGGTAATCATTCACTGGAACAACTTACTATAGGTCACATTAGACTCTCCAGCAATTTTTAAATGAAAATTAGAACTCTTTTGTGAAAAAAAAATATCTAGCTTAGGCAGTAACTACTTCAGTAATGTTTTATAACCAATATTATGTTAAAAGACAGCCTATACTTTTGTTCATTTAATCTAGGATATATAACATTTCCAATGTAACAACTTTAAGGTCAATCACAAGCATGCACAAAGAATGTCTGACTACGAGCTCTGTGAGGCATAAAAGGGTTTTCAACATGTATTTGTTTTTGTCCAAAAACTATTCTTGGCTGTGCAGTAACTGCAGAACAACGTAGGTAACACTGCAGTAGCATCAGATCGGGTGGCAGCAGCACAAAGCTCAGCGCTTGATGCAAAATCCTTCTGCAAATCAAAGCGAATACTTGGGTATTTAGTCCATGCTGAGCTCCCTGCTGTTGCTGCAGCTTAGGAACTGTGAACAGACAAGGTTGTAGCAGCAGTTGATACTGCACCCTCTCCAGAGCGGTTCAAAGAAAGGCCTAGGTAGAAAAAGTGTCTGTCCCTGACTCATGAAGTAAGACTTTTCACAGAGGAACTGCATTTGTTTGGAAAATGTAACTGTTGCAAGACTTGTGGTGGATTCTCCCGCTCTTAATCAAGCTTCTGTCTCCCTCAAAAATATCCCCTTACTCTGCACAAGTTCTTGGCTTTGTTAGGAGAACTACTAGGTAATATTCTTAAGCCTGTATTTTGATGAAGTCAAATAAATTATTAAAATGGGTCCCTTCTGACTTTAGAAAATATAACCAGTGGGTATGTATGATCTATTAGCAGTGAAGAAAAAGTAAGAGATTTTATTTTAAAGCCAAAGAACCAAAGTAACAGATTTTTAGTGGTTTTCAGAATCTGCATTGTGAATTGTGCTATTTAACACAGAAAATAAATTAAGGCTATGATTAAAAAAAAAAAGTCTTAATTTCAATGCCTATATACTTAAGACTCGGGGGAAAAATGGACAAACTTTCGAACATGACAAGCCCTCAGGAACTCCCACCCCTCCTAAGGTGAGAAGCAGCAGAGTGGTGTTCATAAGGAGGAAGGACATAGATTTAGGGCTTTGACAAAGGAGCCCTGCCTCGTCTTGCCATGGCAGTTGTTAACACCTTAATCCAAAGAACGCTCCTGCTCCTTGGCCTCAGAGTCACCATGCCTTTTACTAACCCACTGCCCGGCAGCTACCTGGGGACAGTGCTCAGCTGTTTCAGCTCATGCTGCTGTTGATGCCTTTGAACCAACGAAGTGATGAAGTGGGATACAAGCACGTGTTCCACTCAGCCCTGGGGATGGAGACCTCTTGGGAAGAGACGACGTGGGCAGCTGTTAACAGCAGCAAACTCCAGTACTACAGGAAAAAGCCTTTGCCTTTTTTTGGTTTTGTTTGAAGAGCTCAGTTGCAGACATAGCTGTGCCTGCAGAGATCAGACTTTTCACAGGACATGCCTGGCACTGTGAGGACAAAACCTCAAGTTGCCAGGCTGCCAGGGGTCTAATGAAACCAAAGGAGAATATTCTTCTCCTATGAATAAATCTTCAGAGACTTCCTAAAGTTCAGGTTAATGATCTAGTCATGTAAATTCAGATAGCATTTGGGGATAATTTAGGCTTGCACTGCTGCAAAACAGAAAGATGTCCAAAATGTAATTTTAAAGATGAAAGCAATTTTTAAGCTGTACTAATGTAAAAATGATTCAAAAAGCAGAAAGATTTTTTTTTAATCACCAGATTTCTCAGAAAGTATGTAAAATATCTGTAAAAATCTGTATGGCTACTGCATGTCTAATTTTACCTTGAACAGAATTTTTGCAGACAAATTGTAAATGCTTTTAATAAGAGAACTACAATTATTAATCTACTTGTCAATAAAAACAATCTTTCAGATCCTTGAATGCAGAATTTCCTAACTTAACTGCTCTAAATTTCTTGAATCCTTTTGCTATTTTTAGGAGCACTGACTGTGATCAAAAACTCAGTTTTTATAACTGTATTTTTTTCCTTGAAGCAGAAAAAGATATTAACAACATATCAATTATATTATAGTTTTGGGCCACTTTATATTCTACCTTCATGTTTACAATGGAAAACATAATTATCACTATTATCATCCATGACAAAGGAAGGTATCTATGATGTGGATCTATAGTTTATATTGACAACACAGTTTCTTCACTGGAGGAAGCCATGTATTTCTGTTTTGTGAGGAATTCTTTAGGGACTATGGGGGTTTTTTTCCCCAGTATTGCATCAAAGTGAAGGACTGTCTCAACCCTTCCCTTCAGCTCACCCTTTGATACATCAGGCAGACCCAACTCCTCACCCCTGCTGCTGGGGCCTTTCAGGAGGAGCAACAAAGTCATGAATATAGACAGTCCCTACCATCACTCAGGTGCTTAATACAACAGAAAGTATAGGAAATTCCAGAGGAGCTCCTCCAGTCTCCAAATAAGGGATGTTGACTTGTTCTATGAAGACAGCTTGTTTGCAGAATTTTTGCAATGCAGCAGTTGTTTGGGCAACAAGAGGTATATTAGATGCAGACAGTCTGTCAGGGGATGTAGCTGTGAAACTCTTCTGAACTATAACAACATAATTTTCAGATCTGTAAATACACCAGATTTTGGTCAACTTTAACAGCAATCGAAAAAGATACAACTGCAGCATAAGAATCATGCTCCTCCCAAAGTTAAAGTATACGCCTGGAGTAAAATCCCTAAAATGTCAGTAAGGATTTTATAACAAAAATAAAATTACATATTTTCCTTGATCTCATTCTCCAAAAAGGACAAAGGATTTTTCTGAAGTTTTCAAAAAGCACTTGGCTTGAAACAGCCAACCAGTGCAGAGAATTGAATCTTGTTAACTAAAAAAAAGGAAATACAGCAAATGAAAATAAGATTTGGTGATAGAAAATACTAGGCAAATCTAACTATGGGTGTTAAAAGTTCTGCTTAATAAAAGAAAATGACAATCCACATAACGGCTCTTACAATTTCATTAAAGCAAATTATTAAAATTTCATTAAATTGAATTGTTATCTATCTATACTGGTTTATTATAAACAACTAGGGTTCCAGTTCCTTAATTTTTATTACCTAGAAGTCAGGAGTAATAAAATTGGTCTTTCGGAAAGTTCTTTGTTTTTTTTTTGTTTTGTTTTGTTTTGTTTTGTAAGTGTTGCATACATAGCTCTTGAGAGAAGCCAAGAGCTTCATTCATTCCAATGAATTCTGGTTATGGCTAAAGAGGGAGTCTGGGACTCTACAGACTGCATAAATCAGAAAAAGGCTAGACTTCTGATCCCAAGAAAATACAATGATTACTTGATATCATGGGAAAGCCAATCAAGAAAAAGGAAATACTTCAAATCATAAATAATAATAACGAAATATATTTATTGAACTTAGCTTTTTAAGAGGCAATTCCCCTCTTTTCTACTGGCCTATTCAACATGAAACAGTTCTAGGAAACTCTAAAACTTTCTATTGTGGGGATTAGAAATCATCATAGGCCCTTGTTAGAAGTCATCATCCTTCCAGTCAATCATCAGTTACAAGTCGATCATCCTTTTATCACACCATATGATTAAGGCCTTGTTCTGGAAAGGATTTCTTTTTTTTAAGATATCCTACTGAATAGAGATGCTATGCTGATCAGGAGGTCTGTCTTGATTTTCAATAGAAACTCTCCATACCAAATATCTTGCAGGCACTGGGCAATGATGCTGAATGAGATCTCTGGAACAATGAAATGCAAGCACTAAGCTTGACCATGCTGATCCCAGATCTTCACACTAAAGGTATAGACATAAAACAAATTACACAGTATGCAAATATATTGTATCACATCTAGATTACATATGCTCAGTTTCTTCTCCATAGAGAAATCCTACGGTCACAGATACTATTTAGCTAAAAGGAAAAGGAAAATAAATTCTCTTCTACCAAATCATATATATATATAACATATATATAATATATAAAATTATATATATGTAATTTAGATATAAAATATATTCTTATTTATATATAAATAAAGAGATTGATGTTGCCAAGGGTTGCTAAAGCAGAAACAGAACTGATATATACAACATTCTTTTACCCTAACCCAGTTATTTTCAAATTTGAGCAGAACAGCCCACTAATGCTGCAGCTGTAGTTACCTTTCCATGTCTTCCATAGTCTTGATATAAGAAAGAGACTGGAGACACACAAAGAGCTATGTGTGTTAGAGTAATGATAGGGCCAGAAAAGCCCATCAGGATAAATTGGTTAAGTTCTGTAACAAATTACAAGATACAGTTAAGTAAATACTACTAACTGCTAAGACCATCTTTTTTTTTTTTTTTTTTTTTTTTGACTCTTTCTGAGGCTATTTCCCTAAATAAAATGACAGCTTATCAGGGGCTTAGTTCACATAAGTGATCAACATGAAGAAGCATATTAAAAAAACCCTCAACACTCAGATCAAATAATTCAGTCAAAGTTATTTTACTGAAGTAAGACAGCAGCACTAACAACAACATTTTAATTATCTCAGTTTTTTAAATATTTAAGCTGTTTTAGTATCTGTGCCACTCAGTTTTTCTTACCCATTTGATGCTATCTAGATAAAACTGCATTCTCCCTGGCCATCCATTATTATTTCCTTCCTAAAACAATAAATCATTTTTATGTGCTGCAAATGACTAACAATCTTACTATGCAGAAAATTCTCCCTTCCCTTAGGAATTTTACATGTGTGAAATTGCTTTATAGAATATACATCAAATATGCTTTTTCCCCATTGTCTGTCACAGACTACTCAAAATAAATCTAGGGTCTTAAGATGACAACAGAGATCAAGTTAAAAACCACTGTCCTAAAAAGTTGGATTTTTGTTTTTGTTAGTGCTTCTTCCTTTCCTGTTATCTGGATTAGCTGATAGTGTCTGTAGCCTTCAAGTCATAGTAAAAAACATTCACTGCTTTTTTCACTATTGTGATAAAATTCATTAATAAGCATTGAATATCTTCAGACCCATTAACTGTGTGGGTTTTGTTTAAAATAATATTTCTTCGTATGTCATGAAGAATACAAGAAAACTGGTCAAACTAATATGCCCTTAGTACTTTTGTTCAGCACATTTATCCTTCTATCCTATAAATACTTAAACATATGAACAGGGATATGCATATGTGCAGTGTAACTCAATTTGCTAAGACCACATGTAAAAATGTCAGATCAAGGCCCAAACTGTCAGTAAAATGCTTAATTTGCATAACTTGAATTGAGGAGAGTAGTAGTGGCAGTACCTGGCAGATTAAATGTAAAACCAGACCCACAGGGAAAGGGTCTTTTTTTCCGAAACATTTGAAGCCATAAGCAATCTAGTATGTTCCAAATTGAAAACATTCATTTTTTACAGAATTTTTATGAACCTTAGGAATGAAAATTAATTTCGAAAAGTTGAAAGAGAGACTCAAACTCCATGACTAACATGGGAATTACCCTAATCCTCTCTTCAACTTAATCATGGAATTTTAACAAGGTCTTTCTGGAAGCCCTTGAGATCTCCTAGGTTGAACATTAACTTATGTCCATTATTTTTATACTAGTTAAAACACACTCATAAATGCAATCTGAGGCCGAATTCGGAGATCAGCCTTTTGAGTTCTAAATCACTTGTTTGAATCTTGGCCAGAGATTGCCACCATTTGCTGCCCTTTGCATGATAAACAGAAAAAGTGTTGAGAATTTCAATCTAGTAGCAGTTCTAACTCTGAATCTCCAGCTATGCCTACTTAATGCTAGATTATTTCTGAGGGGGGTAAAAAAAAAAAAAGAGCTGTTCTCTTGGGTCTATGCTACAGATGAAGAGCATAAACCCTGAGGAATAATTCACGCTTGGAAGAAATGCACAGGTTTCTACTCTGCTCTCCCAAACATATGCCTCTTACCATAAAGCGATACAGAGATTATACCTTAAAAGGTATTACCCATCCCTGCTCTCTTATCTCTTTATCACAATATTCAAAAGTAGGGAACTATGAGATGGAAGAACCTTCTGGTTATAATGTAAAAATGAGGGAAGCCAACTGCTTGACAGAAACCTGTTCAAGAAAATTCAGTAAAATGATGTTGGTGAGAACAATTTTTCTGCCAGTGTTACTATTTCTGCTAAGTAAATTTAACGGCAGCAGTAGAACCATAAGAAGCATCAGCCAGAGCTCAGACCTGGTGACTTTCCAGCTATGCTGCAGTCTTTTATTTTGTCAGGCCTTTAGGGATGGATGGGTTGAAGGATGTGAGGGACCAGGCTCATTTAGGTGACAGGTAATTACTCTCATCGGACAGTTGGTTTATGGAGTTGTTTATGCTGTGTGCTTTGCATTTTGTAGAACACTTGTAAGAGTGAATAAATGCTCAAATACAGTAATTAGTAAAAGCTAATATTTTGCCTACCTACCACAAAATACAAACAGGAATCTTCTTACTCAGGGAAACTCACTGTTTCATAACCAAATCCAAAAAATTCTCGTTAGAATTGCTAAAGAGGCTAAACGCATGCTCCATCAGGTGCAAACCCGGGAAACTCTTCCTTGCAACAGCATATAAACATCAGCTGTGCCCTTCTGGTTTACTTTCCCCTCAACCTTTGGCTAAATTTTAATCCAGAAACTCATGCCCAGTCGTTGTTTCCCTCGCTTACTATTCTTCACAACTCTTGGGATCGGTACAATCGCATGGGCTACAACTTTAAAGAGGGCGCGGGAAGGGAGGGGTGTGGCGGGGCGCTGTGTGTGGGGGGGTCTCTGTTTTTCCAGTCGAGGCTGTCTCTGCACAGCTGAGTCTGATTTGGTTGTTGAGCCGTGCAGGTGGTGCGTGTGTCGCTGTGTGCCGGGCCCTGCTCTGCCCCGCGGAGGCGGTGCGGCTGCGGCGGGCGCGCATCTCCCCCGCGCCTCTGCTCCCTCCGCCCTGACCCGGGTACCAGCTGCATCGCAGCTCCAAAGTGACCGCTATTTTCAATTTCAAGGCTAATGAAATCAGCATCGTAAAAACACGTACTTACCCCGCCTCTCCCCGACAAAATTATAAAAGCAAATCCGCTGTTTCCTTTCAAAACATGAGCGTGACGGTTTGCGGTATTTTCTAAAGCACGAAAAAGAAAAAAGTATTTTTCTTGCAAGTTCAAGTGTAAAACAATATGCTTTAAAATAAATAATGCACCATTTTGAATCACCACTTCGTGAGATTGTCTAGGGGCCAATGCCTACAAATCCTCCCCTCGTTATGTCCCAGGATGGAAGTTGTGATGCATGGACACAAAACAACTTTGCCGATTGACCTGTGGGCGAGAGAAGATTCGTGCCAGCTCCGCAAATGACCCAGCACTGGTACTCGCTTCCCTAACTATTCGCTCAGCAGCCCTCCCCAGCTCCGTTCCGCACGCTGATATTTTGGGACCCGCGCACTGCAGCCCCAGCCAAGCCTTTGAAAACATTCGCTGATAAAATTCAGCAGGTAGTTTAGGAAAAAAACCCACAGACAAACACACACACACAAAAAAACCCAAACAACAAAACGGGGTGTGTGTGTGTGCGCGCACTTCAAAAACACACCAAAAAACGGGCTAAGCAGTGACAGCGGAGCGGAACTTGCCGAGCCGCCAGCACCCGGGCACGGCATCCCGCGGCCCCCGGGCTGGGCACCAGCGGCGCCCCCGCAGCTCCTCGCTGCATCCACTGTCCCCTGCCGAGCACGGCAGCGCCTTCCTTCCCCACCAAGTTCTTTCCTTCCCCCCGCCCCCCATTTCAGTACACCAAGTATGTGGGTTGGAATTTATCTCGCTCCCCCGCTCTTTAGGCTGTGGGTGTTGCAGGGTGAAGGGGCGCTGGCGCCTGCCCCGCTGTCCCCAGCGCCCGCTCTCCGGGGGCCGAGGAGGGGCAGCACTATTCGCAAGCATAGCGGCGAATTTCCCCGGCGCTCGCTGTGCCGTGCCGTGCCGTTCCCATTGGCCGTGCGGCCGGCAGGGAGCGACGGGAGGCGGAGAGGGCGCTGCCAGCAGCAGCAGGCAGGCACCGGGCGAGCGCGTACACAGGCGCACGGCAGGCAGAGGCTGCTGGGGTATTGTTATCATTGTGCTTCGGCGGAGGCTTTGCCTGCAGGGGGAGGGGTGGAGGGAGGAGAAGAAAGAGGGAAAGTGCGGGGCGAGCATGCAGCAGGGCTGGGGCCGGCGAAGCGGCGGTGCTGGCGTGCCCGGGCTGAGGCGCTGAGAGGAGCCGCCTGCCCCAGCTCGCTCGGGGGCACCGGCGGGAGGAGCGAGGTGGGCACGATCCGGACGCGGGGAAGGCAGCCAGCCGAAGCGGAGCCGCCGCCGCACCGGCCTCACAGCAGCAGCAGTGACTACTTCTTTCTTATCTCCCAGCCTTTTGTTCGCCCATCCTCCTCCTCCTCTTCCCTGCCCACCCTCTGCACCGCGTAGGGGGCTCGGCAGAGAGACAAGCAGGCTGACCCAGAGCTGAGTTTCACCTATCCTCCGCCCCCCGCTCTCTCTGCCGTCTCTCTTCCTCCGCTGCATCGCTGCCCATGAGCTAGAGCGGCAGCCGGCTCCGGCAGGCGGGGGCAGACGCCGACCGCAGCTCCGGCAGCTGCCGCTGCCCGACCCTCCCCGCCGCTCCCCTCGCCCCGCTCCGCGGGCTCCAGCCGCGCTCCGGAACTGCTGGGGGCCGCCCTGCCGCCGCCCCTCCTCGCCTCCATGTGCCGGGTAGCGGGAGCGCCGCCGCGGATCCTGCCGCCGCTGGCGCTGATGCTGCTGGCGGCCCTGCAGCAGGTAAGCACCGCCGGCGGGCAGCGGGCCGGGCTGCGGCTCTTTGTTCCGCTACGGGCGGCGATGCCCGGGGAAGGCGGGAGAGCCGGGGGGGAAAGGGTGGCTGGGGGGGGCAGGGAGGCTCCGTTTCGAGGAGGGGGGGGTGTCGGGGAG
>JAWWMP010000081.1:105450145-105583946 GCA_035047865.1 Dendrocincla tyrannina | reverse complement strand
AGAGCACGGTGGCAGCCGGCGCTGCCCCGCCGCCGGGGTGCCCCGCGGTGGCTTGTGGCCGGCCGTGCGGAGCCACCTGCTCGGGGCAGCCCCGCCGCCGAGCTCCGGGGAGAGACGGGGGGAGAGTCGTGTCGGGGGCCGGCTGGCAGGGAGAGGGTGGTCCCCGAGGCGCGAGCGGTGCCGGGGGCTCCCGGCAGAGCAGGTGCCGCGGGACGGGGGGGCGGCCCCGCCGTGAGCGCGGGCAACAAAGTAGCGGAGCGGGGGACGGAGCATCCCGCGCATCCCACCCCTCCGCCCCGCGTGGGGAAGGAGGGGCGGGCGGGGGTGCCAGAGAGGTGCGGGGCAGGGGGCAGCCCCCGCACCTCCGCTATCCCGGGCTCCGTGCCCGCTAATCCCTTCGCGGGAAGAATTTAATCAGCCTCCGCCTGGGCTCCGGGCTTCCCACCCCCTGCCGCTAACGGGAATTTCCACTGGGACGGGCTCGAGCTCCGAAGTGTTTGTTATTATCCGAGTCCTGCTGCTGCCTCTCCGGGGCGCTCCGGGCGGGCTGTGCCCCCCGAGTGCCGGGGTCCGGGGAGGTGGTCGCGGGGAAGCGCCGGCCGCGATGGGGTGCACAAAGTAGGGGTCTGCAGTAGGCGGGAGGGGACTGCTGGGACGGGGAGGCGACAAAAGGGGTTCCGGTTGGGGCAGCGGGGGCAGTGCCCTTGGGGCGGTGGTCGGGCTCCCCTCGGGAGCCGGGGTGAGCTCCCCGTTCGCTTTGTGTTCGCTGAGCTCGTATCCGGCGCCGGGGGTGGAGAGGGCGGTAAGTCCGAGGGACAGATGGCGCAGATCATCGCCTCTTAATGGCATTTGCGGTCGGGGCATCTCTGCCGGGCCGGGGCAGAGGGTTGAGGCGAGGCCGGCGGCGGGGCCGAGCTCCGGGGCGGGCAGGGCGCCCTCCCACCGCGGCTGGCGCAGGGCAGGGCAGGGCGGGGGCGGTGGCAGCAGCATCAGCATCAGCCACTGTCCATGGTGCGGCCCCGCCGCCGCAGCGGGGGCAGCGGCAGCAGCAGGAGCCCGCCCGGCCTCCCGGCTCCGCTTCGCCGTCCCTGTGACACCCCCGTCCGCACACGGGTCCCCGCGCCGGCAAGCCCTCCCCCCGCAGGTCCGGAGCACTGTCGGGGGCTGGTGGCTCGCAGCAGGATAGGTGCTGGGGCGCTGCTCCGCGGCAGTCGGGCATTTTCCCCGGAGTCCGAGAAGGACGCGCGGCTGGCTGGCGTGACACGGGAGTGTCCGGCTGGGCATAAGCGGCTGCGTGTGAGAGCAGCCACCCTGTTCAGAAACTTGTGATGTGCCACTTACCGGCTGTTGTTGGGTTGGGGTTTTTTTAAAGTCCTTATGTGCTGTTTACTGTTTGTGCCTTCAGTTCTGTTTAGTCTTCCTATCTCAATAAATCTTTAAAGCACAAAATCGGCAGTAAGCTTTTATTCCATCTTTTTTCTTTTTTTTTTCCTTCTTCCCCTACCCAAGGCAGGTTTGGAATTGAAGCACAAGCTGTGAATTAAGGACAGGAACTAACCATGTTGCTTTTATGTATCGCTCAGTGTCACTGGCACGTTACGGTTGGGGAATCCAATTTCCCCCTTGTTTGGGTATCCATTAAATCAGGTTAGGGTTGATTTTTAATAGTGTGTAACAAAATTGGAACTCGGGTATGAAATCAGATTTATAGACCTGTGTCTGTACAACACTTTGATTTTAAAAGCTCTTTTTCCCTCCTCCCTTCTTCTTTCATGCGTGCTGTGAACAACCTTCACAAGCTAGGTCCAGTGCTAACTTTTCATTCCCCTGTCATCGCACCTACTACTTTTGGTTTGTAGGAGGTTATCTGTATGGGGTTCTTTTGAAATGTTGAACCTTTCCATTTAGTTTTTTCACTCTGCAACACAAGAGCTGTCTACCTGTATTTTCTACAGTTATTAATCAGTTATTTATTAGTGGTGTAGAAAAGCTGACATGGAATTATTTGAATGATTGTAACTGGAACCAGATTTTAAGGCAGATCTGTGGATGTTGTTTATGTACAGGAAATAGGGCTTTAGAGTTTTGGCAATATATAACCTGTGAAAGACAGAAGAGAATGAAAACCGCACTTTATTTTTCTGGTTAGCAGATTAGTATGAGTCTGGGAGTTGTATGTGAAAAAAAAAAATCCTGACAGAAGAGAGGATAAAAGGAGTGAGTCCCGTTTTTCAGGCTAAAACAACAATGCTAGTCCAACAGAATTGAAGAAGGAATGGGAAAGCTAGCATGAGTTTACAGGAGTGAAAATACTGTTAGAAATACACTGCAAAGAGGAGTAGAGATTATGCTCAAAAAGGGAATAATTTTTTTTTAACACATAAGGTGATTGAAGCATTCTATGGATGTTGTCCATTTCTAAATCAAAAGCAAATAAACAATAAAGCCTTTCCAGCTTAGGTGACTGGTTTGAATTCGAATTATGATGACAGAGGATATAAGTTATTACCCTCTGCAGGCAATTTTGGTCCTTTTCCAGGTCTTAGCGAATGTATCCAGGTGATAAAGCTACTACCCTAAATGACACTCCTGTTAAGCTGCCTCAGCTGGGAATCAGGCAATGGCATTTTTTGCCAGCTCTGCCCCTCTAGTAATGAGCCCTAGCAGTAGTTGCTGGCAGAATTGGGATGAGGTTTATTAACGTGGTTTGGTACAGAAGTGGCAGTGAGATCTCCTGTTGTGGGTGCATACTCTCTCTCGCATTATACCCATGTCTTAGATTTTATTTTTTTTTATCAGTCTGTTTTAAGTAATACAGTAAATATATGATTGTGTAAGCATGAGTTTTAGGGTGTCTCTGATTTTCGACTCCATTAACAGATTACAGTATCGTTAACTCCTTACAAAGTGAACTGATGTGAATTGAATGCATTTTACAACGCATCTCATAAGCGCCAGACTAGGATAGATGTGAGAACCTCAGCCTTTTTGTATGTAGGTACTTCTGTTCTGGTGTTGTGTTGTCTTCAAAGAATATTGGAAAAGTTAAATGTGGCAGGATATTGCAGCAGAGAGCTCTCTCATCCTTGTCTGCCTGGTCTAGGTGATAGTGATACAACTGACACATCCTCAAAATTCAGATAATTGCAGAACTCAAGGGAGAAAAAGAGAGTATCTGTTTGGATATTAAACCAAATATATTGTTTAAATATATATTTTGTTAAAATCCTTTTTTTAAGAACTACTTTTTACATCTATTATAGAATAGATAGGCTGCATAATTCAACAACTAGTTTGGAATTCAAATCATTGGTTGACAAAACAGGAGATAATTTTGTGTACTGAACAAGTTCTGATTATCTGGCCAGATAGTGTAGCAAGCTCAGAAATACATATGCTGCTTATATAATGGAAGTTATATGTTCTCTTGTGTTCTCATTTTATGTATTTTTAATAAATGTGTATTTTCTAGAAAGCTTTCTACTACTCTCTCTCTTGGGTAGTACTGCTACCTAGGCATGCAGCTCAGTGTGCTAGAAAAATGAATGTATAATCTTTAGGATAACTGTTTTTAAATATTGTCCCAAATTATCATATTTTTGACCTACATCTAGTCAAGAGTGTGCAATTCAAAAACTTCCTATCTGTTGTTTTCCTTTCTGCTCCTGGAAGTTGGAGGACCACCCAGAAACGTGACTGGAAGAACCCTGTCAGGTTCTATCTTACTTGGTTTCATTGAAGTTTTTATATCAATAATATAATTTATTAGGTTTTTTTAGTAATGGAACACTAACACATGAGACAGTTTAGTTGTGACAGAATTGCATGTGGATATTTAAAAATAGCTTGAGGAAGCTGTGAGTAAAGTTATTTTTACTCAATACAGACAGTATTGTGTAAGGGACTTTTTGTCATGTGGTAAGGAGCAGGAGTTTTTGAATGGCTTTCCTGCCTGAGTAAGAGAATCATTTGCCAGTTAAAACTCTTTCTGTTTTATAGGTTAACAAAAAAAGTTTAGAAAACTTGCAGTAGTTTCAGTAGTTCACCAACGTTCCCATTAGGATGAGAATTTAATTTGTGTCAGACAATGTACACATGCGAAACACAAGTCCATTCCCCAAAGTCTGTGCAACCTCTAATGTTTCCTGGCATTTTTATTTTAAACTTTTGTTATAAAATGTGGGAGGAATGCAGTGGCCTCACTGAGTAGCCTATGTACTTCCACTAACCCAGTGGCACTGCTTGTGCCTAAGGTGCGGTGAGACATGTCAGCAGTGGAGAGTAATAAAAGCAAAAGGAATACTTGATGTCTTTTGCAGTAGAGATGATAAAATACTTCTCAGCCGCTACTGAACTGGGACTTGCTCCTTGGCCAAGTTAATACTGGCATACAAAGAAGCAAGTCTTGAGAGGAAAGAAAGGTGGTGTACATTATTGCAGGATGAGTTTAACAAAGATCTGTATTTTGCTAAAGTGCATTTGTAGTTTGTCAGTGGTCTGAGAGAGACCTTTTTCACCTGAGTGTCATGCCGTGTTGCTGTTCACCTTGAGAGGTGTATAACCAGGTCTGCATGATGCATCATTTGATTTGATCCTGGAGTTCTCATTGGGAGTTCATGGGAGCTCTGTCTGAATAAAGAAGGGAAATTAGGCTTTCTATTTTGAAATGGCTTATGAAAACAGATACAGGATCAGCAGCTTCCAAGATGGAAGGTATATCGCTGCCAAATCTTTTCAGTGTTTCACTTAAACTGTTTGGTTTTAGTCAGTATTCATGTATTTAATTAAATATCATGTTTCCAGAAGGTGCGTTTATCCTCTCCTCTAGGCACTCCTTGACATATTTAAAAAATATATTTTTACCAACAGTCTCCTGTAGGGACTCTTCCATTCCTTATAATTAGCATATAATTATCACCCAGCAGCTGAAGACATAGTTAAAATTTTGTGATCCCTCCGAAGAGGCTTTGCAAGGCCTCCCCAAAGATCAGGAAAAGGCAACATCCTCCTGTACACATTAGCAGCAGTTTTCATGGGCTGAGATGTTCAGTGTGAGCAATACAATGGCTATTACCAAATCAGAGAGAGGTCATTTCCTCTCATAGAGAAATTAGAATGTATGATCCAGTACCAGACTGATTTGTTTGAGTTTTTTTTGTTATTATCAAAAAAGGTAACTTAGAGTTACAAAAATTCTATTTGCTTTTGTTACTGCAGTTGAAATTTTAAGGTATTCTACTGTGAGCCATGGCTTACTTGAAGAACTATGTGTTTTGGAAGATGCAGCACTCCCATGTTCTCCTAGCTGAAGGAGGAGAAAAGTCCAAACTGGGTGATGGCTTTGAGCAGTGTGGAATATACTAAATAAGTGACTCCTCCTTTAGTAAAGCAAATGAGCATTGTCTCTCAGTTGGAGTTAACAGAATAGGCTATGAACATGGTTTGTAAAGCTGGAGGCTGAACAGATTGAGAGCAGCCCTGCTGAGAAGGACTTTGGGATGCTGGTGGATGAGAGGTTGGACATGAGCCAGCAGTGTGTGCTTACAGCCCAGAAAACCAGCCATATCCTGGGCTGCATCCTCAGCAGCGTGACCAGGAGGTCAAGAGAGGGGATTCTGTCCCTTTATTCTGCTCTGGGGGGACCCCACCTGTAGTACTATGTCCAGCTCTGAGTTCCCCAGCAGAGGAAGAATATTGAACTGTGGAAGCAAGTCCAGAGGATGGCCAGAAAGATTATTAGAGGGGATGGAGCACCTCTCCTATGAGGAATGGATAAGAAAACTGGGATTGTTCAGCTTGGAAAAGACAAGGCTTCAGGGTGACCTAATTGCAGTCTTCCAGTACCTGAAGGGAGCCTACAAGAAAGATGGAGAGAAACTTTTTGCAAAGGCTTGTAGTGACAGGACAAGGGGAAATGGCTTTAAACTGAAAGAAGGTAAGTTTAGATTAGATATTAGGATGAAATTATTTACTGTGAGGGTGGTGAGGTGCTGGAACAGGTTGCGTAGAGAATCTGAGGATGTGCCATTCCTGGAAGTGTTAAAGGCCAGGCTGGATGGAGCTTTGAGCAACCTGGTGCAATGGAATGTGTCCCTGCCTGTGGCAGAGGGGTTGAAACTAGATGATCTTTAAGGTCCCTTCCAGCCCAAGGCATGTTTTTATGCAACTTTATTTTAAATGAGATGGTAGCATAGAAGTTGTAGATTTCATTACTTGGGGAAGGTGCTTGAGAGCTGTTGGTTTAAGAAGCTGGATTTTCTGATCTAAAATCTCATAGTTCATGAAGTAGAGCATTAACTAGAAGTGAAGATGGCATAACTAAAGCCCTTTCTGGTGTAACTGAATGACCTCTGGGAGGATGTAGCCTGGCACCCACCTTGGAAGCTTTTGGCTTCTCAAACAATTTGAATGAAAGGCACATTTCTTTTTTTCCAGTTGCACTCTTGGTTGAAAACAGATTGTACTTGACTACATTTGCTGAAGTACTGAGTACAGTGTAGGTATAGACTGTTCCAGCTTTCCTTTACAGAAAGTCGGAGATGTAAGAAAGAGTTGCTGAATGTTTTCAATTTTAGCATCTAAAGCTTTTCAGAGTGTTTCTATCACCCTGCAGAGTATCTTTTGCATCCCTTATGGGATTTAGTAGAAACTTGTTATGAAATAGCACTCACCTTTTACAGCATATCCCATTGTGTCAGCTGTCTGTGCATAAAGCTAAAATTGGATAGAACAATCCCTTAAGTCATAACCTAAGTCGCAAGTGAGTATTTGGTACAATCCTGGCTTTAAATTAACAAAGAAACACCCAGTCTTTAAACACAGTCACAAATGTTTCTGTGATCTGTGCTTAAGTTGAGTATTACTGTCGTAATTGCAAACTAATGTTGGTTATTAAGGAGGAAGAGCTCAAATACCCCTTTTCTGCTTTGTCATACATATAATTATGTCAGACATTGTTTTGAACTTCACACAATAATGTCCTGTGAATTGGCTGGACTTGGCAACTAGTAGCTGTATTGTGTCCAATTATACTCTTCTATAGTATGATATTTTCTCTGATGCATACCCCTCTGTTTCTCATTTTACTACCTAGGCTTATTTTTCTATAGGAGTAAGTTACATTGATTAGAAAAGAAAGCAATCTTTCAAAAACAGCTTCCCTTGCACTTTAGTACAATTGCTATTAAAAAACCTTATGTTGTAGTATGTGCAGATGCAAACAGCAGAAGAGCAGAGACTTTGATATTTCAGATTAATAGGTACTCCTGGACTCCAGCGATGTATGGCATGTGCAGAGGGAGTGGTGAGCTTACATTTTGAAATAGATGTGTCTTTAAATGGATGTTTCTGGATGTTTGGAATTGAATTCTAAATATGTCTACTTTTTAGGAAAAACTATGGAAATTGAAAAGGTTTTTTAGTCCAGAACTGTCAGTACCAGTGAAGAAATAATGCCTAGTTTTATTCTTGTTTCAGTTTACAAACTTTTCACAACTGTGAGGTCTGTATTGTTGGAAGACTTTTACTGGTGGTGTTTAGAAAAAGACAAGTGTGAATTCTTTAGAATTACAAAGTTGAGATTGTCAACAGGTTGTTGTGGTGGGGGTTTTTTGTTGTTGTTTTGTTTTTTTTAATTCAACTGGAATGCAGCCTTGGAATTAAACCACACATTTCTAGATATGAAACTAAAGTAACTGAGGAGCAGGGTATCAAAACTGCAAGCTTAACTGTCTATCAAAGTGGTGAATTATTTTAATTGATTGAATAAGTTTTATCAAAGGACTTCTAATATACAAAATGTTGCTTCATAATTGCAGTTTGCACGTTGCATTTAGTCTGAGATCCAGCAGTAATAAGTTTATATGCATGATCTGACGCCACATTTGACTAGGTGTTAGCTCTTTAGCATCTGGAGGTAGTAATACTTATTACTCATTTTGCAGTTAAAAATTACTAAATAAGTCATAAAAGATGAGGAAAGCAGAATAGTTTTTCAGTAGCAACTATTTTGCTTTAGTAAAGTCTGTTAGCACTTGAGAGGAGAATTTTTCAAATGCTGAACTTGTTCAAGGCTTTGTAACTGCATTGAGTAGGTTTTATGTGGATACAAGCTACGGTAATTGCTTTCCATCTTAAAAGATGGGATTTTTTTAGAGTAGTGTCCTTCTGTAGATGAATGTACTAGTAATATTATTTTATGTTTGAAACAGTCTTGGGAATTGTACTAATCGCACAAAATCCTGTAAATTACAATAATATGTCCCATAATCTTCACTAGCTTTCACCTTTTGCCCCAGATAAGGGGATAAAAATATTTCAGCATCCTCCTTTGCTTAGAGTTAAAATGGCTTAAGTCTTGTAGTACTCCTAGGCTGAACTTGATATGACCTAGTGTGTCTGAAGTTGCGACTTCAACTTAATTCAGAATGCTTAACACAGGGCGATTAAGAATTGCTGAAAATTTGAATTCATCCTTCCCTTGTGTTTTTATTCTCAAACAATCTTTACAAAGGGCTGTTTTTGGAGAGCAGAGTACAGTCTTTTGTTTCCGGATAAAATTGATGGCCGCAAAGGAAAGAATAAAGAAGGCTCTCTATTCATGTCCCCCAGCCTTTGTTTCAGTGGTCATTGTTTCAGTTTATAAGAGCTGTTTAGTACATATAGATTACTGCAAAGGCTGAAAGATTCCCCGGCACGTTGGTGCAGACCTGTTAAAAATCCTGCTATCTCCTCAGCTGCCCATCCAGCCACCCAGTACCTTTTTGCATCAAAATTTTGTATCCTTGATCCTTTTGCATCAAGGATACCATGAAAGGCTATTCTTCTTTTTCTTTTCCACCCCATTTACTGTGAGGTCACCTTTTGTACAGTAGTTTAAATGAGTCTTATTTATGTAGTAAATTTTTTAATTTGTTTTTCCTAGTGCCAGTGTTGAGTTGCACAGTTAGGACTGTGTTGGTGTTAATGTAATGCAATGTGTTACAAATGCCTCCTTGTATTAGTGATAAAATTATTCTAATAGGAGTTGGCATGCTGAGCTTGGACATACGTGTCAGTGGAGAAATTATGATTCCACCTTATCCCTTTTCCCTGAGGAAACCCTTGTAGTTTGAGGTGCTCCTGTCCCACCTCTGCTTTAATACTCTCTTTCCCTGAGGTTATTGTGGTGAATGTGTATAACACCATCATGTCCTCTTTATCCCTATTTTTTCTTTTTTCTGTACGTCTTTCTTTGCCAAGTGCATGCAGACATGCTTACATGGCCTTGAATAGGTCTGCTTGATGGAAGCCCATCTGGGAAAGTAAAAAGGAATATCTAATTTAAGTCTTGATCAGACTTAAGTATGATACAACAGCACGGTTGCTTGTGCTTTCAAAGGCCATATACTGCATCTGGACATGCGTGTGGATAGGCCTTTATTTCGCATGTAGGCGTGTTTGAGATTGTGCGAGGGCTCTTGTGACTTCTTGGATGTATCTCAGCCCAGGCTGGGCTGGCCTTTCTTCCATATGCAGCGTGAAAGGGGCTTTGCCACGTGTCACATAGTCACATGTAAGGTGGGTCCTTGTCTTATGCAGTACTAAAGCGAGACAAAAATAATCCACTGAAGAGAAATCTTACTCCTTTGCCACAGAAAATGGGATTTATTTTTTTTTTTTCCAAATAGGCAACAAACTGTCCTGGAAAACAGCTTAGCTGTCAAAAGTATCTTCTGAACATGGAAGACTACAGAGCAAACAACCTTCCAAATGCTGTATTATGTTTCTTAATAAAAAAGCATTTATGAAACTTTTTTAATAATGTGGTTTAAGGGTAAATTTTCTTAACAAGTGAGAGAACAAACAGTTTCAGTGCCTTAGCTCTTCCCTTGTGCAAATTCAGTAATGAGCTGTTCTGCTTTTAACTTAATGTCCCTTTGAAATAGAAGGAGATTGCATTGGAAACATTTGGCTTTATATGATATCTTTTTGAAAGCTAACACAAATATAAGTTCTGTTAACTTACTGCAAATGTAACATTTTATCTTAGTTTACTTGGTTCTGGTGTAGCCTCACGTAGAAATACTCTAAATAAAGCATTTTAAAGCAGTGGTTGAAGTCATTCCTCTCAAGTTATCTGGCTGTGAAAAAGTTGCCAAAGGGTTTTGTGCAACATTTATTTCCAGAGGAAGGAATGTTTTTGTTCCCCTTATGATTTCCCTTCAGTCTTGATGGCTGGTTTAGTGGAAATGCTCAGTTGTCAGAAGAATCAAGATTGTGTATTATTTAGATCTTACCAGACAAGTGGGATTTGTTCCTTCCATTCCAGTTATCAGAAAGATTAACCCTTTGCCCTCACAGTCCTAATTGCAGTTGTTCAGAAACAAAGATTCTGCTTTTATAAGACAGCAGTAAAATGGAGTATGTGCCAACTGGAATGTTTCTCTGGTGAATGAAGGTTGCAAGTATTGTATAAATTTTGTCTTGCATTTCAGGCACCGATAAAAGCAACCTGTGAAGAAGATATGTCATGCAAGACTGGATTTCCTGAAGATGTTCACAGTGCAGTGGTGTCAAGGAGTGTACATGGAGGACAGCCTCTTCTCAATGGTATGCTTAGAAAGCATATTTTGATTTTTCTTCTTTTTTTTTTTTCTTTAATTTCCTCTAGTTGTAACCATAAATCACTCTGGATCACTTTCTTCCTTAAATAGGGCACAAACTCTTTCAGGAAAGAACATCGGCTGCTCTGTGATTATTTTTTGATTACTGTCCTAGGACTTGGAAAATCTGTTGGCATTAGAGGCAGCACATGCACCTCTGACTGTAATTTGAAAACATCAAGTGTTGAAAAACTTCCCATTACTGTCCACTAATTCTCATTTTCAGCACAGCATTCACATTGGTGTTTCATTCTATACCTTGAGCCCCTGTATGTATGATGAAGAGGCAATGAAATTTTCCTTTCTGCTTTACATCTTTCTTAAAAATACTACACTTACACACAGTCCTAGCACTCACAGAGATAGTTCCCTTACTGCTTTTTCGTGGCAACCTGAGGATAGACGCCTATGGAAAGCAAGTAACAGGACAGGCAGCAACATGAGAGAGTGGTTGTCTGTGACCCCTTGGTCAGTGGCCACAGCACTGTGGGCTCTGTAAGGAGCTGTGCCAGGAGGAGCAGGACAGTGCCAAGGCTGTCTCATGGACAGTGCACTGCTCTCTCACCCTGGCACCTACCTGCATCTGAATGGCACAGTGCCCAGGCTCAGGATGACCTGCTCAGGTTGTGCTTGGTAAGTGGAAGTCCGTGCCTCCGCTGGGGATGCTCCGCGGTCAGTACATCTGCCTGCGGGTTGTCCAGGTTGGGAATTCACTTTGTTGTTCTTTTTGTGTCTCTATTTTATATGGATAGAGTAGGACACAGCGGCACATGTTCTGTATTTTTCCTAGGTTTCCCAACCAGTAAAGTTTCAATGTACCAGTTTGCAGAAGTATAACATCTAAAAAACATGCATTAGTCTGTTTCCTGAACTGCTAACAAGTTTTTTTTTAATCTAATTTAGAAATTGTGAAACTAAGAACATCAGTTTTAGATGGTTTCAAATAGAGCTTAAATAAGCACTAATTTAATTTTTTTTTTCACATATAAATTTGGCTACACAGTTCAAGACATTTAAATATGAAAACAATTCTAATGAGTCTGCAAAACAAATGAAGTAAAATCTGTAGTCTTGATTTTACATGCTGTATGTAGTAGTGTCTCCTTAATTATATTTTACAGACCTGTTTTGTGCTTTCTTAGATGTATAATGGAAACTTGAATGCAGGATGAATTGATTAGCTTTAGTGTATTTAAACTTGAGTTATTAAAGCTTTTTTCTGTTCAGTTTCAAGGAAATATATTCTACCACCACAGACTTTTATTAAAGAATGGTTTAGAAATTTATGTATTAAAATAAATGTTCTGCCAATTGAGAAAATAATTAAAAGGAAAGAATATTCCTCACTTTCCCACCAATTGGAAGTTCATAGGTGGCTCTAATAGAGACTTCTGCAATAGCCATCAGCACTGAGAAACTCCTCGGTGGGTGATGAATGAACACAGATTGAGGCAGAAACAGGGACATAGAACATAACAGACAAAACCTTTTCAAATGTTTGTTACTGGTGAACTGTCATGCCATCAGTTCATCTTAAAATGACAATCACACAAATTGTGATATCTACGCTGTCTTGTGGAAGATCTCTTCACTCTGTATGAGATCAAGATCCTTTCTACAATTTCTCCCCTTTCTTTTCCCACTGGCTGGGAAGCACAGTGAACTGGACACTGTTGTCATTGCTAATTCAAACCTGATGATAATGACTGACCAGCCTTAACTGAACCTGAACTAGTAACATAGGATGACAGACTTAACTTCCTTTGTCATTACTCATCCTATTCCCCCAGTCCCTCCCCTTGCTTCTCAGAAATGAGTGAAGCATGACTGTTGGTTTGTCCTTGAATGGTTTTAAAATGCATAGCATTTTAGGGAAGTAGGAATTGGAAACACTATATGAGGCTAACAGTATGTATCACACCATATCAGCTGGTTGAAAAATGACCTGGGGGAGTTTTTCCTACCACAGTTTCCTCAACTGAATTACTGCAGTGGTTAATTCTTTTGAAAATTCTGACATGCTTTAAAGCATATAATTTGCTGGTTACACATAAACATACAGTCCATCATTGCATAGCTTTGACTTAAATTTAATTACACTGTCATTTTGAAATACTATTGTTGTCAAAAGCCTATTTTCTGGTTATTAAACTAGATTCAGATGATGCTGCAAGTTAAGTATAGTTGCATGACATTTGCTTCTTGGGGGTAATCATGTGCCTGATTCTGATCTCTGTTGCTTTTCCTAACTCCATAGAATTATTTAGGTTGGAAAAGACCTCTAAAATGAAGTCCAACCATTAACACAGCACCGCCAAATCCATTACCACACCATTCCCTAAGCACCACATCTACACATCCTTTAAATACCTCCAGGGTTGGTGACTACCACTTCTCTGGGCAGCCTGTTCCAATGCTTGACAGCCCTTTTGCTGAAGAAATTTTTCCTAATATCTAATCTAAGCCTCCTCTCATGGAAGGTGATGCCATTTTCCCTTGTCCTATTGTTTGTATCTGGAAGAAGAAACCAACCCCCACCTCAGTACAACCTCCTCGCAGGTAGCTGTGAAGAGTGATAAGATCATGTAGTTGGCCTTGGTCCAATGATCCTCTACAGAACCTTCTCACCTTCCAGCAGACCAACACTCCCACCCAGCTTGGTGACATCTGCAGACTGAGTGGAGGTGCACTTGATCCCCTCATCCAAATCTTTAGTAAAGATATTAAACAGGACTAGCTCCAACACTGAGCCCTGGGGAACACCACTAGTGACCAGTTGCAAGCAGGATGTAACTCTGCTTGCCTGTCCGTCTACATGGTTTTTTGCCATCTGTCCAAGCTATGAGCAGCTGGTTTCTCCAGGAGAATGCTGTGGACAATGGTGTCAAAGGCTTTACTAAAGTCCAGGTAGACACCATCCACAGCCTTTCTGTCGTCCAGAGTCACCTAATTATGGAAGGAGATTTTTTCAGTCAGGCAGCACCTGCCTTTCCTGAACCCACGCTGGCTGGGCCTGATCCCCTCGTTGTCCTGGACATGCTTCATGATGACACTCAGGGTGACTCCATGACCTTCCCCAGCACCTGGGTCAAGCTGGCAGGCCTGTAGTTGCCTGGATCGTCCTTCCAGTCCTTCTTGTAGATGCACATCACATTGGCTAACCTCCAGTCGACGGGGACTTCTCTGTTTATCCAGGACTGCTGATAAATGACGGAAAAGTGGCTCGTTGAGCACTTTTGCCAGCTCCCTCAGTTCCTTTGGGTGAATTCCATCTGACCCCACAGACTTGTGTGTGTCTAAGTGGTGTAATGTCATTGACTTTTAAGTTTATCCCCTTAAGGGGGCTTGATTCTGCTCCGTATCCCTGTCTTCCAGCTCAGGTTGTTGTGTACCTGGAGAGCAATTGATCTTAATATTAGACTGAGGCAAAGGAGGCATGAAGTATCTCAGCCTTTTCCTCATCTATTGTCATTATGTTTCCCCCCACATTCAACAAAGGATGGAAATTTTCCGTAACCCTCCCTTTGTTGATGATATATTTATAAAAACATTTTTAATTGTCTTTTAGGCTGTAGCCAGATTATGTTCCAGTTGGGCTTTGACTCTTCTGATTTTTTCCCTGTGTAACCTTGTGACATCTTTGTAGATGCTTGTACTAGTTTTAGTATGGTTTAGAAAGCCTTAATTTTCCTTGGTTTTATGCACTGATACCAGAAGTACAGAAGCTTCAGAGACTTCTCAGATACTTCCAGAGTAATTTGAACCTAACTTGATGCTTCCTTGACAACTTACTTCTTAAAATACTGACCAAAAATATTATTACCTATTTTGTTAATTTGCTTTTGTCTAGTACAGTGGAGGATGGGCTTCTCTTAAGTTCTTTGTCTTCTATCTTACTTACCAAAACATAAATTAGAGTTACCACAGGACCTGTTGATCTCTGCATTCCAGCTGTTACAGTAATGTAGAATATACAGCTTTTAAGGCACTAGTGTAAGAAATCTTATTTTAAAATATCAGCAGGGTTCCACCATATAGTACATGATACTCTATATTTTTTCTGAAGAGGTTTCTCTTTATTCCTATATTCAGGTGGTGCTTGTTTTTGAGGGAGGATCAGAATTGTTTCCATTGCATTTAAAAAAAAGGGTATATTCAATAATGGCTTTGTTCATTCAAGTGGTTAGGGCATTCCTATAGCATCTCCTAATTTGTGCATGAGAGGCAACTATACCTTCAGTTGTTATTCAGGTATTCAGTCTCAGTATGTGAAAAATTGGTGGAGCAATATATTCAGAATAACATAAATTGGAAAAGGGAAAAGAAACCCTATGTTTATTAATGTGGGTAGAATGGGGGAAAAAAAAAAGGAGAAAGATAGTTGCTGTTGCTGCCCTTAGTTTCAGGATGAGGAAACAGGGAAAAGTTGCATCTAGCTGAGAAGTCACAGCAAAAGAAGTTGGAAACCACTCCTTTAGTAGGTTATGACTGAGCTGTGTAGGAGGTAACCTGCATTAAATAGGCTGTATCCTGTTGCCTCCTTCTAGCTTAGTATCATCAATGCCCCATGCTCCTGTGTTCCCCTGAAAAACACTTCAGTGGTTGCAGGCTTGGAGATTCTTTAAAGCTGATGTCTTACAAATTGTCTTGCACAATGTCTGGTAAGTCTGACTTCAAGATGTGGTATGTTCAGGTTACTATACACATTTAAGCAAAGTCTTACAGGCCTGGTTTTGAATTTATTGATAATGTTTTACATGTTACACTCAGTGCCAATCAATTGAGTGAAATTACAGTGATTTTTACCAAAGAGCTAGGTGAGCTTAGAACTCTTACCTTAATTTCTGTAAAGGAAGAAAAAAAAATTAAAGTAGTAGTTTCGTAAACAGAATTAAAAGAAAGTTCATGCACTGCTAAAAAGCATCTTAGTAATAAAACCATGGAGTTTTTAGAATTTAATATACTTTGAATTATTTTAGGATTGAAATGTTCCAACATTAAAAAAAAAAAGGAAAGAACAGCCAAATAACTCACCAGCCATCACCTAGCAGAACTAGATATCTAACCCAAATTTACAGGCACGATACTTACGACTTGTTTCTGTAAATATAATGTGATTACTGTTTGGAGGGCCATAAATAGGGTGCGGTATTCAGGGAAGAAGAGGTTAAGGGGGAGTTCCGTTTAATATATTAAATGCCCTTGCTTGTGCTGGTTTTATCACATTTTTGTAGTTCATCCAGGAAAAAGTATTTGTGGCAGTTCAATATGCTCAGCCTGTTTATCTAATCTTTGTTTTATATCCTGCAAATTTTAAGATACAAATAATGCATTTCAACTAGAATCATTCACTAGGAAGGTTACTTGAATGGCTATTTGCTGCATCATTTCTTAGGGATTCTTATTCTGATAACTTATTGTAGTAGTTTCTTATCTTTCAAAGATGTTATTTTAACATTGCCTGTCCTGTTACTGAGTTCATGATTTCAGTTTTCAGCTAAGCAAATTCATTCCTAAATGTGTCCTTGGAGCACTGTGTAGCTATAAAATTTTTCTAAGCTCTTTAAGTTGCACAATGATAAAGAAAGAAATATGTTTTGGTGTTGATCGCAGAGATAAACAGTGATTATGGATGAGTAACAGTGCAGTTTCGTGAGCCTACTAAGCCAGAGTAAGCATCAGCGTAGCTTTGCCAAAAGAGTCACACTTGCACCTTTCCTCCTCTTGGAGCCTCGTACCATGTGCTCACAAAACCATAAAATGAATGGGGCTAGCCAGTTTATCTGGGGTAAACTTACACTCCTACTGCTTTGCGTTCTTTTTCTCAGGGACCTCATATGCTTAAACAGAGCCGTGGTGTCCCTGCTGCCTTTTCTCTTCTAGCACTGAAATGCTTAGAAAATACTTGTTTTGATGCTTTCAAACTGAGTGAAAAAACTTGATTTTGGCATTCCTACAGGCTTATTTTGTAGTTTACCATTGTAAATACCAATTGGTTTGAAACAACCCACAGACGTGTTGCTGGGAGTGCGGCAGTCAGGCACTGCCTGGCATTTAAGAGTAACTAACATTTCTTCATGACATGGAGGGTTGCATGGATGCTGTCTGTCCCAGTGAAGCCACTTGGCTTTTTTGTTGCTAGTGGTGTTTTTATTCTACATATACAAATGTCTGACATCAGCTAAGAATAAAATTCCTTCTAAAAAACTTGTAATGCTTCAAACTGAAGACAGCAGCACATCTTTTAGACTTACGTGTTCTTTTCTGTGAACAGCTCTTACACAATTGCATTCTTACTATGGCAGCATACACTGGGGGCTTTGATATTCCAGTGCACATTAACTGTAGAGCCAGGGGAAGTGTTTTTAGCAGAATCATATTTTCCAAGAAGGGAATTAGTCTTTCCCCAGGAAAAAAGAAAAAAATGGCCTTTTTTTCCCCCCATGAAAAAAATGAAAATGGTAACCACTTTGTTTGAAGTCTCCTTGCCTTAAGCAAAAAGACAAGTTGACAAGTTCCTTCCAGGCAGACAGCCAAAGAATCTCAGATGGATGGGGTCTCTCTATGAGCTGCTGGCAAGCTGGGGAAAAAAATGTTTCAATTCTTCCCAAATGTATTGTTTTCTGAAATTTTTTTCCGGTACTCCTAACCCTGCCTGCCCTTGTGGGGCAGGGGATTAAAAAAAAGAATCCCACAACCCACCATCCTTCTAGTTACTTTTCTAAGCCCTAGTGGGAGTGAGAAATTTTTTTTTCCCAGAAGCTTATGTTGTGAATATATGGTTTTGGTTGTTTTTTGTGTGTTTTTTTTTTTTTTTTAACTCCTCATTTCTCTTAATGTTTAGTAGATTTAGTGTTATCCTCTTCCATGTGAAGCAGAGTAAATTTTAATGCTGTTACTTGGTGGTGCTGTGCCTTGTTATTTTATTGTATGTTATAGTTGCAGTCCAGTTTTTGGTTTCTTGCCTTTTTAATCTTTTTCCTCGTCTCTTCTCATACAGCTTTTCTGTGTGTACTCTTTCTGTGCCCCACAGCATCCTAAATTCTCCAGTGTCAGTTTTGAACTTACTACCCTGGATTGGAAGAGCTGCTTCTGTTTGCTTTAACAGTACCTGTTTTAAGATGTCTGTTGTCTATTAGTGTACCGTGCTCTTAATGCATTCTTAATACTTGCCCCCTGAAAATCAGAGCTTTCTTTTGCTGAAGCAAGAGACTGCTTTTCTTGAGATGTGATTTCCTTCCTCACTTTTCCCCACTCCTTAAGCACAGAATATGTCCTGGAGTACGTATAGCATATGTTCACCTTGATAAACAGTGGTAAAATACCTATTTGAATGGTGACTCCTTTATATATCCAGTATCAAAGAATTGAGTTCTAGATTAGGCAATTATTAAAGAAACCTCTAAATCTATGCTAAACAAAATGTTTTCTTTTTATGAAATTTGTGGGTTAAAGGTGGAAATATATTTTGTAGTTGAATCCTAAATTAATTATTTTGTCCACTTTTCCCAAAGAAGAAACATATTTTGTCCTTACTCGCTGCTTCTATTTCTAGTGTAGACTCATATCTACATCTTGATAAAAGGAAAAATACACATACAGAAAAATTATAGGAATCTTGAATGGTTGTAGTGTTCAGAGATCTGTAAATTACTATCTTAGTGAATTAGTCCAGCTCAGATAGTAATTTCCATTTATGGTGCATTTACTTGGAATGCACCGAACAACTTAGTACTTATTCTCTTTTCCTATATTCAGCTAGTTACTTGTGAGGGTCTCAAAGGTAGTGTCCTTTCTGTGTGCAGAAATATGAATTATGAGAACTGAGTTGTCAGCTGCCCCAGTAGGCTCTGGGCATGGCTCAATGGAGAATGGCAAAGGAGATGTTCATTTCTGCCCTCTGAAGCTGGGTCTAGCATTATACTATTTCTAACACCATTTAGTATAGCCTCAGTTCAGTTTTAAACTATGCCATCTGGCTTTAATTCCCAAGCGGCCATTATTTCTCCTGGAGTCGCTATAGTTAGAGCCTTCTTCAAAGCTGACGGGTGCTGTAGGGGAGGCTGGGAGGAATGGTGGTTGCAAAGCTGTGCAGAAAGCCTCCCCAGCAGGCAAAGGTGCCTTTAGGTATGGGTGATTTATTTAGTCAGAGAAGAAAAGTTGCTGCTGCATGCTACAGCTGCATGAAAAAAGATTGTTTCTTTGTGGTGTACATAAGTATATGGAATACATGAAAAAAAAACTCAGGTGAGGCCATCTGTGTTAGCATAACGTGAGACACATGGTATGTATAATTATGCATTCAAATTCTTGCTTAAGTCTACAATACATCTTTTGTTGATTTGTCATTTTTCTAACAATCCAGAAGACAAATTATTACTAGAGCATCCTACTGAACTGATATTATAAGAAAATGTCCTTTATTGTCAAACATATTACCATACTAAATACAGATAAATTCCCGTAGTATTTAAACACTTCAAGACTACATCAAATCAAATACTGCTGTGTTGAAGACTTGGATATGAGTCAAGAAATCCAGGTACAGTTTGAACTGCTCTGATTTGGATTGAATGCAGTGAGGCAGATACATTGCTTTTGGTTGAACTTGGGACACTCAGTGTGGGGGCATTTTTTAGTCTTCAAATGATAACTTTTGGAAGAGTTCACTTCCAGGCTTTTACAACATGTCCTAGGCATGAGAGTCAGCCCTGCTGAACTGAGGAACAGAAGAAAGGTGCAGAGGAACAGGGTTAGATTTTTTGGATGGAAGGGAAATTTACTAGAGTTGTTATTATCTTCTAATTAGGCTGTAGAAGGAGCAACTGGCCTTTGGTACCCTTTAAATCTTTCCAATTTAATGCAGCACAGATGGTTTTCCACTCCTCTCCATATGCCCCAGCTGGTTGATGTGTCCTCCAGAGGGCAATGAAAATAAAGTTGGGGGATAAATGGAATGAAACTCTGGAGTAGAAAATGGAACTGAGGCTAGGGAGAAGATGGAAGCAGAAGAACCCAGGCGATGAAGGATGGTGGAATGAATGGAGGCATGAACCCTGCTGTTGTTCAAGGGGGAGAGGGAAGCACAGGTTCTCCACAACGCTAGAAAGAACAGGGAAATTTGGCAATAGTTGGAGGAAGAGGGCAGAAGCAACCAAAGACAGAAAGTATCTTGGAGTACTTTCAGATTTCTTCATGGCACCCAATTTGAATTGGTCATGGCCATCGGATACCCACCCTAAAGGAAATGCCAAAGACCCAGTGAAGCACACCAACATGAGTTAAGTGAGCAGCTAGTGCTGAGAAGCTTTTCTAGGAGAAAAAACTAGGCCTTCTTGACAACAAAATGACAATACCGTGCCCATATCTTCCTTTTTTTTGCAATTTATACTAATGCTAAGGAACTTAATTATCTGAGTATTCAGCCAAGATCAGAACGTGCACTTTTGAAGATAAACTGATCTTATAGGCAAGATGTCAGGTTAGTTAAAGAAGTACTCACAGCTGTATATTATGGCTTGTCCACTGTTCTGGAGGCACCACTGGGTTTGAGCGCTCTGAATCCATCAGTGTCTACAGAGTGATCTTGAAACCCACTGCTGCTTCTCGCTACAGGTCATTTAGTACCGATAATGTTTTGGTTTTTTTCATTGTTTTTCACCTTGTCTGTAGATATGCAATTTACATGCATATGAAAACACAAAAAAATACCAAAAATATAACTCTCTTTCCTATAGTTATAAATACAGCACAGTGATGTAGCTGCAGGATGAGTGAGTTGGATCAGAAAGATGATCTGTCACAGAATTGTTCCTGTTTTTTCTGGTGGGCTAGTTCTCCTTTGGGCCAGCTTGCACTGTTGATTTACTGAGACCTGCTGCGGAAAAGAAGATAAGTTAATGAGAAATGTGGTCTGTTAGGGGTGAAGAGAGAAAAGGAGGACATAACTGAATGAAGCTCCACTGTTGGATTCTCTGTTAGGTTTTTTGGTTTTGTTTTGGTTGTTTTTTTCCCCTCCTCTTTTCTCCCTGCATTGTAACTGGGAGCTTTCTTCCTGTTTTAATTTATTCCAGGATTGGGCAGCTGAGGATCAGTTCCCTGCCATCCCTTGCTGCCTGCTGCATCCCAGGCATAGTAGTGAATTGTGCCGGCGGTTTTTAGCCGGCAATCCCATTAACCCGTCAGCCTGGCTGTAGATAATCCTGGAGAACCAGGGCACCGACCACCGCCCACTGCTGCCGTCCTCACCCCACTGCCTGCACCCCTGCCTGCCCCTGGGCAGAGGAGCAGCACAGCATGGCTCGGGTACATCTCCTCCTTCTCTGAGCTGCCTGCAGAGCTTCAGAAACTGGACCACTGTGATTTTTTTTCTCTTCCCTTTTGCTGTCTGCTGCGGTTTGGCAGACCTGTGAGCAAGGGCAGATATTGTGATCTTGTCTGCTTGCCTGCAGGAGCAAGGTCTTTTTGTGCACTGTGCCGCCTTTTAAGAAGTAGATTTTGTTTGGTTTTGAAAGTTAATGGCATATGATTCTCAGGTTGTAGAGGGGAGGAATTATTTAAGGCCCTCTGTGAGTTCCAGTTTAACATTCTCTTAAATAGGAAAGTTACGAATCCCTAAAAGCACAAGTCGTAACATAAAAGCTATCAAAATAGCAGTGCAATCTGTTAAAGTGTTTAAAAATTTGATTCGCTGCAGTTTAAAATGTGAAATAAATGTGCACTAATTGTTTTGAATGGAGATGAAGATGGTGTTTGAAGTCAGTCTTAGAAGGAATTAGTGAGCTAGCACTGCAGTTAATGGTGGAGCACTATTTTTCTGTAATGGGCTTAGCAATGTTCTCTAATTAGCTTGCAAATTGATATTCAAATACAAGTAAACTGGCAATCAAATACAAGCAAAACATCCATGTAAGTAGACTTTGGTGTCTGTATTTAGCATACCTGTATCAAAATTGCGTGGGTGAAGGGTAAGCTCTTGGTTGTTTTCAGCATGGAGCCTTTAATCATAGTGGCTCACTGGTTACAATAGGTCAATATTTTGGTTTAAGCACATGAAAAGAGGGAAAAGAAATTCTTTTTCTTCCACAAGTGATTGGCTTTTAAACATTGGTAACATAATACTGAGTGTGGATGAGCTTTTTCCTGTCTTCATTTCTTTCGGGTTTTGTCAATTTGTTGTGCACAAACTTGATACATAGCTGAGTAAGTGGAAGTTACTCTGTTGAGTTTCCTAGATTTGGGTCCTATTTATGTTCATTATTAAAATTATTGCTGTATAGCATAGCCATTTAGTTTTCAAGCCTTGTGCCAGAAACTGAATGCATAAAATACTATTGGTGTTTATGTTGTAAGGTTTTCTGCAACATGGGGTACAGGTTCTTAAACTTGAATTTAGTGCCTGGCTCAAGTAGTTTTCTACAAAGGAGAATCAAAGGATTATAGAATGGTTTGGGTTGGAGGGATCTTAGAGGTCATCTACTTCCAACCTCCCTGCCACAAGCAGGGACATCTTCCATAGGTCATGTTGCTCAAAGCCCTCTCCAACCTGACCTTGAACACTGCCAGGGTTGGGGCATCCACAGTTTCTCTAAGCGATTTTTTCCAGTGTCTTACTACCCCCACAGTAAAGAATTTCTTCCTAGCCATACAGGAAAGCTAGTGCATAAGAACTGTTGTTGGGAAAGGTAATTAAAGATCATACATTTAACATTTGGTTTTCAGGTTCTTTTAATGTCTTTAATCTATAAAACATCTCTCAGTCACAGACACACTGATAACTTCCTAACTACCCTCTGTAAGCATATTGTTTATTGGCAGATGGAAGTGTGACTGTAACAGTGGGTCAACTATGTAGTTTTATCAACACCCCCATACTGCTTCCATCAGCTGTTCTTGATGTTTGTTCAGCATCATCTTTTATGCTAAAAGTTCTTTGGAATGTACTTCCCTAAATGAAATTCTTATCACTATGCATTCATTAAATCCAATTAATGTTTGCATAGATTTAGCTTTCAGTGCTGATTAACATCTGAATTCTTCAAGGGGAAAAAAAACCCCAAACAAAACCGAAGCAAAAAAAAAAAAACCCTTGTGTTGTGTTTTCTGTAAAGCAACTACACAAATGATGCATTTTACACCATAAAAATTATACATCAGTGAAAGTCTTTAGTTTTCCAATTCAGTATGTGCTTTTCTGTTCAAATAACTTCAATTTTCCCTTTGCAGTACTTTAGTGCATGTTTGTGTTTTTATAAAAAATATTGACTGATTTGGTTAGCTAATGGAGGAGTGTAAGTCCCTTGGAGGTCACAGGTTCAGATCAGTCTGTCACCTGCATCCAGTAGCCACTAGCTTATAGCTGCTTGGTAGATTATGCAAAAAGATCTTTGATTGCTTTGGTTTCTTCTGAAGGGGTCTCTGTTGAAAAGGTACTTATTACATAAGAGCAGAAATACTGCTGAAATCAGTGGAAACTGGGACAGCACGTGGGCAGGGAGCGCTCATGTGTACGAAGGTAGCTGGAGAAGGTCAATATCACAGTGCTTTCTCAACTGTCTGGAAGAGAGAAGCAATGAAACAGAGTGGAATTTTAACCTCTTGGAGTGCATTTGTGCAGAGCTGAGATATATTAGGGTAGGAGTTTTAACAGCTTGGAGCAAAAAGCATCTACCATTTTGGATATTGGAGATATTTTTGCCTACCTGTAATTGGTTTAGTGTGTTTCCCAGAACCAGAATGAAATCTCTGTTGCATTGAAACTTAAAACACAAATTAATAGCAAAAGAAATCCCTCTCATTCTTACCCTGTGTCTCACTATCCGCACTTCTGACCGTGTCAGATCTCATTTAATTAAAATCTTGTCATTGTGTCTGTGTGCAAATTAAATATTTAAGAATTATACATGTCATTATTTATAAAAATGAAACGTTTATCCTCAAAGTGATTTTATCAGTTGTTACAGCCGCAAATGATCTGTAAATTACTTCATCCTTCAGATTTTTGCAACAAAGACTCTGTGTATTTTACAGATATGCCCCAAAAAGCCAGAGCAGTCACTAAAATGGACAATTTTTGTTAGCCTTCAGTAGGTTTGCTGTTCAAAGGAAGCAAAACCTACAAAAGCACAGGTGTATCTGGCTTTAGGACCAAATTTTGCAAGAGAAATCCTGGCAGAACATGGCTGCTCCAGTCTTCTGGGCAGGTCATAGTGCAGTAATGAAGTGCACCTGGCCTGAGGTGGCCACCATCTCAGAGTCTGTAATTTTTATATTTTATTTAATTTAAAATGAAAAGTTATTGAGTCTTAATAGTATTGAGTTGTGTGTTCCTCACAAAAACAATAAAAGTATGCAGAGATTCTTAATTTAAGCCCTGCCTATCATGCAGGACATAGATAGAAGACCGAAGAAGTAAGCTCTGAACATTTGTTCCTGTGACCATCAACTTTCAAGTGTTATCTAACTTTCTGTAGGGTAACCAAATAAGGTCTCAGAGAAAGCTGACTCTGAAGACTGACTGCTGTCTGCTCAGAGATGGTTGTGTGTCTTCTGTTGCATACTGTAAAAGAACGCTCTGCCTAGGTCCATGTGGGGAGGAAAATATGTTGTGTTGGTTGTCTTGCTGAGTGATCCACAGTTGCGTGCCACGCGAGGCCTCGCAAGCAGCACGAGCCCTGGTAGGGCTGATCGATGGATGGGGCCCCTTCGTTTGGGAGATCAATACACTGTAATGCACTCGGTGCTTCAGGCCTCTGGTAAGAATTACTGCCAGGGATAGGAAGGTTCCTGGTTTCTTGTAATGCATCAAAACAAAAATTATGTGTGAAGACTTTTTTTCCTTTCATGTAGGATTTGAGTAACTTTTCTTAGTTACCTCTATAAGCTCTGAAAATCTTGTAATATGAACTCTGAGTGTATTTGTAAGCTGGATGCTACGTGTTTTTCATGATGACTTCTTTTTCAAAATACCATCAAATAAATCAATAACGGCTTTAGTTAGAAGGAAAGCCAGAAGAGTTTTCGAATACTTAGTTGTCAGTTTGTTTCCTGACCCTTGTTGGTGGTGTTCTGGGTTTATTCCTCTGAGTCAAAGTTGATGGTTTTTAATTTGCAAACAATTAAAATATTGTGAATGTGAGCCTAGCAGATAAGCAGAGTCTGGTAAGGGTTCTATGTTGTTCCTAATGCATATTTTTAACTGCAATAACTTGTAAAGCATTTCCACCTTTGTAGAACGTATACAGATATATAATTAGTTTGGTAAGCTGTTACATCAGTGTTTTAATAATGTCTGTCAACCATGTATATTTATGATACAGAGAATTTTCCAGATTATGCATGATGTCAAAATGTGACTGAAGGTCAAAATGTGACTGAAGATCAAAATGTCATTTCTTTACTTATGGGTCTTTGTTTGGTGCTACAGTTCTAAAGTCTTGGTATTGCTGTTTTAGGAAGACTCTTGCTGTCTTAAATTTTAGAATTTTTGCTAGCTGTGCACAGATCTGCAACGGGATAAATTAAATTTTGAGTGTACCATGCCATGAACTAAAAGAGAAGGTCACTTTTGTGCTATAAATGCGGACTGTGTTGATAACATTTCTTGTTTTATATCACATACTTTATGTTAACTTCGTTAATTTTGCCAGCAACAAAAGGGTAAATGATTTATTAAAAAAATTGTAATATTAGACAAGTCTTTAGAAAGAGCTAGAGATGCCAAGGGGACAGTGAGATTTTTAATATTTGATAAAGGACAGGCGAGTGGTTTTGGGTTATTTTGGGATGTACCCTGTTAGTTCTGATAAAGTGATGGGGGGGGTTATTGCTCATTGGTGGTAGAGGAGCTCAGGCAGGTTTTACTTCTCAAGTCTCTTATTAGAACAAAGTGATCTAAGGGTAAATTACTGTAAAAGAGGGCAGTTCTAGATATCTTCCTAGCCTTTCCCAGAAGTCCAAATGCTAGGTATAGTGGTTGTGCAACCTCAGTTGCATTGGGCTGATCAAACAGCAGGCTTGCTCTGGAGTGAAAGAGAAACGATATTCTGGATCAGCTTCATGAATCAACTTGTCTCATAGCTGCACCACAGTGGCTTCTGGGAGAAGAGGGAGGCAGGACTGTGGGCTGCAAGACCGCCTCTTTTAGCAGGGTCTCGTGCCTAAATCATTTTAATTGTCATATCAGAAGTGCATCCTAGCGGTGTCTGTAAATACTGCTCATCTTCTACTGAGGTCTTCATCCTTCATCTCTCACTGGCCAACTGTATTGCTTTGCTGTCATATTAGATCTGCAGAACTAGGGTGGCTCATTTGAGCCTCTAGTATGCAAATGAGATGACCTTTTCACTGTGATTATGCTTTTTTATGAATATATAAATCATGGATATTTCACCATTAACTCAAGCCCTTCTGTGAAATATGAAAATGATGTGCAGTATTTTAATCTTTTCTCCAGTCTGTCCAGTCTTTCTTCCTCTGTAGTGACAATGTGCAGTAAACTCCTAAACAAATGGCAGTCTCTTAAAACAAGAAGAGTCGTAGGGCTTACTGCAAAGGCAGAATGCAGCAAGCAAAGCTGACTACCATAGTTGTAAGCCATTTTTGCATGTACTCTCTCTTGAACTCTTTCTTTAGTCACCTGACAGTGTACCTGGGCTGCTCCAGTGGCTTTAGCAGCATGCTCAGTCCTCAAACCCTTCCACATAAAGAGCTTCAAAAGACAGTTCTGCTGGACCCTCCTGCTGTAACAGAGGATGCTGCTGCCTCCTGTAAGGACTTACAGAGCACAATGAACTGTCTCAAAACAATGTCAAAGAAGGAAATCCCTGTAAAATAAGCCACCAAAATAAATAAACACAGATGGCAAACAGGAAGGTGTTCATTCTAAGGCCTAAACAGAGATGAAGGTTTGAAATTGGCACACTGGACAGACTTGCACTGTGCACACTGTGAGAAAGCACACACTGGCCACGATAGGAAGCCAGGCCTGGTAAGGCAGATCTGAGTAACCTCTCTGGACAAAAATCCCACCTGCAGACTGTAAGCATACCAGACAAAACTCCTACCATGGCAAGCTATGGAAAAGGAAGCAAGCCCAAGTTGTGGGAATGGCTTCTACCCCTGGGAATACCTGGGGCTTGGGCTGTATAAAAGTAGTGCCCCAGAATTGTGACTTTGGAACCTCCACTATAGGGTAGACCAGGGTGAAAAAGGACTGGTGGGATACTGCAGGGATCCATGTGGTGGTGGTATGTTTTCTTGATTTCTGCCTCACTCTCACTTTCCTTCTCCCCTCCCACTTCCTCTCTGTTTTTATCTCTCTCTCTACCTCATACTTACTGTTAAATAAAATCCATACTACGGACTTCGGTGTATGGTCTCGTTTGCACCTTACGTGGGGCAGAGGCATCTTTTAATAATTAGAGCTTAACACCTCCATGTTTCCAAGCTGTCTCTCTGCTGAAGGCTGCCATCCTGCAGCAAGGCTGGTGATGCGGGCTGCCTGTCTGGGCTTTGCTCTGAGGGTTGAAGCCTCCTGTGAATTATCAATAAAGATCTGCTGATGTCAAAGCAGCAGCAAAAGAACTACGGCAGCAAGACAAGGATGTGTGTGCCCTGCTGTCAGGTTTTGCTCAGCACTGACCTCGACAAAGAGTCAAGATAGATGTCTGGGCTTGTGTTTTGTGGTGGGAAGGCAGAAGAGATCTGGGGCTCCCCTGTTTGATCACAGGGACCTTTGAAGTGGTCTTCAGAAAGTGCTCTGCAGCAAGTTCCTGGGGTTGCATCTCTTCAACTCAGGCTTGTTCCAGGTGCTGCTACTGGGGTAATCGGGGTTAAAAATAATTAGAAACGTTCTCTGTGAGTTGTAATAATCTAATTAAGTTTGGGTTCAAAACAACAGGAATATTTACTTTTAAGCTGAAGGTGATGATTTGTTTTGGACAACATTTTTAAAGCCTCCCAGGGAGGAGGGAAAAAAAAAGTCAGTCTCTTAAACTATCTACTACAAGGTTCTTTAAATAGCACAGTCTATCTCTTCTCTTAAATTAGTGGTCAGCTTAAAAGTAATTCATCAAAACCAGTGGATTTACGTAAGTATGTGGTATAAGAAAGAGGAAAGCTAGGTCCAGAGTTTCTGAGAATACTTGAAATTCAAGGGAAATCTGGATAGTCTAAAATCAGCCACAAACTTAGGAAGTTTCTAGTATTTAGGGGTTTGAGGTTTTATTTGTTTTTTATTTTGGAATATCTTAACTGAAAAAGATAGATTCTGTAGAATTTCTTGCAGAACTTATATTCTAGAAAAGATTTGCAAGTTATTTTTATAAATGTGGCATGCATGCTATGAGGAATGACAGGGATGCTGGTTTCCTGCTCAGGGACAAATAGGAATAAAATGTCTCTGAAGACTAATAATTAGTGTGCTTTTGTGTATGATGAAGAAGAGAATGTATCTGATGGCATAGGAGTGTTTCTTCAGATAAAGATTTTTTTGATACCTGATTTTATTTTAATCTGACCTAGTGGTCGGGACTTGCTTTGTCTTATAATTGACATGTTTTCCTAGTATGGGTTTTCTCTTGAAGTTGAATGTTCATTAGTACCTTTTCTTTTTAATTAGAATACTGATGTGCAGTTGCATAATCTAAACATCCAAAGTTGTATTAGTGTTTCCTACTGGTTTACATGGATTATTTTTTTATTTGCCCTTGACTTGTAATGAGCCTATGAGCTACAAGCTATCTGTGTGCCCATGGGCAGATCCTGATGTTGAAAGTAAAAGCTGACAGCTGTGGCTGGAGGGGGCTTTTCAATGCAATACAGTGTGGCTTTGCCAATAATTTTAATTTTCTAAGCAGACTTGTAAGGGGAGGAGGGGGGAGCTGTCATTGTTGCATCACAAATTTAATGAAGGCGTTTCTTTTTTACTCTTTTTCCTTTAGATTAGAAATACGTGAAAATAAATCTACAATATATAGACAGAATGATTTCTTCATCTGAATTCAATGACAGCCTTCCTTGCATGGCTGAATACTTGTCATAGTGCAAAACTTCAGAAGTAAACTGTAATACTGAAAAAATAGAGCAATTTGAAGGAGTACTAGGTACTTGATAATGTTCACCTTTTCTGGAATGCTACATTTTAAAAGAAGCAATTTTGATACACTTGAAACTGTGCACATATGAAGCAGAGATCAATAAATATTTCACGATAGTTAATGTGCGTCTCAGTCTTACTGCAAGTATTCTAGGTGAGGAAGGAGTAAAACACAAGAAAAAAATTATATGAGGGTCGAATCTCAGTTGATTGACTTCACTGTGGATTTTTCTTTTTTTCCAAGTCACAAGTTGGGAAATCCATGATGAGACAAAATATGGAAATTGGTAGTTTCCTGCACACTTATCATTAAGACTGGTAATTGGACATTAGTTCTTTAACTTTTTCATAGTTCTGTCAAACTGCAGTAGACATGAAAACAAAGGACATCTGTTTTTCTCAAATGGTAAATGCAGTACCTCAATGATAATTAAGTTTTATAGGCTCAGCTCTCATTAGATACGTAGTTTTTTCTCATTTATATTCTTGAAGGAGCAGAAGACAGTAAAATTTCATCATTATCAGCACAGAAGCTGTGTTCTTAAAGTCTAGAAATTCATGGTTAATACTGAAGATGAATTGTGGCATACAGCACTGAAAAACAGAACATCTTGTCAGTTGGTTCCAGTGTAGAAGCTACAGGATACATCACACTGCTCAGGAATTCTTTCACTTTGTAACTGCTGATACTGTAGGGAGAAAGAACCCACATCCTGTTGTGTGTCATAAGAAATGTGAAAGGGTTGAAAGTGATTTGGAGAATGGAGTATTTGCTGTGCTTGCTGTGAGAGTTTGGCTGGGAGATTGCACTGACCAAAAAGGCCTCTCTTCCTTTGTTCAGCCACCCCACTCTCTCAGAGTGTTTTGAGTGCTTTCTTCATCTCTTTGTCTTCATACTTTAATTTCTCACTACCTAAATTTCAAAAGTTGTGGTGTTTGATATTTGGGAACACTTTTAAAGCAGTATGACATTGACTTAGACAATAGGCACAACCTTGGAAAACCTGGAGGAACAGAATTTTTAGAGTGGGATGCTAAGAATGATTTAGAAAATGCAGGGCAGTGTTCATAGTTCAGAGCAATTATGCCTGAAAACTTCCCACTAAAAATGTTGAGATTCAGATGGGCTTTTCAATAATGCAGTAATTCTACTATGTACTAAAGGCTTTGATTTTAAGAAAATAAAACCAAAAACGCCTTTGGTTTATGTAATCTGTTGTGCAGCTTTTGTCTTTTGAGCTGTTGAACAGCTCAGTATGCAATACTGTTTTTTGACACCTACTCTAGTTTGTCATCTCTCATGGTTTATGTAGCCTTTGGTCTTACAAGGATATTACTCATGCATACAGGAGACTAGCATGTGGATTAAAAGTGCCTAGCTAAAGTGAGCATAAGGCTAGTTGGAAGTCATTGAGTTGCCTTTACTGAAACGTTGCCTCCTTAAATGTTGTAATTTGTCACAGTTTGTCATACTGCTTGGCTTTGTATCATTGGTCAAGGTAGTTAGTCAGCCCTGTGAGTCTGAAAGGCTGATTTAAAAACCTTTGTATTGTGCATCTGGAAAAAAAACTCTTAGATAGGATAGCTCTGAACAGATGCAGGTACTAGTGTGGCCTTGCTGCCCACCCCTGGGTGTGATTGTAGAAGCAGAGGCGTGGGCAGTCCCCAGGCATGGTGCATTTGTGTGCCATGGGAAGGAGGGTAGTGGATTTACTGAGGCCCAGTGTGCCCCCTGTTCTACCAAGCAAGACTAATCTCTGTCTGAGGAGATTAGACCCACGGTCCACCCTTGCACTGGGAATGAAAGCTCAATACCAATCTTCAAAGTCTTGGGTGACTTGAGATGCATTTCTTAAAAGTGCATTTAAAAAAAGAATAAAAAGCAAGTGTCAAAGCTGATCTCTGTATTTAAGAAGGGTCTAGCTATAGGATAAGCTTCAGGAGACTGTCTCATGTAGAACAGTCTTTAGAGAAGAAAAATAAGTCTTTTCAAAGAGCAACACTCTGTTTCACCCACAGGAGACAATGTAAAAAAATCCCCTCATTTGAAGTCTTTTTATATATTTGTCTGAAACAGTCCTTCATAAAAATAAAGAAGTAAGAAAAATGTGGGAATGCCCCTCACCTCAGCAGAGCCTTAGATTTGAAATACTCACAGAAGACAGATTTTGGTAACTACTAACTTCTTGCTGTCAGTATTTTCACCATGGAGAAAGTTGAGGATGGTTGTTTAAGCTTTTATTTTCTTTTTCCTCTTCTGCACCTCTTTTTTCTTTTTTTTTTTTAGCCTCCATTAATCTAGTGTTGAGCTTTGGAGAAGGGAGGCTTTTGTTGCTACCAGGTACCGTCTGTTCTTTGATATGGTTCTTATTTTTTTGTCTTCATTTTCTGTGACTTAAAAGAATCTAGTGAGTGAATTGAGAGAGACCAGAAAGTGCACATGCATCAAACCTCTCTTTGAATGCTACAGATACTGAGGCTATTTAAAGCAAATGACTTAAGAGGTGTGGCAGTGAGTTGATGGCCCTTATCTCTAGCCCTCACCTCAGTGTCAGATCCATAGGACTTGGGCGTGCAGAATGTGTTCCATATGCCCAGCCACCATCCTGCTGCAGCTGTGCCAAGGTCAGATGCTGAAGGCACCTCTGGTCATCTCCTGGCAGCTCCCAGGATGGTAACAGCAGAAAGCGTCTGTGGTTTATTTTGGTCCAGTGACTTTGTCTTTGGACACAGAGCAGAGATAGGAAATTAAAAGGACTGCATGCCTTCAGGAGCCTGTAGTGGGTGTGATTTAAGAAGTTATCTGAAGATGACAAGGTTTTCCATAAACCTCAGCATATGGATTTTGGCTGTACTTTCTGCTAGGTCTATTATTCATTGGTAGTCATTATTGTTTCATGTATTAAGTAAAGTTAAAATGTAGAAGTGAAATTTTCAGTCAAAAGTGAAGCAAAAATTAAGACATCAAGGGAAACAAGTAGTGCAGATTTAAATGCTGAATACTTTTAACAGCAGTGAGTAGCCGAGCATATTATTGCAGGCATCCTTTACAGCTAAAAGAGGAAGAATTGGGCCAAATGCTGCCATGCTGGATGAAGTTCTCATTTGTTTTTCCGCTGATACAGTCTATACGATATGACAAACATGCAAAGGCGACACAAAAAATATTGTTAAAAGAAATAACCTAACCTTAAGGTGGAAAAAAATAACAATGTGAGCAAAAGTCTCATACTTACCATTTGTTTGTCTGTCTGTCTATGTAAAATAATGTAGATACAGTAATTTAAAGTTTCCAGACAGTAATACAAAGGATCTTTGGTCCTTAGGTGGTTAGACCTGACATGCAACACAGCCATCTGTATCCTCTGACTATTAAATTAGCCCAGCTTTTAAAATGCCTAAAGCAAATACTTAAGGGGAGGAGAGTACTGAGGGAACAGCACCCTGCAAGTTGTTACTTTTTATGTACTAAAACCAGAATTGTGACAATTCTCGCAGCAGGATTGAACTTTTAAGCAATTGGAGACAACTGACATTTTTGCAGGTGTGGAGTTTTTTGCTTTTACAGATGCAGGTTACTGCTGAAATACATTGACTGGTGGAGGGGAATTGGGTGGGTCTTACCGTGTTCCTTCTTATACCAGCTGAACACTGCTGGCTCTGTGGAGTGTGCCTTGATGTTCTGTGCCCTAAAAGAAGGCTCCACTCTCCACTTCTCAGTGCTAGACCTGTGAACCACTGGCAAGTGTTTCAGAGGTTTGATACAGAATTAATACGAGACAATTTATGTGCCATTGTATTCAGTCAAAGTTGGTCTTTCATCTTTTGCGCTCCCTGAGAGCAGAGACTTAAGTTGGCACGCTTACTTGCCAGCTGAAGTTTAAAGAGGGATGTGGTCAAGAAGGAAAGTTGAGAGTAGGATGTTAGGAGTTTAAAGCTCTTTCATATTTTTCCAGACAAAATTTTGTTAGGAAGGATCTTTGTGGTGATGCTTTTTCTGTTTGCAAAGCTCACGGACAATGACAAGCCTTGTGTAGTGCAGGCTATCATTATCACCATCTGTGGTCTAACCATTGCGCAGTATGCATATTTTGTGATGTCTATAATCTTCTGACAGGACAGGGCTGTTGAAATGCCATGTAAAGTTCATTCCATCCTTTTTACTAGTTATCTGAATTTTCTTCAAAAAGCCAGTTTTGCTTCATGGCAAGCCTTGGAAGATGTTCTCTAGGGTCTTCTGTATGTAAGAACTAATGACAGTGTTACAAAAATAGCCCAAAATTTCTTTTGAGTCATCTTGCTCCACTCCTCATTTGTTTTCAGAGTAGTTGCACGTAGGCTGAATTGACCTTTCTGGTTTAAGTTTGTGCCATGCAAGAAGAGGCTCTGGAGTTACTTGAAGGGCTCTCAAATCTGTATTCCCTATGCTCCTACTGTACTCCTACCTTGCTGAAAGCAGGACCCAGCCCTGCCCCTCTGCATGTTTTCATGCTGCTTTCCTAAATGCAGACCTCATCATCACTTTTACCACAATTTCTGCTGCTGTCTTCCTCTTCTGTATCCCCAACCTGCCAAACCAGAAAGGCCTCATCTTTTCAGTGCATACCTCAATACTCAAAAGCACCTTTACTTCAGCACTGTCAGAACAGTAGTCTCCTACAGGAACAGATTACTGTTGTCACTTAGCAGCTGACAACCTCCTTGTTCATATGCTTAAGTGGTGGCACATCCAGAAGGTGGCAAACGGAATGTTACAGTCCATTGCTAGCATATGCCAAAAACATTTGTAGGTGTAAGGTATGTATTTCTAGTGCTCTTGGATTGAACTAGATTACACAGAAGATTTACCTTTCTGTTCTTGTACAGCCTTCTCATCTCTTGTAGGCAGCCCTGTAATGTGTGTGATGTTGGGTGTTGGGGATCAGGCCCATGTAAGGTTTATATGCTGAGAACAGATCATCTCATAAGACTCACAGCAAAGCAGGGATTGGTTTCAGTTCTTTCTCAAGAGTTATTTTGAAATTATATGTTGAATAGTGGAATTATTCTGAACAAGACATGGTGTGCATTCTTGAGTGCGTAATGAAAGACCAGAAGTGCAGGGATTACACAGCAAAGAGGCAAAAATGGTTCTGCGGGAATGAGAAGTTATGCTGCAGTTTTCCCCGGCTCTCTTGGGATGTGGTACAAGACCAAAGTTAGCTTACTTTCTCATAAACTCTGTAATCTAGCAAGTTACTTAAATGTTTGTGGTTTTGCTTAGTAGGATGCCATTCCACAGGATGGCAGTACTGAAAGTGCTGTGCTCATTCTTAAAGTGAGATTACAGGGTGGGGAGAAGTGATGTCAGTTTAAAAACAGACAGGGAAATTCACTCACCACTTTTAATTTTGTGACAATGATAAGGCTAACTAGACTTTGATGTCAACCTGCATTTTAGGTTGGTGATGTACTGAGGCAGGAAAGCGTGACTGGTTGTTCATGCTACAAAGATATCCAACATGACCAAGATACTACAAGTTTTGAAAAGTTTTTAGATAAACAGTGTACCTTTTTACAGCACAAAGGAAGCACAGAAGCCCAGACACCTACCTGCTCAGTGAAAACCTGATGTTTTAGTAAATCTGGGTTTGGCTTTGCTGTTGAAGTCTCTTCTAATGGGCTAGAAAGAGTTGGGCAGCAACTGTGCGATGAAGGCCTGAGCACCAGCCCATTGGGGTGCACTGGCAGAGCCCCTGGCACGGGCAGTTGTGTTTCAGCTGCTTGCTGTCACGTCAGCTGGACCCATTAAGCTCAGTGCTTTCCCTCTCTGTCCTTCTTCACAAAAAAAGCAACACAAACCACTCAGATTGCAACTAGAAAAAAATTAATGAGGTCATATGTTAGGAATGAATAAATGTCCAGAAGAAGTTTATACTTACAGATGTTTTCAGCTTCGGTAGCTTGCAGGGCTACTTGCCAGGAAGGGACCTCTTGGTCCAATGCCAAGACTGAAGTGTTAGAAAATGAGTCAGTTTTTCTCTTCACTATTTGTCATGCTCACTGAACATGTAGATTTTGTTGGGTTTTTTTATTAACTGCCTTGCAAGACCCCACTCCTCCCGTGTTTTTCCATTCCCAATCCCTCTGGCCCCTTCTTGCCAGTTGTGGGTTATTGTTTTATTTGTGGGCCAAAGTGGTGCTAGAGGGCTTTTAAATAGCTTCAGTAAGAAACCCCAAAAAATCTGGATAATTGCATTTAATTAATGGAAAAATAGTATGTCTACTGTAAACAAGAAGTTCTTTCAAGATAAATCTTGTCAGTAGCTACAAAAATGATACTGAAGGAAAACCACTCTTCTAAGGCCCAGCATGGGGAGGTTATCTTTTAACAAAACACAGAAGGTGAGTTACAGAGGATGTTAACATTTGATCTTAATCTCTTTTCTGGTTTGTAAGCTGGTTAACCAAAATTGAAAAAGAAAGTTTTTGCTTAACCCTTTCAACAAAGTATTACCTCAGAATGAGGCATTTTTAAACACTATATTTTTCCTTTGTACAGGTGGGCTAGAGAAGGAAGTTGTATTGGGTTGTATGCAATTTTAGGAACATGTGTTAATCAATGTACATACATGATTGTCTGTGGCAAGTTTTTATTGCAAAAGAACTAGAAATTTGCAAAGAAAAATGATGTCCTTTACAATAATTTTCATAAAACTAATTTCTGATTAGTGAAATGAGGATTCTTGTTGAGTTTCTTTTATTATTTTTCAAAGGTATATTAACTTGAGAAATGATAGAAGGTGTAATTTCTTTAATGGCTTCTATTTACAAAATAGAAGAGTTATTTTGGTGGTTTGGGTTTGGTTGTTTTTTTTTTTTTATTGAAGCTTCTTTGGATCCGTTATGGTAATTTTGACACCAGATTATGCTTTCCAGATTTACGTCAGCTGTTTGGACCTAGGTCCAAGCTTCTTCCTTTCCATGAAGTTTAGTGTTGCTGATTGTTTTAAGACTTAGTATACAAAAAGGAGGTGGCCAAAATGCTATGTTATGCAGTATTGCAATAACTATTTTTTTAAATTTCTTTTTCAAAGAGCAAACTTGAAATACATAATGTTAGCTTAGGAAAACAAGGATCTGTTTGACTGAAGACCCTCCCTCCATGCTTTCTTCTCTTTTCCATTGTGAATCAGGTCATCTCATTTCTGATGCTGCTCAGACTTCCACAACATAAATCTGAGTAGACTAAATGTTCAGCTGCATCTAATGACTTCTGTGTACTTTTGAACTGACTGCATAAATTATATAGTAGAAGATTCATGCACNNNATATACAAATACTGAGTAGCAGTAAATGGGGTTTGTGGCTGGAATTCACTCCATGCAGATGGCCCGTTTAAGATGTTTCTACTTGACAACCTCTGCCGGAGGTACGCTTGTGGGAGGAGGGAGGGTAGTAAAAGGATGAAATGTAATCCTGGCACTGTCTAAAAGGACAGGCTGTAAGTAAGCATCTTACTTGACAGCCTGTCCAGGATTTGTCGATCAGCTAACTTGGATGCATAACTTTCTCTTAGTTTTGCAATTGTTTTGGAGGCTGCAGGTAAACATTACTCGATAGAAAGAAAAGTAAAAGAACGTGAGTTTTTCTTAAGAACTTGGTTGTTAAAGGGGCAGCAGTCAATTTAAGAAATGATCACATGGTAGTCTGAGTGCCATCCCTCAAACAGGGTAAAATCTAATTGCTATCTGTTGTGTGGAGCCGATGGACACCATATTGAATAAAGACTTAAAATTAGACTCCAAGAAAGAAAATGTAAATTTTGTGAATTGTGCCTAAATTACAGGGAAAAGCAGAGGGGATGATCTTGGCAGGCTCATGGCACAACACCCTGTCATAAAAGTGGCAGGCCAAAATGATTACGTCACCTCCTTTAATTAAAATTGACCTTAGAGATATATTTTTTTCCTTCAGGAAAAAACCCATCATATAAATCTGACATTATTTGGGACCCTTATTTATATTTCCAGCTATTAAGAGATAACTATCACATTTAGAGGAAAGTAATGGTGCTTTTCTCCTTCTAAACATAATTACTGTAAGCAACAACCATCAAAGGTCAGTGTTACCAAAGCACTTGTAAGGATATTCAAACAAGCTATTTCCAGTTAGGAGGCTGTATACCATACCTAAGGAGTGGCTTCTTTAAATAAAACCGCTTAGGGTGGAGGGAAAGCTTACAAAAGATATTGTAATGGCCTTTAGAGACTTTCTCAAGCATAGTAGTTAGTATCTCATAGAATGGGACTCATTCTAGAGGTTGAATTGAAAGCTGTGCTATGTTCAGGATTGAGACAGAGAACTAATGAAAAGTCAACAGAGGATGTTATATTGTGGTCTCACCCTAAAGTCAGTGTCAGGGTGGGTGTGTGTATTCTGGAAAGTGTGTCTGTAAAAATGGCTTTGTACTTCCCAGTGTATTGTTCAGCAGTGAGATCCACATCAAATATTCTTACTATACAACTTTAATTATATTCCCTCTAATTGCTAGTCTTGCATTTTCAGTCTAGAACCTAAGTTTAAAGTGCATTTTCCTTCACGATTTTCAAGATTAAAACTTTGTGTATTCAGTTAAGCCTTTATTTTTGAAGCTCTAGGCCTGGCAAATTTGCCCAGTGGTGCAGCTGCAGCTGTATTGTAAGAGATACGCTGTATACTTATAAAATAACAGAAACGTTTCTTCTAGTAGTTATGCAACCTATCCCATCAACATGCAAAAATAATTTTTCTTAATGCTCCCAATAGGTGTATCGACTTTTAACATTTGGCTCACTGTTTTTAATCAATGCATAATTTGTTCAGGAAAGCATCTTTGTAGATAGGACGCTATAATGCCGTTCTTTGTCTTTCCTTTTGTGTACCTTTAAGTGTCTCCTTCATCCTCAAGAAGTGTGTAGCTACTGAGGCATTTGTTTCTTTAGTTGATTTGAGTTGTTTTGTTGGTTTCTTTTTTTCCTGGACAATTAGGTATCTTATTGCCAGTTATTTTTGATAGATTTATTTTTGCGTCTTCCTCTATAGTTTAGTAAATCTGAGAGCCACAGACCCTTTCAAAAACTAGATGTAAATTTGCTCACCTGGAGCATCGATGTTGCTAACCTTGAACCTTTGCAAATACCTCATCTTTGATCTTGTCAAGTCATACACAGGCTTTCATGAGTGAAACATAGCCAAAAACATGATCTTTTTCTTATCCCATGATAGTTTTCTGGAACCAGTGCTACTTAGAAAGCCAGTATAAGGAAATTCCTACATAGAAGTACACGAACTGCTGGATTTAAGCCTTTCTGTCACATTCCCTATCTTACACTTGTTTGGCACATGCATGAATATGGAAGTTCAGCAACTTTGCTGTTTTGCCTCTGTCGTGTTCAGTGCTATCACTAGAAAGTGGTTCATAGAACAGTTTTATGAATACTTTCCAGACGTTGATGTAACTCTTACTCAACACCTAGAAAAAGGAAAAAAGGGTGATGTCCATTTCTCTCACCTCTTTGTGGTAAGTTGTTTGTCCCTGGAGCTTGTCAGAGCACTTCTTTCAGATTCTTCGGGGAAGTAGGTAGGGTTTTTGTTGTTGTTTTTTGGTTTCGTGTGGGTTTTTTATTCAGAGTTTGGGGTTTTTTCATGTCTGAGAAGGATTCTCTAAAGGCTTTCTTATTTTGCTATTCCTGTTTGTGGTTTTTATTTAAAAAAAAAAATCATCTCTTATTTGTATGGCCAACACTAGTGCTTTCTAAATCCATGTTTTATAATTCCTGCCATACGAGCAAAGCCCATGTGCAAAACCACCAAAATTGCAGAGAAGAAAACAAATCGGCAGGTGAACAACTCAGACTGACTGCTCTCGTATAGATTGCAAAGAGCTGTTCCTTCTTTAAAGGCTATTTTTCTCCGGAGGTGGTGCAAGGTTTTGGAAGGTTAAGAGAGTCAGGGGAAGTGCTACTTCTTTAAACGTAACTACATGGTAAGTGATTCTTATTAAAGACTATTGCTGATACTCTGCTTCCATTGTTCTTATCTGGGTAGCCTGGTGCACTTGTGGTACCCTCATGGGTCATGCAGCTTTACAGAATTCCTCCTTCTCCCTAATCTGTGTCCTTGAAATACTTTGCAGATAATATCATGCCTCCCTCAGTTGTTGCTTAGCCAAGATACACACTATATTCAGCTCTTTTATCATCCAATATTAATTGCTCTTGCCAGGCTGCTTCTTAGGTTTGTTGCTTAACTTCTTTTGTTCTTTATTCTTCTCCCAGGCAACCAGGAATAGGACAAGAGGGCACGGGCTTAAGCTCTGCCAGGAGAGGTTTAGGTTGGATATTAGAAATTCTTTACTGAGAGAGTAATCAGGCATTGGAATGACCTGCCCAGAGAGGTGGTGGATTCACCGTCCCTGAAGGTTTTTAAGATGAGACTAGATATGGCACTTAGTGCCATGATCTAGTAATCACAGTGATGTTGGATCAAGGGTTGGACTTGATTATCTCAGAGGTCTCTTCCAACCCAGTTGATTCTATGATTCTGATTCTTTTCTTTTGTAGACTTGGACAAACAAAGGGTTTGGAGTGCTAGTTAGGGAAGGTAATAGAATATACTGAGCCTTTATCATTAATTATCCTCACTCCAGTCTTTCTGAATGATGTAGCTATGTGCTCTTTTTTTCTACGTTAAGTCATTAGAAGAGGAAAGTCCTGTCTAGCATTATTGGATTGACTTAAAAGGGAGCATCAGCATCCTGTAGACACAGTGAATGTAAGATGGGTTTTTTTGGTGGTGGGGAAATTGATTTAAAGTAGCATAGCAGCTTAGCCATACTCTAGCAATCAGAGCTGTTGCAGGTTTGTAGTCCCTTTGTAGCTGTATTTTCTTGACCTGGTAACCCTTAGTCACTTTGTGTGTTTGAACGTGTTTTTAAAACAAAGATCAAGGAGCAGTTGACAGAAAGAAAGAAAGGAGTTGTTAGAAATATGCAAATGATGACAACTCTTATTCTAGTGAGAACTGGTAGAATTTTTATTGCAAGTTACAGAAGAAAAATGTATTACTTACTGCCAGACATTTTATGTCAGACAATTAAAATTATTTAGCAAAGTTGCGTATCTGAAACAGAATCGGAAAGCAGATCAGTCTGGGGAATTGTCCCATCTGGCAGCTGTCTGCAAGAAATTACTGCAAGCAAGAATGATTTTTTTTTCTTTCCACCAAATAATATATGCTTTTCCAAATTTAACAACAACCCTTTAAGAAATATGTGGTTTGAGTTTCATTGCCCCCACTGGGTGCAAGTAAGCACCACTGAGGAAAGACAGATCTTGAGGCTGAAGCAAATAAAAGGATTATTGCCCTCCAGAATTGTTATCTGATAGGTAAAATCTCTCAGTCTTGGATTTTTTTCTGGTATAGTGGATTTTTTTAAAAAACATCTTAAGGCAGACTAAAACAACAAATATAACAGGATTTGAAACGCGTTTAGTAACCATGACTTCCTTGTCTCTACAGCCAGCTGCCTTGTATCAGTTCTGTATCTCACTTGTAATGGAGATAGCTATTTAATTACTATGTTTTCTGTTTCTTTTTTGTATATTTTGGAAGGTCTGCTTGAAATGTATTAAGAAGTTACATTATCAGGAGACTTCAGTTTGTTAGATGGAGAGGTACATGTCCAGTGGAAAATGTTTTAGGCCTCCACAAAAAGGGGAAAAAATATCCTGCAGCTGCTTACTGTGTTCCTAGCTCTTTTTGGATGTCCTGCCCATTTTTTTCCCCCTCTGAAAACCAGCTTTTGGACTGGGGAGGGGACAAAAAGAAAGAAGGGAAAAAAGTTGTCATTCTGGGTATTTATGAATTTTGACTTCTATCCTGAAATTAGCACCCCTTTCCAAATCCTGGGTTTCCTTTCTTGTGACCTGCAGTTAGTACATGACATGTCATCACTAGCATTGTTTTGGGTGTTTCTTAATGTAAATCACCAGATACCACAGTTTATCAGAAATATTTTTCCACAAACTTGCTTGAATGTTAGATGCTGGATATTTATTTAATAATTAAATAATATCATTTACAAAGAGTATTCAGGATAAGAAAGATTTATTCGCAAGCACACCCATTTTCTTTATATGGGAAATATTTTTATGTGCAATTCATTTGCCACATTTTGGCTTTTCCCAGCATGATTCTTTCCTTTTGTAAGTCATTTACATTTTATTGTATCTGCTACCACATGCAGAGTGAAACAATCCCTAATAGTAAGAAGATGACTGGTTAGATTTAAATTTATTTTATCCATTAACATTGGCTTCTCTGTAATTGTATATGTTCATACCTGAAATAATCAATACTTAGAGAAATAATTTATATTATAGGAGATTAAAAAAAACCCAAAACCAAAACATCTGATAAGTGTGGACCACATGAATCAGCATAGTTTCTCTGGAAGTTTGTAGTTTAAGTTCAGTATTTTCAAGACAAGAGTTTTTCTTTACTCTTTTTATTACAATCATGGGCACAGCTCTTTAGCTCTACACTAATAGCACAGGGGTGGTGTCATACACAGGGAATTGACAAACCACGAAGATAAGAGCAGAAGTTTGACTAGTCTTTATGTTACAAAGACTATATTCTAATCTACATAACTGGTCTACCTAACAGCATGCCAATCACCTAATGAAATAAAGACTCTTATATGCTTTAAGAAACCCCAAGGACCTTCCTGGAATCCTAATTCTTTTTCTATAAAATAGCAGCGCAATTTTAGCAGTAGTTTATTGTGTTCTGTTCTTGTTCTTGTGCTGGTGGGAGTCATGTTTAATTTTGGCCAAAATGAAATACTTCCTTTTTTTTTTTTTCTGCATGCTTTTGCTTCTGAAATGAGCACCAGAGAGAACCATGCATTATGCAGTATATTTCTCTGCCTCAGCCAAAACACGGTGTTCCTGCCCTAGCTGCCCCTTCAGCACATACCAAACTGTAGTGTGCTTGGTCACGTGAGGAATTTTAGCTGTTGTGATAGAGCTATGGGACGTTTAAATTGTGACCTGGGATTTATACTGTGATCTGCAGAAGCGTGAAAACATTATTCAGTGGAGTCCTGTACTCATCAGGAAATGTGTACTGCTATGTGAATTCTGCTCTGAAGGCAACAATACATTGCCTCTATAAAAAGAGGTTTTGCATGTCTCTGTTAGTATAATTATTCAGAAATGAAAATAAAGGAACAAAAATGCAACTCTTTGATTCGCCATGTCACAAGGTGTTGAAATAACGTATTTTTAAATGCCTTTAAGTGTTACATTTCAGACTTCTCCCAGTTTTAAGCTGGAGTCACTTCTAAAGCAAAGAAGTGTGTATGGTTCAGTGGTAATAATTATTTCCTTAATAAAAGCCTGAGATGAGCACCTTTAAAGCAATATTTGATGTTGATATTGGCAAGAAAGTCCATATTTATTTAATTTTGCCTTTAACATAACTGTGGTGGTAAACTTCTTTGCATGATATTCTTTACTATTTGACTATCATTGACATGAGAGGTAATGTTTTAAAAGTGCATCTGCTATCCAGCTCTTGGATCTTGGCTCTATGACTGTGTAAACACCTGCAAGATATCTTGCTATGTATAAGAAAAGTGCATATTTCCTTGTTCCCAGAAATGGAAAAATGCATTAACCACAGTTTTGCTTTTCAGAGCCACTTGCACATTTTCTGCTGAAACAATAATATGCGAACATAAACTAATACTACAAAAAACCCAAACAAAAAAATGCCCCAAAACAACAAACCGAACCAAAATACCCCCCACCCCAAAACAACCAAACACCTGCACTGATAGCCTCTGTCAAATAACTTAATCTACTTGAAATTAATTGTGTTTCCTAGAGAGACACTTTATAAAACAAGACTTAAGGGGGTGGGAAACAACACTGAAAATTTATTGAAAATTCTGTCTCCCTGTAGTAGTGATGCACACATTTTGCACTGCTATAAAATGTTGCATCCCTTATTTTGTGTTGGTTTGGCATTGGTGCAGCTGCATTTGGGTACAAATGCAAAAGAAAGGAATCTGACCGTGCTATTAAAAAGACCCTTTGTAAAGAAATGAGGCCTAAAACTAGTTCTCTCCAGCCTGAGTTTTTGTCGTCATTATTGTTCCTGTTGGTCATTCACTAAGTATAGGAACAAAAGGGCTTTTATATCCCAAGTTAACAATAGAGTTTCTAACAAGGTGGAACCCGTAACTGAGAATTAAGAACCCGGTATTAGAAAGACCCAGGAGAAGAATGGGCTTCCCATTTGAAAACAGCTATTAACAAAACAAAACACACAAGTTTATTAGCAGGGTTCCATCCATCTCTCTCCCTGTTTCAAAATCAAATTTCTCACAGATTTGCAAGTTTTCTTTGGTAGACTGCTAAATAAATTACTACATTGCTACATAAATTAAAGATATTTAAGACTTAAAATTGCAGAAATTTTATGTACTATCTGGCATCTTCGTGTAGCATTAAAATTTCATTGACCACCACTGCTAAATTTTAGGAGTAGATTCTTATTATACAGAATTAAACTTTTAGCAATATGAGGAAGCAGGCTTTCGTATTCAGTTTTCATAGTGGAGAAGGTAAAATGCTCTCAGGTCTAGTGCAGCATGTGTCGAAGCAATCTGAGTTTAGCACAACAATGTCATCCATTGATATATCCTCAGTCAGCCAGGGTTTTCTTCTTAATTCAATTTACTTGCATAAGTAATGTTTTAAAATGTTAAAATAGTAGAGTAGAAAATAATGTGGATAAAATGAATGTTAAAGAAACCAAATGTGGTATTATTAAAGTCCTTTGCAAATACTGCAATAGAAAATTCTGTGTAGCTTTATTGATCAAGATTTTTATTTGTTCTTTCAGGGATAGAGTCATGTAATCTATGGTGCATCTTACATAATTGTGGGTAGAAATACTATGTGTACTATTTCACTAATATCTCTTCCAGGCAACTGCGCACAAGAAATTTCTGAGAAAACATGATCTACTTTAGCTGAACCTTATGCTCTTAGCAAACAGAGTGGTCTCATTAGCAAATTGCCACTTCTGTGCTGTAGTTGTGTGCTTATATTGGGGAAGAATAATTCTGGAGACAGTTTTTCATGTTTGCTGTATGTTTTTATTAGCAGTTTCCCTCCCCCTTGTCTTTTTATCTGCCCTGTGTACTTCTCCAGTAAAAATGCATTTTACATGCAAATGATGATAATCAACCTTTGCAAATCCTTTTGACTCAGTTTGAAAGGAGCAGAACTGGAATGATTGAGGAAAGAGGAACGGAATTCTTGACAAACTCACAATATGTGGTTCTTTAATATGTTGTCTTTTTTCCTGTATTTACTTACAAAGAAAAATAATATGGGGGGGGATGGAAAACTACATATCTTTCTGTGTTTAGGTTTAAAGAGACTCCAGTAATTTTACTAAGATATCCATGTTTGACTAATCAGTTCTTTAATTGATTGAAAACTTGTATTGCTTCTGAAAGGAACTCCACTTACTAACTTAACTCATTACCAGTATTTTTTCAAAAGAGGATTAGTTTAATATACTGTGATATACTTAAATTGTTTTCTTTATATGGTACATTTCTTTGAAAAGTGCATTTAATAAGCCATTAACATGGAAGACTAGAATAGTACATAAAATGAATGTTTGACAGGCATGATTCTTTAAATGTACATTGTTTTTTCTTTTCATTTGATTGTAAAATTAAAAGTGCTCTTAGTGTAATTCAGTTTCAACGAATGGTGCTTTTAACCAATTGGAAAATAATAATTTTCTCTTTCTGCTAAGCAAATGAAATATTTTTACCAAGCAATAGGATTATTAGCCTAATGCTCAGTCATTTTGACTGACACGAGGAAAAAAAGCTGTGTACGTTTTGCCTAATATATTCAGTCTGTTATAACAAAAAAACCCTAAAAGTCTACGCAGGAAGTCATATTGCATTGATTTCATAGTATAAAAACTGATTTTGTCTTAGTAGCACAAGTTTGTGTAAAAAAAATGAGGTAGAGAGTCTGGGAAGGTAAGTCAGGACAGCTGAAAACTAAATACCATGACTGTTTAAGCCATTCTTCATGACATTTTTGGAGAAGCTGAGTTCAAAGTTAGAGGCAACAGTATATTTGGAAATGCAGATTGCTGCTGGTAAGGGGACCATACTGACAAAAAAATCTTAATGTTTCCATATGAAATGGATTTCAATATTAGTAACTTAGTCTGAGATTTTATTTTGTTGTCATTAGTTGCATTTTAGGTGAACTACAGATAAAAAATAGTAGGTAGATGTATAACTATTTATGTGTCACTTGATATCAGGCATAGTAGTTGAACATTAAAGAAAATACTCTTCCTAAAGTTAGATTGGAAAAAAAAATTTAAATCTAATGTTCCAATGAACACATAGAATTATTTAATACAGAGTGATAAAAAGTTCTCTGTCTTTATTGCATTTAGTAACCCACAAAAGAGTCTGCATTTGTAATTGTCTGTAAAATCAAGCAGGGAGGCCCAAGACTATGAAGTACCATAGGAACCTTTTCTTGCCTGCATCCATTTGTAATTGAGTGGATGTGCAGCGGCATCTGTGCTGTGCAGGTGGAAGGGCCCATTTGACCTCACTTCCAAAGTTCTGGTACCTTATGTGAACTTGTAATAGCAAAGTCCTTCAAGACCGTGGGTTGGTGATCTACCTGATCCTACTTAGGCTGGTTTTTGTCCTCCTGCTAATAGTAAGATAACAGTATTTACATAATATATGCACCATTGCCGTTGCCCATATAACTTTTAAAGCACATTGATGAAAATGTGATAGAAGAACTTGCCTTGTTTTTTGGGATGATAGGTCAGTATCTTCATACAGCTACAGTTGCTGCTTTCAGGGAATGAGAAGCTCAGTTTCTTTTCTTGTTATGTTTTTGTACATGCTTTTGTTCCCACTTTAGTTGGTTTCTTTGGCACCCTTGGTTTACGTCGTGACATCTTGGTGGTTCATCTTGGATCAGCAGCAGAACTGCTTTATCATGCTTTTTTGGGGGCAGATGCACAGCCCTTTGTGCTCCTGGCTTCCAACTTTCATCCCACGTTTTGTTTCTTTAGTGTGGAAATTGATCCCTCCTAAAGGGCACTGTCAAATTCAGCCTGGGATAAAAGGATACCCTCCCAAACTTGGGGGAGAAAATCAACGGGTCCCTAAGGATGAGCCTGTTTCAGCATGGCTGCATAGCTAAAATATTAAAGCTGGTGGCTCTGTGTGTGCCATCCTAAGAATTTGTCAGTGTGAATAACCCCCGACCCTCCGACTGTATGCAAAGCAAGGCCTGAATAACAGCTTTGTGCTGCAGGAACTTAGCACATGGAGCAGGACTAAAAGCCGGGTTTCATTGGTTATTTTGGACATTTAGCATTCAAGTCGTGTAAATGAAAAGCTCATTATGACTCAGTTCCGTTAATTAGACGTAAATTACTGTCTTTAGTGCCTTAACACAAAGGAAGGTAAGGGGAGTTCTGCAGGACCAGAGGATACAAAAATTGTAATTAGATGAGAGCATAGGCTGGGAAAGGGTGGCTGAGCACAAGCCCGCATTGAGCTCAGGGGGCTCACACTGAACTGTGCGTGTGCAAGGACTGAAGTCAGAATAATCACTTTTTAACCTCTACACAGATTTGTTGTGTTTCATTGCAAGATGACCGGTGTGGCTGATTCTAAATGATGTGTTGAACAGATGTAGTTCATCTAGTAAAGATTTTATCTACTGGGGAAAGCTTTAAGCAATCTCCGTTTTAAAAAGGCGATTAGCCTTTAATTCTTAAAAGTTCAAAGGGACATCTGAAGTATTGCCTGACTTCTCATGGTCCTGGGGTAGCCCTGGGCTTCTCATAAGTATTTATCATCTCTTTATCATGTACAGGCTAAAAATATTGAGCCTATTACATATTGTCTAGGGTCCAGTGTCCTGAAAATTCTGGTTTAGAAGCAGAGTTGTAAAAGCATTAAGGAAATAAATGAATTTATATGTGTCTCTATTCAAGAAGAAGTAATAATTTGAGTAGAAGCTAACAATCCTTAAGTTAATTTCTGGTGTTTTTTTCTATAGCTTGCAAAATTAGCCATATGTAAAATGTATGACTTAAAAGGTGCTCTAATCCACTAAAAAATATTTCTAAAATGCATTTTGAAGTTTTACTTATTGATTGCTTCAAATTCAGAGCTGAAAGGATTGTTTTTCACAGTGTAAACATGGGAATGTTTATTGTCGACCTTGATAGCAATAGCCGCAGTCTTTCCTCTTCACTAGCATTTTGTCCAGTGCTAGCACTAAACAAGCCTCTGATTTCACAGTCATTTTAGTTTTGTGCCTCTCTCTAGAGTTGAATTCAGAAATAATATATTAGCATAACCTCCCGATGATAAAGAGACAAGACAATGGAGTAGTCAATTTTGGGAGACTGAAAGAAATGGGAGTACTTAAAGAAACATTTCATTTATTTCTGGATGTTAATATCTAATGAGGAAGAGCTAGTTTTAGGGAATTAATGATGGTGCAGGCTCATCACTAGAAGATTAACATGGTGAGTATTTTTTTATGTTTCTGCATTGTTATATGCCCAACTGTTCAATGAATACTTTTTAGAGCCAAACAGTAAATCTTTCTGTAACTTCTGTGCTGTTTCTCTAGGAATAATTTCCTGTTCTTCTGATAATGTTGGTAAGTAACTAGGCTGGTTATATGTAGTGAAACTGGGACTTTTGGTCTTGCCTCATCATGTTTAGACTCTGTGTTCAGGAAAAAAGCTATTGAAGTATTATTAATAAAGGCACAAAACAGCAGGTTGCTGAGGACCATTCAGAAGCCAACATAGCGAGGAGTAGGGGGCGAAGGTAAGGGAAGGATACAGATGGACTTGTGAGTAAATATCAGTGAATGTAATTTCAGGCTTTTTTGGTAAAGAAAATGGAATACAGTTGAAAACTTATAATGAAATGATCAGTTGGGTAACTGATACCTAAAGTCCGTACCTAATGTAATTACAGAATACGTGAAAATGGTTTACCAGTTGGAATGTCACGGTTTGAAATGCAGAAAACATAAATGTTACATTTCTGTGAAGACTGATAAAGCAAAAGTAGGATCTGCTCCACAGTCCCATTAGTTCCTTTCAGGTCTATTTTTAACTGATACTCATTTTCTAACCCTTGAACTACCTTTGAAGTAACAACCCAAAAAGGACAGAAACAGTTTCATAAACTGTAATACTCCAGAGGCAAATAAGACCCTCAGGCCCATACTTATCTGCAGGCATATTTGCTCTGTAAGTGCTAATGGTGACTCTAAGGGCAGCTGTCTTGCAGCTACGCTGTTACAGAATTATAAAACCTAAACTTGTTCTGAGGTGTCCTAGAAAAGCAAACTGATTTCTTTGAACAAAGTGAATTCTTTTGTTCTTATCTCAAAACTGTTTGGCTTGTAAATCTCATTTTAGCCTCTTCAGTTACTTCACCAAGTTGATAGGGAAACATTGCGTTCTTCACTGTGCAATCTTATTCATTAAGTGTGGTCGCTGTAAATCATCATCAGGGTGACAATCTGTTAGTGACAGAATGGAAGATACCATGTTTGCCCATGCAGCTGGAAGGGCATAACTGTTACCACTAAAGGTCATTTCTGAATGCAGAAGGAATAGCAGATATTTATTTTAATAACAATTTTTGCATGACCAGTGTTAAATGTTTCATTATCCAGATAGTGAGAGTATTTTCTACAGAGGAAAGCATTTCTTTTTCCTCACTGGAATACTGCTATCTGAGAATAGCCTTGTAGAGGTTATTGATGTGTTTCTTGTTTGATGCAGGACAGAATTATACACTGATTCTTTCTGCTCAATCAGTTTACCGTGTATGCCATTTAGTGAAATGCTTATTAAATAAAAACTCTCATGAACTATTTAAATATTTTGAGAATCAAGTCCTGGAGCAGAGCTAGGAGCCTTGCTGAAACAACCTATGTCCTTCATGTCCCACCTTTTGCATCATCTGATTCTAATCTAATACACTGAAGTACATAGAACATAAGCCTAATACTTAACCTGCAGTTACCAGGTTTCTGTCTGTGGAAGGGCCAGCTTAGTACTTACTCTATTCTGGCACATGTTTTTCTCCTTCCTGTTAGTCATTGGAAGAATGACTTTTGAAGAGGTTGAATCAAAGTAATTAAGGGTATGAATAGAATAAATGAGGAAGTATTCAAAACATACAAGATTTCTTTCTTAGTCTCGAAGCACAAGTAGCAGAGACACCTGTCTCATGCATAACTTGGATGGACTTCCTTCCAAGAAGCGGATCTTCTGTAGTTAGATAGTCTTTGAGAGTATGTGATCTCTGCCAGCTTGTCTGAAGAGTTCAGCTTCCAGCTGCTAATTTTGCTCCATTATGTCTGTGTGCATAGCTTACTTCAAATCTGAGAAATTTTCAAAGAGAATAAATCATCCTTGTCTAAAGAAAGAAATGGCTTTCTTTAAGACTGACTTTTATAAGACTAGGAGTGCCAGACTCTGTATCTTTGTTAGCCAGTGTTCGGCAACTGGTGCTTTATGGTCTCAAGTTGTGCCAGGGGACGTTCTAATTGTATATTAGGAAAAAAATCTTCACTGAAAGTGTTGTCAAGCATTGGAACAGGCTGCCCAGGGCAGTGGTTGAGTCACCATCCCTGGAGATGTTTAAAGGACGTGTAGATGTGGCACTTAGGGACATAATACAGTGGTGGACATGGAAGTGGTTGTACTCGATGATCTTAAAGATCATTTCTAACCTCAATTCTATGATTTTAAACCAGAGGCGTTCCTGACTGGTAAGTGCCTTGTTATAGTTGCCTAAATTCATGTTTTGTTTGGCTGCTTGGACATTTTGAGAGAAATGGTGTGTTTTCAGTAACTTCAGTGTTTATGTAAGATCTTAGCAACACAGAGTGGAATAAATCTATCGAAAGATTCACAAAATTACAGAAAACCTTGTGTCACCTTTTCCCCATTGTACTTGATTTCACTTTGTAAGTGCAAGTCCCTTTTTGCTTTCATCACTGCATGAATTGGTAACTTCAGACCATCTTGTAGCTGATCTTTGTTCACTGGCCTTTAGTCTTAGTAGCTTCTCTGCCACCATAACACTGTGAGGTTGTACCAAGAGAGAAGTAGAGCCTCTATGAATTGTAGCCAATGCTCCTTGAGGAGTTGTTGCTTGGCATGCAGTGCTTAGCGCCACAATGTCCAGTTCTTAAACTTCAGACCTATATTTAAGCAGTATGTCCTACAGGTTGTGGAAAGCAGAGGAGAAAGTAGAGTGATCATCAGTCTGTTTCTATTTGAGCGTCTGCAAGTTTCAGTGTGGGTTTGTGGGGTGCTTTGTTGAGAGGGAAGCAGGATGTGGTGGCACAGTGCACAGCCAACTGCTGAGAGCCAGCCAGGGAGCACAGTCAAATGGTGAGGCAGCATCCCAAGGTATGCCACGAAACTAAGTGCATCACAGGTTAAAGACAATAGGAACCTGGTATTTTTAGCTGATTCATTGTTCTAAGAACTGCATTGTAATATCTACTTTCTAGTTTTAGCTCCTTTCTGCTTCCAGCTGGCACATCTTTTCATGTTGGGCCTTGTGCCCTTGTTTTGCAATCTTCCACTATTATTTCTATTGCTGTTTCATACTTAGCTCATCACAGTTTTTTTCAATGGCCTATTAAAGCTTCCCTCTGGATTCTTCCTGCTTGGTTGGGCACTGCTCTCCAGCTTACGGGGAGCTTTTTGTTTGTGCTCGTGAACTGCAACGCAAACTGGAGAAGATGTTACTCCTTGTCGAGTGGCAGTGCTCATTGCGACCCACACTGGGTATATCATCAAGGCTATTTTGGATCCAGTGGCAGGAGGCTTTGCTAGGCCAGCTGGTATCCATTCAAGGTCAGGTCCCGAAGGGGCAAGAACACAGATATCTAGCTATAACTCAGTGGAAGGATTATATCAGATCAGAGACTTTTGAAAGACCTGTCACCCTATTTACCTGTAGGCAGTCTCAACCTCAGAACTGTAAACAAATATTTCAGTCATTTTTCCCTCTGGATATCTGTATGTATAAACCACTTCTGATCTGTACTGACTCATTCTCTCCTCTTCAGAAACACTGCCTAAAAACAGGCTCTTGTTTCAGTCCACTTAATCTTATTAAGAACAAGTCTGTTTAAGGTTTTAATCTTTTATTTTAAAAAAAACCCCAACCAAACAAAAACAAACAACAAAAAAACCCCAAGCAACCACAAATGCAAGAAGAAAAAAAAAAAAGCCTTGTTCCTCCTTTTAGATGTCTGATCTTTGACCTTGTGGACATTCTTGCATAGGTGGGTTAGACATTTATAAAAATTTAGACAGTATTGGTGGAATTTGGGTTCTTTGGGGACTAAAACAGTTATTATCAGCAGCAAATGTATTTGCTGGGTAGATGACACCAAAGTACCTTTATCATTTGAATATACCCTGCAAAACTCACTTAAGACAGTCTCTCATAGTTCAGTGTAAGCTCTCCAAAAGTATCAGAGAAGTGATGTTAGCTGAGAGAGGAGCCCCCCAAATTACATCTAGAAACACTTGATCTTTGATCTTGGTGTGTTGGTGGTTTGCACAGTAGCCTAGGGCAAATCTTTTGACTTTGTATGTGAGCCTGTCTTTAACTCCAAAATAAGAACGCTTGCCCAGCTGAGAATAACACTGGAAAGATTTTAGAACAAAAAAGGCTTTGTGTGCCCCAAATCTTGTGTCATTTTTTGAAACTATGTGAGTTAGCCTAATGAAAGATACTTCTTCATCTAAAACTTATCATTCATTGTTAAGCCTCTAGTGTATGTTGTCTGGGCTTCTGGCCTCTCCATTGGAGGGGGAGTTATTTTTAGCTGGCAGGTTGCCCAGTCTGTCTTAACCCTTTAACAAAGAAATTTGTCTTTGAGTGGAGTGCATAGAGTGTCCAGATGAGACACTTGAACTTGGTTGCAATGAAATCCACCATTTTCAGCTAGTTGTTCCTGTCTTTTAAATGTTTATATTATTTGATAAATTGAGTAGAAAATGGGGTAATAGATATGCCAGATAATTTCTGGAAGTCTGCTTCTTTTGAGGATCCCCTGAAGACACAAGCCATTACGTGAATACTGCATCAGCAGGGGTCCCTTGTTAAATACACAGTTCACTTAGGGCAGAGAGAAATAGAGCTTGGTGTCCTAAGGCATTGACAGGCATCCATATATATTTATTAGTATGTGCACATGTCCTAAGATACAGGAAAACCTTTAGTTTTACGTTCTGAATACATTCTGCAGTTTTCTGTATCCCCTAACAATATCAATCTTGGTAAGGGTAAGCTGAAATTCTGAAAATACGCTAGTTGATGGTCCTTTTGAATATATGTGAAGTCCTTTTATGTGTCTAGTACTTACCTTTGGACAAAGGCCAAAGAAAACATTTTTTTAATCGAAATAACGCAAAAAGTTTCAATTCACTGTTTTATTCTTCTGTTCTCAAAATGGAAATTGAACTTTTAATATCAATTACAGATATAGTCTTTGAAAAAATCAAAGTTTTTCATCAATGTTATTATTAGCAAATTTCGACTTTTTACCAGAGAATTTGTAATGGAGGAATGTGTCCACTTTGGAACCAGTGTAGCAATAACCTATATATTTTGATGTCATAAATGTTGAAATTGTTTTGAAATAAGATTCCCAGCCATTAGAAACTTGAGTAAGAATGTCCTATGGGAACTGAAGTGTTTCTGAGTCTTTTTAACAACTTCACAGGCAACCAGATCTCTTCTGTTAAGTGTATTTAGTTGTGATTTCAGCTGAAAAGGAACTTGTCAGACTTGGTGTTATGAATATTGCATTAGAAGGGGGGAAAAAAACATTTAATTTTAAATATATAGTTTATTTGACATTACTGAGTTTAAGCAGTGATTTACCCCCAACTCCATGAGTTATATATACCTATAATTTGGAAGCAAATTGGAAGACTGTTGATTATAGAACTAGCATTCCTGTTGCTTCTGCTTAGCAAGCTGTTATGCACACAGTCAGCATCTGTAATATTTATTATATGCCAGGAATTCCCATTTTGTTTTCCTCCCCTCCCAGATATATATTTGCTGTATGCTAGAGCTTTGCATTTCTGTTCCCTCCCGTACAGTAGGACTCTCCATGAGTGTCAGTGGGAGTAGAGCAGAATTGACAGTATATAATTCTAGTGAACTTCTCTGCTTTGGTGGCACAATCCCACAGCAGGAATACAGGCTTGTTTTGCATTTCTTTTTGCATCTGCACAATAGAAGAGGGATTTAGCTGGAGAAAATGGGGAAGGGATATAATACACAGATTTTAAAAAGTAAGGGGAAAATGAGCAAGAGGAAGTAATATTCAAGTATAGTATTAAGAGCCTACTGTGATAGGTTTGAAGTGGTTTTGCTATTTTGGAAGCAGATAACTAAATAAAGCAAGCCGTCATAGATACCTTCTTACTAGAATCTCCTAACAATTTTTTTATCCTGTCAGTTTCCAGCATAGGAACAGCATGGATGTAAATACCAGCTAGAGCTATAAATGTGCTGTAAGCAGCAGGAGTGTAAAACATCAGTTTTTCAGATACTGTATGAATACTGAGATGTGTTAACAGTCCAGGACTGCATCTCCAGAATGATTTATACATATGTCCAGTTTGAAGCATATGAGTAGTCCAAGAGTATTTGTATTAGTATAAAAATTATTTTAGCAGTTCAGGCTTTGTTTTCTTGTCAATGAGGCAAATCCTACAAATGTCCTCGTGGTGATTTGTATTAGCTAAGACTGCAAAATACACCTTTTGATTTTGTATTATACTATCTTGTATGTTTACCTTACAAATGTCATTCTTCCATGATCAGGCTTTGTTCCTATAATTCTAACTTTATCTGTTACAATGAAGGTTTGGCTTTGGAAAACTGGAAACAGACTTGTGGTTATAATTGTTTCCATAAACCTTGCAGCCTTTAATGCTCAAGTCTAAATAAAGAACAGAATTCCCATAAAACAGAGTAATGGAAGCAAGTGGCTTCTGCTACAAAAAAATGAGAAAACCTGTTCTACTTAATAAAAGTTATAAAAGTAATAGAAGTTTCAGTATGTTAGTTTACAAATATTTATTTTGGGCATTGATAGTGTGAAAACTTAGTCTATTTGCTAATTATTGCAAGTACAGAAAACATGCAGGGGTTTATTGTCTAAATGTTAAGAGGTTCACAGAGTTTCATTATCTTCTATGACAAAAGGAAGAAAGAAAATATTCCAGGTTCTGTTTTTTACAGCTATGTCCCTTCTTGTTGCTTTTAGGTTTTGCTGTACCAGAACATAGTAGATGGGTCAGTGAAATTTGGCAGTCTGTGTACATAAGCTACATGAAGCACAGACCTTTAAAAAAGTTCTGGTAAACTGAGCAGCAGTGATTTTGAGCTGAGCCAGAGTAGAACACACTCTAAGGAACAAACCTCTAATTTGCTATTTCCCAGCTTTGTGATGGTGAAATAATTTCAATAGACATCCGATGTGCCATGGCCACAATGGTACAATTCAGCTGTCAGTAAAAGCATATTATCTCTTCAACAGCACCTGCCTATAAATAAATGTGGTAGAAGATCTTAATTACAGTTTGCCTGAAAAGTAATATTAGAAGTTTTCCTTTTTTTTTTCCCCCTGTTTGGTTTTGTTTTCTGATTGGGTTTTTTTTTGTTGTTGTTTTGTCTGAGAGTCAAGAGGAGACGTGTGTGGTTTTGAGGTTTTTGAACTGGATCTAGGAAAAGATTAAAGTGCTAGCTACCTAAAAATTTTCTTGCCATGGACATACATTATGGTCATCGTGTAATTGTTTTACTAAATGTCCATGGATTTAATGTGTAAAAACATCTTGTACCCCATTTCTGAGCAGAATTTAAGTGCCTCCTCTAATCGAATGAGGTAAGCTGCAGATGGGCATCAAACCTGAAAAGTGATTTTGATGTAAAAGCATATGCAAGTGCCTACTTTGTTCATCCGCTAGTTGCTCTGCCTGTGTGTTAGAATGTATCTCTAGTGCAGTGTCACAAAATGGATGCTGTTGTTTATGAATCTCATGAAATATTTTATATATTTTAAAAATGGAAGTCAGTGAAGAAAGAATGTTGTATAGTGTGCTCTGCCTCATTCATCATCCTCAAAACATATTTGTGTGTTTCTGAGCCTAGTCTTTACTATTGGGATCAATGTCCGAAACAGTGATAGCACAGCTTGACTAGTTTCTATAAACTTCACAGCAGGAATCATGATGCCATGAGTGCAAAATTCACCTGTATCCATATTGGAAGACTTCTCTGTGGGAGGCAGGATCTTGCACTTACATCTAACTCAGGGAACAGAATTTTTTTTTTCCTCATAAATCATGCTGAATTATACTGCCATGGATGCTTCAGGTACATGAAGTAGCTGTGCTAAGGAATAGGTCATCTGTACATGGAATGTATGGATTTACTCACTGTCAAAGAAACTCTAAATGATGCATCAAAACTTTTCTTCTCTGCCACATTGGCCCAGTCTGGGAAGCTAACACAATTTTCAGATTTGCACTTGCCTTGCTGATTATTTTTTTTTTTTTTTTGAGGCAACAGTGGCAGATTTGCATTATACAGATGATTGACGAGTCAAAGACTGCGCTTCAGAAAGAATGACCAAACACTGGTCATTAGAATGTTGTAGCCAAAAGTGGTCAATCCAAGTTCCTTGGAATTTTGGCTTGTACCCAAGAAAACACTGGGATGCTGGGTAGATCTTTTGTGCTTCAAATACAGATCCATGAAATTATAGACATACAAGAAGGGGATCTGGCAAGCTTTGTTCTGTGAGTGTACAATATGGACAGCAGTATGTCCTAGTCATGGCATGCCTCCAAGAAGGCATTGATGCCTTAGCAGAAAAGCAAGCATCACAGTCTAGGCCCTGGAAGGGTACAGTTAGCCAGCACTTGAGGTGGTGTCTAAGGACAGGAATTCTGGATTTTTTTTATTTTTTTTTTTAACCTTGCTGAAATCATAGGCACTTCAACTGAGATATATTCTGTCTTGATGATATTTGACTTGGTCTAGATACACCTTGTACCTAGGCTGTGTGATGCCTGGAATGAGATTCCAAAATCCATATTGTATTTATAAATAGTTTGGGTTTTAGTGGTCCCAAAAAATCACAGCCTGCTGTCAGCAGTTAAGTTAATACTGTTTTGTGTTTAGTGGCAAGACAAATGGGCCAGAATTAACAGAGGTGGCTGTTTTAACACTACTTCATGATGTAGGCAGCTCTAATTTGAAAACATATTGGTAGCTGTTGATCCCATCAGATTGAGTGTCTTTTGCATCATTTGACCCAGGTTTTCTGCTGTTGTCACTCTTGAGAGGCTAGCAATCATCTACTATAGATACACAGTTTTACAGATACACAGATATTGACAGGTCTTCTGTGACAGTGTTGGTGCTGATTTTTTCAATGTCGCCTTGTCACGTACCAATTATCTGTCTGTTTTATAACCCTTCAGAAGAGACTAGAAAAGCAAGGAGTTAACATCTATCTGTGTAGCCTCCTTGCTTCCCTTCTCTTCAATCCACTGTACAGACAAAAGAGAGGAGCAGCATGAAAGAAGAGGAGGATATGATGTGCAAAATTACCAATTTTTCCCTGTTTGTCTCATCTACACCCATCCCACTGGCAGACCTAAGTGTTGATATATCATGCACCATTTTCGGTGTACTCATAGAATTTGAAAGTGGCATATAAAAGTCAGCAGCCTCTGAAATCAGGAAACTTACAAACTCATGCAAGGAGGAGACTTGTGGCACGGTGAGACCTTCCATCTCTTTTTGTGAGAAATATTTACAGTCCCTGCACCCTTACTTGCAAGTAACAGTCAGCATCATGCTTGTCCTGCAGGATGCTTAGATGTAGAGATGGGAAGGCAAAACCCTGACAGCAAGGGTTGTACTTTAAGCTAGACAGTCACACTATCCAGCTAGACATCAATGTTAGTGCTTAATTCAGGAACTGATAGGTGCATGTAACAGTGTGTATGTAAAGCCAGTCGTTGTTGTCATGGCATCCTCTGATACAGGTCTGAATTACAATATCAAGGAAAAGTACTGCAAATTGAAAAGATCCTTGTACGTGATGTACACATTACAGTGCAATATAGAAGAGGTCCAGTCTAACCAAGTGCTTGCTTCATGGTAATAGCTTTCATCTTCAAGCAGGTTAAAGGGGACAAAAATTATGTCCTTGTCCTATCTTCTCACAAAGCCAGAATCTGACAGAGTCTGGTTGGGAAGTTACACATTTTAGAGTTACAAGACTTAGATGGTAATTGGAATAGGAAGCATTCACTATTTGTGGCCTCTTTAAAAAAATAAACTTCCATCAAAATTCTTTTCCATGTTTACCTCAATTACACTGAGATAGAACTTGTAGTTTTCATAGTTTCAGCATGAATGTCTCTAGCAATTTCTCTACTAGTTACCTCGAAGTAGATTACTGGATTTCTGCTTCTAGGTTTGGAAGGAGCCTAGCAGAAGATCACTTGAATAAATGGACAAACCCCCCAGAGCAGCTCCAGGCCCCTTATACAGACCAGGAGACACTGTTTGTTTGCTTTACTTCTCACTCTTAGCTAGAAGGGTTTAATGCTTGTTCAGGGCTAAACCTTCAAAGTGAGCGTATGTGAGTCTCATTTGCTGAAGTTGCCATGTTGCAGGCTCCTGCTCCCAGGGATAAAGGCTTCTCTGAGGCTGCATGAAACTCCTAAGCAAGTGCAGATTTCTACCTCAATGAGCTGGTCCTGCTGCCAGCATTCTCCGCATACCCATCCCAGGGAGGCCCTCCTCCGTAAACTCCACATGAAAGAGAGCAGACTAAAAGCCTTAGAAAGTGCATCCAGCTTTTTGTTTCCTTTGTCATCAATACAGTGTGTTCTGGTGTCTCCAAGACAACCATGTCTAAATGACTGACTGCATCTTTCACTGCAGCTCTATAGTGAGTTTGCTGAGATGGGCTGTGAGGGCCAACCTCTACTCTTTTTTTAATTCGTGTTTTTTCTGAGTAGTACTTAAATACTTTATGTGTTTCCTTTAGTTTCAGTTTTATTGCAAGAATTAAACTTTAGTTTATAAGACATTGGTTTTAAAGATACTGTTTTGGGGTTGTCCCAGCTCATCTTTCTTTGAATAGTTTTAACAAGCAGTTAGGATGTTCCCAGTAACAGCCTGCAACAATGCTGGCTTTCTTTGCATTTCGGGCCCGTTCTGCATCTGATAATAGATGCCTTCCTGCCACTGAATAGAGATGTACTGAATTTTGTGTTCTGCTGGCTCTTTGTTGGCCATGTGTGCTGCCTTCTTGAATGATTACTGGTTTCAAATTTAAGTTGGGAAAGTCAAAATACTTAGTTTTATGATTTCTGTATAGTTGTCAGTTTGCATACTTGCAAATCTGCAGAACTGGTGGGAGGAGGGGAGTGATCATTCATGTGTGATTTGAACAACATCAGCACAATCCTTTTTCAATGCTCATCTGCTCAGATCTGTGGCCTCCATGTCCCCTTCTGTGTAATGTACTGCTCTGCCACTTGCTTAGAGAAAACTGGTGAATGAAATACAGTTTCATGAGGTCAGGGGCTTTAGGAATTACCGTTGTTCTCTTTCCTTACAGTTCTCTAGGAGAAGCTGGACCAGGTTGGTCTCTTTCGGCTGAGGTGAAGAGTAGTTAAAGATCATGTAATTTATGGTTTTGTGTCAGTCAAGAACACCACCACATCCCTGCTATGGGCCTTGGCTTAGCATGAATATCTGTAGAAGTAAAGCAACTGTTTTTATTACTGTCCCTTTACAAAATGTCTGAGCCCCACATGCTGAGGCAAGAAAAAAAATAAAATTCTCTCATAGCAAAGTCCATCCTGAGTGGTGGCAATTTCTGCAATCACTGTTGGTGTAGTTGAAAAGGATAAGCAAAAAGTTGCCTGCAAACCGTAAGAAATTACTCTGGTAACAAGGCAGTATTAGTGGACCTTAGTCTGCAGGGGAGTGAATGAGAGCACCTGTGTTGTGTATGACCAGGGCCATAACTAACTTGGCAGAAACATTGCTCCTTGCTTGTGTGTTGTTGACACCAGTCATGTATTCCCTTAGCACTGTGTTAAGAAATATTTCCTTGGGTTTTTTACCAGGGTATTGGCATAGCAGTGTAAAAAGTTAGGGGAGACTGGGACATTAGCAGCCTCGATTACCACAAACACACCATACACCCTCCTCCTCTTCTTCTGTAAGGCATGAGAAATTTTAGGAAAAGCCACAGGAGCAAATCCTCCATTTGGTGGTAAGATTCTATGCATCAGAAACTGTATTGTAGCTCCTTTTCGTTTCCCTAGGATGCATTCTTGCAGTTCTTGTGCATGCTAAACCCCCACAAATCAATAACAGTGTGCAGTACAGAGAGTGTTCTGGTATCTACTTGTTTCCCCTTAGCACTCTCTTTGCAAACAGTGACTTTACTCTGGAAAAGCTGGTCTTTGGTTGTTGACATTTTATTTATGTATTAAGTATCCATTTGAGATGCATGTTCAGGAAGGTTTTTTGTTTAACTTCCAAATGAAATCACAAGTGAAAACTCACTCATTTTTCTGTAGCAGTCTGTTCATTTTTTCCTCTCTTGCCTCATTTAAAGCAAGTATAAGTAATATAAAGATTACTTTAGTTTGCTCAGTCTTTAAGGTCTTGTGGTTTTTGTATTGTGTGGTTTTTTGTTTGGTTTTTTTTGGTTTTTTTTTTTTTTGGGGGGGGGTGGTTTTTTTGTTTGGTCTTTTTGCAAAACAACATGAAATTACCTCTCCTTTAGACACCATGCAACAGTTTTAACAACAGTGTTATAATACCATGAACTTGGAGGGGGGGAACAAGAACACATAGCTTATTTATATTTTGGGGGGAGACATATATAGACTTGTAAGAACTTAAGGTTGATATGATTGGCCTTAATATAGGCCTAATTAATAGGCTGTGGCTGGTTGGTTCAGGCTTTTTTAGGTCTTGCTTAAAATCACTAAATTTGCACTTATTAGTAATGTGGATGTCCTCCTTTAGTTGTTCAGTTGCACCATAAATAATTTGTTTCATGTGTATGTAATGTTTTTAGTAAATTGACTGATGAGGGCATTGAGTTACGTAATAATGAAGACCTTGAAACTATAATTAGTTTTAATCTATTGTGCTATCAAAATAACCTAAAAGACAAAGCACTTTTCTCTGAGTTATTGTTCTAAGTTGCATTTAATAATCACAGTTTATATTCTGTTAAATATTTAATCATTTCAGTGTTTCATGTTAAATAAAAGCTTTCATTTTGAAAGGTGGATTGTTCCTCTCTGTAAATAGATCAGTATTAGCCAAAGTCACCTTTTTCTGAGAATGTCATATTTTACAGTTGACTTCAGTTTTAGGAGTTTTGACAAAAATTGCACTTTTTCCTATATGGAGGTTGGGAGGGGGAAGATAAAATGATTGTTTCATGTCATTACTGAAATACCCTGTTGTCACCAGCAATGTTATTTCTTATTTAACATGTCCTAGTGGTGCAGCATAAACTACGCAATGGTCCATAAATAAACTTTAAAAATCCATGTTTCTGTTTTTATCATTGGTAGCGCCTGCTAGTAGGCACTGCCACATAACTTCTGCCAAGCTATAAATAACATTATTTTTCAGCCATATATTGCTTCCTTCAGCTTGCCATGCAGATCTTTAGCCTGAGAGAGACTTTTCTCATGAGGAGTCTGTGTGGCATTCATTGTGCTTTGCTATGAAGATGAGGGCAGATTCTTGCTCCAGTTGTAAACCTTTGCAAAAACAGCTTGCTAAATACTGAATTTTGGAGGGATTTGTTTGCCTGCTTTCTGTTTGCTTTTGAACTGGCATGCTTAATACTCTTTCTGGACATGTTATGTAGAATAATTTCGGAGGCAGGAGAGAGAGGGAAAAATAAATGTGCTACACATAGCATAGCACTTGGCAAACTTGAAAGAGAAGCAGACCTAGGACTCTGGCCCGATTTCCCTAGACACCAGTCAAGTACAAATGCTTTCATAGCTTTCACTGCCCAAGGCAAGCTGGAAAGAATACCGCCCCCCTCGTCAAAAGCCACTTGCACAGTAAACAAAATAGTCACTAAACAATTTGCTGCCCTTAATATTTTGCTGACCTGTGTGACCCCCTGTCCCGCCTGCGTGGCAGAGCTGTCCCTGCAGCGGTGTCACTGGAAAACGCGGGACTACAGCATTGCGGTGGTGTTTGATGTTGCATTCTCGAGCTGTGTGTTTGTGGGTCAGAGCATAAATTCCTTGTCTGAGGAGAGGCTGAGAAGGATTCTCTTGTCTGGAAAGATAGAGGTTTGTAGCAATTACAGGAGGAGTAAACACTGCCTGTGGTCCAGCTCAGATGATGTGATGTGAAACTGCCCAGCTCAACCATGGCAGCAGTAGCAGTGGATCCTCCTCATCTCTCATCTCCACCTCCATTTCATTATTGCAGGGGAACTCCTCCTGTTTGACTGGAGAGGGATGTTCCTTGAGGTCAGCCAGCAAAGTATCATTAATAGGGATGGGGATAGGTGTATTCCCTGTTCATTCCCTTCCTTCTTTACTGGACAGTTTTATTTTCCATAGATCATGTTCCATAGCAGATGAATTTGAAGCCCAAAAGAAGTTTGGTTTTTGTTTTTATTTGAATTTATTGTCCATGGTAAAAAAATGAAATAGTCAAACCATTACTGTATGTACATGATGTTTATGAGCAGATGAGAAAGGCAGACTTAGCTATTGGTCCAGTAAATGTAGTAAAGTACTATGTCAGGAAACATAAACACATCATTTAAAAACATAATAAATTTAATTTTGGGAAACAGAAATAATTTGCAACACAGCATTAAACAGTATCAAAGCTGTGTTTAGTTCTGATGAGCTACTTCTCTAATTCAAAGTTGTATTCATGTATTGACTAGACCTTCAAACTATTTCAGGCTCAGTTGAAAAAAGTAAAGGACAAAGCCTTCTTTCTTACATTAATAAAAAACTTCCAAATCTCAGCTTTCTGCAGTTGATGATCACGATGAAGAAAAGTATCAAATATTTTAAAAGTAATAACTGTTACCTGACTGAATACATTTAGAAAAAGATGGATCCTTTCCATTTTCATCTAGATAAATTACATAGCTTGTTTGATCTTAAACTTTTAGTTTTTCCTTGAGATCAATGAGCACCACAAGCTCACCTAGGATACAAAGAATGAATGGTTCTCTTTGACAAGAGAGGAAACATTTACATGAATCATATTCATTTATTTTTTCTACATAAGAAGATGAAGATTTCTATGTGTACCGTAAGTGATGACAGATTTTCAGGACAGTTTTTAAAGAGTAGTGTTGTTTAAACTCATTCATTTTTTGGTTACTCAGTATTACTTCATACTGAGTTTTACATACTTTTATGCTGATTTCTGATTCCTTTGTGGAAGTCTTCTGAATTTAGGTCTTGCCTGTTTGCTAAAATGAATTTAAGAATTGAATCTGAATTTTCTGTAAATACAGCATGAATTCTGTTTGTTCTTCATCCATCATTAGATAACAGCATCTCAAGTTGTGCTGGAGAGAATGCATTTGGCAGAATAGTGGAAAGAAGTGATGCACCCAATGCTGTTACTTCGTAAAACACTGTGATGTAAACTCTCCCAGGTGAGGGCAGTCTGCTTAAGGCATTGCTGTTTGTCCTGCCTCTACCACCCTGCATCAAGATTTTGGGAAGACCATTGGGTCTGCTACCTTTAGGGCTGAGACTTTTTTATTCTCTCCCCATCTTTCCCAGTTGGGAGAACGATAGAAAATATTTCCCTGGCGCCTAAGAGAAAGGGCCTTTGAATTGCCCTGAAAAACACAGACATTTTTTATGACAAACACCTCTTGGAGGCATCTAGTTGAAAAGTGTGAAGAGGGAGAATTGGGTCCTGTTACATGTTGGAAGGCAGGCTAAGAAAAGACATAGTGTAGACAAGGTGTATTAATGATATTAATACTGAAACGAGTTAACATTGCAATACTTGGTAAAAGTGCAGAAATCTATTGGATCTGAAGGCAAGCTAACATAAAAACAAAGGTATGCAGCTGTACATGAGACAGTGGAATTTGATTTGTAAATAGATTGAATGCAGTTGCTGATTTTAATGCTGGGAGCTTTTTGAGAGTACCGCAGATAAATCACAGTTCCATGACTAAAATTTCAGATGTCTCAAGTCACTCTGCTTCCTTGGTCCTTAATGAAAAAGTTGAATTGTTGTGTTGGAGACATCCAGCAATAAAGGAGTTAGGAAAAAAACATGTAGATGGGTAATTCCATTTTTTCTGAAAATCGGTAAGTTATGTCTGTAACGGGTCTAATGCCAACAGATGCACACAAAAAGTGACATCTCTGCAATAATAAACCAAACCACACTGTAGTGAATTTATCAAATTGTTAACTTCTAATAAGGAGCAGCAGCCATGTTGTGTGCTTGTATGCCAAAAGACATTTTAATTTTACTCAAATGCCTTTCTCCATACCCAAATTACTGTATGTATTTCATTTGTGGCATCATGTGTATGTTCTTTGGTAATATTTCTGATTTATGGCACTACTAAATGTGAAAACATCTGTTAAGGCCTTCACATGAATATTATTATTTTATGACATCATAGTTTGTTGTCATTTGTAACATCCTTGAGTTATGTACATAATATTACAGGGATTATTGAAAAATGGACAGGACTTGAAAATGGAGTTCAATTTTCAATGACTTTTCGCTTTCCCTTGGCAGCATATCAAAGCAAAGTAATAACATCTTGGTGCCAGTATTTTAAAATGTAGCTCAGATGTTTACTGTAAGGTCAGATCTGTTCCATTTCACTTGCTGCTTCCTTCTACTGCCAGGGAGGCTGCTTTTAGTTTGCAGAAATCCCTTTCTCATGGGAAGGTGAGCTTAAATACCATGATCTTGGGCCCTGAGAGGCAAATCAAAATAACACATCACTCATTTGCTGTAGGCATTGCCTTACTTAATAAGAGTTACTCCGGAGTCAGGGTGCTCGGCTGAAATGGCTGATCAAATTGATTATATTGCTTGCTAACCTGTCTGATTACCTCATCAAAGTGTTATGCGCCAGCCATGTGGACTCTCTCCACTGGGCAGGAAGGTCTGCAGTACAGGCACTGTGAGCAGCCTGTCCAAACAAAGCTGGATGTGATGCCACACTTTCTGGATAATGCCTTTTGTACGATTACTAAGCCTGTGTTCCTAGGCTCTCAGACTGTATTCCGTGGGAGCCTCCTCCTGAGGGCAACTGAATTCCTCACCTTTACTATAGAATGGGGTAGGGTGATGTCAGGATAGATCTATTTTTCAATTACAGTGTGCACCTTTTAATAGAAAGTATTGAAGAACATCTGCACTGAAGTTCCTTGAAATAAATAGAAAATACTTAGCCTTGGGTTTTGGGCTTTTTTTTTGTTTGATTTTTAGGGAGAGGTGTGAGGGAGTGTTTGTTTTGTGGCTTTTAATGTGGAATTAGTTTGGGGGGTTGTTGGCGTTTTTGTTTTGGTAGTTTTTGCTTTCTTTTTTTGGTGTAGTTTTGTTTGTTTGTTCGTTTATTTAAGCTTCCTAGAACACAGCTCTAAATCCTAGTGAAATAGATCCTAAACATCACTGCAGACTCCAGTTCTTGCCTGCAGGATGTAGACTGGCCAGACCTGCATTCAGATGGCTGTCAGTTCTCTCAGATATAGGCGAGAAGAGAGAGCGGTTTTTATCTGCTACTGACGAACATCAGACTCCCAGCATCTGATGACAGGCTGCTATTTCATGCTCTACAGTTTTGTTTCAACAGAAATTCAGTATGCTGTTTCACTGAATTGCTTTGTCTTCTCTCTTTAGATGAATTTAGATTGAATTTATGAACTGACAGCATTTTCACACGCATGCAAAGACATGCCTGGGTTATAGTATTGGAGAGGAAGTGTGCATCATGCACCCAGAAAGGAAAGAATTTTGTCTGGAGTAACTTCCACAATCATTTAGATAGATCATGAATCTGCTTATATTAGCTATCAAAGTACAGCATTTCAGTGATCTTTGCACAAGACATTCATGATAGTGCTTAACCTATGGAAAAATATCTCTGGATCACCAGTCACTGCTGTAGTAGTATAATACCCAGTATACTGGGTAGTATTTTCTGAAGTACATAGCAAGTGTAACATGGCTTTCTTTATTCCCTTTGCAAACTGGCATTGTTTTGGGGGAGAGGAAGCGAAAAGAGATGTTCTCGTGAGTGAATGCCACAGGTGTCTTTTTGGGGAATTCAGACTTTTGAGGAAAATTGAGAGCAATGCAGATGGCATTTGAAATAGCCATTGAAACATTGAATTTTTTATTATAGTGGGGCTTTTCCACTCAGATTCCTTTTGGAAATAAATATTTAGTATACTGTTAAGCAAAACCAGGAGTGCCTTCCTATTGGAATAAGTTTCTAAAGGAAAACTTAGTTTCATTTTTGTGATGCATTGATTCACCAAGTTACCACTGAATGTTTCCATTATTCACGTTCTTGGACCATGTTTGTTTCATCTAAATATTAGAAGTTAGTACTATTTTCATCTTGTGCATAGGACTATTAGGCAAGGATCAGTCCCATTATACTGGTTGCTGTAAAAGTAGTCCCCAGACACTTTGCAGTCTGGGCATTTAGAGGGTGTTGCTGCCTAATCTTTACTAAGAAATTTAGAATCTCGTGACTAATAAGTGAAAAATCAAGACTGCAGAGATTGCAATAGCTCACTGCTTCTCAGAAAAATGGTCTTGACTCAGACAGTAATAGGTTAATTGTCACATCCAGAAATGAATCCTAATGATTCCCTTTAGGAGCCATTATCACATGTGGGGTTTTCATTGAGATATTTATATAACTGTAATCTTTAGTCTCAAAGCTCATGTAACTGCTCAATCCAGCAAAGAGTTTCAGAAAGGTAATATCCTGCTCTCATCCTTAGGCTTTGCTAAAAGCAGAATTTTCTGTTCTAGTTCAATCAGTCAAGCCCCTGCTATTTTCAGGCATTATTCCAATCTAACATAATTTGAATGTCAAGTGTCTTGTCTTTTGCGCTCACAAGGCCCACAGGAAAGTCTAGACGTACACACACAGACAAAAGAAAGCTGCGTTTATCAGAGGAAGTGTATCTTCAAATATATCACAAGATCTTTTTTTTTTATTCTCTGTTCTTCTGTGACTAGACTGAATCTTGACTGTAAAACAAGAGGCTGTTCAGCCATATCTGCCTCTTCTGTTTCTACCTGGAATAAATTGCATATATTTGCACAGCATTGTCTTGGCATAGGATCCTAAAGTATGTCTTAATTTTTCAGTGGCTTTATTGAAAGTTCCCTTTTGGATGAAGTCTGTCTGTATCTCTCTCATTTGTCTGCATATGTATTCAAGGATTTATTTTCTTTTTCTCCTTCCTATAATAACCCTGGTACCATGTTGTGCTGCTGTCACACTTGTCTGCATCTTGTGAAGAAAACGCTTTTTATCAGTGTTTTTTTCCTGGCATAACGCCTTTTTTATTTCTGTCAATTCTATTACTGTCAATTTGAATGTAAGGGGATTATCTCAGCCTTGTAATTTTGTAATGCCTAGGCAAGATATTCAAAGAATGGTAAAAGATCTTGAAGGAAAGTATCACTTGAATTTTGACTTAAACTGTGTCAGCTCTACATAAGTGTCCTCATGTTGGTCATTTTAATGAGTTTGCGCTGCATAGTGCAAACATGAAGTAGAATACTAGTTCTGCTTGCCACTAGAATTTCTCTAACTTGCCTAGAGGCAGGTAGACCATACTTGAAATAAAATAGTAATTTGAAAAGATTTGAGTCTGAGGTCCTAACTCTGTAGCTTAGAACCAAAGAAGCCAAGTTTCTCTTCCTCCTTTGTTTTTCCTTTAGTTGAGATTTGGTGACCTTGCAAGGATAGGCGATTTTCATCTCATTGTGAATATGGTTTAGGTAATCCACCAAGAAAATGGAAGGAATTAATAATCATCCATGAGCATTCACTAACTGCCAGTCACTGAAAAGTATTCCAGCACTGGATGTTTTTTTTTTCTGATCATCGTACTTATTTTACCTAATGAGGAAAAACATGTAAAATATGTTCTAATTACTCTGTGCTACTGTGTGTGGATTGATTGGAACATTAAGGTTTCCCTGTGGTGTTGCAGTGTTTTAGGTGAGCTTCTGTGGTCAGCAGTGTGAAGTCATTTCCTATATATTTGATTCATTCTAATACTAGTGATCCTTCATTTATTTTTAAGGTATCTATACACCTCTATTGGATCTAGGGGAAATGTGAAGCATATTTGGAGATTCTGTGAATGACTCAAATAATAGAGATATCTTCAAATAGGTGAAATCAGGCATTTTCCTTATAGTTCTCTTGATATTTCCCCCTCTTTATTTATAATAAATTGATGTTTTATTGGCATGTCACCTCTGCCATTTTAAATGTAGAAAGCAATATGCAGAATGAGAGAATAGCCATCTGGAGGTTACTTTCACCCACAGTACTCCCTCATAATGAGATAGACATACCATCCTAGCTTTTTGAGTCCTCTCTGGCCTGCCTGTGAAATACTCTGTACTAGCCCACACCAGTCACCAAGTGCATTTTTTATTATTATTTTTAGAATCAGATATCTGTGTTTAAGAATAATAATGATAAAAACCTAGACTAGATACTATTAAGCTGCTATGCCAAGTCATTTTCTGCCTGAGGCCTACTGGACATCATCCAATGATAGTGTACTCTGTGGGATTTATGATTTTTATTGCTATCTAACCACATCAGTGTAAATACTGCTAGGCTCTCTCTGCTGTCTCTTCCACCCCCTTTGGCAACTGGCAGGTTTCTTGTCCCTGTTAGATACAAAAGCACAGTGTTCAATCAAAAAGGGTATTTTTTTCACTGTTACCATTTGCTGAGGTAATGAGCATCCCTGTGTTACACAGTGATTCTGCTTTGAGATCAGCTTTGCCTGCTGTTTGCTGTGGGGATGCTGATGCAGTTGTGTCCATATCCAGCTCTGTTGGCTGGAAGGTTCTCCAGGTTCCCCCCCAAGATAACAGCATTTATCTTTTAAGAAAGAAGTGGCATGCAGAGCTGCTGTGGTTAACTAGACTATGACTAAGGACCTTTTAAAAGTCATAAAGAATAATTGTAGCTTTGGCAAATTGCAGCATGCCCAGAGCAATGACATGTGAGAGAGGGACAAAAGGCACTAGTTTAGATAGACCAGACAGAGGAAGGAGGGAGAGGAAAATCTGTGCTGGTGTTTGTGGAGAGTCGTCGCATTCAGTTGTACACTGCTTTGTGAAGCTGAAAGGCAAGTTTAGGGAAAGTTGTCCCCTTGCAGCATCCATATCCACATGGGAGGGACTGCAAAATGTGGTCCCAAGCAACAGGTGGAATCCTGGGGTATGAAGCAGAATACAGAATATTAAATGTTCTCACATCTGCTTCAAGACATGTTGTGTTTGCTCCTTCTTTTAATGGGAAGCAGGAATGTTGACAGGACCACTGCCATTTTGGCAGTGCTGGGAATTTTTGTTTGGTGTAATGCAGTGCATATATAACACTTGTTTCTGCCTGAACAGTCCTGTAATTTAATGACAAACCACCCTAATTTTATTTTATTGTGTTTCTTTTCATGGTAAGAAGTGACATATAGGCTAGAAGCAATATATGCTTCTCTCCTACGTTCTGTTGTTGTTCCTAAACCCCTTTTAGTGCGGGGGCTTAAGCCACTGTTTAAAACTGCTGAGCGGTTGAATTCATGAAACAGATCATCAGCTCATTTGAAAGTATGCACCCATTTGGTATTTCAGCAAGTTCTGCCCTTTACAGAAACTCCAGGAGCCTGCATATTTATTTTGTTCATTTGCTTATTTTTGTAAAGACAGCCCTCCAGTGATCTTTCTGCCTAGGTGTGCTCAAAGCCTGAGCTGCAGCTTGAAATTAGTAACATGCGGCATCTCAGTTGGGAGCACAGTTGAAAGGGGGGACAGGAAAAATGAGAGCATCAGAGAATAAAGTAAGTTTTAAAAAACTAGAAAACAGAACACCTGGAGAGACAGGAAGGAGGAAGAATAAAGGAGAAAGAAAGACGAGCTAGGAAAAAACTTGAAACCTGAAGCTCATAAGAACTTTGGGCCAAGAGCAGTTAAGGAAAGAGAACATAAAAACGCACCTAGTCTCTGTTCTCTCCTTATTGCAAGCAAGGGGAAAAAACCACAAAAAAATACAAACCACAAAACCAAACAAAACAAACAACCAAACACCCCCCCCCCCCCAAAAAGAAAAAAAACAGCTCTTTTTTTCATTTTCTAAAGATAGAGTAAAAGGCAAAGCTGCTTATCTAGTTTTCACTAGATATTTAAGTCATTACTGTAGCACTAAAACTGCCCTTTAATTGCTGCACCATAATTGTAGGTGTTTGTTTCTTTACACTGCTTAAGGTCACACAAAAATGAATAGGGATAAAAATAGGTTTCTGTTAAGTGCCTCAATTTTGAAACTGTTTTCTGCTAGCTATCTGCGGAGACAGTACTTTCCGTTTAGTCTCCTGGTTTGGCTGTTCAGTAGATATATTTTTTAATTACCAAATTGGATTTTAGCAGGTGTAGTCAGTTGATGCATTATGGGTATAAGAGATTAGTGTTTAATCCTTCCTTTTATTACTGTGTAGAATGGTATACTTGGGAAAGTATTAAAGGTGCATTGCGTACTCCAGAGTACAGAAATGACATTTATTACCAAGTTTTCTTTCAGCTAGCATTATTTAGAAAAAAGGCTGGTGCAGAACACTGCAGGGGCCTATAGCTCATCTATAGTGAAACTGCCTTAAACAATACAGTGGAGGATAAGAGAAAGAAACCTTTTTGTGTTTTAAAACAAAAGCAGTTGTCGAAACATAAGTACTTCCCCTTCTCGAAGATGTTTATTCTCTGTTTTCTGCATTTTATTTTTCTGAAATAAGGACAAAAGGGGTGTGAAAGCGCAGAAGATCTTTGTGCCAGTGAGTGGTAGAGGCAAGGACTGAAAAGGGTCAGTGAATCAGATATAATTTGGACTCTGTTTGAGATACCAGTCCTGTGTTTTGCTGATGGCTGGTATTCCCGTACTGAAAAGCTGCAGAGGCATTTCTGTCGAATAGAAAGAACATTATCCCCATTTTCATTCTGGCATGCCTGTTACGACTTTGTTCTGTAAACAAAAAGGATTATGGGAACTGGAAACTAGATGGTATTTTATTAAAGAACTGTGTGAGTCTTTCTCTGTGAATGCAAGAATTGGGCAGTCTGGTGATAGCTACCTGTGAAAGAAAATACTTTAAAAATAGACATTTGTGTTTGAATTATTAGGGTTTATAAGGAAGCAGTCTTGTTATGTAGGACAGAGCTTTAATATTTCCCAGTTGTACCCCACAACAAAATACTTTAGAAGAAAAAAATATCAATGCAATTGAAGAAATTAAGAACAAAAAGAAAAAAACATTGCAGATACAGGGAGAGGGAGGTGTGTGTCCACTACTGTTCCATCATATAGGTTGCCAGATTGCTTTGAAAGTATATTATTTCAGGAAATGTGCATATTTACCTATCTAGAACTAGCAGTCTGGGGAGTGAGTCAGGGGAGAGAATTACATTGAATCATATTTGTAGTAACCAGCACAAATTATTTTTACCAGCATATCATACAACTTTTCATAAAATTTTATGGCTTTTTTGCAGTAGCCTACTTACTTAGCATCTGAATTCCACAGGGCAAAGTCATTTATTACTACTAGGTTTTACCTAATACTGCAGATCGCTTCAACTGCTTTCAGTTAATGAAAAAAGCATACAGTATGAATTAAACCTAACTCTTGCAAATCATTTTTCCTTTTTAATTTATTTAATTGTTTGATTATTGTTTTCCTAACTGAATAGACAATTGAACAAACAGTACCGGATGGAAATGTGGAAAGTTAAGCTGCTATTAGTCACATCATGAAACACCTCAAGTTGGTAAATAGCTTGAACGTATCCCCAGTTTTATCTCGGTTGAAACCTTTTGCTGTGACGCTTTTTTTTTTGCCTCTTGTGAGCTTCATATCCTGGCTTTTGCATGGCACCAGGTTATAAAGCTTGTGAAGACAAGTGAAAATAACAATTAGAAGCAAATGGCCATATTTGGCCCTCAGTAAGTGGCAAAACTCCAGTTGGGTTCGTGTGACCTCTACTCGGTGTGGGCTGGGGTGGCAGAACGGAGTGCTCAGAACAAAGGCAGAGGTCTTGAAAAGCAATTACTGAATTAGCAGACTTGCCCTTTAGGAAGTGGTAAGTAGCTACCTTTTGACAGCCAGGCTTTCTTTTGAAGTGTTGCAGGTTGGTCACTGCAGAAAGGCTCAAAATGAGTAATACTTTGAGATTTTTCTGGATGGTCTGGAGTACAGGATAAGCTAAATGCATGAATGTAAAAGTGAAAAATAAAAGGGGGTTAGGAAAAAAATTACTAGAAGAACTGCTAAAAACAATGGTGGTGTATTGAAGTATCTCAAAAGACTATAATGACAAAATGAATTGCGATACAGGTAGGAAAATGCCATTGCCTAAAATAAACTGATTATATTCCGTATTTGTTTTGAATCAACAATGTCTGTAGCTAGTTTTCTCAGTTTACAGGTGGAAACAAGACATTTTCCTGGCTGCTGTAGACCAGCCATGTATCAAAAATCAAATATTAAATAATTGTTTTCAGCTGGCTTCAGGATGTTCTAAAGTCAGATCCACTTAAAGGTGCTGCTGGTGATAGAAAAGGCAAGTTAGAATGTAGTTCAGTTCTTTGTGGTTATAACAGTTCACCGTGATGTCTAAAACCCACTTCTCTTGAAGGTCATCTATAATTGTAGCAAAGGATGTCTCATGGGCATTTCACATGCCACTCCAACAAGCCATGAACTGAAATATGAGCCTATGCACTGTGTTAGTAGGACTAACAGATCATCTTACAGATACAGAAGTAACCAGTCTGAATAAATTACTAATTTATAAAGTAAGAGAGGGGATGATGTGAAGTTTTTTGTGTAGTTTTACCCTGCTTCTCTGTCTGAGAAGACTTGCTAAATACAGAGTGTTCTTGGAGAAAGTAGTGTTCAGATATTAAGTATGCAGGTAGCTAGTTCAAGTAGAATGTTTCTATGTAATTTCTCATTCCGTCAAAAGTAAAAGTAGTATCTAGTAGGTAGTTGTTGTATGTTTTCTTATTCTATTTAGTCTGCTGCAGAATGATTCCTAGTGGATTAAATACCCTTAGATTTTCCATTTTATGATGCACACTCTTAACTGTATTTCTGAAGTACATGTTGTTAGTACTTGGCACTCATTGCAATTTCCATAATGTCCTTTAAGTGAGCCTTTGCCTTCAGGTCGATGCTTAGACATTGAGCAGAGCATTCAAGAGTAGTAACACCATTCCAGCAAATTTACAGAAGGAAGCACACTTGTTTGTTTGTATGCATGTGGATGTTATCTAGAAGTCAATTGAATGTTTTCTAAGTGCAAAAAATCCAGATGGCAAACTCAGCGCAACTTGTCTCATGATCAAAGGAAGTAATGAAAAGTCTGTACTAATATTATATATTGTACATAAATGTGTTCATGAAAATTGATGTTAATAATATAGCCCATTATATCATTCTTTGCTCAGTCCTTGCTCAGATCAAGTAATTCTGATGTTATTTGCGTAAGACAAAAAGAGCAGAAGCAGATTGTCAAAGAGTGCAAACCAACATGAGTAGCTGGAAAAGGGATTTTATTGTCTGTGAAATGGTTCTAGGTAATTGAAGATTACTTGTAAGGAACATGTATTTTGTAGATACTATGAATCATTCATCTCATTAGGACTGAGCATGAGTGGTGGAGATCTCTAGTGAACTTAAAATGAATTTGCATGTCTAGTTTTTAATGTTTTGTACAATACACATGTATGCATATGTTGTAATTACGTCCATGCAAGAGTGTTAAACTGAAAGCTTCCTTTAATACCTCAAGCAGTAAATTTTCATTTTAGAATGTTGTAGTTAGAGGTCTTGTTTTATTCTTTTTTTAATAATATATACTTGTCTTGGGGTTAGGAAAAATTAGGATACTAATGGGTTTTTGTCTTAGGGTACAATATTTAATAATAATCTTATACTAATACTAAATACAATTTTTATTCCATTTAAAGACCCTAGTTTTATAAATCCTCATATAAAGCCTTATTTTGAACCTGTAAACTGATTGCATTTGCTCCCACGTTGCATATTACTGTCTTGATCTCATTGAAGGTATTCTCTTTAAAACTGAAAGTTATATTTCAGATTATGATTAAATACTTCCTAGGGCTTTCAGATAATATACTTTTAAAAAGCAGATACTTTCAGAAGACGCACAAGATACACAGATGAGAAATACTTAAAAATCTACGAGTTATTTTTACAGATTGTGATGCATCTGATCATTTATGCAGTGTTATTAAAACCCAGTAAAATCAGATACTTAATCTCTTTCTACTGCATATAAAGTGACTAAGACTCTCCATAGTATATCTAGGTAACCTTTTTTTTAAGTGAAAGAAATCCATGTGATTGATCTATCAACATAAAGTGACTTACGGAAAGCATGCCTCTCTTTCCTGTGGTTGTTAGAAAGAACATGGTTGCATAAATAGTCGTTATTCACAGCAAAAGAAGAAAAAAAATAAAAAGTCTTGTAGCATTTTTACAAGAAATCTTTGCCTAAAAACCTACTGTGAGAAACCACTCTTTGCTCATACTAGTTGAACACTGAAAAATGAAGCAAAGTGATCTAAATCAAATTTACAAGACTGATAACCATACAGTTGGGGGGAAAGTAGCTACTGCACAACCTGTACTCTGCCAAGGGAATTTAATTATAGATGGTTATACTTGAGTGTAATTTGATAATATGTGCTCCTGCAAAGGGAGAATAATTCTCGTAAAGCATTGACAATTTTATTCATTTTTACCAGGATACTGTCAAAGGAAAGGGATTTTCATTGAATTTCATAATACACAGTTGCCTGGAGGAAGAATATCAATGAAGTGGCTAGCAGGGTGGTTTTTTTCTTGGTTTTATTATTTTGCTACTGGAGTCTATATGTTATAAAATGGGAGGAAAAGAAATCCTCCTCTTTATGAATTTGCATATCTAAAATACGAATCTGTTCTATTACGGTGCAATAGTTGGGTAATAATTTTTTATAAAATATGGTTGTTATATCTTAATCTTTTGGACTATAATGAATAATATTCATTTTAACTTTTATCTTTTTGAAAAACAGTAGTGATCAAAGTTTAGATTAATATTCATTCTCTTTCCCACTCCCTACTTTCCAGCAGCAAGTCAGAGAAGAGCCAGAGGTGGATCTGGCTCGCTCTTCATTCTTTCAGTTAAGACACTCTTTTGAAGAGCAGATTTTGAGAGCAGTCATATCTGAGATGACAGGTCAACAGAGTCACAAGCTATGGGTTATATTGGTGGCTCATGTTTGGTTTGTATTTGGTTTTTTTTAACTTTGTCTCTTAATGTGAACTGTTTTCTGAGGGTTTTGTTTTTGAGGAAGGATGGCACTTCAAGGATGCCCAGCTTCCTTTATTCCTGGGGTCTGGGTGGTCTGTGTCTCTAAAACCAAGTACAAGTAGCACTGTTTGGTAATTGAATCTTTAAGTTCTTAAATCATTAAATGTAATGACTTTTGAGTAAGCTCTTCTTGGACATATTTTTATTTTTCTGCTAGGCAATACAGTATATCCAGCTCTGAAGGTCGGGCAGTCAGAATTATAAAATCAGGACTGTGGTAATTACTTCTAGGTACTGCAATAGATGTTTTTGACTGGTAGTTTTATATCCGTGGCTTAGTATCTTTCATTTTCTCAGTTGGCTGTTGCATTTCAGCATAGTGTTTCAGTGAACTGACTCAAGTTACAAGGTTTATTTTGAAAAAAGTGGGAGATCAATGGGATGGTCAACATCTGGGAGCTGGACTTTCTGTCTGTCAATTTTCTGCTCCCATGTGAACAGCAAACCAGAAGTTCTGTCAACTTCTCCACATTCTGCAGGCCTTCAGCCTGTAGGTCATGAAAAAAGAAGTCATTGTACTTGATGAAGCAGCTAGGATGGACTTGAGGGGCCGTAGGGATTGCTTAGAGAGTGACATATATATTAAAACTTACACAAAAGGCTGTGTATTTATTAGAATTTCAGAAAAGCTCACTCTCTGCTTATGAGGAAGACCTAAGGCAACATCTCTGAGACGGATCACAGGAGGAGCCTTGCTGGTGAGGCTTCAGCCTTTTACCCAGGCAGATTTTTTTTTTTGTTTGTTTCCAGGGCTTAGTGCTTTGTGGATGTGGCATTCTCTTCTCCCCAAGGTGAGGGTGGCATTTCACAGAGGAAGACCTTCAAACTCCGCAAGCCATCTGGAATGAGCAGTATCCCTGCCCAGTCCAGCAAGTTCATTATTAAGGGAGTTGATGCTGTATCATTTATTTGGAGGTGTGCTGTACTTTGTCTCATTTTTGTACCTGATGAACCCTTTTAAAGTACAGTCTTTTCTGACAGGAGAGGGCAAATGGGGCATTCTAGAAAACTGAAAACTGTAAGGAAGGAAATTTAGTCTGTCATCTGAACATCAGCTTGGTCCTTGAAGTTCAAAAAAGTATGATTCCTTTTCTCAATACCTTCTTGGAAACAGTGCATTACAGGAAAAAGCGTATGATGCATGACATTTAGTAGTGATTTTTCTTGAGAGGGACCTTTTGGTTTTGCAGCTAAATAGTTTGTGCATGGTTTAGCACAATATAAAAAGTCCAATAACTGAAATGAGGCGTAAAGCCTCATTTCTTCTTCATCTTCACTTAGTGAATTTGAGCACAACCTTCATAATGATGTTTTGCACTTCTGTTGCTCATACAATCAAGATATTTCATAATGTTTTGGAAACATTAAAGAACAAGCATTGGTTCTAAGAGCACACTTTCATTTTTTTACTTACTACTATTTGCAGCAGCCCAGAAGCTAAGTGGTGAAAAGAATTGGATAAAGAAGGCAGTAGCATGTTACCAGTTCTGTTCTGTATGCTTCACATCCTTATCTATACAATCGGTTTTACTGACTTCTTGTTCCAATAATGTGCATCTTTCAGACATGACAAAAAGAAAGAGGGAGGGAATGAAACAAGAATAGGCAACTCCTAAGTAGCTGAATGGATATTTGTGGCACACAAAGTAGCTTTTAAACAAAATAAATAGAAAAGGTGAGATCTTTAACTTAGGTTTTCTCTGTGAGGTAAGTACTTACTGCCTCCCCCATCTTGTAGATGAGGGATGAGGAAACTCAGCCTCAGACCTCGTAGGTAACCTACTTGAGAAGACACACTGAATCGCAGGCTGAGCTGGGCACAGAAGTCTATCTCATAACAGATTTCTGGGGTTCTGTCTTACCTCTATTGGCAGAGAAGGTTCTGAAAGCACAGTTGTGTTTACAGTTGTCGTTACAGTGTAATTAAATGTTTTGAGTGTTTTTAATGACTTGACAGGATCTTTGTGAAGGTTGAGGTAAAAATCCCTGCAGCCATCCACTGGAAACAGACTGAAATGTAGCGTAGGACATGGATGAGAGATGTTTTTTCTTGCTGGTCAGGGGGTAGATCTTTGGAAGGAAGGCAGTCTGCCTAGGGTTAAAATCTCTGCCTAGCAGTCCACAGAAGAATATCACTGTTATGTGGACTCACCACTAAAGTACAAGTCTTAACTCATGATTGCATGTGATAATAGCAGCAACAGGTATTTCTGCTTTTGAATTTGTTCTTAATGCATTTTATGTCAACACTGAGTTCAAGTGGGCTGCTTTTTCTTTTTTTTTTATTTGTTTATCATTTTGTGTCTGTTTTACAGTGAGGTTTCGCAGCTGTGATGCAAACAAAAAAATACACTTCGGAAGCAGTGAGCCAGAAGATTTCAGAGTAGGTGAAGATGGTGTGGTCTATGCAGAGCGAAGCTTTCAGCTCTCAGCAGAGCCCACAGAGTTTGTTGTGTCTGCACAAGACAAGGAAACTCAGCAAGAATGGCAAATGAGAGTAAAGCTAACCCCTGAACCAGCCTTCACAGGGGCTTCAGAAAAGGTAAAACAAGAACTAAATCTAGCCTTTATAACTGTGTCTCCACAAGCAGGCCTAAAAATAGGGGTTTAACTCTGCCTGTCATGCACCTCTCCCTGAGCCAGCTTATTAATGGACACATAGTGCATTGCAAAGCTGGGGCTTTAGAGGGAACTTCTTTAGTCTTTTTCTGTGGCTTTGCTTAGGCATGGAAAGACATGCCTGTTTAACTATAGAGGATTCATCTATGTTTAAGTTTTTTGTTTGTATAGTTTGAGATTTATACCTGAATTTGAGTTTCACACAGCCATTTATTTATTAAATTTCTTGAAAGTATTATAGTATTTATTCAAGCGGTTAAATATAACCACAAAATAAACAATTCTGTGATAGAATCAGTCACATTTATTAGATGAGCGCTGTAGATTTACAGCAGTAAGTGGGAAAGCACTTCTGGCAGGGAATATTGGCTTTGTCTTGTCCCGTCATAATCAAATTGGAGATTGTAAATTATTCATGATTCCAGAACTTACTTGCTAAGGAAGATAGTCTCCCTCTGCTGGAAGCTGCCATAAGATAAACCATGTACTATAACAAAAATCAGACATAGCAATATGCAATTAACAGTGTATTTACTTTAGGAAAGAATATTAGGTTGTCTGCCTCTTTCTGTTATATTACTTGCTGCCTGCTGTTTCTTGCCTTTTAAAGTGCTTAGTTTACAGATAAAATCCAAAATTTATTCATAGATTAACATTTCTGTAATAGGTGCACATTAAAGATTTAAGCATAATGTCAAAATAGTGTGGTTACGGAAGACATTTTTCCTGAGAACACACTGGAGACCAATGCAGCGTAATCCTTAGTTTTTTGTTTGCATACTTGGTGATTGTGTTAAATCTTCTAAGGCATGCTTTTAACAGTGGAAATACTGTCATTTTGTTCATGGAAGTGTAGTAAAGGAGGAAATGCGTAGATATGCTGGAGCATGCCCTGTTCATTCCAAAGACACAGTTCAGGTATCCTTACCATCAACAGAATGTAGAGTAGTAGAACTTGGCCTTCAGTTGGCCATCTGTTTATACTCTGTGACATAGTCAATTAGGTTTATTTTTCTTTTAAAAAATTTGGAAAACATTTTTTTCACCCTGTCTCCAACCTTAGGCAAGCTAGCTGTGTGTGCTGTCATCCAAAGGATGAAATGACCGCAGATACAGAAAGGAATAGGAAGGGAATGTTGACATCCAGCAGAGATTAATGCCCAGTGTGTAAAGTGGGTCATCTACTGCATCCATCATGGCTGACATAGGTTTAAAATAATTACAGCATTAATTCTATGGGATTTAATAGGGTCATAAATATTTGAGACATTCCTTACCAGTATGTATTAAACTTCTCTTGGAACTCAAATTATATTTTAGCATACTCAGATCTAAATTTAGTGTACAGTAGCACATTACCTGAACTGAAGTTCTAGCTAATGAGAAATACATAAAGACATACTATTAAATTCTGCAAAATGTTAGCTACTTTTCAAAAAGTGCAGAATAGTTTACACAGTAGTGCCATGTTATAAATGGTTTATAATTCCCTTTCTCTTCCAAGTTGAATAAGGAAAAAAGGAGTTCTTATAATTTGGCAGTGCAGTTGTAAATAATAAGGGTTGTTTTCCTACTACACTGTGAATGCAAATAGTTCTATGAACACAAAGGAAAGACAGCCTTTCAGTCAATTATGTAATTGTATCTGAGTGACTTTATAATGTCTACTAGTAATTCTCCTTATGTGCTTAATTTTATCTTGTACCTGGGAAAGGACCAAAGGAAAATTGAAGACATCATATTTCCATGGCAACAATACAAGCACAGCAGCCCTCTGAAGAGGCAGAAGAGAGACTGGGTTATTCCTCCAATCAACCTACCAGAAAATTCCAAAGGACCTTTTCCTCAGGAATTAGTTAGGGTAAGGAAGTTAATAGAAGTGTGGTTTCAGTGTCTCTCAGAGAGCTCTTGAAGAGATTTTGTATAAATGCTGTCTTGTTCATCATCCAGATGTTTATCAGAGTCTTTTGGGCTCGTTTCTTGTTGTTTCCTCTGCATAGCATGCTGGGCTGCATCTAATTTCCTGGGTTTTAAGTTGTCCCTATTCTTCTGTACTGGTAGAAGGTGACACTGTTTTTTTGTGGTGTGATGACTTGAGGTTAAGAGTATCTCAGTCGGTTCAGCAGTTCTCTAGTCTCCTGCACTGGAGTTCTCCGCCTGGGATGGGTGTGGGGGTGGGCAGGAAGAGGAGTACACCAGTAGACAGAAGGAAATAAGATCCGATGAGGTGAGGACAGCAGCTGTTCCACAGGACTTTGCAGCCCAGACAAGGCCATTGCAAGGAGCCCAGCACCTCTCCTGGGCTGGCTTCCAATCCGGCTGGTCATGATCAATTCATTGGAACTTGGCAGAGCATTAGCCCAAGTTGATAAGATACAGTTTTGCTGTGTTCTGTTGATGTGTGTGCCAGTGATTCACCTACTCACAAATGCACTGCCCTTCAGTTTTTACCATGGAAGATGAAACAAAAGTTCAGTCTTGAAACAAAAATGGCAAGTTTCTAAAGAGCTTTTGCCAGTAGTGGAAGAGAGTCTGTAGCTTTAGTCTACGAAGATATAGGAGGAAGGGAAAGAACCAAAACAGACTTTTTATTTCATACATAATTTTACAATATTATATATTTTTCTAAGACCTACATAATTCTGCTTAAGATAAGAATACTTGGTTTATACAGTTCATTCTATTATGAGAAACAGATATTTTTTACATTTCTGAAAAATCATTGACCAGCTTTCTAGAAAAGAGTGCTGTTTAAAACTTCAAGCTTTATGCCAACTCTTTTACCATTTTCAGAATAATTATTTTTACAAGTTTAGCTTAAAAAGTAAGGAGGAAAAATACAGAGCTGCTGCTTGTCTCAGCAGCAGTCACATCTAGTGGTTGTTTGTAGCTAATGTAAACTTTGTCTTTTTTGGCACATAGATCAGGTCTGATCGTGATAAAAGCCTTTCGCTACGGTACAGTGTGACTGGCCCAGGAGCTGACCAACCTCCAACAGGCATCTTCATCATTAACCCCATCTCAGGACAGCTGTCTGTGACAAAGCCTTTAGACCGGGAACAGATTGCTTCTTTTCATGTAAGAGTTTAATTTACCATAAATCAGATTATCAAATTGAAGATGAACATCTGCTTCAAAATGACTTGAGCAGCCAGCATTTAGTTTTGTATGAGATAAGATTTGAAGAGTGTGTAGCAGATTTGTATTTATTGTAGTTAATAAGGCTAACTCTTACTATATTTAAGCAGCTTAAATACATTAACATACGTATTATGATTAAGTGTATTTAGATAAAGTTAATTTTAAAAGATTGAAATATGGATACTGTAGCTTATATTTCAAACACAGGCCATTGATCACAGTCTCCACTGAACTGTATACTTTTCAAAAGTTTATTTTTAATTCAGCAACTCTGATTAGGATGTGACTACTATAGGAATTGCAGCAGCTGTGATTTGAGAAATGGATGGAAAGAATAACAAACCAATTCTCATTTTAGGGGCAAGTCTGAGCATTTTAATGGAATTGTAAATTAGGTCTGTCAGCTTATGAAAATGATATTCTTTGCTCTAAAGAAATTGACAAAGTAGACCACAGATTTCAGTATTAGTGCAAAAGGAAGGTTTCAAGGAAAGGGGAGACCAGGCTGTGACCTAAAGTTGTCTGTGCTTTTGAGAAACCATGCTGAAATTGTTACAGAAGTCACTCAGCTCCTAGACGGAGTTTTCCAGCATGTTGTGGATTAAAAATGCTCCTTGCCTTGTGTTCCAAGAAGCCCTTTAAGTGCTGCTCCCAAACAGAGGACACAGCAGGAGGCATCTGGGTGAGGGGGGTTGTGGGGAAAAGGCGCTCTCAGCAACAGCTCTGGCATCCATAAGATTTTTACTGAGCATTTGACACTGGCAGTTCAAGATAGTTACTGAGTTAGGAATTTACATTTATATGAGTCATATCCAGAGTGGTGAGTTAATATTGCCATCGTGCTCCTTTCTAGAAGGTTTGTAGCCATTAGATATGTGTGTGTATGTATATACATATATATATAATGAGTATCAGCAGAACTGCTATAGGAGGAGATTGTTCTTTCCCTAGCAACTGGCATGCTCTGGCCTAAATATGTAGGTTTACATTTTCAGAAAATGCTGTGTTCCTTATTAATGTTTTTTTAAAACTCTCAAATTTAAGATTATGTAGGTAAACCTAACTATCAGCGTTAGTTACTCAGCTCCTTTACACACTCAGGACAGTAAATTTAAGAGTCAGTAACTTTGAAACTCAGTCCATAAATTTCAGCTTAATTTTAGAGTGGAATTTTTCTTTGTTTACTGACAGTGATTTATCACAAACCCTACCTTGGCATTTCAGATAACACAAATTTATTCTATTTGCTTTTTCTATGCATTCACTATATGTAATATCCATAAAGAATTTTTGAAAGTGATGCCAGTGTTCATTCCCTATCGATTGTAAGATGTTACCTGTTTAATATAAACCTGCATATTTCTTAGAGTCTGTTTTCTAGTGGTCATTATTAAAACCAGAATTATATGTGACGGTAGGCACTGGTAGTAATCGAAATTACATGATCTACAATAATTTTCTGTAAATCAAAGAAGTAAGTCTGAACATATACTTCAGAAGTCTGAACAGCACTTCATTAGCAACTTGAGTGCTTAAAAGTTCAATATGAGGGAGCACTGAGAGATAACAAAATACACTGAGCTAAAAATGTCTGGCCTGAAACTTCCTGTCACCATTGTTATATCTGTTTGCATCTGTATGTTGTGGAAATTCTAATACTTCTAATGATTTTTGCAGCTGAGAGCACACGCAGTGGATGTAAATGGAAACCAGGTGGAAAATCCTATTGACATTGTTATTAATGTCATTGACATGAATGATAATAGACCTGAATTTTTACACCAGGTTTGGAATGGGACAGTCCCTGAAGGATCAAAGCCAGGTAATACATGGGGTTTTGGGAGATTAGGGTATTATTTTGCAGTATCGTATTTACAGTATCATTTTGAAGATGATGGAGTGCCTTCAGACCTTATAATACTTTAAAAGGTATCTTTAGTGTGATGAGCAAAATCTCAGATACTATCTTCTTATTTCATTCTATTTTTAATTCACTTTTTAGCATACTAGCATTCATTTTTCAAAAGGTGAAATTGCTATGTACAGGGAAGGCTTTAATACTACAAGTTCTGGTTTGTGTTTTGAACATCACAGTTCTTGCATTTATTTTTATAATAGACATTGATGTTCATTTAGTTGACAGGTTGGGGTATAAGAGACTTCCAAAATGTCAGCAAATCCAGTTCTGATTCTGATTCTCAGAGGCTTTGGAAATACTGGGATTTGAAATCAGCGTCATTTGAATTCTCAAGAAAACCTAAGTGTTGTTCGGATCTCATTGAAATTCTAATCAGCTCAGACTAAAGTTTGCGCTATGGCTGAAACCACTTCCTTAATTTGTCAGTAGCGCAAAATGAATTTTTTAAAAAGGTTAGCACAGAAAATGTGTTTTCTCACTTTGCAGTGTTGACTTGACTTTTGAGATATATCTAAGACCTTCGAAGGAGCATTATTTATATTGATTTTCAGTGACTATCAATATGTGCACCAATTCTGAACATTTAAGTATATTTCCTTTGGCCCAATTCATAACATTTGTATTTAAACATGAGCTGTTTTCTTGTTACAGAAATGTTATTTGTGGCAGAATTGTAGGATTTCATTGTTTATGGAGCTTCTTCAGTTATAAGCAAATCTGATATTTTATAAACAGAGTATTTTTATCTTCTCTTATGTATTATAATTACGCTGCTGGTGAGTCTTGAGTTTGGCCAGTTTGTTTTAAGTAAGGAAGGAATGTGCAGAGTTTACCAAAAGCAATATGTGCTTTGACCATTGCTTGTAAAGTGATCTTGTGTAATCTGAGTGTGTAAACTGTTTATATAACATAAATTATTTATCCTGCTGCAAGGAACCTACGTGATGACTGTGACTGCCATCGACGCTGATGATCCCAATGCACAGAATGGGATGCTGAGATACAGAATCTTGTCACAGGCCCCAAGCAGCCCCTCTCCAAACATGTTTACAATCAACAATGAAACCGGTGACATTATCACTGTAGCAGCTGGGCTTGACAGAGAGGTATGGCAGATTTTAATCCTGTAGGCTGAGTTGCACTTGGTGTTGGGAAGATGCACGACTTGACTGGTGTGGGTGGGTGAGAGGTTGGACGTGAGCTGACAATACGCACTTGCAGGTAATTGTATCTAGGGCAGCATCAAAAGAAGTGTGGCCAGCAGGTTGAGGGAGGTGATTCTCCCCTTGTATTCTGCTCTTGTGAGATCCCACCTGGAATGCTACGTCCAGCGGAGGGGCATGAAGATGATCAGAGGGCTGCAGCACCTCTCCTGTGAAGACAAGCAGAGAGAGCTGGGGTTATTCAGCATGGAGAAGAGAAGGCTCCTGGGAGACCGTAGAGCAGCCTTCTAGTACCTAAGGGGGGCCCACAAGAATGCTGGAGATGGACTTCTGACAAGGGCATGTAGTGATGGAACAGGGGGGAATGTCTTCAAACTGAAATGGGTGAGTTTAGATTAGATATTAGGAGGAAATTCTTTACTATGAGGGTAGTAAAGCAATGGCACAGGTTGCCCAGAGAAATTATGGATGCCCCATCCCTGGAAGTGTTCTAGGCCAGGTTGGATGGGGCTCTGAGCAACCTGGTGTCGTTAGAGGTGTCCCTGCCCATGGCAGGCTGGTTGGAACTGGAGGATTCTAAAGGTTGCTTCCAGGACAAAGCATTTTATGATTCTGTGAGGTATTTCTCCCCCTCCCCAGTCTGAACTTTCTCCCTTTCTTCACCCAGTTGATGCTAGTCATTGTCCTAGTCACAGAGTACAAAAACCCAGAAGAGAGAAAATTACGTTAGGGATGAAAATTGGATGTACACATTCTACAGGTGTAGTTACCCTTGGTTCCATGGGATCATGGAAGGGATCTTGTCCCATAAGTCTGTTTGCTTTTAAGGAACAGGTACACAGTAAAGCAGAGCAATACAGTTAAGAGCCTCAGGCCTCAGTGCTGAGATGGGGGAAGCTTCAGCCCTTTTCTCTTGCTGAACTCTCTGGGCAAAGAGTAGATGAAAAATGAATTTGGTTTATTTATTTTGGAAGCTTCAGGAAAGCTTTTGTCCTCCTTCTGTCCTCTTCCTTTCTCTTCATAGAGAGCTAGTAAATATTTGAAATCTTCTGGATACTGTATCACTACATTTGCAGTAATTCCATGATTTGAATTTTGCTTACTAAAACATATCAGGAAAAGTATTACCAAATTAAAAATGTGAAAAGCACGCTTCTGAAAAATAAATCAGTCAGCATTGGAAGCTGCATAGATATAGACTTGTCTCAAGGACTGGACACACATTCAAAAACTTTAAAAAAAAAGAAGAAAAAAGACTTACCCACCCTGCTATGTGCTGGGTAAGTCCCATTCTGTCTAGACAGTTCTTCACTGTGCTCGCCACCAGAGAAGGAGGGTGCCAGATCCTCTGCTCTGATTCACCCATCTGTGAGGTTGGGAATAAAAATATTTCCCTCCCAACTCCAGATCTGTCACATGGAGTAACTGTGCTTTTGAACCACTTGAAAACTTCACAAGAGATAAGCATTATTTTATAAACAAGCTATAAAATCCAAACAAATCTCCTTTGAACACATCTTGTTTCAGCTTCTGTTTTACTAACCTCATTTTAGCTCATTAAATCTGAAGGCTTTTTTAAACTGGATTTGCTGTTCATTTTTTAGCTGTTTGTTTATAGTTATTTAAAATGGAAAATAAAAATGCTTTCTGATGTTCTGGATTGGATGTTGATATTCTGATGCATTTCATATTTGAAAGGGGCAATCAGAAGATTTGAAAAGCTAAACAGACTGTTAGCTATTGCAATTAATTTTTGAGGTTTTATTAACATTTGTTCTATTTAAGTTGGTTTCGAAGAGAAGGGATTTGAAGAAAGGAAAACCCTGAACTTTACAGTGTTGTCCTATTAAATTAAAAGAATGATGGGCAGCTTTGCCCTTGTTTTTAAAATCTCCTGGTCATCTTTGACAGATGAACTTTCAGAAGGGCATAGCGATAATTCTTGAGTTTTTTCACTTAGTGAACTAGCTATACTGGAGGGATTTAACTTGGAAGAAACCAGCTGCCTGTGGAGCTTAGACCCTCACATTAACAGCTGGAGAAGCCTTGTCATTTGCCATCGGTTTTCCTGGTGGGTGACTCTGCTGATACCCAAATTAGTATTTATAAACATTTCTTGAACGTGCTGGATAGTAATGATTAATGTTAAATCATTCAAATATTAAATTAGACTAATATGAGATAAAATGGATTTCCTTCCCAAGCCACTGCTTTACTTCCTCCATTTCCTGAGTCATTTTGTGGAAGTCAATTAAATTAAAATGACCAGGAGTCTAGAAAGCCAGATCTGAATTGGGCAGGTCTTCTGAGAGTGGGCCGGAGAGCGCCTTGCTGTCCATGAACCCTAGCTGCTCTGCCCACTTCTGCCATTCCACCCTTTTCTCTTAAGTCTTGTCTGTCTTTGTAAAGCTCTAATTAAGGTCATAAAACACTAGAAACAATTTTAAATTCTTAAATAAGGTGACAAATTATTTATGGGAGCATAAGTGTTGTAGGTATTAAAAAAATAAGAGCTGGTCCTCTGATAGCATTCCTCATCTGCTAGTACTTTAGATTAACATGCAGAACGCATTATCTGTGTTAACATGCACAGGAGGAGAGTTGCTTAGGTAAGGGAACTCAGCTTAAGGCAGAAAAAATCTTCCACTTGTTATCTCAAAAGGTGCTGTTTCATGAGATCCAGCTGTTCTTATTGCTTCCGCTATTTCTGTGGAATTCACTTCAGCATTAAAACATCTGCATTACTGCTGGAGGTGCTGAAGAAGTCAGGCAGGGTACTTAAATTTACACACTGACATTTCTGCCTCACGTGAGGTTAATTCAGTGAAGTGCTCTTTTATTTGGCCTGTGCTGAAGTGGAAAGATGTGAACTGATGAGGTCTGTGTTCTTTCTTGAAGCTGCCAGTTCATTTTTGGATGTGTTGGTGCGAAGTCTCTGTGCAGGCTGCTGACACGTGCTCCGCAGCTTATTCCTGGCTGCCTCTCAACCCACAGTAAAAAGAGGAGACCCACCTCCCTGAGTTTCCCCATGCTTGGAAAGCTGTGTGCTTGTTGATTTCTGAAATTTCATTCTCAGCAGTTGATCTTCTTTATGTGAGTGCAGGGAAGAGGGGAGAAAACCAACCAACCAACCAAAAACACATATACACTGTCTTTTGGGGCTCTTTTTGGGGGAAGTTTCTATTGTGCTGCTTCTTTTGGAATTAAATAAGAAGACTGTAAGGAAGCTGAGTCTCCATATAATAATAATGGAGTTTACTTAATGAAATTTGCTCCTTGGGATCAATGTGTTAAGACCCAGATGAATCAGAAGCACCTGCTGTTTCAATAACATAGAATCATATGACAGTGAGATTTGCTTCAATACTGCTTTAGATTTTATTGCTTCACCGTAAGTATCTTTTATTTTCCTGGATGAAAGTAGTAAAAGTATTTCTTTGATTCCCTCATGACTGCTCCTCTAGTTGTTGCCATGAAAGAAGCCTTTAGGATGTTTATTTAGGACTTTTGAAGGTCAGTTTGCAAGTATATTTTCCAAACCAGAATTCATACATATATTTATGTATTATTAAACATATAAACTGCATTTCTGTATATATAATATTAGTCTTTGCTTTTTTAAAGAACCATGAGGTGCACTTATAGAAATATACATTTGGGATGTCTTGTAAGGGTTTATATGCGAAAGAGGGCATGAGCATAAATTATCTTCAGTGGGAGATAAAGATTCATACATCTTGTTTTAAAAACTTCCTATTCATTGATTCATATTTGCTGCTTGGAAGTGTTCATAACCATCAAATCTCTGGTCTGTTGTACTTTCTGACCAAAATTTGAAAGACAGATATTATCAGTGGAATTGTCCTTGCTTATGTTTTGTATCAATACCTGTAGTTTCTTTTCGTAAATGGTGTGATTCTTGAGATGTTCTGCATAGGGCCAGGAGGAGTTGGACTAGATGATCCTGATGGGTCCCTTCCAATTCAGCATATTCCATGATTCTTTTAAGTTGTTTCCATGAGAAGTAATCTGTCATATACCCCACTCTTTAGATAGTGGGAGAAAATAAGGTACCAAATGAAAAAAAAAAAACCAAACATAAAAATATGCTTTCTTTGAAGTATTTTTATTTTTCCAGAGGGTTTTTGCCAGTGTTAGTAAAGCATTCAGGAAAGTGGTATTTCAAAGTAATAGCAGCTTCTTTTATTTGTGTGTTTTCTTTTGGGAAGAACTGAATGATAACACCTCTCTCTGAGGGAGGAAGATGAACTGGTAAAAGAAGGAGCAGGCACAGTATTTGCATGCAGTGAGTTAAAGTAAACTTTTCACCAACTCTACACAGAAAACATCTTTCTGAATATTTTTTTTAATTTTTTTTTTTTGTTGTTTTTAAATAAAACCTGTCGATCTTGTTTTAAGCATCTGAGCAGTGTGAGGTCAGGTCTTCGCCAGGCGTTCCTGGTGCTTGCGGGGCTGTGGCCCCACTCCAGCTGTGAGGGGGGAGCGAGTGCCTGGCTGGGGTGCCGTTGGCGGTGGCACGCGCACGGCGGGAGAGCGGGGAACACGTCCACCATATTCGGCCGGGGTGTTTAACATTTATGGAAATAGCCTGTTTCGCGCTTCCCTCCCCCTTTCTCCCAGTGCCCTTCCTCGTCTCTGTTAGCTTTGACATCTTTGGTTTCCATAGAGATTGCAAGAAGTTGCAGCAGCAGTTTTGCACTCGGGCTTGGCTGAAACAAAACCTTGGCAGTTGTGGCCGTTTGGCCGACAAACCTGCCTTGGCTCAGCGCTCTCAAATGCTTTTGAGGACTTACCCTGTTCTCGTATAAACTGCACTCTGCTTTTTTTCAGCATTTGAAAGGCGTTGTTAAACCTGTGATCCTAGTATTAACTGTATAAAGTGGTTTGATTTTTAGAGTAGGAAGCAATCAGCCTGTCTTTTCTTGGTGATATGTGAAAAAAGTCAAACAGTAGTTCAGTATAATTAGGTGCAACCTGGTGCTGTATTCCTGTGGAAGAAACTTTACTCCTGTTATTTTGGGCGATGCTAACTAGAATAAACAGTGTGATAGACTCAGTTGCCTAGCAAAGTGCAGTTTTGGGAACACCTGCTGTCCTATGGTAATGGTAGTTTTGTCTAAAACTTATGTTGTCATTTTTTGTTTTAGAAAGTACAACAATATACATTAATAATTCAAGCTACGGACATGGAAGGAAACCCAACATATGGTCTTTCAAACACGGCAACTGCTGTCATCGCTGTGACAGATGTCAATGACAATCCTCCAGAGTTCACTGCTATGACTGTAAGTACAGGATGGGAGTTACTGAAGGATGTGCATATTTATAACTGTTCTCCACTTTTCTCATTATATTCACAGACAGTAAATATTTATTGCTTATTAAATACTGTAGCAGCAGGCAGAATTGATATATGTGCAGAATATATATCCCTTTGGCCAAAAGGCAAAATCTGACAAGGGAATCAAGCCATCAGTTCTCTGGGTGACCTCAGGTAAACTTCATTAGGTAAATTTTCAGATCTCCAATGAGAAGAGATACGCTCCCCCACTTTGATGAATATTCAGTTATGGTGTGGCTCTCTCATGCTTCTCCAGCCAAGGTAAAATGTTTTCTTGTTTTTTGCAGTTCTACGGGGAAGTGCCAGAAAACAGGGTGGATGTGATTGTAGCAAATCTGACAGTAACAGATAAAGATCAGCCCCACACTCCTGCGTGGAATGCGATGTACCGAATGACTGGAGGAGACCCAACAGGCCGATTCACCATCCTGACTGATCCCAACAGCAATGATGGGCTGGTCACTGTTGTAAAGGTAAGAGGTGCTCGCATTTCAGAGAATTAAGCAGAGATGGAATAAGAGGGAGACCATTGAAGGGGGAAAATGTGAACTCCTGAGGTGAGCACGAATCTGGAAAGAAAATTGATGGGCACTGTCTGTCTTGTGGAACTTAGCAATCTGTCTCTTTGAGTGTTTCCTTGTTTATGCTGTCTGTAGTATTCCAGCTGTTAAGTTTTAAAAATCAGGCTAGGGACAGATTTTGAAGCTTTATTTGCCAAAAGTTAGAAATTAGTCTGTGAAAAAGCATTTACTTAACATTTTTTGCTAGTCTAAAAGGAACAACTTCCTACCTCCTGGCCTCCATTAGTAGTCAAGCTTGTTGTCTGCACGTTTTATGTCAAGATGTTCCCATTAAGGAACAGATATAGGCAGTCAAAGCACAATCAGAGAGGAAAAAGTGATAGGTGGGAGGCTACTTCTGCAAGAGACGTCTAAAGACTGGCTATTTTTAAAACCTCATTTAAATACCTTTTATGGAATAACCTATCTTCATTCCCTAGCCAACGCAGCTCTGTGTTGCTTGTTGACTTATTTCAAGTGATAATAACAATGTGGTTCTATAATTAAACCTTGCCAAGCAGTAGCAGCCTTTCCTCATGGCCCCCTCAGAAGTGTCTCATCTTTGAGTTGGCTTGCTCTGGTTTTGGCTGATCCATTATGAAGTCAAATGGGAGAGGCCAGTATTCCCATTTGGAAATTAAAACATTTACTTTTTTTTTTCTTCATTCTTTTTCTCTTTGTCTTTTGTTTGTTTTTAATCTTAGTGTTTAGGTGACAAAAAGATAGAAATTTTGTACAGCTATAATGGTAATTCACATTGTTGGGGTTTTTTTCAAGAACTGTCTCTGTTTTATAACTGCTCTTCCCCAGAGGTACTAATTGTTATATTGCAGTCTTTCAGCAAGAATTATGTGAGTGTCTGGGCTTTTTAGCACTCCTTTAAGTGCCCAGACATGGGAAGAGTTGGAAGGTTGCCTACAGTTTTTATTGGCAGTGCAATGAGTTGATCTGTCAACCTGTAAGGAAGATTGGATTGTCTCTTGTCACTGACTTCATAGTGTCACATGGCAACTGCCCCCGGTACAGGGTTTCTTCAAGTCTAGAATCTTTGCAAGTATACAGTACACAAGACTAAGGTGAATCAGGTCTCCAGGAATGCCACACCCCTATGCAATGTAGCAGAGGAACTTTAGCATCAAGCTGTTTTTACTCCTCCTTAGATTGGACTTCTGGCTCAGTTGGGAAGTCTTCAAAATGAAGGTTGTCTGCCCTGGCAAGATGGGAGCCATAGGTATACCAGAAGTAGGGTTAGCTGGAATTACCAAGAGTCTTTCTAGTGAAACGTTAAGGGCATGGGAATATCTGATCTATGGGGCTAGGTATGGCCATGAACTTGTTTGAAGGAAACTTTCATTCTCCTAACACAAAGAAGCAGCTTTCTCTCCCCAGGAGAGCTCCTCAGGAGGTACATGTGTGTGCCTGGCACAAAGCTGGGAGTTTTTACATCATTTTGTGATTAAACTATTTGTTTTCTCATTTACCTCTAGTGGCAATACCACAGTTAAATATAAGAATGACAAGGTTTCTAACTGCTCTGACTTCAAAACTGTTGCTAAACAAAACCCCAGCCCATGGTCTCATGTTGGGGTGATGCATTTATTGTGTTCTCTGTAGACCCTGTGCTCATTTTGGAGAAAAGCAATACAAGTAATGTTTAAAAATCTGCTTTAAATTAAAAATGCTATGGTGTGTCCATTTAATTGAGTAAACATTAACACTTCTTTCTCTTTGCTCTTCCCAGCCTATTGACTTTGAGACCAACAGGTTGTTTGTACTTACTGTAGCTGCAGAAAATCAAGTGCCTTTGGCTAAGGGGATTCAGCATCCTCCTCAGTCAACAGCAACTGTGTCCATTACGGTCATTGATGTGAATGAGAGCCCATATTTTGTTCCAAACCCTAAGCTTGTGCGTCAAGAAGAAGGTCTACTTGCTGGTAGCATGTTGACAACTTTCACTGCTCAGGACCCAGATCGTTACATGCAGCAAACATCTCTAAGGTCTGTATAAACACTTTGCAGTTACTTAACAACGGGAATGCAATATCTGTGTTACCAGTGGGTGGGAAGCAAAAAAGATGATATGTGAAAGGACTGTATTTACCACAGCACATAGCTACACCAGTACATCCTGTGGCTTTTGCGCAGCTCTCTCTAGACAAATTTTTGGCTGTAGAGAAGCTGACCTGACCAGTATTCATAAATGTGGAAACTGAATCGCCTTCTCATCCTAAGTCCCATTTTATCGAGGTAGAATGCAAGTATACATCTGTGTTAAAATATATGTTACAACCCAGCATATGCAGTCAGAGCAGACACATGCTTGTGTGAACTAAGATTATTTGCAGTTTAAATTTACCATTAAATTCGACGTGGAAGCAAAACCACAGCAGATTGTTGATCAAATCAGAAGGGTTTTCTTTTAATTTAATCTCCAGCAATGCAAAGTGCTGCTGTTGTCTAACTCTGAAGACTCCTTGTACTGACAGCTATGATCATAATTTGATCATAATTTTTCTTACATCTGAAACTTTGCTAAATGAGACAAATAAAGAAAAGAAGACACAGAAATCTTAAAGCATACTCTCTCATAACTTTTATAAAACATGGTTGTTAACTGCAAAGCTATGGGAGTGACTAGCCTTGGGTCAGAACTCATCCAATATTTTTTTTCAACTCATGTAGAAGAAATTCCGGAACTTATTTTCTGTCTTTCCTTCCAAAATCAAGATTACTGTAATTTTGTTTGCTCTTCACTGTGATATTTTGCTTTTTTCTGGGCATAACCGTAATAGACATGATATCCTGAGGACTTAAATACTAAGATAGCTTGCACTTGATTACTATCAAAGTGCAAATTTGTCAGATAGAAGGATGGTTTTGAATGACACTTCTCTTTAAAATTAAGATGAGAAGCATGCAGTACAACCAAATCCTCTAAAAACAAAGTGATATTGGAAGTTCTAGAATAATGTTAGTGCAACTATAACACCCTTTATCCATTTTGCCTCTCTCTTGCTCTCAGTGCTGGATGAAAATTACTGTGAACAGCTCTGCAGGTATTGAACAACCAAGAAGGATCCTTAATGAATATTTTAATTGAATCTGAGTATTAATGTTATGTAGTTTATGATAATTGTATGATCCTCCAGTTATATGGTAGCTTACATGGCAAGGCACTTCAAGAATCTAAATGCAGGACTGATTTTAATATGTATTTTCAAGAATTTTAGTGATAGGGTTTGATAAAAGGAAATTGGTGAAATACTATCTTCAAATTCCAAAACTGTGTTCAGAATGCAAATTAAAATACTAATACTGTTTCTGTTGTCAATATCTATGTTGGCAGATAAATAATACAACTTATTATTAAATACACAGGTACTCCAAAGTTTCAGATCCTGCAAACTGGCTGAAAATTGACCCTGTTAATGGACAAATAACTACTACAGCTGTTTTGGACAGAGAGTCAATATATGTGCAAAACAATATGTATAATGCAACGTTTCTTGCCTCCGATAATGGTATGTGTCAATATTGCATGGTTTGTTTTTTTTTTCAAAAAGCTTTGTTTTGTGTGGTTCAGTGGCATTCAGCTTTATCAGGGCAGAAAACAGGATATGCTTAGAATACATCCAGTTGGAAATCCGTATTCATATCAGACTTTGTATATTTCCCAGATACTTGGGAAGTGGGCTGAAAAATAATTCTCTGAGTTTGTAGAAAGGCATTGGCTTAGCTATGTTAGTTGAGTTTACAGAAAATTGAAAAAAAAACCTGCATGAGAGTGTGGTAAGATTGAGTGAATGCACAGCATGAGTGGACTTTATGGAGAGTAACAGGTTGGCAGAGGGGTTTTATATTTTGCCACATTCAGACTGCAGCAGTGCAGAAGGAAAAGTATCTTTTCATTGTCAGTTTGTTAATGACAATTGACACTGCTCAGAAATGAGTCCTTTGATTTTGGCTGGAGTGCTGTACTGTTCATAGCTGATAGCAGGAAGATGGACCAGCACAGTTAGGAGCATTCTCACACAGGAGAGGAAAACTGAAACACTGGGGCTATTTGCCTGGGAGAAGAGACAAATGGTGAAATTTTGTGAACTGGAATCTAGATCAACTGCTTCTACACTTTGGCTCTGTTCTGCAGAAAATACTTTAATCGGAACTGCAAGATTATTGGAGGTGAAATGAGAACCATTATTAATTACAGTGCCAAATGTTCACATAAATGTGTGACTTCAGCACGGTTTGTGGAAGCATGACATATTCAATATGGATAGGAAGGGTGTCTAGAAGTGGCATGCTGAAAGTCAGTATTACAAAGAATTTAAATAGCATACTTGTGGTAAAGGGTGATTGTAAGTGTTCAAAGTTACAAAATAATTTGTCCAGAGGACAAACTATCAGAATTTTCCACCTTCTTCTTTGAAAGCTTTGATGTGGACTATCTCTGGAGATTAACTGTCTTATCTAGTCAGTGAAGTGTTTGAGCCACTGATATGTGGATCTGCAGTTATTTGATGAATTCTGCTGAGTAGAGCCATTTCTCTGAGAACAGACTACATGAGAATTGGTGTGCTATCAGGAGCAGTGACGATGTTAGATTGATTTTGTAATGACAGAATCCCAAAACTGAGGTAAACATGTACATGGTGATTGAAAGGTGTTGGTATAGCTTCATTTAATTAACTTTGCAATTGAAAGGAGCTAAATACTATTTTCTTTTCCTTAAGGAATACCCCCAATGAGTGGAACTGGCACACTTCAGATATACTTGCTGGACATCAATGATAATGCCCCCCAAGTGCATCCAAAAGAAGCCACAACTTGTGAAACACTGCAGCCTAATGCTATTAACATCACTGCTGTAGACCCTGACATAGATCCAAATGCAGGCCCTTTTGCCTTTGAGCTGCCTGACACACCTGCTAGTATTAAGAGGAATTGGACCATTGTTCGAATTAGCGGTAATTAACATTATAGAACTCTTAATAATTTTGAAAAAACTATGTCTTCCTGTGTTTTTCTTTGGTTTACTTGCTTTTTTACAACACACATGAATTTGGCTAATAGGAAGGGGAAAGTATCTCAGTGTAAGTTCCCCAAAGAACAAGAAATTTGAAGAAAGAAAAGAGGGTAACAGACTTCTGGATTACTGTGAACATGAGTGTCATATATTGGTTTGAGCAAGAAGTTAACACATCGTTCAAAGATGAGTCAGTTTTGGCAATACTGTTTTAAACCCATATGAGCAGTATGTTACTTTTTAACAAGTGCCTTATTTTCACACACAGGTGATCACGCCCAGCTCTCCTTAAGAATCAGGTTCCTGGAGGCCGGTATCTACGATGTGCCCATAGTAATTACAGATTCTGGAAATCCACATGCATCCAGCACTTCCTTGCTGAAAGTGAAAGTTTGCCAATGTGACATAAACGGAGACTGCACTGACGTTGACCGTATTGTTGGTGCGGGGCTGGGCACTGGTGCCATCATTGCAATTCTTCTTTGTATCATCATCTTGCTCAGTGAGTAGATAGCTCTCTTTTTCCTAGCTCCTTTATTCTTGTTTTGCAAATACCATCTTATGTTTTAGTTTCAAGTACCTTGACAAAGACAGGGAGTTATCAAAGAAAGGCTCAGGAATTGCTGCTGCATGGTTCAGTCTTTTGGACAAGTATGAAAAGTTCGTGATAGTGCAGGATTTGGACTCTGTGAGACAGTGTAACTAGCACTTGCCTGGTAGTCAAGCCCCACAGTGAGCTTGTGAAAGAGATTTTCCACTTATACCCGACAGCATAATGTTATGTCAGTGAGTGACCAGGTTGAAGATGCGATTAGTTCCCAGACATCTAATCTCTCTTGTGCTGCTTGGTATTGTGTGATTTGATGCCACCCACAGCAAGTAACACTGTTTTTAAGGAGTTCTCTGGTGTTACTACTGTTGTGCTTCAGATTAATGAAAGTTTGATGATTTTTGAAAGCAATACATCACAGCCCTTCACATAAGGCCCAAAAGAAAGGCAGCTAGACAGGAACAAAAATGTGTATGTTTAAGTACTGCATAAACCTGTGCTAGTACTTCATTTTGTGTCAAGTGCATTCAATAAGGGAAATGACTAAACATCATGACTAAGTGTCTGTCCGGTGTAGTAAATTAGATGCTAGCTCTCCTCCACATTACAGTTAACTGATTTCCAATTGTGGTGGAACACAAGGAAGGGATTAGCCTGTTCATAGTATACTGTGCACCAGTCTAGAACATAGAAAATTACAGAAAGAAGTAATTTAAACGAAAAAAAATATTTCAGCCTGGCCAAGCCCAGGACTGTACATAAGCACACAGTAGAATTGTTTCCTTGATACAAGGTACTTTTAAAATGCTAAGTATTAAATTAACAGAGCCTTATTGAAGGAGAGATTCCTTTCTGAATCTAGTGGTTTATGAAGCATAGTCTTTCTTAATTCTTTTCTTGACAAGTTTATTTTGCAGATGTGGAATGGATTTATGACTTAGAACCTTGAATATGTGATTGATTTCCAAATCAGTTGCCTATAGAGGCCTGAGTGTAAACATCTCTTGCTTAAGCTGTCTCCTATCAAATTTTTCATTTTAAAAAAACACACCTCATCCAGAACAGTCAAATCCAACTCTCTTGGCTGCTTTTTTTTTTTTTTTTTTTTTAAATCTTGGTGTTAAATTATCCATGGCTTTATTTCAGAATCAAAATGTGGATTTGTTTCTTCCATTTTTGTATTACAGTTTTAGTTTTAATGTTCGTGGTATGGATGAAACGCCGTGATAAAGAGCGTCAGGCAAAGCAGCTCTTGATTGATCCTGAAGATGATGTGAGGGACAACATCCTGAAGTATGATGAAGAAGGAGGTGGAGAAGAAGATCAGGTAAGAAATAATTAGTAGGTTTTATGTACAGATTTGTGCTTCGCTCTACACTTTAACTGTTTTGTTTCCATTGGCACATTATGATAGGTAGCTAATTTTTACATTAAATACTGAAGGCAATAAGTGATATTTTTGAAACTTCAAATGAAACACTGCTTTCTCATGCTGCGGTTTTTTTTGCAGTTTCAGATACAGCAATTGCTTGTCATTTGGATAAGATGTAAAACCAGTATCTTGTCCTATTACAGCACTCTGACCAGATTACAGCAAAGGCTGTTACATTTAAGTGAAAGTTAAAATCCACTCTCAATTATGTCTGTAAACTTTCTTCGTTCCCTGTCCGGGATCCTGTTATACAGAATTGCCAGCTCAGAGTGTCTAATAGCATCTAATCCAAATATGACCCTTTCCTGATGGTGGGTGAATGCCTTTCTAGATATACAGTAATGTTGACTATTGGCAGATTGGCCGCCACTGGGATTTCAAGCTTGGAAAGTATCTAGGTTTCAAGTAGCTGTCAGGCCACATCTGTGTTTATTCAAATACCTTTCTAGGCAGGTGCCATATGCATTTACTCTCCTGTCACCTCTGGTTGAACCACTGCTGATATGTTAGAGGACTAGGAGTGATGTGTATATGCTAAGAATAGCTTCTTTTCCCCTCTCTCTCCAAGTTAGTGGATTTCCAAGCAGTGCCATTTCCTTATGTCAGAGGAGTTTTTATTAAGTGCTTTATGGACTTGATAAACAGTAGATTTATGAACATTATTAGTGGTAGAAATAAGTTTAGTAATTACAAAAAGAACACTACATACAATAGATCCTAAGAAATTTTCCAGTTAAAAGCCTTGAAAAATTAACTGTAGTTCTTCTATATAGCCCAGTCTCAGTCATCTGGCACTTGAGTTATTTGAAAAGTGTCTCCCTTCACTGGCACTGATTTTATTATAGTTCCTTCTGCTCATCTGTTTGTATGTCTGAAATTTGTGTTCCCCTTAGTAATTTCCATGCTTCTTGCATTTCCGCAAGTACTGTTCCTACTTCCTGACTTTTCTGCATAATATTCTTTTTAAACAGTATGCACAGGAAATTTCAGTTTATGCACTTTGGGAAAATTGCTTATGTTGTTAAATAAAGTGAAAACAACCCTTTGAGTCTATGCATATATGCCAGTTGTTTGTATATAGTTTGAATACAAGAACTGCATCCTGCTTGTGCATCTGTTATTGTACAAAAGAGTTACAAGTTTGTTTTTTTTTAAAAATTAAGAAATATCAGCGCTATAAGAGTGAATTTTTAAGTTCACATATCCCCAGCTCTTGTTCAACCAGAATTCACTGGAGGATCTATTCAGAAATTGGCATGGAGTTTTGATATTTTGATTATTGGCCACACAACCCTCAAGACAGAATTAAGGTTCTCTGAGTATATTCCATTGGGAAGTCACAGGTGATGCTAGAGTAGTGTTGGCAGAGATTGTGCTGCAGATCAGAAACTTTAAGCATTGTAACAGTGTACAATGAGAGTGGAATAGAAATGGCTCTGAAGTCTCTCCTCTGCCCATCTTGTAGTGTTCTCTCCAGTGGAAGTGCTGTCTTTGTGAGAGGTATAGTTAGGGTAGTGTGGCAGGAGGTAACATTCCGTGAATGCCATAGAGATTAGCACAATGTAAACCATCCATAAACACAACCTTTCACCAGCAGTGAATGAGCATAGTGCAGGCAATGAAAGGAAAAAATGCCAATGGGAGGAGTAGCAGTAAAATAGTAAGAAATGTGAAATTAGGATAATTTCTTCTCACAAGTGAGCATAGAAAGTACCTAGACACAGAGAGGTTTACAGGCTTTATAAAAGATTTAATGTTTTTTAGCCACAAAACCCCTTCTTGCTTTCTTAAGGCAATTTTAAAGCCACTATTGCAATTTAATTATCTTTGCTGCCAGCCACGTTCAGGTACAGTGGTCCCTTTCCTGAGCCATTGAGCAGTAGACCAGTCACTAGGGGTCTAAAACATCTTTACACATTCCAAATGTAACAAACATGTCAGGAAAAAGAAAATAAAAGCTCATACAATGTGTACCGAGCTTTTATAACCACTTCTGTCATTTTAGACCACTACTAGGGTAAAAAAGGGCTAGATTGTACCATAGCTTCAAAGCTAGGAATTCGTTCCTGTCCAGAATGGCTGAAGAAAGAGAGCACAATCTTTTCACATAGGCACTTATTTTTCGGTCTACAGTGGATGATGTATATCAGTTCTATCTTGCTTTTCAGAGAAGTTATTTTATTTTGGTTTGACATTTTATAAAATCTAAATTCTCCCTGTGCTTAACTAGATGATAATAATTTTCTAGGTTTGTTTCTTCTTGGTTCCCTCCTGGCCCCGCTTACCTCCTGTACCCAGGGGAAAGAGGGGGGATTGTATTTCATTAGATTTTATTTGGTTTTGCACACATTTTATGTGAGACTTAAGAACGTGGAATGCAAAGCTTTTCAAATGTCCTAACAAGTTCTCTACAAGTAATAATCTCATTTTTGCAAACCGTGGCTTAGCAAAATACTACATAAGCAAAGCTGTGTGCAGAACATTGTGGGCAAATTGTATTGACTGTAAAGATCTTTGCATTTTTGTCAAAGTTAAGGAAAGCATTCAGTTGTAAAAGTTAAAGTGTTTTAAAGAGCAGGGGACTGACATCAAAAATGTATTTTCAGAATGAGGCCTCATAGGATAAAACTGCTACTGTTCTAATAAAATCAAGAAAAGAAATTTCATGTCAATCTTGGATTCAGAAGCCATCAGAAGAAAATGCTCCATCTCAATACAGTATTAACATTTTATGGTGCACTGTCCCCAAGACGCACTGTGCCCCAAATCCTCAGGACTGATTAAACAAGCAGCTTCAGTGGAAGGCAGTACTCGTAACTCAAACACTGAGCCATCCAACCCAGGGTGCACCTCATGCAGTGAAATAGAAGGGAATGCTCAAAGCTTCATGTGACTCTTAGTGCAAACAATATTTTAAAAGCTTCAGACATTTTCATAATTGTTACCATTGCTTCTCTTTGTAGCCAGCAAATTACTTTTTTAAAATCACATGCTTTTCTAGATGAATATTTAAAGGTTTTTCCTGTGTGGCCTCGTATTTCCCAGATGCTTGGGTGACTTGAATATATGGCTGGTAGGGCTTGAATATAAGGGATAGAACTTGAGATTCTCTGTATCCTGAACCAAATTGCTTTTAAACTTGTGGGTTTTCTCTTAAAGTAATTTATTTATTTGAGAGATGTATTTGTTTTGAAGCTGTGCAGTTGGGTTTTCCTAGCTGTCCTGGCAGACCCAGAAACTCCTAAAAAATATTCGGCATGTTCATTTCAAACTCTTTGTAAGTTCTGTCATAGTAATGTCTCCCATAACAAATTTGATGAGTTTGAATTCCAACTAATTCCTCTGAGTCACAGCAAGTGCCAGCAACAGAGCTGAATTCCTGTTTGGTTTTGTTTGCGCATTTGGTTTTTTTCTCCTGTGCTAGCAGTTCCAGGGAATTATTATATGAAATCTGTAATACTAGAGCAAAAGTTGGGCATAAGGGAGGAGTGAGAGGAGGCAGAGGTATTCCAGGTAAAGACTTGGGTTCCTCTCAGGATTTTGTTCACTGTTTTCTACTTTTAACAGTTTAGCTGCCTGACTTATAGGAGGTGGGCCATAAAGAGACTTTGAGTCAGCATCATTCCAGAGAAGTCAGTGGGAGTGGTTTGGGGTGGGGAGAAGTGTTGTTCATCTTGTGGTTAGTTTTGGGGTTTGTTAAACCTTGGTATTTTGTTTAGGGTTTTTTTTTTTAATTAATCTTAAACTCATTGGGGTGGGGGAACAAACAGTATAGTTTGTTACATTCTGAAACAGAGGTGCCTAGTCTAGGTTTAAATTATGAAACTGGTAGTGACTCTCGTGATTATTAATGGACATGTGATCTAGAGCTTGTTGTTGTTTAGCAAATGTGAGGTGTGAGGTACAAATGACAAATATTCTCTCCTGATACAATGTGCTGTGAACTTGAAACACCATCGTCAGTTCTAGATACCAAAATCAGCTGTTAGCTGAGTATTAAAGGACTTAGCACGTGTCTGCAGCATGGTTCATGCACATAGCACATCACAACCCCTAAGGGTCACTAATTCATTTTCATCACGTGTCTCAGGTCGTTATTTGTGTAACTTACATCAAGGCAGTGGGTGCTTGACTGGGATATGTGCAGCATATGTCAGCCTGATTTTTTTTTTTTCCATTTAATTGCTTTTGTATACATCTCATTGCACATGATTCTCTCCTCTCCTTTGAGCTCATTTCTATAATGTTTTCTGAATTTTAGTAGTACTCGCTCGTGCAAGTGGTCCTGTTGAAGCACGTTGCCTGAGCAAGTGTATGCTTTGAAAGTATTGCAGATGAGCTGTTTTGAACATATATGTTAATCTAACCCTCAAATCTCTTCAGTACAAGAGTTTCCAATGCAATGATTTTACTATATTCAAAGTAATTTTCTTCCTGGGGATTCTGCGTGTCCTTCTTCTATCACTTCTTTTTTTGGCATTAGTCAATAGGCTGCTTTTTGTCATGTTTTATTGCATGTTTATGTAAAGAAAGAAAATGATAGCATTTATTTTAATGCTGTTAATAGCATTAAAAATAAAAGGAGAATGGTTTATCATTACGTGTGCAGCATCTAAATTCTGAACATAAATTGCTTCTTTATAGAAAGGGTAGCTTTGTTCCAGCATTTGTGTGTCATAGATAAAAGCAAATTAGGTAATCCTTCAGAATTTGTGGGGGTTTGGGTTTTTTTCTTATTGTCATAACTTTCTGTATGCCTGCATTTTAAGATTACATTAGTCATCTGTGGTGTATTTTGTTATAACCTCTGTTGTAAACATAATGGTCCTTACCTACTTGATAAACTTTGTAAATCCATGTGATTATATTTTTTCACCACCCCCACCAAGTGTTATTCAGATAATTTACTCTCACTTTGTAACTTTTATTTTGCATTGCATTAAGAATGGAACATGTTTTATGTGCAGAAATTTTATAGGTAATGAATGAAATAATGGCTGCTAAAATATTCCCTATGAGTGTGCAATATTATAATTAAAAGGTAGTTATTTTGGGGATTATGTTTGCTTACTAAGACATTATCTTCACTTTTTTGAATGAGTGACTCATATAGTGTTTGTGTGGAGGAATTACTGTTACTCCTTTGTAAATCTTTCATCATATGAAAAGTAATGTTTCCATAATTCCATTACAAAATTATTTTGTTTTATTTTACAATATCTAGAACCTCTGCCTATTATTGTGTTTTTATGGGCAGCTGGAGTTTAACTTTCACCTTTTTTATTTTTTAAAAAAGATAAGCTAGCATCTTGGTTATCTTAAAAATTATTAACTTGTAATACTCCAGATGCATCTATAATAAAAACAAATGGGAAAAGCAATATGGCAGAAAATAATCGAAGAGTCAGTGGCAAATAAAGAGCACCTGTTGGCGCAGACATTTTAAGTAGCCTCCCACCTACAGCCTACATCTAGTCAGGCCTATGTGCTTTGCTTTTCTTGAAGTCCCATTATTTCAGCAAATGTAAGATTTAGGGGGGGTTGGAGCATTTTGCAGCACTCAGGAAATATTTAAGTGCTAATTCCTAATAGTTTTTTTTGAGTGATGTTTGGTGGGTGTGGGGGTAGAATGGTAAAATAGCAGGATTGGTTTTCACTTCCTTTTTCTCTGTTTTTAAAAGACCTCAGTGGGAACATTCAGCTGTGAAATATTTCTTCACTTGCTTCCTCATCCCATTTCTCTCTTGGAGTAGACAGTAATTGTCTTTGGAACACAAAGGCAAAGCAGAACACGTGTTTTATCCATAGGTACTTCAAGTCATAATTTGCTCTGTTCTCTTTAAAAAATAAAAAAAAATTACTCTAGGGCACCATCCTGTAAAAGGAGCAGGTGAAATGCAAATTTCTGCCAATGTTGCTTTACATGCACTTAAACCACTGCAGATGATTGTGTTCAGTGAATGATACCATCAAATTAAGTGATCTGATGATGATTAAGTTGATTATTTCTTGTATGAGGATAGAGCTGAACTTCCATATTTCTTTTCAAAGGCTGCATCCTTTGAAAAACAGGTATAGTCTTTTTGTTATATTATTCATATATCCAGACCTATGTTCATACCTACCCAAACCTTTAGTTATGTAGACGGTAAAAACCCAAGTCATCCCTAGAAGTGTATAACACAATCTCATGTGCAGCCAGGAAATAAACTGAGAGCTCTGAGATAAGAGAAGCCAGATTCATAGATCATTCTAGGTACTAGGCTGTTGTAGTGGAAAGCTCAATTTAGATGTAATACATTACAATATTTTCAGAGTTTTCCTGTCTCAAAAAAAGTCAGTCCTGTTTATGCATAGCATTTTATAGTTTTAGTAAGTTGTAGTTTTGTTCTGTTGTTTGCAGTTCTGCTTGTTAATGTTACAGTATAAATTCATATAAGGCAGGTTCAGTTCCTGTAAGAATTTTTACTTTTTTTTACAAGTAAATCTTAGAAAATTTAGAACAGCTAATCCAGGAGGGAAAAAAAAAAAATAAAAGCTGCATAAAACTAGACATTTCTGAGAAATTCTTATTTCCTGGTCTATCCCCTCATTTTTTTTTCAGGGATTCTTGGATCTGATAACTATCACTCAGAAAGTGAGTTGCTTCTAAAAAAATCTCTGCTGCTATAACTGATGACTGCTGTATGAGGGATTATTGCACAGATGCTGTTCAGTGAATAGCTGCCTTGCCCAAGAGGAAGTTGTTTAAGGAAGAGATTTTGAGGGCTGCATTATCTTGTTTCTCAGTGATTACTGGGGAATATAAAATAGCCTTTTCTTCTATTTTGAACATTTCTTCTATTCAAGTTGAGATACTTGGACTGTGCTTTGAACTACTGTGTAGATGTTCTTAAAAAAGGGGGGGTTGGGGTTTTAGAGACTTAGGCATCCACATCTGGTAAGGCAGTTAATTTATAGGGCTTGGCTAGCTGATTTTGACATTTAGCACTGTCTCACTGGGCTCTCACGTTTCAGGAGTGTGAGGTGTGAACTAGTAATGGTTAAGTCTGCTTAAAGCTCTCTTGAACTAAGCGAAGCTAATAAGGTCAACGTTGTAATGAGCTTGGAAGGGAAGGGGCTGGTGGGGTTTTGTGGGGGGCTTTTTCAACATCCATTGATTTCACAAGATGCAACTTCTGTTAAAATGCCTTTTTAGTTATTTGATTTGATTTTAATTTTACTTAAAACAAACAGAAGTTTTTCTGTTTCAGATGTCAATACAGGTAGAGATATCAAGGGTTTTTTTAGTAAGAAGAAATAGTGATGCCAGAGATGCTAACCAAATAGATAGAAGTGGTGGTGGTAGCATCAGAAGAGTTATATTGCTCAAAGCTGGCTGTCCACCCTACCTCAGCATGTCTTGTTCTCTTTCTGATGTTCCACTTTTGCATTTAGCTGTCATTTCTGCAGTTAATTGTCTTAACAAACTCTGCATGAGGCTAACCTTAAAGTCTGTTCAGATGCTTTAGGTAATAGGGAAAAGCTGTCCCACTTTTCTATCTGAATGAAGAGATGGAACTTCAGCAGCTCTAAACAGCTTGTACCCCGGCACTTTACAACATTTTCCCTTCTTTTACTTTGCAATAATTGAGTAGAATTGACTTTAGACAGGATGTTGAAACAGCTGGAGCTGTTGCATGATGCTCTGTTTGCCTGGCACTAAACCAGTTTGGGGAGATGGTGGATGACTTGGCCATACCCAACTGATGTACAGCTAGTATTGATTTTAATGATACGAGGGCTTTGAGAGTCCAAGGTAATAAGTACAATGGATCTTCTCTTCCTGTCTGGACACTAATAGACCTTCAAAATAAATTTTCTCTGACTGAAGGCTAAATGGCAGTGTCATAAATTACCCTAGAGAAGGAAACCAAAGTGGTAGTCCATATAAGGGCACATTCTGCACTGCTGTTACCTCATAGATGGAAATCCTTGCTGTCTTTTTAGCTGTTAGAGCCTGGATATGTCTCAAACTATAAATACATACAAAAGGATGTCCTTAAGTGTGAAGATACTAGATTGACTGACTTGAATCATTTTGCGTTCCTGTATGACCACTAACCAGAATTTTGTACATATTTGTGTGGGTGAAAAAAACACTATATAGAATTGAAATGACCAGAGAGATTCTTCTGGTTTTTACATGTTATTATTTAACCATACCATTTTGAACTCCTTTGTAATGAAATGCTTAGAATTGAAAAAAATAATATTTTTCATTTTTCCCTGTTGGTGTTTTTCACCTTTATCTCTTGGGTGGGTATGAAAAGCACTCATGTTACATATTTATAAATTCTAAAAAGTACATTCTTCTCTATTTGATAGCATTTTCTGATAGCATGTCTCTAAACTATTTTGATTTATTTTACGTAATAAAAAGAAAAAGGATAAAAAGTTCTGTTCTGTTTACTTTTCTCCAATTCATACTGCTTCCTGGAGATCACTTATTATTCTGTTTGGTACATGAAGTACTGAAGGGTAGGAGTTACAGCTCTGCCCCAAGGAACTTGTAGTCTAATTAAAGCATATGAAACTGCATTCTCAGATCTCAGTGGAGCTGTTCCACCTTTTTTGACTATGTATTTGTGTGCAGTCATCTAAGGACCCACGTAACAAGTTAGAAGGTGTAGAGGACTTGATAATCAGTTACTGTTCTCCCCACAAACTACCATCACTGCTTCACCTGTTGAAAAGTCTAGGTTTGGGGTTGCAGTAGGTCATAGTCTGAAAAAGGACCTGCATGGCATGAGGTAACAGCAGAAGTAAAAGCTTGCATTCCTTTCTTTGGGAGCCAGTAAGGAACTAATAAAAATCTAATTGTCTGCATAGATGACTTCCAGCAAATTGTGATTATAAATAACATATTTACCAGAACAGCACTGTTGAAAAATGGATATTGATGGTTGATAAAGTAGCTTTCTTAGGATGTTTTCTAACTGCTTGGATTATTTGTGGGGCAGGGTTTCTGGCATATGGTGGATTTGGCATGAGCCCCCATCTACTGATAGTTCTTGAATAGCACCCTAGAGCATGACTACCCTCTAGACATGACAACAGTGAGGTCACAGTCGGGGGAATGACAGTGATGAAATGCATCACACTGTGCAAAGAGAATTAAGGCATGTCTGTCTTAAATGCATAAACACTGATCTAATGAAATTTTTTACATACATACATACATATTGCTTATTGGAATTCATAGTGCTATGCTAACTTCTTTGCCATAGTTTGAAACTACAGCATCAAGTACTTAATGAACAGATTTATGAGTAATCTCTCGAAAGTGCTTAAAATTAAGGCCAAATCTGAGGAGCTTTGTACTCCTTATGACATTTTTCCCCTTTGGCTTTCATATTATGGAAGCCACATGAAATCAGCAAGGAGTCTTAAATTCATTCTTTGAAGGTATTAGAAAACACTGCAGAGCAATGGGCTTGCCTTTTTCTCGGAATGTATGGTATTTATTTGCTTAGGAAAATAAGAGTTGGATTTGGCATCTTTGCTCTGTGCAGTAAATCATTGTTACTAGGTAAAGCGTTTAGTCTTTTTATAGTACTACTCAAATCTTGCTTCTCAGTGGAAAACTTATGAGAATCTCTACAAATCTTATGGAATAGGATCAAAATGGTAGATTCAGGGAGTATAAATCAGATAATATACTGTTGGTATGCAAATAACAATATTATTGACTTATTCTCAGTAAGCATTACAATCCTGAAAATAGGACTTCTACTGAAATTATACTTTGCATTTTCCCTTTTTTTCCTCTTTATGTTTCCCCATGACAGATATGGTATGAAATTCTGCTAATGTACTGTCTTTGTTTCATCTTTTGCAGGATTATGACTTGAGCCAGCTCCAGCAGCCTGACACTGTGGAACCGGATGCCATCAAACCTGTTGGAATCAGACGTCTTGATGAAAGGCCAATCCATGCAGAACCTCAGTATCCTGTCAGATCGGCTGCTCCTCATCCTGGGGACATTGGGGACTTCATTAATGAGGTAAAGGAGCGAAAAAGAGTTTCCTCTTAAGATCTAATAAGCTTTTATATTTTGTTTATTCTACTCCGTATGAGCAGCTGTTATGTTAGAACATAATAACTTTTTAAAACATCCTTAGACAATTAAAATTGTCTTGCTAGACAGAAGTAAATATATTCTTTTAAAGTGCAGACAAATTTAATTAACTTGTTCAAACAGAAAGGGAAGATATATCAATTAACTTCTGTACATTTGTATTAATTACATTCATAATATGTTATCAGCTGCAACCACGATATCTCCAAGCAGGATTATTCAATGGGTTCCAAGTAATAAACAGACTAACAAAATTATAGTATAGCCTAAATTCATTTATTAATTTGCAATAATTTAATCAGGGAAGAAGTTCATTTTCATTCTCCTCATACATTACCCTCAGAATCCAGGTAATAGAGGAAATTTAGTACCTTCAGTAAGACCAAAAGAATTCCATCAAATACGATTAGTGAGCAGGGCAACTAAATTAAATGTTATGTAAGTGCTTTTAATGCTACTTGTCTTGTCATAGAGCTTTCAAAGATTTTGCATTATTTTTGATTCTTCAATCTAATAAAGAGAAACATAATGAAGATTCAGACTACACCAGATTACTTACAGTTCTGAAAAAAATGCTTCTACAAATACTTGTTTCATTATTTCTGTCACTGGTCAGTCTTAAATCATTGGTGTTGTGGTACTTAGGATAGAATGTGTTTCTTGTGCTTGCTAGTTATAGAGAAAATTACTAAGCCAAAATTTACCACTATTTTTTAATATATTCTGTAGACGAATAATAGTAATTAATTTCCTCTAATTTTCTCATATCTTCCTTGGCAATTAGACCTGGACACATATTGCAGAGTATTGCAGAAGTGTTTCTACCAATGTGTTTACTGTTTGCCTTGAAGAAAAATCAGGCTAATATACTAAAGTCTTTTGTGTTAGAAAGCTGCAGAAAAATTGTGTTTGCCCCATTTATGGTATAAAGCAATACAAGTAAAAAAAAAAACAACCAACAAAACAACAACAACAACAACAAAAAGAAAAACACACACACAAAAAAAAACCCACAGGAAATTGCCTAGCAGGAAAGATACAGATATTCTTTTAGGATGTCTTTTAAGAGGTTTTGGATTTTTTCATGCCTTATGCTTCTAAATATTACAGGTATAATTGGCTTCTAGAAAACAGTGGAGATATGGGACAATAAAAGGCCCACATTTTTGGGCAAGTCAGTGTACACACAAGAACTTCCCTGTGCTTCCTCACCTTTTTCCAAACAGAGATTCCCATCCTGTTCTCACATGCTCACGCAGCTGTGACCAGACACTGCCTACCTGCCAAGCAGTGGCAAAGAACCCTGATTTTTCTTGTTCTCAAAGCAGCTGTCAAGCTCAGTTACAGAGAAAAGGCAAAGAATGGCTATGATGCTCTGGAAAGCCTACTACAATTTTTAAATTACTTAGCAAGCTGTTCTTGCATCATTATTTTTCAGTGGGTTATCACTCTTGAAGGCGAGGCCATCAATGTGAACACGTGGCACTGAAGAAACACTACTTGCTGTCTTGATTTAACCCAATATGTTTATATTGCAGTGCAGACATGCATGGAGTCATTTCCTTCCTGCTGTCTATCGTATTATATCAGTCCCTCCCTTTATGCTTCCCCTTGCCATCCGCCAAAAAAGAAGGCTTCTCTCAGCTATTCATACACAGTAAAATAATGTAATTAATGTCATTGACTCTAAGATGAACCTTGGAAATAAATATGAAGTTAATGAAAACATGGCAGTTTTCTTGTCTGCAAGTTAGCTCAGAATTAATTATATCCTCTGATTGAAAGGAACTATATGAGGTAGTTTCTGTGTTTTAAGCATTATATATTTAGCTTTTCCACTTCATAAGATATATCTTTCTTAGGGATTTCACAGCAGTGTATTATTTTACTGTGGGGCATTCCACCTAACCCTCTCTGTAGCAGGCAGTAGCCACTCATAGGTTGTCCATGCTCTATTTTGCCAGAAGTCTGAGCAAAATGGACAGTCTGTTCCTCTAAAATAGTGTCATGTTAATTTGTGTTTCATGTTAAAATTTTCCATGGCAAATGTGATTCCAAAATGTCTGTTGGGTGTGGAGGGAAAATAGGTCTTTTACAGAAGTATTCACCATTATATTACAAAATTACCAGTATCTAGAGCATAAACACTCAGACTGCACAGGTTTTCAGACTCTCTTCAGAAAATTCCCCCTGCTGTCCTGGTAAGATTATACCCGAGCAATTCAGTAAGTTTCTCTCAGTTTTGCTTGAATTAAATGGAAGAAATATCTTGAGTAAAACCTGTACCAGATGGTTTTTAGGGCAGTTTATACAGAAGATAGACTGAGCTGTAAAAACAACATAGCAAAATAAGAAAGAGCGAGTTCATACCTCTCTGCATCAAACTTCATTATTATTAAATGTAATTTTTCCCTTGGACATCTCTAGCCCAAACCACCCACAAAACTAGACCAGTCCCTAGCTGAGCAAGGAGAGGCTGACTTTGAGTTGTCAGTACCTCAGTAGCAGTCTGCATTTACCCCCTTGGTTTGAAAAGATGCAACATTTTGGAGATCAGTCTGCTCTTTTGGAGGACTTGACCCTATTCCCAGAGATGCTGCTTAGTGTGATCCTTTGGGATGCTGATCCATGTGCAGGAATTTAATTTAGTCTTTTGAATGCTCACCAGGACTTCAGACACACAGCCAGCATTGTTCAGATTAGCCTCTAATTACTCCAACCTTTGACAAAAAAGGAGGTCATTGATTTCAGTTATTGCAGGGTTTAGCTACCATTGCCAAGCAAGCATATTGGTTTTTTTTATTATTATTGTTATTACAGAGTCATAAAACAAAAAGTGAAGGAGATTTAGTGGGTCATTTGTTTTTTTTTTTTTTGTTTTAACAGTACTCTGTGTTTCTCCTTGTGTATTATTTTTTAGCTGTCATCCATTGCGATATATCTACTTAACTAAATGAGACATGCATGAGTATGTATGACTTCTCAGTTGAAAAACAAGTTACAAGTATGATAAAAAGTCAAGTGTTTTTATAACACTTAGAAAGTTGAGATAATATATACAGAGCTATGAACTGTCTAAAATAAGAAGGTTCCAGAGGTGTCTTATAGTCAAAATATGTTTTGCAAGCATAAGCTAAATGACCTCAGGGACTTTCTTGTTTTGTCTGTTTCAATGGATAGATGAATCTCTAATTTAAGAGAAGAAGGGAAAAACCTCCTTTTCTTCCAGTCCAGTGTACAAACAAGTCAGTGAAATAAGTCATGTGTTATTAAGAATCCTCTGTAGACCTTGTTTTCCATTTTGAGCCTTTTAAAGCATAACCTGCAGAGTGTGGAGCATAATTAACACTTAGAATAGGCAGGATTTGCAGGACAGTATAAATTAGACCTTTCTGAAGTAGCTTTGTTAATCCTGTTTTCAAGAACCGCCTATGTTGTCCCTAGAAATTTCAAGTAAATTACATTGTGGTCGAGAGTTTGTGGCTAAGAATATGTTTATAATCAATAGAGGACATAGCCTGAGGTAAACTAAATTTAAATTACTAACTAAAGGTCTCATCCCATGAGGACACAGAGAACCCTCAATTCGTTCTTAGTAAATGGTTATCAATAAAGTGCACCTCCGTACAGAATAGAGTCCCTCAATGTTTTCTGTTTTCTCTTGTCAAGTCAAAAAATGGTTCCAGATATAAAGCATTTTTATGTATTTCCCTGGAGGACTCCTTTCTTCCTTTCCTTCTCATCAAAAGTCTGCTGAATCTGATTAAGTAGTAGGATTAATGAAAAGGATCAGATTTTGTAATGTTTCATGTTAATTCAAGATTTGAAGGGTTTGCTTTCCTTTGATTTGAGAGAAATTGAGAATGCTGTACATACTAAGGCAAGTATAACTTTCACCATAGCTTCTCCCATTCTGCCCCTAATCTCCTTAGTGAAAGTTGCTACAATGAATATAAAAAAGGAAAAGGAAAGAAGTGAGATTGCTTCCCCAGGTCTCAAGCTGACCTTTGTGTTGCCATGACTCTTCTGTGACTGCTTGTTGTGCACTGGTGGTAAAAGAAATACAAGGAAAGGTGACTTAGTTCACTATCCCAGCAGATTTCCCTGGTCTCGAGTATGGGCCCCAAAAATTCTGTTGCTGAGAGCTTCTCTCTCTGGTAAAAACCTTGGATTTTCAGACCAGGAAGCTGTTAACCAACTAACTCTAACAGTTCTGCTGCTCCTAGATTCTTGAACACATCTGGCAAAAACTGAACTCTCTCTTCAGAAGTTGCTGGCAATGCCAATGATGGCAAAATCAGGAGAAGCCACTCCTGGCAGCCGTTTGTTGCCCTTTCAGTTGTGCAGATACAGAAGACTATGGTAGCACCCACTAAAAAGAATGGCATAATAAACAAATAAAAAAGGTGGCAATACTGAAACCAAAGGCAGCTTCATAAGCCAATACTACTGCCAGAGCTGTCAGACATGCTGTAGAACCCCACAGCAAAAAACAGCAATAGACTGTGTATGTTCAAAGAATAGGCTTAGAAGAGGGAAAGTGAAAACATCATAGTATTTCTTTCTTTAGTATCTAACTTGCCACACAAATATAGCTGAAAGCTTAATAGTCATTTGAAGAGTTAGACACTAAGCTCAGTCATTACACTATGAATCTGAGGAATTTTTAACCAGGAGATAAGTGCAGATGTCAGTGTAACTTGTGCTGTGCAATTGAATCAGTACCTTCATAACATGACCCATAGCTACGTTCTCTGAATGAAATGCATTACAACGCTGGCACAACCTCTGAAACAGTGAATTTGTTTGTGAGATCCTATCTTGTAAGTTGGTAGCTCAAACCAGTTTCCTTTTTAAATGCTATCATGATACCAAGAGCAAATTGGAAAAAAAAATTGCAACTTCCCTTTTGGAAAAGCAAATGGAAAGAGATGGCCTTCTGTCTTGCCATGGATGGCTGATAGGTATCAGAATTTCTGCAGTGATATAGGAAAATGTTTTTTGTTCAGTGATTTTTTTAATAAATTGTTATCTTGTGGTTGGCTGGCTGTAAGTAGACAGAACTGCAGGGAAATAGCATTTCTGCTCCGAACCGACTTTTTAAATCACTTTCACACATGGATACCTGGAATTCATACCTCAGCACTCCTTAACCTCAAGTGGTATTTATTCTCCTCCACTGTTGCCTGTGTTCAAAAAGCATGGGTGTCTGTCACCACAAGCAGGCTTAAGGAATGATGTAGATACCACAAGGCCATTTACTGCCCAAGAAGTAAAGTTGCATTTTTACTTCAGCAGCAGAAATTGAGTGTAAGCCTTAGTACCATTTGCAGCTTTGAAGCTGGGTAAGGGAAATCTTCCAAAACTTGCTCTTGCCTTTTCGAAATCTCAAATCTTTTATGCTTATTATGGCCGTCAGGATGGAAAACGCCAAAGAGAGAGATAACAAGCATCACCAATTATTCTTATCAGATAATTCAAAATCGTGCTTCTAATGCAGGCTATTAATAACCTGCTTGATGTTGTTGTACTACATGAAATGATCATTTCAAGTCCAAAATGTGTTCTTGATTAGAAGTCATTAGTTTGATAAATATGCTGGGCCTTTCCACCATTGATTTACAAATTACTTTGTGTACATTTTGCACATATCTGAATTATTTTAGAAAGGCAGTAAAGAACCAGGATTTGCTTCTACCTTATCAATGCCCTATGCTTTAACTAATGGGTTTGGCTATAATTTGTATTTCTAGAAGAAAAATCAACATCTGGTTCCATTATGTCACATTTGGACTAAACACAATTGAGAGTAAAACATACTTTTCTAAAACCAGAATATGTTAAATAATTTGAAGTAGACACATTCATTCCTTCAAATAAGTGAGAGTATTATAAAGCCATTCTATAAATAAATATACATTAAAAATTAAAAGTAAAACCAGCACAAATAGCGCTGGTTAAAATTAATAATGAGCAATTTCAAATCTTAGCACAGCCTTATAGAATTCTGGAAGATACATTATGCCTTCTCAGTGTCTGCCAGAGTAGATCCTATTCAAAGTGAAAGATCTTGAAAAAACATTGCTAATCTTATGGAAGAAACTGTGAGGTTGCAAAATACAAAACATAAGAGGGGTTTTTGACTTCAGCCTTTTATGTTCAACATGTAAATTTTCTCCGGATAAGCATGGAGCAATTGTGTAATTCTTAAATTAGTTACTCATGTAACTGTTCAGGTTTGGACTTATGTAAGAAGTCAAGGAGGGTAGAGGCTTTTGCCTGAGAAGTGTGGTTCTTTTGCAACTTTTTCTCTTATTCTGTTTGTGTTGGGTTTAATTTGGATTGTTAAGCTCTACAGTCTAGAAATTTAAAATTACTTCAGACCCACTGTTCCTGTTTTGGTAACTTCAGTACTTGAAATGAGGAAACAAAAATGTTTATAATCTTGTATTTAACTTTGATGTTACTATGTGTATGTTTTTTCTGAAGAGCAGGTGGAATCTCATGGGTATCTATGGCAAAACACATAAGGCTTAAGCCAACATACTGTATCCTTTTCTCACAGAGGTACATGAATTTCAGGACAAACTAAATATGGATTTTGGCACACACAGATGGACTGCAGGCCAGAAAAGTCAGTGGATATGTTATTGGCCATGAGAGATGGCTGTTAATCTCTGCAAACATGCCTATTTCTCCTTCCCCATCTGTCTGTTTAACCATTCCCATATTGCCCATGCCGCAGGTTGTGAGCTGTATAGCTCTGAAACTATTTATTAGCTTTGGTCCCAGTGCTGTGATGCTCTCTTAAGGTTTTGTTAGAGCTGTAATTGCAGCTGCCTTCAAAGGGTCCTGTGCTGTAATGCTGGAAACCTGGTCATTCTAAAAGGAGTTACAAAAATACAAATTCTGTTTTGCACTGAATGGCAGAAGAGGAAGAACTTTGTTTTCTCAAGTGGTGCTTGATGGACAACTGCACTGCAGTATTCCAGTTATGTTTTGTTTTCCTCTCAGATACAGAACTTGATTTTCTTTTCTCCCTCTCCTTCTTGCAGGGACTTAAAGCAGCTGACAATGACCCTACAGCCCCACCATATGACTCCCTCTTAGTCTTTGACTATGAAGGAAGTGGCTCCACTGCTGGATCCTTGAGCTCTCTTAACTCTTCAAGTAGTGGTGGTGAGCAAGACTATGACTACCTAAATGATTGGGGCCCACGTTTCAAGAAACTTGCTGATATGTATGGTGGAGGTGATGACTGAACTTCAAAGTGAACTTTGGTTTTGGACAAGTACAAACATTTCAACTGATATTCCCCAAAAGCATACAGAAGCTAGGCTTTAACTTTGTAGTCTACTAGCACAAGTGCTTGCTGAAGGCTTTGGCTTAGGCTGCAAACCAATTTGGGCTCCGTGGAATATCAGTGATCCAATGCTGTTTGGAAAAAAATATTGAGCTCAGTTACACTTGAATTTTACAGTACAGAAGCACTGGGATTTTATGTGCCTTTTTGTACCTTTTTCAGATCGGAATTAGTTTTATGTTTAAGGCTTTAATGGTACTGATTTATGAAATGATGCATTAAAGAGACAAAATATGTTGGGGTGGGGAGGAGTAAGGTGAAACACAATATGCTTCAACATGCTTTTGTTACATCGCATTGCTTTTATTAAAATAAGGAGATTAAAAATAAACAAAAAAATCCTCATGGAACAATTTTATTATCTGGGAGAGAAGACCATGAGGTGGAACAATGTACATTACTTCTAGTTTTAGATGTTAGGGGACTTTTTTCACTAAAATTCTAAAACTTATGCAGCTGGTTGCAAATAAAGGGAGTTTTCATATCACCAGTTTGTAGCAGAATTGATTTTTTTTTCCTTATGCTAGAATGTTAGACACATTTTGGTCTTAATCCATGTACACTTTTGGGTTTGTTTTGTTTTTTTTTTAATTTCTAGTATTTTTTTCCCACTTCACTGTAAAAAATGGTATGTGTACATAATGTTTTATTGGCATAGTCTGTGGAGAAGTGCAGAAACTTCAGAACATGTGTATGTATTATTTGGACTATGGATTCAGGTTTTTGCATGTTTATATCTTTCGTTATGGATAAAGTATTTACAAAACAGGTTGCAAACAAGTGACATTGATTCAATTGTTGAACTGTAGTTAGAGTATTCAATATTTTTTTTATTTTTATTTTTATTATTTTTTTGTTTGGGGAGGGAGAAAAGTTCTTAGCACAAAAAAGTTTTACATAATTTGTACCAAAAAAAGGGGGGGAGGGGAGTTGGCCTGATATCAGTGGCACGAGAAAATATACAGTATGTTTTGGGAGTGGGGAGGGAAGGGGGAAGAAGCTTTCAAGCTGGAGAGACTTCTGAGAACAGCTTTGCCTCTGTATTGTGTACCAGAATATGAATGATACACCTCTGACCCCAACGTTCTGAATAAAATGCTAATTTTGGATCTGGTGCTTGGTTTGGCATTTTTTTATTCTACCTGAGCAACCCTGACTATAATAAATAAAAAGTACACAATATGTGTTTGAGTTTGTGAAAAGTTATATGCACTTCTTTAGCATTCCATAGTGCTGGACTGAAAATAAGCTGTATATAGAGGAAGGCAAATTTGGAAGGCAAGTTCTCCAGTAAAAGAAAAATTATCTGTGCTGGGATTTCTGGGAATTCACAATTTTAAGTTCCACATGGATGGCTAGCTCTTTGGTTTAATGTGAATTATCTAAATAATAGGACTTGCAATATTTTTGGTGCATTTCTAGACTGACAGTTTAATGATTGTCTGATTATGCTGCAGGTTGTGTAAATAAAATAATTTGCAGATTGTGGCAATTGTCTACCACCTCGACTTTCTTACACTGAAGTAAAGATAACTTGAGTGCACATCAAATCATGCCCATCAAGGAGGTGTTCATGGTCATGGAGCTCTACTGAAAAGCCCCATTAAGAGATTAGTCACTACTAAACATGTAGGTACAGCAGTTCTGTCTTTGTTCACTTGCAGCAATCTGCCAAGGTTTAATGTCTACATTTACAGTCATTAAGGACCTAATTGTGTACAGTATGAAGCTCAAACTCAGCAGAAACGTCACAGTTGTGCAGTCAATTGAAAGAAGGGGACCACTGGGAGGGGAACTGGGCTCTGGGACTGGCATAGCTCCGGGACTGGGTGGGCAGGGAGTTAATCTGGGTGATACTCTTCACTGGAGACACTTCTGTGTTTCCTCAGTACTCACACTGTAATTTACATAATTTGACTGTGACTTCCAGAGGTAAATACTGAAATTTGAGTTGGGGAGCATTAAATGCTGCATGTGGGGTAACTCCACTGTGCTTTTCACAGGTATGTCTCCTTCCTTTGTCTTGCTCCTGATGAAAAGTGAGAGGTAGCAATCCTCACAGATTGGGATATAGTATTTCAACATCTGCATACCTGGCTGTCATTTAATGTCATGCATTTTAAACTATAGTTTGATGCTGTAACAAAGCCTTGACTTTTCAGTAATGTGTCAAAGTTGTCAGTGACCACCTTTAAGCTAATTTCATATTCAGTTCACAGTGTGAGGAAAAAAAAGATGTAGATCAGGACACAAAAATGAAAATATGACCATGCATAGTTAAGTAAGAAAAACTTTAGTAAAGGGCAGGATTTAAACTGTAAATACATGTTAAATAAGCAAAAGACCACTTTTAACACATTTGTTTTCTATCTTTATGCAAAAATGTATTTTAAGCATAATAATTCTGTTATTACTTGGAACCAACAAATTTGAAATACTCGATGAACTTTATTCAATAGATATTGAATGTTAAAAGATGCAGAGAGGGAAAGATCAGTGAAAGATTTCCAGTTTTGGTTATAGCACATTTTTGTGTTAAAAGTGGGCAGAGGACATCTTTTATGACCACTTGGCTTGTCTGCACAGCAATGGGAGCTTTAGCTTGATCAGACAATCTTGCAGCTCTATCTACAGCTGCTTTGAAATTGTAGCAACGGCTCTCAGACCTAGTGTTAGATCAGCATTAGGTCTGCTGAACAGAAAAAAAGGCAAATGATTTTTATGCATCTCAAATGCTTATGCAAGAAGAATAAAAATGTTTGAATTCATCCTCTTTCGTCAAGTTTCGGTTTGGTTCTTATTCTAGAAACGTGGAGCCAGGTTTTGTCACCCAGTGATTTAAGCTTTGAGCCTCATCAGAGGACTGCACTGAGGGAAAGATGCCTGAACTTTTTACTCTACAATTGTTTGGGGAAATTCTGGCAGCCTAATTTGTAAATGGGATTTGGCAGTTGTAGCTATTAGCTCTGCCATGTAAACACTATGTCCAAGTTAGTTACTGGCAAGACATGAGACCTTAGGAACTTTCACATCTCAGCCTTTCTACAATTTGTATTTTCTTTCAGTGATGGTCCTTCATAGCCTGTATTCCTCTCAACTTCAGGGTTGATAAAGGTAGAGAAGAGTGGTTTTGAGGAATGAACATCATAAATGAATACCAGTGACTTCACATGTGGATGGATCTAGCTTCCTGTGTTTTCTCTGGAATTCCCAAATATTGGTGAAGAATGCTAATACTCGTCCCGTAACAGTCTAAAATCTACTTACCATGCTCCCTCCAAATAGCTGAACTCCAAGTGGTTCTTCTGGTACCAAAGTGACGAAGTCACTAAAAGCCACATGAAGGATGCTCCTTAGGAGTTCTGAAGTTTTTTTGGTTTGTTTTTTTTTTTTTTTTTGAACCCTACCAGATTCCTTACCCAGAAAAACATTTTTATCTACTCTGCCATGGTCCCATTCACCTTAATGCCTCTTCTCACAGGTGATGGGACGCACATCCCAAAAAGGGTTTTTCAAACCTTTTTGTATTCATTAAAGATGTATTATGTAAGCGACTGCCAATTCTTCATTTACACAACTACTCCCATCTTCCTAAGGAGACTTCCTGCTAGCATAGTAGCATGGTTTTGACAGATTTATCTTTCTGGATTGTGAATGTGAAAGCAAAGTCCCTGCTTTTACCTCAGTCAATATTTAGTATTCAAATTAAAAAAAAAGTCACTCAAATGCTTTAATACCTAATTCACAATGGTATATTTTATACACAGTTTTCAGCCATGGATGATACAGATTTGTATGATGTCCTTTTTTCATTTCCTCTACATTTATTTACATAAGCTTTGATTTTTAGTCTTCCTGTAGACAAGGTTCTTTCCTAGGAATTTTGTTTAAGCATAGAATAATTGCCCTTTACTTAAGATATGTCAACAGAATAAGGAAAATCTTTCCCCTTAGCAACAAAGCTAAGGGAAACAAAAGTGGAGAAGAATGGCTAAGAAAAAAGGCTAAGTGCTTCCCACAGGGACTCAAGGTGCCTTCCATCATACTGATAAGGAAAGAGCATCCCATTTGTTAGGGACCTTTGATCAGTCAGTGCAAGATACTCTCCAACCAAGGTGCTGCATCTGTAGTGGCCAAACCTGTCTTTTTGCTGTAACAGAGAACTTGGAGATGCCCCTTCTCTGGAGCTCCTGGTGTCAATGCTGCTGCCTTTTCTCCTGGGTTACGTTCCAGCACTGAACTTTCCCAATTTTCCCACTCAGTTTACCTAGATAGTTGAACCGTGCCAAATCTCACATCAGGTTCTACGTATTATTCAGTTAGCAGTCTCAAAGAATCAAGGTCTTAGTCTTGTTTTGTTTTGGTTGTTTTGCTGTAGACTTGAGAATATATTCTCAGCATAGCAGTGGCTGGGAAGACTTTTCTTCCTTTTCAAAGTTTAGTGTCCAAACCAGTATTTTATACCTGAAACATCTCTGGGTTTCTAGAACATCTAAAAAAGCAGCAACTGACAGTGATACAGTAGTTACTTACAATCAGATTTCATATTTGTATGCTCTCTTGATTTTTCTATCACAGAATGACATACACTGTGGTGGAATTATGAAGTTGCACCCCCCCCCACCCCCCACTCCTTAGAGCTCTTTTAAAAGATCAAGTCAGGGCGAGGTGAGGGACGTGCTCTCTGCACTGCTCTTATAGTTCTGGCCACAGGAAATGCATTTGTATGTGTGTAACTACTGCCGCTCAGAAGATTTAAGCATCGTCGGAGATCTCTCATCTCCTTTATGCCTTACCATCTTTGCAGTTGGTTACTGCTTCGATGAGATGGTCATTATTTTCTTCCATCTTTATTCTCCTCCCCCCACCTCGTGAGAGACTGAATTTTAGAAAGTATTTAGGACCATTTGTTTCTTTTTAACAAAGGGAATGCACTCTGGCTTATGAATTACTCTTGATGCTTGATGCATTTCCCATCTGATATATAGTTTTAAAGCCCTTTTTCTTTGCATAAACAAATTCTACTTTCTTAGTTCTCTTGGCAAGGCTGAGAGAATGCTTCTGCTTTCATTTCTGTTTCCACTTTTCCATTTTCAGTTTCTGCAACCATCTCCTTTGTTGCTGTTTTCAGACCTTTAATCAATATCCTGTAACAAAACAAAATGGCCAACCCCTTCTTTGAAGTGGCTACTTTTTTTCCTCCTAATGGAGAACATTCTTGTAGACTTTGTATTTTCCTGTGTTGCACCCAGAAAAAAGATCAGGTTTTGCATTGTGCACAATGGATTATATTTATTTGTTAAAATATATTCATATTTTGAAAGGCTTTTTTTTTTTTTAAGCACTAATGTATTTATAAGCCTCATGGTGGTACAGTACACATTTATGTAATTTCATGAAACCACCTTCAGGTAGTTCACTCTCTCCCAAAGAGCCTAAATACTGATTCTGAAAGCAATGTATTTTGCTCTGGGTATGAATAATGAATAGTAGCAATGTGCAAATTACTTTATACTCCTGCTTCTGAAGATAAAATTTGTTGATATGGTATGGGTATATATAGACAGACAGATCTATGAGCCCACCCATTCTGTGTTGCAAATTACAGAAGTTTGATTATTACATTACATTTGTTATTTGCGGTACTGCAGAGTGAGCTTATAAAAACCCAGCTGTCTCTGTGTGCCATAAATCAAAAGTAATGGCTAGATAATCAAAATTATGTTCCAATTCTAGAACATTCATTACTGGTGGCATTGTGTGAAGCAGATATAAAAACAAGCAGTGTGCTAGGATGATTAGAGGGAATTACACTAAAAACATAGAATCATTTACTGGTATGTTTTGACTTGAAGTTAACAAAGAGCGGTTTGCTCGGCATGGTTATTTCAAGATAAACTGAGAAATAAACAAAAATGAATCTTTTAGCCTGACCTACTCAGGAAGCAATATTCAGTGCCCTATCTTTCTGAGAACTGCTTTTTCCGCATTTGGGCAAAATGAAAGCAAACAAGAAAATGACCAAAAATAGTAAACCCAACCCTTAAAAACCTCTCATGAAATGGGAGAGGCAACTTCAAAGACCTGCTCTGCTGTCATGTTTCATAACAGAATTCCAGGCTACTGCCAAGTTTTTTGATCTTCCCATTTTTTTTGTGTGGCAAGAATTCACACTGACTAGAGCCCAAATAATCTGACTGCAGAGTGTCTAAATCCAAGCTCCAACTTCGAGTTAGTTACTTTGGTGCTTCCTGTTCCTTGTTGTATGACTAATTAAATACTTGCTGTTCCTGAGAAAAGACTTTAAAGCCTGAACTACTTGTTTGGGATGTAAAAAACTCCAGTCCATGTTCAGGAACTGTGCCTCGGTGTTTTATATGCTGAGTGAATGCAATTGTTTTGAAACTAATGAGATTTTACATGAAAATCTCTGGAAAGCTCTAGATATTATTGTGAAGGAAACAGATGACAAATTCTTTGCATTTATTTACAAAATAAATTGTTTTCTGAACATTCCCACATAACTTTCGGTTCTTTGGAGGCAAAACTGAAATGGCAATAAAAGTTTTCATATGGAATGATAGCTACAATGAAGTATTTTGAGCTCCAGCCTTCAGGCTTGTCGTTAAGAGGCCAGAAAGCAATCCTTTTTGCTGAATAGCAGTCCAACAGGTCAAGTTCTCATGAAAAATGTTGGCCTTTTGAAATTGTCAACATATATACTGGAGCAATGCAATACAGAATGTAACTGAGAGTGGCGGAACACAGCCCTTCGAAAGTGGGTTCAGATCCAAAGCTCCTGAGTGAACCAAGATGCTCCCATTGTGGATACCCTCATAGGAACATTCAGCCCAGAGAAAACATTTACATCTGTAATACTCCTGAAACCACAGTATTTGAAGCTAAATAACCTTGAATCAACAGTAATATATGCATTAATACATTTCTTTCAGAAAATAGAGACTGACATAACAATTCTAAGTTGTTATCAATTGTCAGTTGACTTCCTTTTGAAAAATGTCCTTTAATGACTTCATATTTTTTATAACTCACTGTATTCACAGAGGCATTATGTTTGCTGAACTCTGGACCATGTTGTGATCACAGGTAACCCCGTTTAAATGAGGTTTTGCAGAAATCTTATTTCAGAACTGAGTATTTGGAAGAGAATTTTGATGACAACTTTGCTGGCTAATGGTCTTGAAGACCGGTATACACTCAGACTTTTAGTAGCTGTCACAGGAATATCAGATCAGATGCCATTCTAGGGGAGAGGGAAAAGATGATGCTGTGAAATTAGATTTCAACACACCTCCAGTCATATGCAGCATAGCAAAAATCATACAGTAAAGTGGTGGGTCATGAGCTATATAGTGTATAAGTATTTATTGTAGGCCTGTGGGCCACCTGCACAGTGACAGTGATTTTACAAGGATAGGATTCATATTCAGTCTCAAATAAAATATCAGGCATCTTTGAAGTTCGTCACACGGTTATTTATCCTCTAAGCTCACAGGAATATGTTGTACTTCTGCGTATTTATGCATCTTATTGCAGGGGTGATTTTCACCACTTGAAAATCCTTGTAAGTGTTAAGAGTGTAAATTTTTGTTACTTGAATATATCACTGTGTGGGATCCCCTCCCAAAAGAGAAGAAAAAAAAGAAATGGTTTGGGAATGTCCCTTTAAAGAGCATAATGATATTAGAGTAGAAAGGGCAGATTATAATATCACCCCATTGACAACATTATATAAATTGCCCATTACAGGTGATTAAAGAGCACCATCATCTTGTTGTGACCTTTTTCTTAATTCTAAAAATGAGTCAAAATGTGTATAATTCTAGAACTAGAGGAGTAAGGATAGAATGGGCACTTATTCTATGATGCTGAAGCTTTGGGACTTGTGACACACACACACCACCTTCCACCCCCCAGTGAAAATGAAATTGCTAATGTCAACCCATCTTTGGCAGACAGCACCTGCATTGATTTTATATATAATTCAGCACAACTGACAACCTTTTCAGGACAAGCTGTAGACTGATATGTTATTGAGGCTAAATTGCTTCTCCCTTCAGAAAAAGGGGGTCTTTTGGGGCCATGATTTATGTTTAACGGTGTGGCGTTGGGACTGTTAAGAAGTGGGACTATGTTATGGCTGATGTGAAGATACAGTGAAGTAGTGGCACAGTAAAAACTGCTTCCACTGAAATTGTTATTGTCATAAGATGTAAAACGAAAACCTTTTTCCGCCACTGTCTTGCCCCAAACTGGAGTGAAAGAAATGAGAGCACGTTGTTTAGTTTAGTACCATGTTTAGTTTTGCACATGCAGTACCAGATATATTGTCTGTGCAATCAGCTGGCAGGCCAGCCATGGTAAGACTAATCAGCAGGAAAGCTGAAGGGAAAATAGTGTGGTGTCCTTGCTGATGCTCTTCTGCTTTTGTCACCAGCTTAGACAAATGAGCAGCTGTGGGGTAAACCTGCACATAGAACTGAAATTTATCCATTTTCTTTAACTGTCTGTGTCTGAGTTTCCACTGGGTCTCCTGGATGGTTATACTGGGATGTTTCCAGGATAAGAGCAAGGACACAACTCTTCTCATGAAGTAGCTGCTAATCCCCACCCTCATTCATACCACAAAAAGTTATGTATTGGCCCCAGCTGTCCTGTGAAGGGTTTCTTATACAGTGGACGGGGCAAGCAAATGTAAAATAATAAACTTAAAGGTGCTTTATTTTTTCCTTCATCCCTTCACAGAAAATCTGACTCCAAGGAGCACCACCTTCGTCAAGTTGCTGGTGCACAGCTCTCATCGTGGTGGGCCCCCAGATGGCCAGTCTCTGGCCACCATGCACCTTGTGCAGGGCCAGAACTAGAACAGAACAAACTTCTGTTCCTGATTTGGATGTCTCCAGGATTCCCATTGTTATTTTGAAGTACTGCCAAAAATATCTCTGCACTTTAGGAACAATAGTAGCATAAACCCATTGTTCTATCTTATTTTCATTTTTTGTTGTTTATGTGAGTCACTGATGAATACTGTCTTCGTTGATGGTATGCAAAATTCAGTGCATGTAAGAAACTTCTTGCAGTGTAATCAGATAATTAGATGTTTTGTCGCTGTCTTGCACTGTTTAGTATAAAGTACTTTGAATGACAATATGGCAGCTCTTTTCCAGCAAACTTTACAGGCTGCTTGTTGCAAACTGCAACTGAACTTTAATTGGGTGTCCAGAGATTTACCACTAGGAAGGTAATAACCTCAGCACAATGGCATGAAGCTGCATCTTTTCACTGTTGTCAGTGCTGTAAATAAAGGCTAATTTTCCAACAGGTTTGCTCTTTCTTCAGTGATCAGGTTTACCAAAAGAGATAGAACCTGATGCCATAATTTCTGCAGACTCCGTAATATGCAAAAACATGAGCAATCCAAGTGGTGTTATGTGTGAATGAGCATATGGGGATGGGGGTTGACAAAGGAGAACTGCCTTTTGAAATAACAACATGAATTTTATTGAAAAAGCATTGAGTTGTTTGCCCTTTTATTTAGCCTTTATGATAGCAAATAGAAATGATTTGGCTTGCCAGTCAGACCTAGAAACGTGGAGGTGAAAAAAAGCAGCACAAAAGCTCAGTGTAATTTTGAGTTAAATGAGGTTTGGATCAAACTCAATGCAATTTATTTTTATATACTGTCCTCCATACAGAGTATTACAAAGCAGTTTACAGGGAGAGTTAATCATCAGAAGCTAAAGGAAAGAGGTTTTAAAAGCAAGAATAATTCAGTAGCTGGAAAGAATCATGCAGGCTTTTATTGGAGTTCTGAGAGAAATGAGAAAAGTTCTAGGTAGAGCACTTTTTTCTGTCTTTTGGTAGGCAAAGTACTGTATGCAGTTGTGTCAGAAAATGACAAATTCTTTTTAATGACACCACTTTTGAATAGCTCATCTTTGTCAGAGAACCATGCTAGTGTCACCCAACCTCAGATCTGCTGCAGTTCAGCTCTAAAGAGTAACCAGATAGAATACTTGACATAACTAGGAAACAGTATTGCTGAGAGAGCTTCATTCATTTCCTTTTTTTTTTTTTAATAAAACCTGATATCCTCAAATATCAACTTGGTCCACTTTGAGGTTGAATTTTAAAAATATTAGAACAGAATACTGCCACTGTATTATGGTTTTATGGGTATTAACACACACACACCTGCACACATACACACACATGTATGGAATATAATGTGCTATTTAATATTTTGTACATTGGGGCAGAATCCCTAACTCTTTATTTAGTTTTGCATAGCTGCTGAAACCATTCCAGCTAGGCTGATTTACACTGCTGAGAATTTTATTTATTTCACTTGGTTTATATTTACAGGTATCAATCAATTAGTAGTTCTGAGTGTGAAGTTTTCATGATGTGGAATGTAGAAGGAGCAATATAGTAACCTAGTCCAGTCCTAAAATGATGGGTACCCTTGAAGTCATCATTCCCCACGCTGACTTTCCCTCCAAACTCTCATGGGCACCTCAAAACACAAAGTGCTTTCCAAACCTTCAAAACACTCCAGGCAAAACAAGATTTTCACCTGATGGCTCTTCTTTAGCTGAGAATGTCCTTCCCTGAAAGAGTAAAATCATTCCTACTGCACTCTATGTCACGTTCACTGAGTGGTCTTTGTCTTATGCTGACAACTCAGCCTGGAACATAGCTCAGGAAACAAGAGGAAAACGGATGTGAATACTTTTGGTTTGGTTTTGTCAGCTTAAAATCTTAACCAAGCCAATCATTTGTTGCTGTTCAAGTTCTCCAAATTCTTCCAACAGCTGTAGGTATGAAGTGTCAAAGAATTTGATGTATGACTCTCAGCTTGGTCGGGAGACGGGTTGCTACCAGAGCCTGGAAGCTGTTCAGCCACTTTTCAGGAAGGAAAAGGAGGTGTGAAATAGTAGGGATCAATTACAGCCCCACTGTAAACAGAGGAAAGGAAAGGGAAGAGGTGTAAAGCTATATACGGTGATGGGCGTACAGCAAGGCAGGGTGCTGCCCCTTAGATAGCACTTGCCAGGAGAGGAAGCAACCTTCCATGCTGCACCCTGGTGAGTTGCTTTATTTCAGCTTGTGAGCTGGAATGTGCTTTACTCTCCCTGACCAGAAGTATGTGGTAGGATACTGCAATAGAAAACTATTAGTCCAGCTCATGGAAGAGGTAAGAAGATGCAAACTTCTTCTCCTTTCATGTGGATGATATGAAATGCTGTTGTGCATTCAGTCCTTTTAGGAAGCACTGACTATAGGAGATGCTATGACTTAAGTTTTCTACAAGAAGAGTTCTAAAGAACATTGTGATTCCATTAATTACCTTTCTAAATTACAACTTCTAACCACACAGTTTTTACACAAGTGTAACTGAACAGACCTTGATATTCATGTTTATTACTGCAAGGCAAATGTTGAGCCCATGATTGTCTGTGTAAGAGAATGATGGTGACATGGGACTCAGATGTTGTGTGGTATTTTGTTACAACACTTGTGGGCTATTATAACACCGGCCTCTGGATATTAAACCTCTTCCTACATCAAACATTTTTTTCTGCCAAAAGCAATCCTTGCTTCACCCTCCATATTGCCCTTCAGCCTGAAGGTGCTAAGATTTTTTTCATTCACACATTTTCACTTCAAAATAGGGATGTCTATTGCAAAAGTTTGCAGCGCTTGGGAAACAAAAATATTTGGCTGAAAAATTCAAGTAAGAGAATGCTTACAATAAACTTTCTAGTTCAGAAACTTCAGAAAACTACTGCTGCCTCATATTTGCTCTGTGGTTGCCCAGATCTTTCTGTAATGCCAAAGATGCACAAAATAAACACAAAATGCCTCCAACCTCTTTTGCCTGTTTGCTCTTCCAGTATTTTAGTCCTCGCTTCCCTGTCTCCTATGGTTTCTTTGTTTTTCATACTTGTGAACTTCCAGCTTTATCTGTATCTGGTATCTAGTACAAACAGATCTTTAGGAAACTGGTAAAGCTGTGAATTACTTACGCAGGAAAACAATCCTTCTTGGTTTAACAAGAAAATAAGACACGTTAGCTTTTTTCTCTCAGCCTGCTACTTTTAAGATTCACAGCTCACAGTATTGTGATACCAAAGGAAAAAAAAAATCAGATTTCTAAGATTTAAAAGGAGCCCTTTGTGGCCACCACACTCCAAACTAAATACTATTTTGAAGTTTGAAAAAAAAGCATTTGCTTTATGTTGCATGATTTTGGCAACAGGCGGGGCTACAGGAGTGGCCTCTGTGAGAAGAAACCAGGAGTTGGTCCCATGTGGCCAGATATGTTTCCAGCTGGCTCCAAAAAGAATCTGCTGCTGCCCAAAACTGCTCCCCTTGTCAACATAGTTGGTGCCTCTGTGATAACATATTTACAAAGAATAAAAAAACCATATCATAGCAGCGATGAGAGAGAGCAAGGAGTGTGAAAAATGTGCAAAAACCAGCCCTGCAGACATGAAGGTGAGAGAGGAAGGAGATGGAGGAGGTACTCAGATACTGGAGCGGAGATTCTGCTGCAGCCCCTGGAGATGAACTTTATGGAGCAGGCTGGCCCCTGCAGCCCATGTAGGACCACAGTGGAACATGTGACCATGCCCTGGAGGAAGCTGCAGTCCATGGAGAGTAGCCCTTGCAAGAGCATGTTTTCTGGAAGGAGCTGTTGCCCATAGGTTACCCATACTGGAGCAGCTCTTGAAGAACTGTACTCCATGGGAGAGACCCCATGATGGAGCAGGGGAAGAGTTCAGATGAAGCAGCAGAGTTGAAGTTTTATGGACTGACTACAACCCCCATCCCCCATTCTTCCCTCCCTACTTTTTCCAGTAGAAGAGTCAGAAGTGGAGGAGTGAAATTGAGCCTGGCAAGAAGGAAGAATGCAGGAAGGTGTTTTAGTTTATCTGGTTTTCTCACTATCCTACTCTAATTGGCAATAAATTGAATTCATTTTCCCCAGGTTGAATCTCTTTTACTCATAACAGGAGTTGGTGAGTGATCTCCCTGTCTGTATCATGACCCTGTCTTATTTTCTCCCCGATCTGTTGAGAAGGAAGAGTGAAAGAGAAGCTGGGTAGGCACCTGGTGGCCAGCCAAGGTCAGCCCACCACAAAAACATACCACCAATAATATGAGTGGCAGTATCACTGCATCATTAACTTTTCAAAACATGTATAGAAACAAACACACGCGCTTGTCCCTTAGTTCTCTCAGCTCTGTGCAGCATGAATAAAATAGTGAAATATCCTAGGAATTTTGCAACCTTATGGATTTGAGTGAAGAGAAGCCAAAAAAACCCCAAAAAACCTAAAACAAAAACAACCCTGAAGGGAAGCTGATGAAACAGAACCAGGGGATTGTATAGGTTTAAAAAAACAGCAAGTGGTTTAGAGCTGTAATGAGGAAAACAACCCTCTGGTTCAAAAGCAACTGCTTTCTTGTCCATTTGCAGGATAATCAATATCTCATCCTAAAACATCTGTGAGCAAATATAAAAAAGAATGCCTTATTCTGGAGGAGATTTGCTGACCTAGTGCAAGTTCCATCAGAAGTGGAGACATAAATAACTTCAAAATATTGATAATGATTCTTAGGGAAAAAGAGCTGAATAAACAGCACTGAATAAAATGTAAAATTGCATTTTATCTTTCTGTTTTCTTGTAAACCTCTGTGCTAGCAGACCTGGACTGTGTCTGCCTCTAGCATTTGATCAGAATTCTTTCTCAGTCAGCCTTTTTTGTTTCCCTCCCTTATTTTAAGCATAATTATCAGATTGATAAATATGTGCATCAAGCATAACATTAGCAGAGCCTGTGTTCTGAATTACTGTGGGATTGGTGCTTTTAGGGAGCAGAGGCAATTTAGAACCAGAAAATGAGCATGTTTCACTAAACAGATTATCTTTTTCAGCTAATAATAATTCATATCCAATACCATTTTGTGTACGATAGAGACCAACTTGCACACTCTCTGTAAAAAAAAGTGGAAAATGTTCCCTCCACTACTCACATATTATTAAATCAATTTTGCCTTAAAGGACATTTTTCAGAGTAGTTTCAATCCTAAAGTAGGTCTGTATGTTGCTGTGCTCCTTATATATTTATATCACAATGAGCATTACAAGGACCCAACAGTTGGGTCCCATTTCAGACCCTGTGTAAAAATAAGCTTAAACTCACAGTAGTGAAAATGGAGACTGGATTGTTCACATCCTGAGAATTTTTGTCCTGAAAGATACAGTTAGACCCTACAATAATGCACCAGCTTAAACTAAACATCTAACTCTTCCAGGATGTCAAGGTACTTGCTCTTTGTAGTGCCATTATAAAGTATTGTTCAATCTGATTTCTTCTCCACAAACTGAGGCTCACTTTCCACACCAATATCCCTAAAAAATATCTTCCCCTCCTTAGTACCACAGACTTTCCTCAAGGCAAACTTAGTTTTGGCTAACTTTTAAGAATAGTTCAGTATGCTTCTCGCAACAAGCAGCAACTTTATTGCCAAGAGAAAAAGTTGAGCTGTCTGAAACAACACGCTACATCCAATGAGTTCAATGAGTACACAGCCTGGCACTGGACAACCTGATGAAATAGGAGGGTGGTAATCAGCCAAGCAGCAGCTATCTCCGTGTTTCTCATGGAATGCTTTTTCCCTCCATTTTTTGTCATGTCAGATGGGCAGTGACAACAGCTGCTCAATAGTGTGTTCCAGCCCCTCAGTGCCTGCAGCACTGAGCTGACTGATGGTGCCGGGTGCTGAGGGTGAAGTGCTCTTAGACTGTGAGACCAAGTTTCTAAAGGACATCTATGTGGGCTAATCACAGATCCCTTCTGAGTATCAAAAACAATGGGTTTTAAGGTGCTTGAAGGAGTGCAACATTTCCAACCTAAGTCTTTCACAAGGCTGTTATGCTTACTTATTCATAGAATTCTATAATCAGAGAATGGTTTGGGTTGGAAGGGACCGTAAAGATCATCTAGTTCCCACTGCTCTGCCATGGCAGGAAGACCTCTCATTAGAACAGATTACTCAAAGCCCCATCCAACCTCACCTGTGGATGGGGCATCCACAACTTCTCTGGGCAACCTGTTCCAGTGACTCACCAGACTGACAGTTAAGAATTTTTACCTAATATCCAATCTAAGCCGACCCTTTTTCAATTAAAAGGCATTCCTCCTTGCCCTGTCACTATCTGCCTGTGTAAAAAGTCCCTCTCCAGCTCTCTTGTAGTCCTGCTTTAAGTACTGGAAGGCTGAAGAATAGTACCTAGATGCTTGAAATGGTCCAGCCACAAAGTCTTGGACAGCCCTGAGCTGCAAGATTGGGGGAAAAAAAGTATTTTGGAGGGACTACAGTCACATAAAGGGCTGTCTTTTGGAAGGTTGCAGCTTCTCCCTTGATTGAATAAGGAGATGAGATATTTTAGCAAAGAGACACTGCACATTCTCAATCACTGGGAAATTTTCCACAAGCTTATATACCTGATTTAAAAAATTGTGTGTTACAGAAACAAGGAGAATATATAGCAATGCTGTCAGTGCTCCAAAAGTTCTTCTCAATCTATGTAGGTTACATTCAGAAGCTGCACAGCCTTCTGTTGCTTGTGTAACCATACAGATTGTATTACTGCACGTTTTCCAATTATACAATTTCTATGGGAAGAGAAGGTCAGCAGACCCTTCTAAATAAATATTTTTGTCACCTTGTTCTTGATAACTAAGCTTGGCAAAGGGTAAACAGCCACGATTTCATCATCAATCTTGGAATGACAGGGTTCTGAAGTGCATGGAGTGCATGACGTGTTGCTTCAGTATCAGGAGCAGAAGATGGGCATGGGCAAATGGAGCAAAGGGCAATATTTTGATTGATTGTTTACATAGGAGTTTATTGGTGAGGCCTGAGAACTTTCATAAGATACAAAGATGAAGATTTTAATAATTTACAAAAATTTCTGTTTCTGTTGCAGCTCTAGGAAGAAAGGTGGATTCAAGAGAGTTTCGAACAGTACAAAAAAAGACTTAAAATTCTCTAAGGGAGTTATTTCAAATGCAATAATAAATTAATTAAACACTGTTAGAAATATAATGAAACTAGCACTGCCTACCACAGGCAACCCACTGTCTTAAATAAGCATTTAAATAATTCCCCTGTGGATTTCAGTACAATTTTGTCTGACCTTTATTGAAAGACCACCAACAGGGCAATTGAATGTGGTTGGTCAGCCTCTGTGAATCAGCTTTAACCTAGAGTCAATTCTCTTTATTTCTTTGCCTATTTCTTCCTCTTTATTTTTAAATACGGCTGCCCTTTTAGGGGTCTTTTTTCCTACATCAGAATCTGCTGCATTTTTACATCCTCCTGTGGCTATTGGTCTCCTGTTTTGTTCTCTCTAAAGCTTTTGTATTTAGAGGTTTTTTTCTTTGTTAGAATCAGCTTTTAAAACCGAAATCTTTTTTGGCTGTCCTAAAAATCAGCTTAATACCTATTAAGAAAATAGAGGACTGGATTCACTCCCTGTATAGCCACAGTCATATTCAACATATTTTGTGGGAGGAATTTTTTTTTTAATACTGCAAATGTTGTCCCCTATCACTGCTGCCATATCTGGACCAAGAGTTGAGTGTCCATACTGAGACTGATAGAGGCAGGCATTTAATCCTTGAGTGTGCAATTCTGCCTTTTAGAGCCTGCAAAATCTGTACTGTTGTATAAGGACTGCAAGAGCCCTGGGATTAGCTCAGTTGATTAGAGAATGGTGCTAATAACACCAAGGTTGTGGGTTTGATCCCCCTATGGGCCATTCACCTAAGAGCTGGACTCAATGATCCTTGTGGATCTCTTACAACTCAGAATACTCTGTAGTTCAGAAGAGCCAAACTGAAAATATAGGCATAGCTGTGCATGGCCAGCACAGTCGTTCTCTTCCTGGATTTCCTTTTCTTTAAAAAAAAAAAAAATGGTACTTCTCTTCAGTATCAAATATTCTTTCAAACTGAATGAGCTGCTGCTGATAACCACAGCCACCACACATAAAGCGACCTGTCAAACGGTAAGAGTCTATGGAGTAGTAGTTCTTCAGCCCTAATTCATACTGTTAAAGAAGAGGGATACATACAGCTGCTTTGCTGTCAAAGACATGAAGATTTGGAAGGTACCTTTTTTCCCTCCCACATTTAGCATATGTTTTAACCATGAATAAGATTTTTCATAGTGGAGGGAACATGAGAGGAGGAGGAGGGGAAGGGAGAGGGAAAAGGCAAAATTGTCTTCTTTCAAAGATGCAATCTGAAATGATTATAGAAATACTTGCTTTAGCTGTACATATTTTTGAAGATAAGACTTGTTCATATCAATCAAAACAGAGTGGCAGCAGCAGAGTGAATTGCTTCAAGTAGTTCTGCTTTTCAGAATCTGATGCAGCCCTTTGATATGTTTGTTCAATTGTAGAGGGGTGCTAATGTCACAAGCACAGCTGGTTTCCCACTCGACTATCACATGTAACAGTGGGGGGCTCTTCTATGCTGCAGGTGCCTCTAACATCAGTACCACAGGTATTCCAAAGGCCACAGCTTTCCTGTGGGCCCATGGCCTCTCCCACTTTATCTCCATCTTACTAAGCTGATAAACTGTTCATAAGGTTTCTTTTTTTAAAATCAATGACTCAATTCCAACCACTGGTGATTCCAAATGAATAACACCTTGGAAGCCAGCCACTTTGCATGAAGACATTGCAAATCTACTCATGGTAGAAGTAAGTAAATAATTGTGATGGAACCAGAAGAGACCTGGCCAAACAGGCTAAAGCACTGAGTGACATCAAGGTAGAAAGTGATGCAGAGTTAGTCATCTGAAGAAGTAGAGGGTGAGAGGGGCATGGAAAATTCCAATTTTATGCTTTCTGAACTTATCTTAAGCTGTTATACAGTGCAGCAACTGTAAGTCCTACTAAACCATTTCCACTGACATCAATGCCAACCATTCCACTGCCTCCAGTGAGAATACAGTCGGACTGGTATTCCATAACCTTACCCTAGAAAGTTACATTTTGAAGCACTTAATTTGTATTTTTAAAAGTGTGGTTTGTGGATGAACAGCCTTTTTGCCATTTCTTTGAATTGCAACTAAAACTGAAGGACACCTAGTTTTCTGTTAACATTAGGTAAACTATAAAACATCAGGAGAATTCTAGTATCATTTTTCTGCCTTGAGCAAAACAGAAAACATAGAAATGAATATTCTAAGAGCTGCCCTTTTTATTTAAAAATTGTGATTACTTCAGGTTTGATGGCAATATTTTTGGCCATTTCTGACTCTATTTGAATTGGGTTGCATCTCCTTGCATAAGGCAAATGAACGAATGGCTATGTATATATAGGTAGGCAGTCAACAGTTTTCATAGAGAATAGTTTGTTTATGTGTCAATTATTAACTGTTCTGGAAGCAATGTCTCTGTATCCACCATAAACAATGCTGGTCATTCTTCAAGGTCTAAATATTAAACCTATTGGGACCCATGTAGAAACATACTATCCTAGATTGACTCTTTCTTGACTTGAAGACAATAGACTTCAGCCTTGCAGTGCAGGACCCACCCTCTTATGAGTATTGCTAAAATCATCATCAACTAGGTACATCTATGAGTGTGTTCAACAGCAAATTTAGCAAGACAAACTTCTGCATGACATGCAGCCACACTCTCACAGACTGCTTCTTATATCTTCCCACCTGAAAGCTGCTCTTAGGAGTTTTGTTTTATCACTTCTTCTCAGCAGCTGTTTAAATCCTACAGTCTGATATTCTGGCACAGGAGAAAGGACTTGAAGAAGAGGCAGTGTAGAGAACACTAGTTATTCAGTGGATAAATGTGTCAGCAGTGGAGTGCATTGAAAATTATCTGTCTGGGAAGTCCCAAGAAAAATAGACATACTCAGGTGGTCCTCAAAACTTTTTCAGTCACCCCATCAAGATGCTGAAAAACAAATAATTTGCATCTTTGAAATAGGAACCTGGGAATGACATATACTCGTGAGAAAGTGCTGCAGAAGCTAGTGCAGTAGTTTCCAGCTTCAACATGAAATACATTACGTGGTTTTAGCAGGGTCAGTGTCAGAAATAGAAAAAAATATCATATATGGCAAAAAGTAAGTACACTGCACTAAACGTGGTCATGAACTCCTCTAGGAGCAATTTAAGCTAAATTCAAGATGCAGATGGCATAATCTTCACTAAGGTCAATAGTCAAATTCACATATAAGGCTCAAGCTAGGTATAGCAAACTTTTCTGTGTATCCCTAATTGATGTTTATAGGCATTGCTATAACAGTAACAGAAGAACCAAACTATTCAGGAATAACAGACATGCATTTTAGCTTAAAAATCACATATTATTTGTAGTGATCTCCTAGCTAGCTACCTGATAGTCAGGGTGGGGGGATCTGCGAAGAAGATAATTTGTTTGAAGGAGATGTCTGGAAAGGTTTGACAGACATGGGTACTTTGCTGACTGTCCTTGCATCAGGTCACAGAGCTGATTGTGTAAGTCAGAAAAGCAAGCTTTGCATGACTTGCTCAGTCACCTACCCAATTAAAACTGGCCTAGTTGAAAAATCTTCAAGCATTCACTATAACAGCTGTAGACACTTGGAAAAAAAGCATTGGGATGCTAGTACTTTAAGCATACCACTTGATCTCTCCTTACCTATATCATTATAGTATTTTGGATTTGTTTTTTTCCTGTGTAGTTTGTTGGTTTTTTTTTTTTTCCTTTTCTTTTTACAGAATCTGGTAAGCTATTGCATTC
>JAWWMP010000081.1:105385429-105450045 GCA_035047865.1 Dendrocincla tyrannina | reverse complement strand
TTCCTTTTCTTTTTACAGAATCTGCTAAGCTATTGCATTCAGCCTTTGCATAAAATACAGAGGACTAAATCTGTGCACTTATGTACAGTTACAGGCAGCCCATGCAGCATTAAAATGACCATCATTTTGCTGGTCATGTCATGTGTGGGTGGCAAGATATAGAAATATCCCTTAAATAGTAGTCATCCTAAGTTAACACAGAATGGAACAAGAGACCACATTAAATAGTTAAAATCTATTTAACATTTCTCAGAAAAAATATAATAAATGATGGAAATTACATTACAAGCATGAAGACAGCAAGTGAATAACTGAATTGAATTGTTTTAGTGCAACTGGTTTGTGTTTCTAAGAACTATTTCACTATTTCATATTTCTGGCACAAAGAAGTCTTTGTTAAACATCCAGACCACCTATTTCTTCAATTAAGATCTGAGAGCTAGCTGTACATATTTTGTGGAAGTTTTAATAACCAGTTTAGCAGGTCACAAAAGATCAAAACCAACAAGAAATACAGTTTTACAAGGAGGTTGTTCTGGCATTTATACATCACGTTGAAGACATCAGAAAACAACGCCAACTTAAGAAGAGCTCCCCTCCTCCTAATGCATCAAAAGGGGTCTGAAATTATTCACTTTGAATTTAGTGAAAAAGTCCCACTACCTTTAATGTGTTGCATCTTAGTTCCCACTGTGGTTGTCACTAAAATGTCAATATTTGCAGTTGCCACCAATAACATCAAACTGTCACAGCAATCACCTTTTGATAGCACTAAACTAGCTCTCCTCATTTAACAGCACATGGAAAGTACTGGGACCAGCAGTCACAGTAGAGGTAACAAAATGGTTAGTGAAATCCAGGCACTGAAATCCACAGTGCCTTTCTCTTCAGAGACACTCCAAATGCAATAGGTGTACAGTGGCATAGTAAGTAACTCCCACATCAACCTCTATTAGATAAAATAATTGAATCTACATCAATGATTTAGAATAACAGACCATTGCCGCAGGATCAGTGTTGTGCACTTTGGAGAGGAACGAACCTGAGCTGCACCATGCCATTTATTTTCCATAAATGCTTTGGCTTTGCCATGCTATTCCTGCATCTGCAGGAGCCTGTTATCCTGGATAATATTCTGTTCAATTGACAATTATCTCTTTCTGTCCTTTAAGTAGCCACTGCTCTGAGGATTTTTCATTAAGCCATGTAATTTTAGTCACTGAAGCTCCTTTAACTTTCACTGTCAGGAGTGCATTTTTATATTAACCCTTGCAAGTATCCAGCAACACCTCGGAGTCAGCAATCTGGTAGAATTTTGATGGCTGCAGCAGGATGATCACTGTACAGAGTTTGGGAACCAACTGATTTGTATTTAAGCAGTCAGCAGGGACAATAGAAATCCCAGGACTCAGAAGAAAATGAGTAGATTTAGGCTTTTCCCACATGCTGTGTTCTCAATAATACGAGCTTTCACTAAAAGAAATAAAAAACTTCGAGCTCTTCCAATTGCAAAAATAGTCTTCGCTATGTAAATCCCATCGCTGCTGTTTTGTTGAGTCTGCAGCCAGCCAGACTGAAACAATGGCACCCAAAGAGCCCACAACTCCCCGGTTGCATCTTAATGGGCTGTTTGTTAACTTCAAAGCTGACCATTTAAATGCTAACATTATTAGGCAAGTAATCCAAAACATAAGCACCCAGCTTGAATCATTAGCATTTAATTACCTAACATTTTCCCTTGTTTAATCTACAACGCTGTGCTAACTGGTCTTAATTTTGGTTTTGAACAGTGCAGCACTCACGGTTATGCCGCACTGTGTGGAAGGTCTCGTGAAGAAAAAGGAGAATATTTGAGCTTACAAAACCCTGGATCTTTTAATGCCACAAACAATGCTGCTTTACCGTAAAGTTTTCTCAGCATTTAATGGGTTTATTTGGGTTATTTCCCTTGACTGGGATCCACAGTACCTCCTCTGGATAAGGACTGTTATTAAGAAGTAAGCAAAGATTCAGCTGCTAATGAAAGAGTTTGCAGTTGTTTCCTCTCTTCTTTGAGCAAATCGGTTAAAAAAGTTCCTATTGCTTTTTCAAGGTAGTGTAAAGGTCACTGACAATAGCTCCCCTATAGACGCCAATGTGTGACATTTTGCCTGAATACAACAGAAACATGATAAGCTACAGAAAAATTCAAATTCTTTTCTAGATAAAGCTTTTTCTGAAACGTGAGTTGTTCCTTAAAATAAAGTACAGAATTTAACTGTTATCTTCGAATCTTACCTGAAGCTTAGAGCACGTCTCCTGAATGTAAAAAACTACTAAAAGGTGAAGTAACACTATTCATGTAAAATACAATGAGACCTGGACAAAGACGATCTAGTGTGTATAAATTGGGGATTTGAAGTTGCAGATTTTAACAGCTGATTTCAAGCCTGGAGTACGAGGATGGATATTCCATCCAAATCCACAGAGAGACATTCACACCACTGAAAAATAATCCCCAAACTACTTTTTTATTACTGAGAGACACCTTACACACTTCAGAGGCAATGAGAAAGATGACAAAACCAGGCAATTGTGATGTATTTTTGACATTTTGTCCCCTGAGATTTTTGTTCTGCCATTCACTTCTTTTTTTCAGTGCTTCTCTGGCACCTGGTCTCCGTCACTAAACCAGCAGCTTTTTCACTTGATCTAGGACGTATTTTTTATCCCAAAGAGAAAGCATAATGAACACAACATACCCAAGTTTCACTTCAAGGTAAATTCACCCAGACCTACCCCATTTCCCACTTACAGTTAAGATGGGAGTAAATTTGTCTGGAAGGAAATGTTATTCAACTTGCAGTCATTAGGTGGCCTGTTTCTATTCACTTCCCTGCAGCTAGAAATGCAACTTTTGGGGCTGTGAAGAGAAGCTCTGAAGTGGATGGCCATATCAAACCCGTGCATGCAGGAGAAAAAAGATGCTATGTGGCATGTTTAAATATTTTTTTTTTTGCATTATATTTTCACTCAGAGAGCAATTTATGGAGGATTGCTTTATGTTGAGCCTGTGAAACTCCCTGGATTCACCATTGCACTCTATTAGCCTGTGAGCACTGCAGTGATTCATGGTGAAGAATTGCATTAAAGACTGTTTTCATCTCTGGACAAAGAAAGCATTACTAGGCAAATTCACTGTCCAAAAGAGTTATGAGGTGCAGCTTCCAGCCATTCTTCAAGATCGCCCAAAATAAGTGGAAGAAGATTGCTAATAAACAAAAGGAAAAAAAAAAAAAGGAAAAAAAAAGACATTGAAACTAGTGACTGCAGTCTTTGGGTTTGGACAAGAACTCAGGCAGATGTAAAGCAAAAAGGATGGAAGGATGGAAAGGCAGAAGCTAGGATCCCAGGGACTGGACAGCAAATGGATTAAAGTGCTGCTTTATCCCTGGCTGCCTGTAGACCTTTTCCTTTCTCTCATCCATAACAAGCAATCAAACAAATCCCTCTATCATTCTGTAGCAAGTTACACTGGATGGCAGTCCCTTTTCCCAATCCCAGGCATGGCTTTCTAATACCTTTTGTGTGGTTCTCCAGGCGAAAGTATGGGCTGAACTTTTGCAAACTAATCTCAAGCTCTGGTGGTTTCACAACAGTTTGGCCATTTTCATTACACTGACATCTTCAATCCACTCTTTTCTAAACACAGTCATGGGAATTTTATGAATCATCTTGTCATAGAGTAACATAGTATTGCAATGCAGTAATGGAGGGTACCAGCAGATGGTGACATATGTAAATTGCTATAAAGATTATGTGCAACAAAAGAGTCTTTAGAAGGTGCAGACACTTTATGTAGTTCTGCTTCCATTTCTTGTAATGCTCAGGGAAAAACTCTTCCTTTCGTTATTTCTATCTTGGCCTGTTACAGCTGGTGGCAGCTGTTTGGGGACTTTTTTCTACCACTTAGATAATTTTTGTTTGGCATTGATGCCTGAGTAGCTGCTGCAAACCATCTTGGAAACTCCTACAGAGTGTGTCTACATTATGCTTTTTTGCTGAGGGTTGTTTTGGGTTTTTTCCCTTTTCCTTTGGAGAAGTTATCACCAAGTGCACTGTTGGCTGTTTATTGTCGATATCACAGGGGAGCCAGAATGCAAAATAGATGGCTTTAATAGCCACAGGGTAGCATATTGGGGGCTAGCAGAGGAGAAATCCCATTGCCATTTCCTGGCCCAGATGGTCAGGACTTCAGTACATGATGGTTTGAAATGCTATTATGAGTACGAGCTAATATCGATTCTACAGAGGAGACTTTGGCACATCTATTACCAGCTCTCTTAAATTACACCTCACTAACAACTTAGAGTAGCCATTCATCCAGAGAAAAGAAATACAGCTTTGGGCTTGCTGAACTCTTCTCTGAGCTGACCTCATAGGAGGCAAAAACTTTGAAAAGTCACATTAGTAGTTTTTCTCGGCAAGAATGAGCTGCATATCTGTTCTGAAGAAATAACTTGCTCAAGCAGCAACTCTGTCCTTGTACCCTATACAGGTCTAGCCACCATTCAGTGGGGAAACACTTGTGGCCACTGAAGGCATTACTGCCTCCAGCTGTTCACGGTAGCCCACCTACTGCAGGATTTCACATCAAAATAGAAAGGGCCATATGTTACTACTGCAGTCCTATCCAGCAATCTTTTCAAACTTGTCTCTCTGGTGGATCAGATGAACTTGTAGGACTGTGAAGTGGGTACCCCTGAGGCACAGGAATGTTCTCTGAGGCCTTGGGGTGGACAGCTGGAGGGCAGGGTGGGCTTGGAGGTGCCAGTTGGAACCCTGTGGCAAAACTGGTCCCAGCTCATCTGCTGGAGCTTTGCAAGGCTATGGTGGTTCTGACCACAGAGATCTTTTGTGTTAGCACCAGCTGGTGCCATTTGCAAACAGTGAAGAAAACAAAGCAACTAGACTGTGGTAGTTAAAGAATCAATAAATTCTGGTGAACCAAAGAAAGGTTTGACTTCCTATCAGGCGTTATCCCACATATTCAGACTAGGGAGAAGAAGAAGCTGAGGATAATCTGTAAATAAGGGAAACAGACTAAAGCAGTGGGCAACATTAAAGCAAACAGAATGGAGATAGTTTTGCTTCCAAACATGGTCAGAGTCATCAGTGCACCCAACATATGCTCAGTGCTAATGTGAATCAGGCTGTTTTGAATTTGCTTTTCCCTAGGCAGCTACGTTTTGTTGCCCAAAAGGTGGTTCTTTTCTGATACTAAGCTCTATTGGCCCCACAACTACCAGGTGTATGAAAGAGGAGATTCACTTTGAAAACATGGTCTTAAATGCTTGTAAGTTGTGAGGAAGATCAAATTTAGAAGCAAGCATGGTGATCTAAATCCATCCCTTTTATTGTGGAGTAAGTAATTTTCAGTTATTTGGAATTAAATTTTCCTTACTAGTACAAAGTGTATACTTGCAGCTCTGAGATTATGCTGTCTGAGAAGATGCTTCCTTGCAATGCAATCATATCTAATTGGTTACAGTCATTTGTATCTCTAGTTTAACAGTCCTAAAATGACATTCACTCACAAAGCCATTGCTATATAGCATGTATTCTTCTACCAGTCAAGCTCTGTGTCCATTATCACTGATATTTTTGTACCACTTATCATGATTTCAGCAGCTCTAGATTATCCTGAGCTTTTGACTGCATGTGTAATTTCTCCTGTGTCAAAGGCTTGTTGTTTTCCATTTATGGCCTTTGTAGTGCATTTTGGGGCTAGGGGTTTTTTTGCTGCATCACCTTGGGATCAAAGACAAATACATACACAAAGTTGTTTGCTTGCAATGGGCAACCCTGTTATGAGGTTACAGAGCACTGTACTGCAGTCATCATGTTGCTCCATTCAGAATAAATCAGAGAGAAAAGTGCATAATTAGGAGGGCTGTGTAGATTCAGGGCAATGAGGACATCATCAATGAGGACATTGATGCTGGAAAATCTTGCAGAATTTGTAGTGTGAGTAGAAGTGTACTTTCTTCTTCAAATTTACTCTTTTGGGCAGGAATTGATTTGGGAGCAGGGCTGGCTTCAGGGAAAAATAAAGCAGGCAGCTGCCTATACGGAGCAGCAAAGCAAGCCCTTCAGAATGGGCTGATCTTTGTTCTGTTGTGTGAGGACAGCATCACTGGTGGGGCTAGGGAGTGTGAAGACATCTGCCTCTGGTGGGAATAGGCAATGCCAAGAAGACTGGCTTTGCTAGTTGGGCCTGGCAAGGAAGAAGGCAGCAGAAGAGAGGAGATAAGGAGGTGAGGTTGATAACTGCCTTAGCTTCCCTGTGCCAAGACCTGCCTGTTCCTCATAGCTTCATGTCCTGTGCTGCCCTGACATTGCAGTTTGTCTCTACTCCTGACAAACTATGATCCAACTCAGTCCTGCAGGGACAGAGATGTTCTTTCCTTGAATCTAAAGCTCTGGTTCCTCTCCATCCTGGCTCATAACATCCCGACTTTTGTGTTGTAAAGGATCAAGCCACTCAGACCATGTTTTCACTGCCATTCTCATTTTCCCAACCTTTCCTTTACCACATGCCATCATACAGTGCAAAAGAGCAACAGCTGTGTAAGGCGTGGTTACTACTACTTAATTTTGGAGGTCTGCTGAGGTCCAGAAGCCTCTGCTTGCTGCATACAACTGCTTGATGGGATACAGGTAGAGTGGGATAATTTTGAGAGGAATTGCAGATTTAATTAACTCTGGTTTTAGGGTATGTTTTCACAATGCAGCCAATCTGATATACAAGTTCACCACTGACTAAAGCAGGAAACTGTGGTAACCTTTCTTCTGACTCCTCTTGTCACCATCCTTTCTCCCACTTCCCCTCTCCATCTCTGATCCCAGATGCCGACTATCCGGGCTTTTTTCATCTGATCGCAAATGAAACCGCTTTGTATTGTCCTGTTTTGCTATCTGATTGGACTGTTGTGTCTTGCTGTGTGACTTACACTAGTAAAAGGGTCACCTCAAAGTGAGCAGTAGAAGAGCATCACTAGGAGCAGGACTGATGGAGATATTTAGGAGTGGAGCTGGACCTTCTACATCATAAGTGTTATGCTACTTTTCTCAGGCCATATTGAAAGACCAGACTCCAATTGTGCCACACACTGGACAGAAATCATGTCATCAATTTTGTTTACTCTTTATTCTAGACATTTCATAGAATAATAGAGTCACTGAATCAGTTGGGCTGGAATGGACCTCAGTATGTCTTTCAGTATGCTCACAGCAGGGTCAAAGGGACCATTTAAGGTCCCTTTGGTTAAATGTGTGGCAATGGACTTCAAGAAACCCCATTTTGGTTGTAAGATTTACCTGCTGACAACCTGTACAGCATAAAAGTACCTAGACTGACAAGAAAGGAAGCTAGTGGATTCAGCCTCCCTCAGTTCCGTGAAAGATGTCCTCTGTGTAAATAGCAGTCATGGTCTCATTTTCTCCTTCTGAATCTGCAGGTTTTCAGAACAGTTCTCCTGGTACACGCTTTCTTCTGTAAGGTGTCCCTGGAATGCTTTTTCCACAGTAACTCCTGGCAAGTTCAGCTGAGAGCAAATGCAAAGATGTTCATGCCTCATAAATACATAAGGCAAAGGATGTCAGGGAAGGGAAATATTCTCTCCATTCTATAAAGGAAAGCTTTGCTGAATCTTTTTTCTCCTCTAGAGTTCCAGAGAAAATGTGCATCAGTATAGCAATGGGAACACCAGCCTCCTGAGGCTCAGCCCAGTGCCTTTCCTGTAAAACTATTTTTCTTCAAAGCTGTCATCTATGAGGATTTTGTTAGCTGCTCACATCTCTGATATTTGTTGGGGACTTTTGCCTAATCTCATTCTCTTTCTTGAACACAAAAGTGCATTTGTTTCCTTGATCTGCTATCACACAAATTCTTTTTAAACAGAGCTTACTGTGCAATCTTATGTCACCCTTTGTATTTGTTCTTGTGCCATGCACAGATTTTTCTTTGCCTGGTGTGCCTCTATGCACTTCATGGAGATTATAACTTCTCTAGTTTGTGCTGCCACTGTCTTACCCATCTCATTTTTAAAATCATCTGTAATTCCATTAGAAATTGTTCCTTCTACAGGATGTTCCAACATCGCTATGAAAGATATTTGAAAGGCTGTTACAAAGCAATCAGATGCCTTGCCTTCTTTTGCCAACTGTTGGGAACACATGGTGACCAAATGCAGAGTTTTCACATGGGTGCAACAATCTTCTAATATTTTGATTGGAACATTCATTTTCTTCACACTGTGTAAATTCAAAAGTGAATGATTTTTTTTTTAACCCCATTCTCCCTGCACAGTGTGAGTTCAGTTTTTCTCCACTGGAGTCCTTTTCCTCTTGTGCTGATGTGCACGGAAATATTCTGCCTGACTGGTTCAGTATTTCCCTAGATATCCTAGTTTTAGCTGCTTGGTTGGACAATTGCACCCATTCACCGTTATTGCTCTCACCATTTGATATCAGATGTCCTTTACCCATTCTCATTTACATTTTCTTTGCGGCTGGTATAGGAAGAGACCCTTTTGACCTCTGCCTAACTTTGTGGGCTCATCCTGGGCATCTTTCAGGTAATCCCTTTCTACTCATGTAGCTCTTAATGTAGAAAGAATTAAACACTGGGAGGCAATACATTTTGCACATAACTCAAAGTGGTTTCAGTCAGCATTCAGCTCCAAGCTCTTGATTTTTCAGGGCAGTGTTTCTATTGAAACAAAAATGGATATGTGTTTCTCCTTTTGTTGTTTCACAGACGAACCCACTCAAAACCAGCCATGCTCACCCACGTAAATTTTCTGAGTGACTTCATCTTGTTGCTTCTGTGGGGAGGCAGAGATCTCTGTAATGGTTGAAAAGCAAGATGTTTTCTATGTGAGAGGTGTATGATTTTATTACCACCAAGGAAGAGCAGCAACTGAATTGATTGGAGTCCGTGATATTTTCCCACCCTGTGACTATACTGTTAGTGCACTTAAGAGTGCTCTGAAAACATTTACAGTGCCCACTCTAAACCACTAAATTGCTGATTATCTTCTAGTATTTTGTTTAAAAAGACAGACAGTTCTCCAAAATTTCACTGAGATGGAGCAGCTCCACTTTCTGCAGCCTTAAGTAACAGCAATACAGAAACAGTAATGCAAGTGCATTGCCAGTAAAGATAGTGATGTACTCTGGCTTTTCAACCTAGTCGCTTTTTCTGCTTCCTAATCCTAATTCCCCAAATTAATTTTGCAATGAACATGGTAATATGACTACATCTGGACTCCCAATTATCAGAAGGTGTGGCCAAAACATTTCTTGAATCATTGCCTGGTCTCTGTGCTAAGGATGCATGAAAGGATTTTGGAAAGTCAGACACTTTCTGAGTAATCAACATTGAATGCCCTAAAATACACTGTCTTTACTGTGAATTTCAAAACTTTTCTTCAGTACTTATGTGAGCAAAATTTACTTGCTTAGAGACATGTGAAAGACAAAGGCAAAGTGGGTTAGAACGTGGCCAGACCTAATTCAGTTTTTTATTTAAGTGATTACCCTCAGGAAAGTTTTACTTAGTACTACTAATTTTAAAACTGATTTCTTAAGAAAGAGATGGAAAAAATAAAGAAATTTATGTAGAACTCCAGAACTACTGTGGCACTGGGATAGAGCAGTGTCTGTAGAAAGGCAGTGCAAAGATGTCTGAGCACTTTGCTTATGCTTGCAAGGAGGCTGTACCCTAACTCATGCTTCTGTTTAAATGGATTATTACACAGGTCATATTTCTCATTTTCTGCAGCCAGCTTGTCACCCACTTAATATTGCAAAGATTTACACTAAATTCACAAATGCCAGTTTAAAATGTCAAAGCTCCTTTGAAAGAAAAATAAAGTTAACCTGGGCAAAATGAATAATACATATTTTATAGCCAAAAGCCGCATTTCTTTTAAGTTTCAGAAGAACTGCTAGTTCCTGCAGCCTGTGAGTGCAACAATATTTTTTCCTAAGGAACAGCAAGCATTTATACCTTGATATGCAGTTCCTTAAGGTATGCCTACACTTATAAATTTTAGTATATTTCTTCTCTGTTCACTGTGTACTCTGGCAGAAGTTGGGAAATATGTAAATTTTTGCTTTATAAATGCTGAAACACAAGCAAACAGTGCCACCCTGAACACTTCCTGTGAAGCAACAGTCCTTGATTTTTCTCCAAAATTAAGCAGAAATAAAACACTTATAAACTGGTGCCTCAAATTCTGCCAGAGAGTTTGCTCTCCACAAGAAAAGAGCACCACACTGCTGTGGCCTCTAATGTCCCTGCTGGTTTACAAACAATGTCACACATGACATTTGTATGCTGAAGATCCTGGAATGCAATGTAAATCCCATTTGCAGATTTTAATTAACAGGAAGATATTGTAGAAATTGTAAAAGAAGAGACTGCAAAGTGTCTAAAGATTGCAGTTCAGTTATTTCCAATAGATGAAAGATAGGTAGAAGCTCTTATCAAACCAGGTCATACAATGCCACTCATGAATGGAATTGAAATTTTCAGTGATTTGGAAGATATGCAACCCTGTTGTTCTGGGATAACATAACTATGATTCACTGCCTCAAAAGCAATCACAGATCAGCAACTCCTTTCTGCCCCCAGCCACTCTATCCTATGTCAGAGTGAAGGTCACAACAATTTTCAGCAAGCTTGTAAATGCCTGGGGATTTTGTGGCTTGTGTTTGTTAGGAGTATGTGAACACAAGTTTGTCATCTAGTTTGCAAGTGCACAGGACTTACATCTGTAGCTATTATAAGGTAAAAGTATTTAGGGAAAGCTACAGCATGGAGAACGCACTCTCTGTCTTTGTACATATACACTGGCACTTGTAGACTGGAGGTCCGATGGACAGAGCCAATTATGAGGGTGTTCTGGGCAAAATAGTCTCAAGTGAGGAAATTTTACTTAATTCATTGCCAAAGTTAGAATCATAAAGAAAAAGAAGGATTTGAGCACTTAAAAACACATGGGTAAAACACCCATCTCCAGTCTCAGGTGACCTTATCTTCTCCCTAATAAGGCAATGAGCATCACAGGAAGTGGAGAAGCAAGGAGCAATGGTCTTCTGCTGCCCTTTGTCGCACACTGATTTTCCTGCCAGGATTCTTCTGAGTGTCCCTGTACCAGGGTGGGTCCTTCATGGTTAGACCTGATTAACTTCTGCCCTTCACAGAGGAGAGGACTTCAAAGAGAAGAGGGTAAATAAAGGAGCTGTGAAGCAGCTCCTATGCAAGGAGAATGTGGCTACCAGATTGGGAGAGATGTATCAGCACTGACAAAGCAGAGTCAGAGGCCAGAGGCACTTCACAAAACCATGCCATGGAAGGACTCTTAGGGAGGGTGAGGAAAATACAGTATGAAAGAAGTGTGAAGACCAGCAGAGGAAGGCACAGAGGAGAAGTACAGAAGGCCAAAGCCTTTAGCTGCAGCACTGCTGGTGTTCTTGAGGAGAGGAGTGGTCTTGGTCCTGTTGAGGGGAGACCACCAGCTCTATGGAAGTGATGGGTGTTTTACTTGGTTTTTGTGTGTTTCTGCTAGACCTTGGGCTGAAATGCCTGGTCTCCCTGCAGGTTGTGCCACCATGTCCTGTGGGGATGGATCAGCTAACGCGGGCTATTTGAAACAATAATCTGTTCCTATGTGTCCTGAAGGCCATGAAACACTTACCTCAGTGTATAGTACACCCCCTTACACCTTGAGACACATCAAATACTCTCACTTCCTCTTAAATTTGTAGTTTTAATTAGTAAATTCTGCTTTTCTTTTCCCTCCCCAGAAAGAAGTGCTGTGGAATACTACTACTGGAGAAAGAAAGTCAGTGGGTGTCCCAGGTCTGGAGTATCTGTAACTGAATGAGCTCAGGGACTTGTTCTAAGGAAATCTCTTTGAATTGAATTGTCCTAAAATTAAACTAAATGGCAAAAAATTCCTTGATTTTGAAAGAAGTAATTGAATACTTTGCCAGATCTTTGCCAAAACCTGACAGATCTTCCACTGCTGGTTCTATTTTGTTAAAAAACCCAAACAAAACCAAACCAACGCAAAACCTCACTAAAACTTTTCTCTATCTTTTCTATATGTATTCTGGACATTTTTTGGCAGAATATACATTCATGGGCATCCTTTGTTATAAATGTTTAAAATTATTCAAATAACTGCTTTGAGGTAAATGCTAATATGTACACTTGGCTCCCTTGTTAATGCCAACATCCTCTAGGAACCATATTTTTACTACCATGTCAAGTGAAAGTCATGCAAAAAAATACAAAAGTACAGGTAAAAGAAGGCGGCTCTAATGTAAAGAAGACGAAAGCAGCAAACAAACAGTAGCAATGACCAACTCTGAATTGAGAGCAGTTCCAGAAAGCTGACTACAGAAGCAGTGGAAAGGGGGACAGAAAGGGAATCCCATTTTATTCCCAAAATACTCTGTGCGGGTGTTACAGGAAGGAGGCAGAGAGGCCTCCAGTCAGAGAGCAAACACAACACCCGTGTTTTCTGCTGTGCCATCTGTTTCTACATCTTGCAGTGCATTGCTACATACAGCTGCTGCCACCAAATGCCCAGCTAATTTTAGGGTACTTATCTGTGCTTGAGCTTGGGTAAGTAGTCTCTCAGCCTTTATTTGTAGGAGATGACACATGAGCTCTCCCACCTGCTGCAGATTTTCTGACAATGTCCCTTGGGAGACCATAAAGGCAGCTATGCATTTGTGGGATGAGAAAGAAGAGTCATATAATTAATTAGAAACTACTAACTTGTCAGCAGCATAGGCTGTAGCAAGCATTTTGGTTTCAACCTGGGGAGGGGTTGACTTGCAAAATAAATTAAAAAATCCCCCTCTTTGACTGGAAAGGTGCAACATATTCATCAATGTTTGTGTAAAGGAGCAAAGAAGGATAAGGCAAAGCTTGAGAACAATGCAAAATACCATTGTTCCAGCAAAAAAAGAGGAATGAACTGTTTTAGGAACACGCCTGTGCCACATCTCTGGACAATGGAGCCCCTCACTCCTGGGTAGAGGAACTTGCCACTGAAACAAGAAGTTGCATCCTGGAAATGAGGAGATCTGTATATGTAGGACTTCTGTTTGTTTTCTTGTTTATTCATATGCATTGTGTAGGGCATGGAAGGGAAAGAAGAATTGCTTTTCAATGGGACTGTCACCTTTGTGTGATGTGTGTGTGGAGAATGACTTAAGCTGTACTGGGGAACAGCTGAAGGAAGGATAAGTTAAATGGTAATTCAGACATAATTTGGCGTGTGGATCAGTACCATGGTTTCTCATGTTTGAAAGTGTGGGTTGAGAAATGCCTGAGAAGGAGACATTTAAATCAAAGACAAAATGTTGCTAGTAAAAGGATTTGGAAAGAAGCAAATTGACAGTAAAATACTGGAACTGATAAGTCTATATGCAGTTCAAGTTGCTATGCCTGCAGAAAAAATAAAGAAGTCTTCATTACAGTCTCCTTGATGAAAACCACCTGCTGATGGAAGCCAAGATTTAAATAAAATAAACAAGTCTATCCTAAGAAGGAAAAAGAATGCCACTAAGAAATTGTCATAATGTAAACTGAAAGTGTACCTTCACCTTGAATACTGTTTAAAATTCTGGGCACAGCAGTTCAAAAAGGGTAAAGCAAATGGATCCACAGAAGGGCAAGAAAAAAGTATCAGAGGAATAGCAAGATGTCTACTGTGTGCACGGTGATTATAAAGGTGAACGCTTTAGAAAGAAACAAATAAATTATGACATAGCATAAATACATCTAGTACCAACTAGAACAGAGAAGGTCAAACAGAGGCACCTGTTTGCTTTCATAATAGAAAAAAAAAATACAGAAACCAGAAACGCCATAAAGAGAAAGAGAACCAATTTAAAACTGTTAAAATGGTGGTTTTGGAAGCATAAACAGCATACATCTGTGTATGAACTGATGTAAAACATTGACTGAAAAAAAAGGATTAGTCAAATTCCAAAGAGGACTGAAAACCAGATTCTCTGATTTTTTCAGGTGACTAACTCCTACTGAAGTGCATGTAGTAACTTCAATTAATTATGAGCTCAGTTTTGGGAGGTTCTGGACATGCTGGTCATAATCCAGCAAGACCCATGCTTTGCACTCAGCAGGTAAATATTGTCCCTGATGAGTGCAGCAGAAATTATACTCCCGAGGTTAAGCACACACTTATATTATTTGCTGAACTAGTATGAGCATGTTCAGTATTGAGCTTTCCATAAATAAAATGCCCACAATTATTTATCCTAGAGGTAAAAAACTGAGGAACACACACCCAGTGAATGGCATACGTTAAATAGGAACAATGGCAGTCATATAATAACGTACAAGACCTGAATCAAATGTGAGGAAAAACTGAGCACCAACTGGAAATACATGCTGGTTGTTTATTTCACTGTCAAGAAAGATGTTACCTTAAAAAAAAATTCTTTTGGCTTAAAGCTACATTTCACTGTCTGACACTGTATTTTGGAAGAAATGAATAGTCTGTTGTCAGTATGACTTAGTGATAAAAAGAAGGAAAGAGAATCATCTTTTAAAAAAATACACCCCCACACTTAGAATATTTAAAACATGAAATATATGAATCAAATATAGTAAATAGTGGAGAAGGTTTGAAGTTCTGGTTCATTGTTGTAGAAAGCTGTTGGGATTAGTTACGTGGTATGTGTTTCTTGGTGGCATAATGAGTTGCCCTTCCTCCACTGCCCTTCAGTCCTTTATGCCTGCTCCCACACTCATTAAGATGTGCCAGCACAACTGCTCATGGGATCATTTTGTGGACCAGATTAGGGAGATCTGTGTTGAAAAGCAAACAAACAAACAAAAAACAAGGACAAAAGCCTTTTTCTTCTGGTGTTTTTCTTTTTGCCCTGGACTGTATTAAGGGCCTGAGACACAGAGTGTTCCACAAAAAATTACATTGCCTCTGACAAGGAGACAGCAAACTGCAGTGGAGGGGGAGCAGCAGCTGGGTCAGGGCAGTGTTGAGAAACTTCCCAAGGAAGTTTTGTCAGCAAAAATAACATATAATTACCCCAAAAGTCTTTCTCTAGAGTCAGTTACAGCAGAATTTAATTCTGAAATTGATATTCATCCCATCTCTTTGCAACTGTACTTTTATACATATGTATATACTCATAGAAATATATATGTATTACACGTGTGTGTGCATCTGTACATTTGGAAAGTTCTAACTGAGTGTCTTTCTGAGATGTGAGATTTGTTTTCCTTGAGGAAAAACACCCAATAAATCAAAACCACACAGGCAAACTGATGTGTTTGGAGACAGATTTAGAAATGCCTGGGAAAATACACTGCAATGTTTGTAAAGACCTATACAATAGAGTCCTAGCTGCCTGCCACACAAGCATTCCTCTCATGTGAATGGATTCTTAAGTATGGAGCAACAACCCATAAGCGTGGGCAGAGAAGCAGATGGCAGGTCACTCTATTAATATGGGGAATTCAAGCGATTCCAAACATTTTGTTGTGATTTTACCCCCATGAATTGAAACTGTGTGACAATGGAGTGAAGTTCCAATGGCTCCATTTTAGGGACGAGGAATCTGAGGATAGGCCTAACCAGATATTACCAATTTACTGTCAGCTTCCATGTACTTGCACCAAACCACCCATTCTTCCCTGCTCACTGAAGTGTGTTCTGTGTCTGTCAGCAAGATGCTTTGCAGAGCCTGTGTGTGCTGAGGTGAAGAATCAGTCTGTGTACAGACATTTTCCCTGTCCCCAGGATAAATGGAAAAACAGCATGCCCAAGAAAAAGAAACAATTGATGGATATAGAAAGATGACTTTGGTCTCCAGGCTTCAAGATAGCGCACTATGTGCTGGTCTCTGCCAGTCACTGGAATGTCTCATGAGCAAAGTTTTCCTGAGACATTTTCCTGAGAATTGCCTCCTCCTTTAAACCATTAGATGACCTGCACTTTAATGTTGCTACCCTTAGCTACATTAAGTGTTTTTCTCACATTCTAAATCTTCTTCATACTTTGTTACCTGGAGAGCTTTATTAGCATTCACCTGTCTGAAAATGACTGGGGAACAGAAACGCAAATTACTCCCAGACGATGCAAATACTTGGCATTTTGCAAATGAACCTTGCAAAGCTTATGCACGTTAGAGCATATTCCTGATGCAGCTTCTACAGTCAATTAAACTGGTGATGACCATAATATATTATATTGTATGTCAGAGGTTAATTGTTTTCGCCTTTTTGGCTTTATCTCAGCAAGCATTCCTTTACACCACCTTCTCCTTTCTTCTCTCTTGACCAGTGACAACATCGGTTGGAAGCAGCTGACTAGTTTGCTATCTTGTGTCAGATGTGTTAAATGCAGGGTTGTTGAAAGTGTCAGTTCACATCACTCCAGGGGAATATGTTGAACACCCAGAGACTGGCTTTGGGCACTGGACTTCTGTACTGTGTAGTATCTAGCTTTGCTTTTTCTTATTTCTCCATGCTAAGTAAGAGCAGCCTTGGAGGGCATTCTGTGAAATTTGTGATACAGGAGCTGCCCCAAAGTTTCCTGCCCTCAGATTGTCTTTTGGTCTGCACTCACACCTCTGAATTAAAATTATTTACTTCAGAGCCTCAAATATGATAGGCATTGCACAGTGAAAAGAATAAGCAGCTGTTCCCTGGAAAAACTTAAAAAAAACCAAATAGATACCCAGCCCCCACTGAAGGGCCAATCTTCAAATATAAATTGTGCACTGACATATAAAAGCAAGGAATGTACCTTTTTCATCTGCCAATCTAATTTATTTCCAGCCAGAGCTCTACCTGACCACTGTTAGATACAGTCATTGTATTCTGCACTGTACAGCAGAAATGGGACCTTGGAAATGCATATAAATACCACTTTCCAGAATTTCATGTCTGCTTCTCAAACAATGTCATCTTCAACAAACTTTTGAAAAGTTTTCACACACTAATACTTAATAAATGAACCCAAATCTTCCTGGATGATGTAATGAATACATCTAGAACATTCCCATAAATGGACTCATATATTCTTCTCGAAAAGTGATATCCCATGCAGCCAGTGCTGTCATTTAAAAATTCAATGTGCAGAAATAAGAAATTTTGCAGAAAACCAATAAAGTGTAGAAATCTTCAGTTCTATTATTCTTCACAAAGCAACTCCAGCTCCTCAGTAGCAAACAACAAGGGAGAGCTACAAATCCCTTCAAATAATAAGTCTAGAATTAAAATTTGTAATTCCTTTCGTTACTCAAAAGGACAATAATAAAGATATTGCATTATGTGTGATTACAATTTGCCATCTGACCCTATTTTCTTGGACATTAATGGTTTCTTTTTTGTGTCTGTTCTATAAGATCTGTCAACTCTCTCTATGCTAGTGTGTTTCACATCTCTGTCAGTGTTTTTCTCTCAAGTGATCTAATTGATTAGCAAAATTAGATTAAACTGTGAGCAAAGATACCTAACTTGTTTCTAGCTTTCTTTTCAACATGATGCTTCTTACCAGGACTCCAAAATCTGTACCTACCTTTTCTTTTTTCCCTTTAGTTTTTTTGTAAATCTAATAAAAGATGAAAGCTCTTGCAGCCCTACCAAAATGCAGGAGAAAGTAGCCTGTCTTAGCACTTACATTTTGAAAAGTGTCAGTGTGGAGATGTATGAAGCAGGAATTAAACTTTTTTTTCAGTGTATAGTGATGTAGAGTATTTGATGGTGAATCAGCATCAAGAAAATACATTTCCATTTTGGGCTTTTTCACAAGAATAGTAAAGTGACTTATTCAGCTTGCTGATTTGTCATTTTTGCTGGGACTGACAGGTGTATTGATTTTCACACCTGTGTCCAATGGCACAAGCAATTCAGTTAAAGGCTATTACAAAAACCAGTAAGAGGTTTTGGTAACTAACAATTGCCCATGTTGAAATATATGGCGGAAAAGAAAATATTTTCTAATGTAGTTCCTACCTCCATTGCTGTTTTGTAGATAAGGTTTCTGTGACTTAGAATTTAGAACTCCAAGTGATGTATAAAATAGTGTAAATAAAATCTTCACAGAGAATATCTTGAACTTGAAAAACGTTTTTTGACCTTTTGACTTCATTAGGCTTTGCATCACATTTGGAGATCATTTAAGAAATAACCCACATTTTCGATAAGTGTACATATGAACTGGGTTGTTTATCACCACTGCTTCTTCTTTCATCTGAAAAGGCAGAATAGACTGGGGAAAATAAAAGGGGTTTTTTTACACCACAAAAATAACTTCCAGTGCTTCTTAGATCCCTCTACTAGTATGAGCAATATGGCAAGATATTTCATTATTGAAAAGGCCACAGAACATTGTTTTTAAGCAAAAGACCTTACTTGGAAATGTAGTAGGCATATTTTCTTATAAGTTTCTAAGGAATCTATTTAAGGAGTGATGAAAACACTCTTGCCCAATCTGTGAAGGCAGCTACTTTGGGAAAGGGAATGGTAGAAAGCGAGAGGGAGTAAGTGGGAAAAAAGCCACTATGCCAAACAACCTAATACCATTACCACTTTGATTTTTCTCATTGTATTTTTACACATATACTTTGAAACTAATGTACTTTCTGGACTTTCTGGTCTTTGCCTGAACTGAATATCACATCAAGCATCCCAGTCCAGCAATGGTCTTGCAAGCCTGCCTGATATTCCCTCTGTGCATCAGGCAGAGAGAGCTTTTGCTTCATACATCATTCATAAACTCACTGCTGGGATTCTACAAGTTGTTACATCTTCCAGTCCTATTTCAGAGACTTAAAAAGAGATGACTGTACTTCTGTGGAAAATGGTCACAGATGCTGCATCATAAGCTGTTGCTGATGTCAAAGGCAACAAGTATTTTGAACACTTGGTAAAAAAAAAGTAGCTATTTACTGTTGGGCCCGTGTCTTGAAGGTTTCCTTTAGTCATATTGTGTGCTGTGTTATTATTTCATATGCTGACAGAGGAGACACCTGTATCCCCAGCACAAAGAACAGGATAAAGCAAAGCCTCTGTTTTATGTAGAAAGCTGCCGCTTGAGAAGCACACATCACTTAATCCTTCAGTCAATCAAAACCTTTTCTCTCAACTGTGTCACAGTAAGACCATGTTCCCTTGAATTCATCCTATTATTTGCACCTTTCGGGCTTCTTTCCTCTCTTTTCTTCTCTGTATGTCTCCAAAGTGAGTGGTAGATCCTTTCCTCCTGTTCTTTCCACCATCTGGAAAACCCATTCTGCAACTGATTGAGTTGCGCACATTTCTCATCTGGTCTCATGACACCTCTATTTTCACTGGCCTATGCCTCCTTTCTCAGCTTAATAACAATAATAACAATAATAATAATAATAATTCATTCCTAAACTTCTTTGCAATCCCATTATGAAAGCCTCCAAAACCCCAAGATATTGCAGCAATCACCCTTACTTCTACCTAGACTGGGTGTGAGATCCATTGTAAAAAAGAATATTTGTATTTGTGCTGATAAATATAGCCAACAGAGACATGTTTTCAGATGTTTTTGGTAATGGCATATATAATCCACCACAGTGAATTTTGAGGCAGGGGCTCAGGAAGGGTGATGAATCCCGGGCAGAATTAGTTTGTAGCAAGGCAAATGTGTGCTCCTTTCTGTTGACCAGAAATTGTTCCCTACAGATGGCTAGTCACATCTTTCATTGTGTTTTCACCTGATTAGGCAGAAGTATAGGAAGTCCCTGATGCAGATCCCATTCAATCAAGTGAAACAGAAAAGGGATTTGATGGCACCCAGGAGAAAAATCCCATGTTCACATTTCTGACTTCCCATTCCTCAAAGTTCCCCAAGGATGAGGGGGCATTAGCTTTGATCTTGCAACATGGCTTCATGCCTCTCCCTATGACCACCCCCTCATCTTAGCTATATGATTGATCTTCTTTAACACAAACAATTTGTACATAAATGTTAACTGATTCAGGACCACTGCAGAACCCTGAAACATGCCATGCTATTCATACCAGTCTTCAAATTTTTTTTAATGACATAGTCTTCAGCTGACCCTATAGAACTTGAAATAAATGCACTTTTCAATACACTAAATTACAGTGTAACACACAACTACAAGAAGGACTGGAAGGAGGATCTGGGGAGCTATGTTCTGACCTCAGTGCTGGGAACGGTCATGGAGCAGATTGTCTTGAGTGCCCTCATGCAGCACAGACAGAACAATCCAGGGATCAGACCCAGCCAGCACTGGTTTATGACAAAGTAACATTCTTAGTGGATGAGGGAAAGGATGTGGACTGTGTATACATGGACTTTAGTAAAGCCTTTTACACCATTTTCCATAGCTTTCTCTCATAGAAACTGGCTGCTCATGGATTTTATGGGCACACTCTTCACTGGATGGGTGGCCAGGCCCAGAGTGAAGTGGTAAATGAAGTTATATCCAGTTGGCATCCAGTCACCAGTGGTGTTCTTCAGGGCTCAGTGCAGGGGCCAGTTCTGTTTTATACCTTTATCAATAGTCTGGATGAGAGGATCAAGTGCACTCTCAGTAAGTTTGCAGAAGACACCAAGGTGGGTGGGAGTATTGATCTGCTGGAGAGCAGGAAGGCTCTACAGAGGGATGATTCTATGATAATATACAGTTCACCCTAAAAGCCAGCTGGAGTATCTTGGTGTCTAGTGTAGTATAACTAAAGGAGTCTTCTGAAAGAAACCAAAATTATGAATGCACCATGGAGGACAAGCTCAGAAAGCTGCCATGCTCCTCTCTTGCTCTTCACTGAGGCCAAGGCAGCAGTTTCTTCCTGTTAGGGAGCTAATAAACTAAAAAGTAACAATAGAATCAGTATTAGCTTTGTGCTACCCTGACCTTTCTGCACTTTTTGCTTAGCGACCACTGAAGGAATTGAAAGCCAACACGTTCACCCCACTGATGTCATGTTACCAAGAAACCTAGACAGACATTCAAGAGCATAACTGCACAGGCTTTTCCTTTTTTTCTCTAGCTCACTTTTATCTCAGGTCTGTTCAGGGAAGAAATAACAATGGTCCAGTTGAACTTTCAGGCTGGTTTTTCAGGTCAGATTGAGGGATACCATGACTGAATACTATTTACATGGTGATAAAGATTAAGTTTTGAAATGCATTATTTAAGTATTTTTCTAATTAGTCTTCTGTTACATTTTCGGATGGGTGAGATTTTACTTGAATTCTGGTTGTTTGTAATACCATGTAACTTCTGAACTTAGTTCTGGTTTTCCTTACATGCAAAATCCCTCTCAGAGTGTGAATGAATTCATAGTTTTTGACAAAACTTACAAAAAACCAGTAAGAGTGGAGACATGCGTGATGGGTGTGTTATGCTGTCAGATACCATCTTTCCCCAACATGCAGCAAAACTCGCTGTGTCTTAGTTTTTGCACAATATGCTTTTTATTGCTGTCACAATGAACCAAAGATGATAATACTCCAGTCAATTTGGTACAGAAGAATTCATACCTATACGTTGAAGACATCTCCACTCATTTTATTAAAGGTATGAGAATTTTTTGTGTGATGGTAGGATGATGTATTCTGCTATCGTGTAGTTCTTTCATTCTAAGTACCTGTGCATGTGAAGGCTGTGTTTTTCTCTTAAGTGGCTGCCTTATTCCTGAATGTTCCTCCACATGCTTCAAAATGAAGACATTTACCCCTTCACCCTTTGAATTACCCAAAGCCTTTCACTCGGCTCACACTTAATTACTGTGCAAGTCTTTTTCTGTGGGTCTTTGGACCTTATTGTGTGCTGGTACTAACCCTTGTGGAACGATTTGCATAATACAAAGTATCAGAAAATGTCGTTTTGATTTAGCCTGCTCCTGCTGAAGTGTAAACAGCCACTCAGTATAGAAGGCACGGGTATTTTGTGTTCCTTTCTCTCCTTCATTCAGAACCTCAGTGGCTCTTCAGGCAGACAGATCAACATTTTCCATGAGGAAAACCAAAGGGCAAGAAACACTACAAATCCTTCCTTAAGGCTTGTATGGTGTGTGATGGAACTGGAGTTTTTCACAGAGCAGTAATTAAAAAAAAGCGCATACTTAGTACGAGCCAAGTCATCATACTGGAATTTTAGCCCAACCTATTCTCCCTGTAGTATTTGTTATTGCCATTTGCCATATCCAAAACAGTGATTGTTTGTGAGGCTTTGGTGCAAAACTAATTTTCTTTGTGAAAGGTCTCTGTATACTTATTTAATTTTAGATCTGCTTTTATTAGTTGTCCAGGGGATATAATAAACCCTTTCAAATTTTGTAAAGGACAGGGAGAGAAAGGAATTACTAAGAAGGACTCAATTTCTGCCATCATAGCTCAATTGACTTGCTTTTCCAGTAGCTACATTGCATCAGCTTCTTGCTGAAGAGCTTGTCTACCCTTCATTACAATTTTCTAAATCTGCTCCTTTCCTTCTGAACTGTCTGGCGTTTTATCTGGAGAACACATCAGTTCAAGGCAAAGGACAAGACTCTCTCCCTGAAGAAATTTAACCTTTGTGCTGGATTGACACGTCTGTGCACTTAAATAAATCATGTCCAAGTCAAATCCCTCAAGCCCTAGCATTTCAATCTTGAAGGAAGGGGGGGAAATTTACATCTCATTTTGTGGGGCTGGCGAGAGAGGAACTGTGCCAAGAAAGATGCCAATTATGAACAGGACAAACTGGTTTTCACCTGTTTTTTGAGGTATATGCATAAGCGAGTTGTTGGCTGCTGTAAAATAGTGTAATTCCACTCACATCCAAAGAACTATCTCCACGTTCATTATCTGGATCTTTATTTTCAGGTACTGAGTGTGTTACACAATTTCCTGTGCGAGATAATTTGCATTCAGGCATTCTCCAGCTGCACGGTTCTATAATGTTTATACGCCTGTCATTATAAAATGCTGAGTGAACAGTAACAGGGACTAAACAGGAGCATATGAAGAGCAGAAAAGACTTGGGATGAATTATGTGCCTCGCACAAATATTCAATGCATTAAACCGCTTTACTGTTATTTTCCATTATTTCTTAGCTAGACATAGACAGTCTGCTGTAGTGGAAAAGAAATAGTCTCTCCAACAAATGGAAGACATTTAAAAACTAAAGCTATGGCACAGATGCTTTTTTTTCCTGTTGCAAAAGCTGAGAGAAAAACACACTTTGAGGCTAAGCTTTTCAGTATAGAGAAAGTTAAGAAAAGGAGCCAAGGACAGTACAGGAAAACTTCTGTGTGCTCAGCAAGGTTAACCCTGAAGGAAAAAGATATTCACTGCAGTTCGTGAAACATCTCCTTGCCACCTAGTCTGTGTGTTTTAGTCTAAAAAGCAGAACAACCGATGAGAGAGGAACTGGGAGGCAAAAGTGCAGCTGTCAGAAAGACCCAGTGAACATAGCCCTCAAGATGAGAACAAGAAAGAAACAAAGGAAGAGAGAAGCAGTGCTAGGAAATCTTCTGTTCCTTTATGCAGACAGTCTCTTGCAGTGTCCCTCTCTGTGAGGGTCTGAGGCATGTTGAATTCTGGTCATCAAAGCAGCACAATCAAAACCTTTCAGAGACATCAGATAACCTACCCTGCTGACTGCTGGTCTTCAGTGGGATTTTATGAAGCTGCTATTTGAAAGCCACTGACAATTACATGAGTCATCATTTAGAGCTACAAGTGGTTTTAACATCTGAGTTATGAAGTTTACTAGAGAAAAGCATTATTAACCCTTCAAGCACTGTCACAATGTCTTTCGTCCTTCAGTGAGATGTTTAACTTTCTGATGAAAGTCTAGTATTTGTTAGTGCAGCCCCTCATACAAGTAAAGCTGAACTTCAGTCATAAAACATTAGGCAGCTCACAATCATACTTTGTTAAAGTGTTAAGGTTGCAAAATAAATCAGTCCTTCAGAATGGTAGATACTCAAGCAAATATAATGTTGGGTATCCAAAGAGCTCTCTTTCTCCTTACTATTCAGATTGCAAAATTTTTACCCACCAGTGAAGGAGCAGAAACAGACTCTTCCATTCTGTTAACTGGTCACAAAGCTCAAATAGCCAAGAACAGGTTGTTTGAGAACAGCCCCCATCCTGGGAATTATTCCTACAGGATGTTCAATGGATATTTATAGACAACAAATGCTGCAACACAAAACCAGATTACTAAATTAAAATACATGTTATTCTGCAAGATAATAGACATATATGTAAAAAATTCAAAATGGTTGAGCACCATTGAATTCCAAGTTCGAATTACTACCCTTGACAATAAATCTGAGTAAATTTAAAGAAGCAAAAGATTTTAAAGAAAAAGAATGTGGATTCTTTAAATACACATTTGAAGCCCAGATCCATCTGACCCCAGGGAACACTCCTTCAAACAAAGTGGGTACACCAGAGTCAACTATAAATGGATTATACAGTAAAACAGGCCTGCTCAGTAATATAGTATAATAGTCTGAGCTCAGAGATGTTTTGTTGAGGCTTAGTTCAAGCTAGCACTGGAATAGAAGCAATATTTCTGCATCAATATATTCCTGAATGCAGACAAATAGGTACTGTGGACTGACTGAGTCATACAGCTTTCTGATCAAACCTACTGTCCTCACATCAGTGACAGTGTGCCCTATGAACATGCACTTTGAATCAACCATAGCTGATGGGGTAGGAGTGCCAGACAGCACAGCAAAAACAAGGGTGGCCACTGTGCCTCACAGTACCACTGGGTTCACTGTCAATCTGTCCAGCACACTGATGTCACTGAAAGAAACCGCTTTTTTTTCACACTTTTTCAGTATTAAAATGAGGTTTACTGGTTCTTTCCCCCTGTGCCTTTTTAAAATTAAGAACACTAAAATCTAATCACAGAGAGGACCAATAATTTTCCTCTTTAAAGGAAAGAAAGTAGAAATAAATTCTCTTCAGTGAAGGACATGTAGCTGTCTCTGTTAGGATGCACTTTGGTCTTCCATCTAAATTAGTCTCACAGTTATGAGATTAAGAGAGGGTGGCATTTCTTATCTGTACTGGGTTTGCATGACCAGGTTTTGGTAGTGGGAGGTCTGCAGGGGTGTCTTCTCTGAGAAGCTGCTAGAAGCTTCCCCCATGTTCAACAAAGCCAATGCCGGCCTGTTCCAAGATGGACCCACCAGGGGCTGAGGCTGAGCCCATCAGTGGCCATGGTAGTGTCTCTTGGATAGCAGAGATAAAAGCAGAAAAAAACCTGTGCAATTGCACCTGGAGGGAGGGGTGAGAATATGTGTGAGAAATAGCTCTGCAGACCCCAAGGTCAGTGAAGTAGAGGAAGGAAGTGCTCCAAGCGTGTCAGCTGAGATTCCCCTGCAGCATGGTGAGGCAGGCTGTCCCCCTGCAGCCCATGGAGATCCACCTGCAACCTGGGGGACCCCATGGCAGAGCAGGGGGATGCCTGAGGGAGGCTGTGCCATCCTGGGGAGCCCAGCTGGAGCAGGCTCCTGGCAGAACTTGTGAGCCTGTGGTGGACCCATGCTAGAACAGGTCATTAAGAACTGCAGCCCATTGGAAGGTCTCATGTTGGACAAATTCATGGAAGACTGTCTCCAGTGGGAGGGACTCCACACTGGAGAAGGGGAAGAGTATGAGAAGTCCTATGCCTGAGGAGGAAGGAGCAACAGAGATAACATGATGAACTGACCACAGCCCCCATTCCCTGTCCTCATGTGCCACTGAGGGAAGGACACAGTGAATTTGGAAGCAAAGTTGAGCCTGTCAAGAAATGGAGGGGTGGGGGAAAGGTGTTTTAAGACTTGTTTTTACTTCTTGTTATCCTACTCTGCTATGATTGGTAATAAATTCAGTTAATTTCCCCAAGCTGAGTCTGTTTTGCCCATGATGGTAACTGCTGAGTGATCTCTCCCTGTCCTAATCTTGACACATGAGCCTTTCATTGTATTTTCAGCTGAGGAGGGAAGTGATAGAGTGGCTTTGGTGGGCACCAGGCATCTAGCCAGGGTCAGCCCATCATATTATCTAAAATGGGAGCTTTCATGAGATGATTCTACTCCAGTCATTTTATTTTTGACTTGAGAATTGACCAGAAAAACAGAAACCTCAATCTGAGACACTCTAAACATACTTTATGTTGTTAAGAGGAAAATAAAATTTGAAACCCTAAACTCACAACTGACTTAGTTTCTAATGAACCAACAGAAAACCCAAGACACTCCAGATGTTCCAAGACTTTGGGATTCAGATTCAAATTCCACATATCAAGCCACTTTTAAAAAATAAATGTGAAATGTGGTACAGATTTAGACAATTTAATCCACTGAGTTCTACTCATAATCTGTATAGACAAATTGTTTTGTTATTCCCATCAGTAATGACTTTTGTAATTGGATATGCTGTGAAATTCAGTTCTTCTTCATGGCTCCATCTATTACCAGTTTGTCTGTTCCTTTTTGATGCCCAATTATCTCATATTCATCTGGACTTTGTCAATGCAAAGCTGTTCTTATTACTAGCCTTTGTTCTTTCCTGACTTGATTTTGAGTCAAAGTCCTTTCTTGTATATATGTATCATTAACATACTTGATTAACTTATTAAACATTGCAGTACAAGCTCATTATGTGTTTTTCTGATGTGATTTAACTTTTGTTTTTAGTGAGTTCATTGCAATGGAAATTGCTGTATAATGCAGAGGGAGTGCAGGGTACTTCATAATGTTCTCTCCCTGTCAAGCAGTGGTTCAAATTCAGTCTCTTCAAAAGCAGCTTTAATTATCACTCTCTGACAATTGTGGAGAGGAATTGTTTGGTTGCTGCATTATAAAACTAGGAGTTGTTTGTGTAAAGACTTTGTTGCAAAAAGTGAAGACTCACAGAAAATGTGCTTGCTTCTAAAATTGAATAAAGTACTTAATTGTAATAAGGAAAACTGTTATTCCCCTTTGCTTACCTTGTTTCTCCTCTTTTTACTGCACTGCAGAATTTCTGCTACGAACTTTTTCCTGCCTTCCCTGTGCTTATCCTCTGCTTATTAACTAAAGCAACTGTAAGTCTGTTTATGCCACAGTCTGACCCTGGGCAAGTCACTGTGTGAATACACATTCTTTTTCCAGCTGCAGTAGCGCTACCAGCTGAAGAGGTTACCAGCCTGACCCTGCCTCCTAGCTACCCATCTTCACCAGAGGCAATCCAGCCTGAGCTGCTTTTGGGAGTATGCTTGAATCCAGACTAGTTAGCAGAGATTTAGTTGTTGGCCTCTTAAGCAGGGCCCACTTGTTTGGATTGAAATGGGTTGGGGAGCTTCTCCATGAGCGGTTGAGGGAGCCTGAAGGAGCAGTAGCTTCTGCTGGGAGAGCGGTGATTCTCCATGGCACTGGATGAGCTGCAGCAGCTCCTTCTGTCAGCTTAGGCGTGTTTAAAAGGTGCCACGTGTCTGTACTCTCTTGATCAGCATGCTTTGCCTCCCCTGTCTGTCAAATGAGGTTGATAACGTTCTCTGATTTTCATGCAAGGTAGAATTCATCAACATGTGCAAACTACTCCAAGAATAAGGGAGGAAAGCGCAAAGAGCCAAAATATGATTATGAATTGCTATGTCAGATTCTAACAGACGAGTGATGGCAGGCATAGCTGCTTCCTTTTAGCCATGAAACAAAGCAAATGGCTTGTTTCCATGCTAACTGTTCATGGCAGATAAGAATTGCATCTCCCAGAGTCCCTGGAGGAAAGGCTTCGTGTGGCTGTCCAGCTCCGCGTGAAAAGTGCATGCCAGCCTATAGGTCACAGCAACCCCCTCCTCCCCCAGTCCTAGATTAGAGAAGAGATAGGTCATTTTTGCCTTCTAGGCTCTTCTATTTTCTTGTCCATGCAAGCTCAGTTGAGCTTGCTGCTATATCAGGGACAAGAAGAATGGGCACCCCCTCTGCCTATTTACTGCACAAGACATAAATTGCTGGTCTCCTCTAACAAGAAAAATCCTGGGGGGAATAAGAGATTTCTCTGCCTCCCTTCTGTGTTTCCCTACACGGATGGACAGGCCAGGTCAAAATGTGATTCTTCACAATCAGTGCATCTTTCTGTTGGTACCTCATCAGTGAAGCAGCCCCAGGGCTCATGAATGCACTTGGCCATCACACCACCCTGCAGACAGGCAACATCGATGCACAATTCCTGGCATATCACTTGTCTTCTTCCTGCATTTGTAAAACAGTTTTGTTGCAATGCAGGGATGCCCTCCAAGCAGACTAGAGCAGGCCTGTAAGATCAGGTTTCTAATGCGGGAATTTGCAATTAAGTCAGAAGTGTAATTTCTCTGCAGTGTCTGTTTACTGAACAAAATCACTAATACCCCTGGGAATAAATCCACTCATTGTGATATTCTCAGGAAGACAGTAGAAAAGATATGTCTGTGTTAGGAGGGCTGGGACATGCTGTCTTTAGTAATTAAGAACTGAAATTGATATTCTCCAGCAGACATACCTATTTCAAGATTTACTCATCTCCAGTTCACACAGTCCATAAAGAATCTAAGAATCACTTTTGTAAAGAAACTATTCAGATATTGTTTCAGGAAAAAATGAGACAACATGGTAGAAGGTGACACTGTCCCTTTGCTGTCTCAGAGATAAAATAGCTCTTATGCTTCAGGAAGAAAAATTGTCTCCTTTAGAAGAATTAGTGAGGGAACGTATATAGTCTGTATTGTGTGGGAAATCAGTCTCGATGAGTACCCCTGTCCCTGCTGGCTTTAAGCTTGTCAGTCTCTGCAGCTGATAGTTTGGGGTCTTGCACAAGTGCTAAACTAGTCTTTAGGAAAGTGTAGAGGAGTTACATATGATATACACCACAGGACAGCCTGACTGTGTGAGTGGCAGGTTTTCAATTTGCAATATGTCTTTTATAAAGAATCACACTTTCTTTTAGAACACACAGGGAAAAAACTATTCTTGTGTTCATCAAACTGTTGGAGCTACATGACAACAAGTAAGAAGTCCGGAAACCATGGAAAAGAGGGCATCATAATCCATAACACTGCATAATTAATCATTTTTGCAAAAACACAATCTTAAAAGCCTTGAAGTGTTTATAAGCTTCCAGTGGCCTATTAATAAAACACAGTCAAAATGGATATTAACTCTTTAAAATATGATGGTAGGTAAAATGAAATTTTCCACAGAACAATATTAGTTCAAGGGCAGGCTTATCTTTGTATCCTGTTCTTTTAGAAAGAATCACTGAGTAAACCTAACTTTTGATTTAAATTTAAGGTATGTACAATAGCGTATGGTATGGTAGTTTTACAGAGCAGAAAAAATGTTAACACAGGAGCCATATAATCTAAAAACAAAACTGTTCCAATGGTTTAGCAGATTGGCTAAACAACAGTTTCTGATGGCAGGAACTATCAAGAAATTCAAGCATTTCTCAGTGCTTCATGATGCTTTTCCATAGCCCATCACAGTTTGTTTTTTAAATAAAGCTTAATTGGTTTACAATACACACTCATCATTTCACATGCCAAAAATACCATCTATTAGAGGAACATTAAAGCAATAAAACAATCCCACAGAAGCAAGAAAAACTAGTTGCAGATTAAACCTCTATGGTGTAATATAAAGGGCACCACAGGAAGACATTAATGTGGAACCTAATTTTGGAAACATAATGATAATTATTATTTTCCAACAGCTAATAAGAATAATTGGCATTTATACTAGTGTCTCACCTCCTGTATGATCTGGGTGTACTCAATATGGCTGAAGTAAAGCTACCTTTTGGGTAAATGAAGTAAGTGGGGGGGAAAGCAGGTCTGTGACCTGCTGTATGATAATGCTGTTAGGAATGTTTCACACAACTGCCCCCCAGGTGCCATGAAATGGCCAGGGCTGTTTATGTGGATGGGTGCTGAGCTTAGGCAGGGGTAAACTAAAGTGTTACTGAGTGCTTTAGGAAAGCTCAGGCTAATGTCTACATAAAGTGAAAGATGTGAATATGGAGTCTTTATAGTCTTTTAATTCCATTTTTTGCTTGGGGAAATTTTTTTGTTTCACTTTTTTAGTTAATTTTTCAGGTTTTGTTATGCTAAGCAAATACTGAGAAATATTATTGATTTTGTAGTAATATAATAATAAAACTAATTTAAATTTAGTGTAATAAGGACATAAAACCTCTTATTGAGCTTCAAAGAAAGAGGCACGTTGAACCAGTACAAGGTTTGTAAAGTCAATTGTATGTGACACTGTTGTGTATCAGTCATATTGTGATTCAAAAACTGGGTTTTCAAACAGACACAGTGGATTAGGGAGCGATGCTGGTCATTACCAAACCATTGCATCTGAATTTTCAAGCCTTAGTTCCCTGTACTCATTAAATTCCCGTCAGTCAGCAGTGCTGTTACAGCAGGTTACACTACATTCCCCTCAGCTTCACTCGCCCACTGGACTAGCATGAGATCTTGCTGGTGGATGAGGCCATAAGTGTTGGTGTAGCTGGAAAGGAACAGGATTGGGAACCCAAGCAGATTAAATCTAGCTGATTTTTGGGGGTTTATGTCCTCTCTTTTTTCCTTGCCTCCAAGTTATTTTTACCCAGGATCCATTCCCCACTTCATACCACTGTGTGCCTCCACTAGCACTGATGCTCTCTCCTCAGAAAGGGCTATTCATCCACCAGCTGCCTGAGTCAGAGGAAAGCAGGACTGTTTGCTTTGGTGGCAGTGTTGGATGCATGTGCAACATTGTGTGTGTCATTGCATAGCCTTTGCTCTTCCCCTGGGAGCTAAGCTGACTGCAGGTGGCACAGTCATGGTGGTGACCTAGTTAGCCAGGATCCTGGCCCAGATACACATTCAGTTTTCTGTCCCTAGGGAGTCTGGTTTCAATATGAGGCAGGTAAAAATGGAAATGGGGTTGCTCATCTCAATGCAACCCTTCCAACAGGTCATGGGCCACAGTTTGGCCCAGAAAGCTGTTTCTCCTCAAGTGCTATCTACACAATAACATATAGGTGGTCACAAACCACCTTCTCCTGTCCTCTGTGCTACTCAGATGTAAGCCAGTAATGGTTAGTTGTATGTCTGCACTCAAACCAGTGTTTTACTGACAAGAGCTTTGCAGTATGGGCTAACACAGCCAAATGGTGTACACTCCATCATGGGAACCACAGGCTAAGGCAGGTCATAAATTATGACATCTGTCTGGCCTACACATGCCCAAAGTGGTAAGATGAGTTATGAATCAACTGGTTTGATAGACACTGGCACCAGCAACCCCTTCTAGTACCTGCTGACTAAATGCTGGGCTCTAAGCTGTCAAATGCCATGGGAATGAGATTGAGTTATTACATTTGCAAGCATTAATCTTGAGCTCAGCTGTGTTGTGTAAGATCATAACCGAGCACTTGGAAACTTCTAGCTTACTCTTTGTCTTTCTCAGCTATAAAATGGCTGAATGGTTTTTTGGAATTAAAAACAAAACAAACAAAAAGCACTGCTGTGCTAAAATTTCTGTTCCAGAATATAGTACAGAGTGTATTTTTATGGCAGAGAAATGTGGGTAGAATCTTAATTAACAGAGTGCTATAGGACTCAGGTTATCAGTTGCCAATAACTATCATACTGGTTATGGGCAAATATCGCCTTCTAGGCCAGCATTTAGCAATGTCCCTGACCTTATGTTTCTTTTTCATAAGTACAACAAAACTTTTACTTTACTACATAAGATGGATGTAACCTTATTAACATGTTTACCATGACATTCTGATTCAGTTTCTTTCATTTTTCAAGTAAGATCTGTGGAGAGAAAGGAGATGAACCCAGGGTGCTTTACATACACACATTGATATGAATAAGGAGTGGGAGAGCACACTGCAACCCAGGTTGTTTTAAAATATTCTTCCTTTATTGATCAGAATCACGTGTGGATATGAAATTGCCCAAAGATAGGGTTCTGATATGTATAAAAAACCGTGGAGAATTCAAAAGTATGACCTTACTGAGTTTTTTTCTACTGCGTTGCCACATGTTTAAGAGGATGTAGTCGGGTGAACAGATCACAGTCTGTATTGGGATTATATTGGTTAATGAAGGCTCATAACACATGGGCCAGCCTCACCAAAGGCCTAATTGGACACAACAGTATCGATCTCATTGGTGTTGTACCCACATATGCTGGCAGCAAATCTGGCCTCACGCCTGTAAGCAATATTAGAGCAAATATGAAAAAGAACAACTCCACTAATGATTTTGAACTGAGATCACTGGTGACACAGTTCAATTACAGCATTCATTCCTGGTGTCAGAGAGGGGTTAAAATAGAATGTAATGACTCTTTAGCAGATAGATTTGGAGCAATTAGAACTCTGAAAATGTCTCTCCATGTAACTAAAAATATAATTGCTTTTGAATAGCTAGGCTATAGGGTCTTTTTTTCTTCTTTTTGTCTTTCTTTTTCTGCACTGGAAGCTGTGATTTTTACTCCTATTACTCATCCACATGGACTTAATTGACTGAGGTTCTAAACCCCAACCCTCTAGTGAGTACTGATGAGGTTTTAAATTACTCTGAATTGAAGCACTTTAAAAAGCAGGCAAGGAAGTGTGCTAAGGCAATACAACATATGGAGTGAAATAGTGGGTTTATGTTATTTTGTGTTCACATCTCTGCGTGGAACTCCACTAAGGCCAGCTTGGAAAAGGCAGCATTGCCCACTGTTAATCACTGGGTACACTCCCTCTGCTCCTGTCTGCAGCAGTTTCCAACCAGTCACCACAAGTGTGTAGAGCTTGTGTTTATTATCCTTGGTTGCAGCAATATGATGATTGAGGCTGAAATATTTTCAGTGGAGGACGATCTTGCTGTCCTTTCTACACTTTAGCTGAAAACACACAGGTTGGTAAGGACTAAGTAGGAGTGGGAGACGACCAGTTTCATATCTAACACTTCACCACCAGTCTCTTCCCTTGTTCCTGTGTGCCTTCTACATCACATATCCAGACCAACATAGCATACTACAGCTACCCTTTGGTATAACTTTCTGTTCTCATTGCCTTATTTCTGGACCTTCTGGGAATGAGTGAGTTTCTGGGGTCTTTTGATCACAAAAGGTCCAGGTTTGATGATCATAGCACCTGCAGCAGGAGTTTTTAAATGCTGAATAGAGCCATTTCCACTGTACTGAAATGAACTGGAGGGCTAATGGGATACAAAGCAGTCACACAGTGTAGATGAGCCAGCTGTACATGTATTTCAGGCAGCTTTTCAACCAAACACCACTCTTCTGCAGTGCTCCCCTGCTTGTAAGGGAGGGGAAACTCTTCTGAGTTCCATACTAAAATACTTTGAACAGCAGTGTTTCCATATGACACAGATTTGAAGAGCCAGATCTTGCACTTCCCTCTTTCCACATCTCAGATGTGTCAGACTTCAGGAGGAATGCAAAGCCAGAAAGCAATGTCTTTCAGCTGTTAGTGTGTGATCATAACCTAGAGTTGCAAAATAGATCCAGAGCTATGAGGGTGGGAGTCAGGCAAAAAAGACAAGGAGCTCTGTAAATTCTACTTGTGCACCTCAAAAGAGCTAAGGAGGGTTGCTCCTGCAGGAACTGATGAGATGTTGCTGCACTTCCACACCCTCCAAAGAATCTGAAAAACATACTGCAAAGCCACTGGGGCAGAAACTCGTTAGAGGGCAGAAAGAAAGAAGCACAGAAATTGTCCTGCTGTGAAGCCAACCTCCATTCTTCCAGTTTTGGAACTCATTTTCATTATGGGGAGACAACTTCATTAATAGATATGGTGACAGAGGACTGCTAGTAGCTCTCCAATAAAGAGCTACCTTGCAGGTGTCAGATGCATGAGACAAAACCCATATCAGATTGCCTAAGCCATCTCTGCCTGAAATCTGATAGTGCTGCCAAGCATGAAAGGATGACAATTTCAGTATCCCTGTGGGGTTTTTTCTGACATAGGGAATTGCAGAGACCAAGAAGAAGCCTTTTAAGCTTAATCTTAAACACTGTGACGCCAGCAGTTTTTCAGAACATTGCCCCAAAATGGGAGCACGGGCTCAATGTTGACATGAACAGATAAAACAATCATACATTTCATATCTTTTCTATGGCACTACCAGATGTTCTGCCTCATCTTCTACAGTGCTAATGTGTGTAATGAGGCTGCCTGAAAACACCAGGTCCCTTGACCTTGAGTGGAATTGTCCTCAATCCTATGAATAGCAAGGTTACCTTTGTTAGCTAAGGAGGCAATAAATGTTTATGCCCAATTTAAGCAATTGCATACAGTACCTATTATGTTTGGAGTAGTGGGTTTTTAACAGCAAAGATGAATTGAAAAAAAGAAAGTATAACTGCAGTTTTATTAAGACATAAATCCATGGAGGTTTAATTGGAAGGAGACAGGAAAAGGAGAGCAGTACTCTGCCTTTTTTCAGAATTTCTCCCACATAACATTCCCAGCAGAGCAGTAAATGCCAACGTATTCCACCAAGGAAACAAAAGGAAGAAAGATTTTATTACAAGCACAGTCATCAGTGACTATTCAGTGATCTATAAGTAAGATATTATTACTGACAGTTGCCAGTTCTGAGAGTTGATTAATTGTTTTGAGGGTATTGAATATATCTCGAGTCCAGTCTGTTTGTTTAAGAAGTGATCAGTGTTGGAAGCTTGTTAGTGATTCCCAATAACTCAATTTTTTTCTCCTGACCACACTTTTAATTTTCACCTATGCAACACTTACATCAATTTTTAAGTGATATTATAGCAATCCAGAGTTCTTGGAGACAACACAGTCGATTGCAGAAAAAGTCTAATAAGTAGAAGTTCCAGGATTTAAACTGTGATTAGCCATTAACCTATCGTGTGACCTCAGACTTGTCCCTTAATTCTCTTGTCCCCAAACTTAGCGATCTAATTCATTTTCACAGAATTACAATGCCTAACCAAAAGATTAAGAGCCTCCTGTGAACCAGGTATCCCAAGAAAATGGAATTAGAAAACAATGATAAAAGGAGCACAAAAGAGAAGGGGAAAAGGTAATGGGTGCTAAAAGAGTTACCCAAAAATGCAATAAAAAGGTTCATCACCATTTGTGTGAGTGCCTGGTTGTACTGTCTGCTGTAAACAAACCTTTTTCTAAACAATCTCATTAGCATCTGCTTCTTAGAGATTTCTTTTTCTTCTTCTATATTTGTTAACTAATAAATCTGGCATTCAGGTTCCTTTTAGAATTAAAGTAATCTTATGGCTAGAGCAGATGAGAAGAAGTAGCTTTCAATGTCTGGAAAAATTGGGTAGCTCACTAAAATTTTCATTGACAGCTTCAACTCTCATCACTGAGTCCCCCCATGGCCCAATCTAAAGTAAATATGTATAGCAATTAAAAATGTGTAGACATTGTTCTGCAAATGGTGTGAGCTCAGTTCTGAAATCCTTTTACACCATTCCAGAGAGAAAAATAGATTTCTGGCATGAGGAATTTCAAACATAATTAGATAAATAATTAGATCTGCTTGCACTGGTATAAACCTTCTACATCAAGCTACAGGTGATCTCAAACTCAGTTGCTCTGCTCATTTTGGATTAAAAGCAGAGCAGAGAGTGAGCCAGGGACATCACAAGTGGCCAGAGAAAAGTCACTCCAAACATGAGTGCACTGTAATGCCGCACTCTAGCAAGCCCTGATCACTCCAGCATCACCATACCCAGAACTAACCCCATAATCTTGGTAGAGTAGGGATTAACCATAACATTTGAATCATTATTTCATTAGACATCTTTGTTCTAGGGTCCCTTTTGCCTTGTGTGGGCTCAGTCCTGTCTATGGCATTTCTATTTCATTCTCTCCACCTTATCAACGTGGCAGAGCAGTAGCCTAGCACCTGCCTTTGTACACTCTTTTATGCCTGTTACCAGATGCAAATTCACCTCCAATTGGAAAGAAATCACAAACTCACAATTAAAATATTTTTTATCTGGACTGATTGCATCTTCTCCCTTTATTATTCCTCTGCTCTCATTTCCTATGGCTGAGAACCCTGAAGGAGGGCTTTTGCTGGTCACATGTGCATTTCCATGTGCTACAAGCCATATTATGAGCTGGAGCTTCACCCTTCCACCTTTCTGGCCAGTCCATGGCACTGACACTCCTCCACAGTCACTGCTTGAGTCTTTCTAGTGCCCTTCATCACTCCTTGCTGAAGCGCTGCAGAATGCCTGTGCTGCATTTGTCTCCTGTTTGTCTCCTTGGCAGAAAGGAATTCCCAAACATATATTTTCTTTTCTTAACATGTATTTTTCTTTTTATTTCTTTTTCCAGAACCACCTTTTATTATGTGCCTGGAGGGAGCTCATCTGTGACAGTCTAAGGCCACAGTCAAGGCAAAGTTTGTTGATACTAGCATTTAACAACTCCATTGGTATATTCTAAAAAACAAGCTCTTGGGCACACAACTCCTTTTTCAGACCAGCTCATCCATGATGCTTTTCATTGGTAGGCCTCAAAGACCTTGACAAATGAAAGCATTGTCATTCTGCAGATGGGAAAAGAAGCGTGGAGCAGGAGTCTAGCACAAGAAGGGCATGATCTCATGGCTTTTAGGAAGCACTGAAATGTAAATAATGAAGAGAAAGGCAGAAGGCTGCATACCTAACCCCTTCACCTCAGCATTATGCTCTAGGATCTCCCCTGCCTGACACTTGCCAACACAGCATTATCTTCCATGAACTGGGTGGTAATTCGAGATATAGTGTTTTAATTATTAATAAAAGGCGCTTGGAGACATCTTGCCCTATTAGCGACACCTCTTACCAGTAAAACTCTGCAGAAGGAGCAGAATATAGTCTTAAATGATATGATTAATATTTATGCAACTTGATAAGCTAGTTTGGATCCTGACCCTCACTGAGTTTCTGTGGAAATGTTTTTCTGCCTGCACTCTTACCCTCCCTGCTCCTCCTCCTCCTGCCTCCATCATGGTAATAATCATGTGGCTACTGCTGTAGCTCTCAGACTTCAAGGTCAAGTTTTGAAGACAGAAAGGGGCTGAATGATGATCAGCCTTAAACTGGAGCTCCTGAGCAGTTTCACCTCCCCCTTTACTGCACCTCTTTGCAAGGAAGAAGAAGAGAGGGCCCTGCTGACATCTGTTTAAGTACAAAACAGGATGTGTGAAAGCACAAAGCTCAAGCAGTCAACCTTGGATTAGGATAGCAGTTTTAAGTTTTGACAGGGTTTTAGGTGATGCAGAGGGAGAACAATAAGAAACTCAGGGTAGGGAAGCTCCTGAAAAAGATTAAGTGATCCTGTGAAATGGTTCTGCAAGATATAATAGACCAGGCAGCATCATTTCTACATGCTCCAAAATTTAAAGGCACAGGAACCTAACTTGTCTATCATGACTTTGTAAAATAGTTTCCCTATTTTTTCCAGTTGTGCTGAGTTGCCTTATTTTACCTCTTACTGACAGTATTAGCCTAAGGCCTATCAATACATCACTGTGGGACAATTCACTCATGGCACACTTTAAATGAAATATCCACAAATTGGATTACAACCCCAAAGCGCTCAGTAATTCATGCTTTCACTGCATAATAACAAGTGTGCTTGCATAGGAAAAGTGACACTGAATTTAACATAAAGCCTTGTTTTTCCAATTTTGTGTGATGAGAGCGGACAAAAAAGCAGTGCTTTGCTTATTAAGCAACACTAACTTCAATCCTCCCCATTCATGAGTGAATGCAAGGCTGTGAGCATTAGAGGGCAGCACAGTAACACTTTCCCACCTGCAGGGAAAAGGATTTTAGGATGCCATCACTTCCAAGTGGTCCAGTGCAGACAGTTTTGTCAGACCTCTAGGAGTTTCATGTATCTCCCATGAAGAATTCTCTTTTCTTAAAGGGCCAGGGCACAGAGGATGTGCTGGTCACAGGAACAGGTGAAAGAAGTGCACCTTTCATATTTTGGCTGCTGATAAAGTCCCTGACCTTACAATCTCTCTATTGGCAAAGGCTTATTTGTCCATTTGTGGCTTCCTTTCTTTCCTCACACTTTATAAAGTTTTTAATGCTGTTTTCTGGGAGAGGGAGGAATCAATCCAGTGCAATGATTAACAAACCAGTTGGGTCGTGAATGAAGCATGTGGTATATTTCAGACACTCAAAAGAAGTCTATCTTTGGAAAGGGCAAGTTTAAACATGAAATGAACTAATGATCTGTAATAATGAAAAATCACCCTCTTTGTTATCTAATTTACTAGTGCCAGGCACCTTTGCAATTTTTGTGCTGTGAGTAGAAGACTGGACCTTGGTCAATAATCCATATTTACATTACCATCAGATGAAGATTTATCCAGAAAGGCCATTTTTATCCTGCAGGATCTGAAGGATTTATCCTTTTCCTTTCTTGTTACATGAATAGGTCACTTTGGTTGTTCCAAGACAAGTCCATACAGTATTGGAATATATATACAAATGTTCTCCATTGTCCAGCCAAGCCAGAAGACTGATCCAATTATAAAAGGATGAGACAGCTCCAGCTTTCAACTAGGTGTCATCACAAGCCCAGCTGGAGATCTAGACCATAAAGTGACCTCCAGACTGTAATTCTGCAGGCCAGTGGGCTGGAAGGAAGGTCAAGGAGGAGCTGACTGGCTTCATCCCCGTGCAGCCAGGGCTCCTGTCCCTGCCTCAGGCCCACCCCATCCTCTTCACAGCACAGCAGCTGGCTCGCAGAGGACCATCGCTGAGCAGAGACAAATGCTGAGCATCTCACAACTTGCTGTAACAGGCTGTGAGCATCCTGAGGTGATGCCACTGAGGGAGGTTTAGCAAGCATGAGCGACACAAAAAAAGGCATGCCCAGAACCAAAAAGAAACAAGAAAACTCTTTCACAACTAATTAGAGTGGTGTGGTGTCCTAACTCCATCTTTCAGACAGGTGAGAAGCTTTTTCTCCATAGCAAGAAAGAAAAGGCCTGTGAATAGATGCCTGAGGCCTGCAACACACATTCAAAAGACAAAAAGAAAAAAAAGAAGAGAAAAAAGTCTGCTTGCATACTTTGAAAAAACCAGCTGAGTGAAGGCTTGTATCATTGAATTAGCTTTTAAATCAACAGACCTTCCACAGTCAAGGCCAATGCTTTCATTCTTGTACTCAGCTTGACATCCTTTACCCACTCATTCAAACACTACCCGCTATCACTGAACTGTGCTGCAGGGTGCTTGACAAAACAGTGAAAAAATAAAAACATACATAAATAAAACTTGGCATGATATGTCTTTCTGCCTATGTAGATCAACAGCCTTGCCTTTATCATGAATTTCTTCAAAACAACTTTCCTTTCCAGCAGACAGTAATTTAGCATTGTCCAGGGAAAACTCTCTTATTTCATGCATTTAATTGTACCACAGATGACTGGAATTTGAGTGAGGAAACAGACACTTAGGTGAATAAATTGATTATGAACAGTCTTCTAAAACCTGATTTGAAGAAAAAAAGATAAAATGACTGATTCTTGATTGCTTCTTGGAGCCTGCTCTGGCTCCTGTTTGCCTCACACATGAGCTTTTTGTTTATGTAGAGGCCAGGCAATCCAGAGGGAAGGAGTGTGTGAGACTGGTTATCACCTTAAATGGACCTGGAATATAATCAAATACATGTATAGATCATATATATGTGTATATACTTATATATTGCATATACTATATGCATTACATACTGAGCAACCTGATCAGGTGGTAGGTATTCCTGTCCATGGCAGGGGATTTGGAACTAGATGACCATTAAGGTCCCTTCCAACCCAAACCATTCTATGATTCCATGATAATTATGTGTGTATATATATATATACATACATATATATACATGATAGAACTTCCGTTATGCATTTGACTCTCTTCTGCCTACAGACCAGTGGGTCAGAGGGAATACCACCACTATGCATTGTATGGGGCTTTCTCCATCAGGATTTACCCCTTCATGGTAAAGCCTTTGGAAATACAAAGAAAAAAAGAACTAAAATCTAAGCATGAATGCTGATTACTGTGAAATGGTGCAGCAGTTACAGTGACAGCACAGTATATGAATGCAAGGAGACCTAAGATGGCCTTAAAGTCACTAGCTTAGCTACCAGTCACTGTGTAGCTTCCAACATATTTTACCCATCTCCTTAGCTTCTTTTTTCCTTTGAGCTACAGCAAGTTCACAGATTCATGGTATTTTGAGTATAGATACAAGCTTCAGTCACAGCAGTGGCGGTAGATACACTGTTGGGGGAGAAAAACTGAGAATAAAGAAATTTGAAGAGGGAGAAACAGGCTAAAGAAATAAAAAAGTGGCAGCTGGGGCCAAAAGGAGAAATTGCTGTCATGATGGGCTCCTTCACTCTCAGTCAAAAATACAGTAGCACTATTTCTTATCTGATATTTCCACTCCCCTTTCCTCATTTCATTCATTGCCCCATTTGTTTTGGTTCTTCATGGAGTCCTGCACCCTCCTACCAGACTTTCAAGAGCAAATGCTGAAACAAGGTGAGCAATGACAGAGTTAAGGTCCCCAGGGGTTTTAAAAAAAGCACCCTCCACTGGCTGCCCTGTGATGAGAGTAACAAACTAGCATCACAACATAAGGTTTGGGGCCATGAAGGGTCTTATTCCCAGTTTTAACCAGTGAGGATTATCCTCAAAACCCTTGGAGGTCATTAAAGACTTGTTAAGCTCAAACCATGGCTGTTAGTCATTACTTCGAAGTTTGGCCTGTGTCAGAGACCACTTTTCAGATAACTTTGGCTCAACCCATCAAGTGTACAGAATGAAACCAGGAACTTCAACTATGATCTGGCAGAACTATGGATCCTGTTCCAGATTTTCCTGTGCAATTAGATTGCCGAGTAATGCCCTTTTCCAGCACGTAGGAGTGGGACTACAGTGGTTTCCTTTACTTTGATTTTCATTTAGGTCCACAAAGAAAAGTACAAAATAGTACAGCAATGACAAGAAGTGAGCCCCACCCAGCAAATAGGCTGTCAGCTATTAAAAGTCTACTGCTTCTTTTTAGAAGGTGAAGACCCTGCTGTCTGCACCACCCAGCCAGGTGGGCTTGGCTGAGCATATGCAATGTAATCACTCATGTGTGATCTGCCTTGTGGATCCTTTCTGAGGCACTGGAAGGGGTGAAGAAATGTCAGACATATCATCTTTTATATGGTACCACGTAATTAAATGACAGGAACCCAAGCCCACAAAAGGACTTTTGTTCCTAACAGTAGAAAAAAAATCCTGCCTAAAGCCTGTCCTATTCTGTATCTGAAAAATTGTAGTCAGTTTTGTTTTCTTCTGCAAGTTCTCTACTACTACATCCAAATTTAGCATCATAGCCTTAGGAGACAGTTCCCGGATTGTCCAGACAAATAATTTTTATTGGAGCTGTTTACTGGTGTGTTTCTGTGGTTGGAAGGCACTCTGGGCCTGTATTCTGACCTGGAATTTGAGAACTCAAATACAGCTTCAGTGATGAAACTCACAGGACTTCTGCTGTATTGACAGCTTCACTTTAGCACCTGTCTCCCACCTAAATGCGATCACAAACTAAAAATGTGGGAGTTTGTGGCCAGTTTTTCTGATACGCCTGCTTCTCACATTTGACAGCAGTTTTGTGTTCTGTGCAAAACACAAGGACTCTGGCAAACCTTTCTAAAAAGCATTGAAGCTTGGAATGCTGCCTTAATTTTACACAGTTGCATAGCTGTGATAGCATCCACCCAGGAGATCAGATGCCTGAGTGAAGCACATTTTTGAAGAGTCAGTAATTTTAAATGCCTGCCTCTAACAAGACTACTTCGACAAACAGACTGTTTTGGGGATAGCATTCTGCCTTTCTTGTTGAAGAGTGAAATAAGATTTCTTGGGAAAATGTGTTTCTTTACCCAGAAAACAAGGAATATGACTAGGAAAGAGCTTCTTGGGTCCTGATTGTAAGAATACAGTAGATTTATTAATACAGTGATTTATTAATACAGATAGCACTGGCACTCTGCTTTTCTTCTCAGCATGGACATAAGTAATTGTTACACAGCTATTTTCTTGCCACTTCCTTAATTTCTAGATTTAATCTGACTTGGAGACGGCTTTGATAAAAGACATCCTTGCTCTGGTTTTTGGTTCTGTTATTGGCGTGGACTAGTCTGCACAGTTGGAAGGGACAGGAGAAGATACTCTCTTCTCATGTGTCATCATGGTCTTCATGACTTGCCTGACAATGAGCTAATGTAGCAGTACTTATGCTTTGCCTTTGGAGTTGCTTGGAAGAATGTATGGATGCATGATTTGATGTGCCCTTCCTCTGTAGAGCTCAATAGCTTTGTACATCCATCTTGCCACCTGCATGGAGCACACTACAATCCTGGGACCAACTTTTGGATATTTTCCTCTTATGTGAGATGTAGCTGAAGTGGGTGCTATTGTTTGTGTAGGTTTTCAAATTGATAATATTTGTCCTTGTTTATGTTGTAACATACTTTTCCCCATCTTATCGTCATCCAGTTGTGGAGGTGTTAAAAACAGATATAGTTGGCCCACTGAAGCTACTGGCTAAAGGCATTCTTCTACTGTTTTGTTTTGGTAAAATCATACACACTTTTAATGCATTATGCATTTCATGGCTTGTCTAAGGCACAGGGGTTGTGTCTTTTGGTGAAGAGATTCTTGTGTACTGAGAACTCACCAACCTTTTCTACTCCACTAGAAGTAGATGGTCTGCATAAAGCATTTATGTATTACAGACAGAGGGAAAAGCCTAACATTTTTCTGCTCTTAAGCTAAACACTTATATGTTGATCATAATTATGGACGCAAAAATGAGTGGTAAAAACATGCCACAATGAACTCTGCTGCAGGACTGCACTATATGGTTTTGGGAAAACATATACAGCATTTATGCTGCTTCATTTTAAGGTGAAGCTTCTCTCTATCAGAATTATTTTTTCCTTGAGAACATGTCTGAAAATATCTTGAGCACGGTGTAATCTATCTCATTATAAAGGCAAAGAGAGCTCATCAGAAGCGTATTTTATGATCTCTAAGTATAAAAGGTCCTTCAGATAGGGACAGTATGACAGCTGGCAGACAAACAGCAGACTCCATCAGAGGCAAAGAAAATTACTCAATTGTTCTTTAAACTGAGTAGTAGAACTCTTAATAAGCAAGGTCTCCAATCCCAATAACAATATGTTTGGTGCAAGTAGCTCTGCCATCACTTGTCCTTGTTTCAATGGTACATTACTGTGATCAGTACTATTTTGGATGAGCGGTAATCTAATCACTCTCTTGCAGAATACTATGTTTAATTCCTGGATTTCACAGTACTGCATGATGAAGTTGGGTAGAAAGGCAACTGCTGTGCTTGTGAAGTATTTGAGTGATTGGAGCAGCAAGGCATAGTGGTGCAGGCTGCAGGAGATGGGGAAAGGTGTGAGCACAGCATGAGCTGAGGGATCCACTGTTCAGGAAAGGTGAAACCAATCAGTTGGAGCAAGATATTTAGAGGACAGAGAGAAAAGGTTTGGAGTGATTGATGGAAAAAGACCACATGAGTAAAGAAAGTGAGTCCTCGTGAAAAAAAACCCTTAGAAATACATCCTCTCATGGCAGAACTACAGTGACATCGGAGATAATGGAATGAGAAAGCAATAGAGGATTTTCTTTTAATTAATCTTAATTCTTAAATATATTTCTGCTCAGAACAGTTCTCCACTCATCATTCTTAAGACAAAGTCCTGACCTTTTAACTCCTCAGTCAAGACCTGTGTACTGTTAAAATATGTGCTTTTTGCAGTACAGCAAATTACAGTCTCACAGTTGTTTAATTTCTGCCTTCATTCTCTCTGTATTAGTTCTTTTTGCCACTCCATTGATTCTTACTGCCAAGAAAGATGGCCAGTTGCTAATTAGAGGACAGCAGCTTGATATGGAGTTGCTTTATGGCAGTGATCTACCTCAAGTCCCAGCCCCTGCAGAACATTCAAACAGAAGTTGTTCCCTTGGAAGTTGCTAGCCTCCCTTCAGGTTCCTTGCAAAGAGGTGATGATGCTCCAAACTCCTCTGCTTTGTCTTGGTTCAATGTTTCTATTACTGTTATGATCCCCACACTCTTCTCAAAATTTTATTTCCCTCCCTTGTGGCTGATTGTTTTTTAGGACTGTAGCAGCTTTTCAGTGAGGAGATGGGGTGTTTATTTCAAGTGGACCATCTCTAGCATATGAATGTAGCCTGGGGAACTTTGATATTGTCTAGAAATAAACCAGCATGGGAATCTCAATTGCGCCAAGGCCAGGCTATACTTTTTGTTTGTTTGTTTTTGTGGGTTTGTTTGTTTGTTTGTTTTTTTGTTTGTTTTTTCCCCCTTAAGAAAGACCTTACCTAGAATTCTACTAGCAGGAAGGGGAGGGAGAACCACAGCATGAAAGGGTCAAGTGTTTCAGCAAATAGATATCTTGCTGAGAATGCTGGATATAAAACATGAAGAAGTTCAGTTTAGGAGCCCCTGGGCTAGCGAAGTCAAGCTGCAGGAAGATGGAGCAGGTTAGGACAGAGGTTCATATTGCATTACTTGCATTGGAGATCATGGCATCTGCATTCACCTCTCTCAGCATTTCAGTGAGAACCATCCTTGTTGCCTCAAGAAGTTAAATTGCATTTGCTCTGCTGCAAGCAAGGAGGTAGTTTTGAGGAAAGAATTGCTATAATCTTTTACATGGAGACTCATTAATTTCTGTGATGCGCTAAATCTGCTCACTTGGTAGATGGTTAGTGCAGGCATTTTCTAATTGCTACCCATAATGCACTTCTAACCCCAGAGAAGCTAATTTAGCAGCCTGTATTTTCATCTCCTTGCATTTTTTTAGGTGGGATTATGTTGATATGTAAATTTACAAACCAAAATCAGTTGTGCTCTATAAAGGTACTGTTTGGATGTTCACAGCAGAGGCAAAGGCTTCAAATGCTTATGAATGAAAGAACGTAATGGCAACAAAGTCAATATTGTAATTTTATTACAAAATATTCTGCCTCTTCAATATTGAAAATATATTGGTTGTTTTCTGCTATTTTGTTGTGCTGTCCAACAAAGATATTTATAGTTCAAAGTTATATATATATATATATCAGGACCTTTCAAAAATGACTTCTTTTTGAAAAAGCATCCTTCTCAATGCTTTCATTTTTGAGGTAACTATTCAGAGATACCTGGAAGGAAGCCAGTTTTTTTTAGAAAGATGGAACTTTTTTACTTGCTTATGGAAAAGCAACAAAAAGATAAGAAACATAATGTCATATTTGCTTTCTTCGTAATGAAACAATGTAGCAGCAGTGACAATGCATGAAGAAGTACCACCTCAGTGTCCCATTTGGTGGGACAGGTCTTCCATGTCTGGGAGAGTTGGCTTTGCACACAGCTGTTAGTGTGGGCGCAAGAAGTCTGAGTCTTCCAGATTGCATTTACTTTGAAGAGGCGTCTCTGACAATGAGTCAAAAATGAACTAAGCCCTCAGCCTAAACCAAGCTTGCATTAGTGAGTTGCTGTCTGTGCTGATGAAGAGCTTCCTTCTGTATTTCCCCTCCTCTGACAGCCTGCTGTGGAGTCAGATGAACAGCCAGAGCTGATGTAAGATGCAGAGCTTGCATAAAGGTAGGGAAAAACAGGGATTGAATGTTCAGTATCTGTTTGACCACATTACCTGTAACACGAAACTTCTCTTTATACCCACCTTGCTGGACAGCTAAACTTCAGACAGACCACTCCATAGGTTCAAGATCTGAAGGGCCTCCTATTTTCATGTGTCCTGTTATACACATGCACATTGCTGTTGTGCTTGCTGGCAGAAAGTTATTCTTCCAGAGATTGCAGTGTATCACCTCAGTTACAGCCCAGAAAAAGGAACAATGGACCAGAAAACAGAAGAAAAGTCAAGCATTAGGTATAGGAAAACAGTTAGGTTTGAAAATGCACTGCCAAATGTACTGCCCTGCGCTGTAGCCTTTGGTGAAGGATTGGTCAGAAAATGCTGGACACAAGGTTTACAGTATCATTTGGGCACAAAAGAACATTTCACTTTGGAAGAGAGAAGTGACTCAGGTACTGAGTCTTCTCACTGACTTGTAGGGCTGCAGGCAATTGCATGCACCTGTGTCTGGATCCTGCCCTGCCATTTAGGCAAATGAGTGGGATGTTCAGTGGAAAAGGATGATACATGACGTGAGAAATTGCTGGATGTGACAGATAACCATGTAAGGAGCTGACAGAAGTCAGAGATAGCACCATGAGGGAGGGAGGGAGGGAGGAAGGAAGGGAGAGAGGGATGGATGTATGGATGGGTGGGTGGATGTATGGATGTATGGATGGGTGGGTGGATGGATGGATGGATGGATGGGTGGGTGGATGGATGGATGGATGGATGGATGGATGGATGGATGGATGGATGGATGGATGGATGGATTTCACAGGTGGCTAAGAGGGTGCTACATGAGGAACAATCAGCCATCACAGATAACCGAGCTGAGTGCTGGGACCTTCCTGTCTGCAGTCCTGCAAAGCCACGAGCACATAGGTAACTGCACCAGTAATGCCTTATTTGGGTATAGATGTAAAAAAATTGGCAGCCATGGCAAAGAAAAAGGGCTGCTGTTTATTTGGGAAGAGGCTGCAGTGGGAAAGAGGAGGTATGAGGGTGGCAGAAAGGAGGATCAAAAATGAAACAGAGGATAATAAAGTGCACAAATCCTGTGAGCAGTGCTGCCTGGTGGAGGCCAGGGGGTACCTGATAGTCAGCCCTGCTGCAATAAACCAAACCTGTTCTTCTGATCATGCCACAGGGGTCTAAGTTGTGGCTGGGAGGTCTGGGGACGGAGTATTCTTCTGGTCCCTCAAGGGGATGCCAATCAATGGGACATCCCACGGTCACTATGCCCATACCTATTCTAGTCTCAAGGGTGCTGGCAGCTGTCACTTCTGACAGCTAACGCAGTCAGGCACAGTCCCTGGGAACTTTACCTGGGACAGTAACAGGTGAAACTGCTGGCCTCAAATTCCAAACTGATGTTTTCGCCAAAGAATATCGATGAATAAAAAGGTAACCTTATTTCAAGCACAAAGTTGAAAATGTTCTGTACAACTAACAAGAGTATATCAGAAAAGAAAAAAATAAACCATGAAAGGTTTGTTGGGAAAAAAAAAATATTTTAGTGGGGTGCAGACGGTTACTTAGGGACAGGAGTGTAGTGGGTTAATTTCTCTGTGTTCTTACACTGATCAAATGGGAATGCTTGTAGGACTAATCATAAATAATCATAATCATATCCTGCCTAGATGGATATGGATTTAAACATAGAAGCAGTTGCCTGAAAATTGTTCTGTAAAGATACTGAAGGCAAAGAGGGGATATGTGAAATTAACAGCAGAATGGGCTAATTAAGATCTTCAGATAGGTGCTTGAAACTGGGTTATTACATAGAATGTTGCTTACTTGACTGTGCCTTTTCAAAATGCCATTTTTAAAGTATTTTTGTTGTTGTTGTTGTTGTTATTTTTAACTTAACCCCTCCTTCTAACCCTTCTGTTTTGACCTCTCAAGGACACAGAGGTGCACAAGGGAGTCTGAGCTGCTGAAAGGTACCTAGGGAATGCTGAGCCCACCCTGCAGTCTCTCGGTCCTGCTGCCTTCCATGTGTTTTGCTGAGGAAGCTTCTGGGAACACACTGGCACTAAATAACATTGAAGAAGAAAAAAAAATATTTTGGAAGCAGTAGGTTTTTTGTTGTCTTAAGGGTTCCTGAGGGAGTCTCAGTCCATGCATGCTGAACATTGCCTTCTGAGAGGCTCTGGGTTAAAAGCTTGGTTGGTTAAAAACTCCTCACATTTTTTCCTGAAAATATATTGTCTCACTTGTAGTTTTCCATTTCACCCAAGGGTGTCTGGCCTAACTCATGAATTTATTTAGTAGAAGCCACAGGAAGACTGAAAGAAAGTGGACAAAACAGAGCTGTTAAAAAAGCACTGGCTGTGGCAAAGAAAAGAAAATGCTGTCTCCATATCAGCAATTCCACATGAAAGGATAAAAGGTACAGAGCTAACCAGAATTCATCAACCACTACTTTTTCATAAATAATTTGCATTGTGGGGTTCTTTTGTGGTTTCTTTTTTGTTTGTTTGTTTTTTGGTTTGGTTTGGTTTGGTTTTTGGTTTCTTTTTGGTTTTGTTTTTGGGTTTTTTTTGTTTGTTTGTTTTTTTTTGTTTGTTTGTTTGTTTTTTTAGAAAAGAGCAATTATCTTAAGATCTAGAAGGGTTCTGCACTCATAACAAAATTGTTGAATTTTTCCGGACTTTCTGGTAGATCAGCAGCAGTTTCAGTTACTAGGTAGTTGCAGGTATGGTGTTGGCACAATTATTTGAGAATTACTTGTCTGGGGCACTACCCTGTAAAGCAAATGTTCACTTCTCTCCATATCTGGAGAATCAAGTCTGAGCTCCAAAGGAAAGCCATCAACATTAGAGGGAATGTATCTCCCCAGCTGCTTTACTACCACTGCTTTTAACATGGAAATGTTTCACAATACTCCTAAAACACAAGCACATAAATTCACATGGTGTTTTCAGAGCAGATGCTTTTCTTTCTTTTTTTTTTTTTTTTCTTTTTCTGTCAGCTGTGCCCCTAACAACAATTGATGGTTCAGGTTGAATGCATGTTGTTACGCTATTTTTATGTGTGGTTATTGGGATTGTTTCTTGTTTAGCATGTCAGTAGTCGTCTGCCAGCTGGTGGCTGGGTTCTGCTGGACAATTAGCAATTTTCCCCATATGGTGAATAGATTTACTTCATGTGTACCTTGCATGCGACAATATCTGAGATTCAAATAGAGATATTTTGGTGAAAGACTGTTCTTCATCCTCTAGAGTAGGGCTTTTCATGTTTACAGAGAATTATGGCTTTTCATAGTGATGGAAGTGCTGTTTAAGTGGCTTGTGTGATCCAGTTAGGCCCTGGTCTTTGCAGTTCTCCTAAAAATGAACCAGAACTACAGAAATGGTGTCCCTAATTTGATGAATAATAAATATGAAGGATTTTTTTCCTTTTCACACAAACTTTGTTCATAATGGGCTTTATTTTTGGTAATCTGATTTGTTTCCACCTCCTGCACAACTCCAAATTAACAGATACCATGTAAAACCAATCTCTGCAGGATTGAATTGTTTCAGAGTCCACTTCACTACATCTCATCATACCAAATTCCAGTTGATCATGAAAGTCATGCTGTGCACCCATTTAAATTGAAAAGCTTACAAGCTTGGTTGGGCCATTTCAAAGTTTGCAGAGATTTAGCTTTAATCCTCTTAAAATATTAGGCCATGTGACCTTGCATACCATATTGCCAGTGGGATAAAGAACCCTTTGATTTTTATTTACACTTCTTCACATGGGAGGAGGCAGGTTAACTCATTACATTTCAGTGCCACCTTTGGCTCCCCTCCCTTTGGTCACTCGTGGATGCAGGAATGCCTTGGCAAGTAGAGTTTGCATTTTTCTGCAGCTCTGTACTCCAGTGTGTTTTTCAGAAACACTCTTACAAGATGTCAGCCTTGCAAGAAAATAAACTGTTTTATTTTTGCATAAAAGATGTCATTCCATCTATCTTTATGGAATGGAGTTTTTTCACTATAAATGTTTCATGCAGACAATTTCAACAATTCATGTACTTGCTTTTACTTTATAACTTTTCAATTAAACAATGGGTTTTGAGAACTGGTGGTTGTTCCAGCTTGCTGTTGTTATGAATTTTGCCTTAAAGTTTTGTAGGGTTTTTTTTAACGTTTACAGTGTAGCAAAAAGAATGCATAAGGAGTAGAGAGAAGAAATGTGGTGTAACCACGGAGGATAATGGATTTGAAAAAAACTGAGTACATGGAAGTCCCACAGCCCCTTTCTTTCCATAGTTATTTACACATATGTAAAAGCAGTAAAAATTTTTGATTTACTAGTGGCCTTGGCTAGAAAACTAGGTCCCATGCAAGGAAAAATATAGGGCTGTCTGTCTAGGAAAACAGAGAAGAGCAAGCAATGGTTTTCAGAGATAAATTGAGAGAGTTTTGGTGCTGTCCAAGTATTTAGTTATTTTGACAATGAAAAAAAGAATTGAAAGATTTGGTATACTTTGAGTGAAAATATCCCTTTAGCTCAAACATAATTTTTTTTTATATCTAGTACTGCATTCAAAATTTGGCTAATGTTGCTTTCCTATAGTCTTCCAAACTAAGGAAGGATGGTAAAGCAGTGATGATTTCAGGACCAGTGCTAAAGTTCCACTGCTTGTCCATAAAGGTCATGAGTTCAAATTCAAAAATATTAACCTGTCATGTCATCTGCTAGTAATTAAGTTATTCTTATGCCATACCAATATTACCCAGGTCAGATTTTGTACATTTTCTTTTCCTACATATCCTTTAGGGTATCTTCCTTCTGAAAGAAGTAACATTTGTTACTTGCCTCTGTACCTGGCGATGCTTCATCAAGAAACACACAAGACCATTATAAAAACAAAATTTACCAGAGGATCTAAAATCAGGCAACATTGATCTAAACTTTATCTATCCAGCTGCATTTTCAAATGACAGTGCTCATTCTACAAAGAGCTGTATATTCACAACCTTTCCCAGTGGTGGCAATCCATGAGGGTTTCTGAGGGATTTAACAGCCTGTCAAATGTGTAAAACTATATTCTAAAAGGGATAATTTTAAGAGCCATCTTCCAACTTAAATATCACTTTGATCTAAGAATTTTCCAGTTTTTATTCCAGCTTTTATTACTGCAAGTAGTACCTATGTGCACAGGCCAGCAAAGGTAAAACACTCCTGTTTTTCAAATCTACTGTTTATTTTACTCAAACACATTTTCTTTTCCCAGAGGAGTCTACAATAGATAAATTTCTAGAAGAAATACTTTCATTTTTTGGGTTCAGGGACAGGAGAATGAAGCTAGGAAGATAGCTATAGCAATTTGGAGAATTAGTTTAATTTCTGACTGAAAAGAAAGCATTCACATTTTAACTATATGGAAAAGTCTTTAGGCTCTGCTTCACTTTTCCTTATATATAGCTGCAGCTAAAGTGCTTACTTTCTCCCCACCACATCTACTCCCAAAAGCAGGAGTGAGGGTTGTAACAAGGACAGCTAAATCCAAGATAGGTGATGAGTCAGAGGCTTCAGCTGTGATTTGTGCAGCCTGGCATATTAATGTAAACTGATAACAGCTTATAATGAGCATCTGCTATTGCCTCCTGTTAAAGATGAGATACTGGACTTGCTGGACATTTGATGTGGCCAAAGCACAACAGCTCTGATGCTCTTTGCAGGGGCTCAAACCATTAGTGCAGCCACTCAGGAGAAGAAAAAAAGCATGAAAGAGCTGACCATCACAAGCTCCTCAGGAATCTCTATGTAAATCAACAGAGCCTATGAGTCCAATGCCAGAAAAATTAGGATTAATCTTTGCGGCAGGTGGGGAGTGCATATGCACTGAGGGACTGGAAGCTATGAGTGAACTGCACCCCTGGAATGGGCTTACATTATTTTAACAAAAGTTGAAGTTTGGTTTCTATTTGGATTCTGATGGCTTAAAATGTACCAGATGCAGTGAGGTGAGCTCCAAACAATATTGTGGGGGTGAGTCAAAAGGGAGACCGACCAGTGTTAGATATGCGTGAGAATGATCACTCACACAGCTTCTTCCTCAACAGTCAGTTTTAATTTGTTATTTTGCATCTCTTATACTCCAAGAAAGGTAACATCTGTAAGAAGGGGAAAAAAGGTGTCTGAAGAAATATGAGGTTGCAAATTTGCAAAGAGATTTGGGATCAGATGTGAAAATTGAATCTGCTTTTAATCAATTTAAAATAGCTGAATGGTGAGTCAATGCTATTTCTTTAAATGAATGGTTGTAATCTGAACAGGTACACAGTGCACTTCAAGGCATTAGATCTGTAGATCACTGCTCTGGAAAGGTAACTTGTGCTGAAAATTAAATGTCACCCCATGTTTAGTATTTGATACAGTGAAATATGACTTTTGAGACTTGGATGGAGAACTGAGGACTAAGAAAATACTTTAAGATCCTACCGCTGCCATGCGAAGGAGGAAGGCAAAAGACTCATGGTGGAGTGGGTGGGGGTGCCAGAGCCTGTTCCTTCTGATGAAGTAACTGGATTAGACAGTTTCCGCATAAACAGATGCAGGGAAGGTTATTACTCTCTTAAGGCACTAGTGTCAGGCAGCAGCAATGTGAGAGAAGTGCCAGGTTACAAGCAGAGATTTTTTCTCAGGATTCAAGCTGTTGCTTTCCTAGTTTTCCAACTTTTCTCCCTTCTAAGAGATCTGATGAAATCATTAGTTGCTGTGATAGGTGATAAGTGGAGAGGGATGGGAAGGACACTGTCTAGAAATTAAGAATGGGCTTTACTTTTTATTTCCTTCCAAAACTGCTTCTTGCTTTTCAATCCTTCCTCGCTCTTCCTTCCTGCAGGGGTTGCCTCCTCTGCCTCTTATAGTCTCTGCTTATCAGCAAAATTTAATCCTGCTCTCCCTTTGTGTGCAGGCAAACAGAGCCCTGTTGTTCCACCTGTGCCGAGCTGCATGCCCAGCTGCTGGCTGCATGGCAAACCACATGCCCAGAAATGTGCTGCAGATCCTGCCATGACACTGCTGCAGCTGTCTTGGGAGCAGCTGGGGACTGAGGGGGAATGGTCTGGTTTATGGGATGAAAAGGAACTGTGAGCAAAGGGAAGGTAATTCCCTCATTGGACATTCTGGCTTGTTTTGGGAAGCTCAATAGCTGCATGTTTTGAGTGTTATGGTGCAGGGGAGAGTCTCACTTTAACAATACACATTCTTTTTCCATTTGAAAAAGAAAACAAATTCAAAATTGAGATATATGAAAATGTTCCCCAAAATTTGTGATAGAAATAAAGAATATTAAAAGGAAAATGAAGAAAGCAACACTAAATGACAAATTCAACTGTCCTGGACAGAATGACCTGTGGAGCAACTCTTCCATGCAGAGGGAAGATGCCCCTTTACTGCTCACAACCAGGCAATGAAACATGGAAAGAGAGAGGTGGGAATTAGTGGAAATCTTGAGATTAGGTTGCTAGGACTGAGAGGACAACACTCGTTAGAGAAGGGGGCGGAACGATAGAAAGCGAAGAGCTGTCAGATTACACACGTTGTTGGGGTAGGAACCATTGAGTTGTGTGGTAAATGCTACTAAAGAAAAAGTATTACAATGAGTCCTTCCTCTAGCATAAACATCGCCTGACAGGCACTCAGGAAAAGGAACAGATCTTAGAAAAGTACTTTTTGCCTTTTGAATGAGAGTGGAAAGGACTATGGGCATAACAAGCACAAGCTGTTTTAATCCTGCTATTTAAGAGGTGATAGCTTTAAGTATAGCATTACCTCCTGGCTGTACAGAAGTCCCTGAAATCTCAGAGGCTTGAAAATGAAAGGTGACTGTTGTTCAATGAAAGGAATCCTCCCTGAAGTCTCTCTCTGACTGTTGCAAGGAAGCAATGTGATGGCTGAAGCAAAATGGGTTAATAAGCTCAGTTACTCAGGGGATGAATCCCTGTGGGTATCAAACACAGTGCCCAGACTGCTGTGTCAGAAGGTGAGAGCAGCTTAGATTATAAATGCAACAATAATGACAGTCTTGTTGAAGAGAATTTCATTGTAAATTAAAAATTTAAATGATACAGAGAAGTCAGTAAGAGAGACTGCTCTGAGATCTGAAGGTAAAATAAAAAATACCAACTCTGAAAAAATACTGGGTTTAGAAAAAACAGTGTGACAAAGTGGCCAGTCAGCACTTTCAGGGAAGAGATGCAGGCAGACAAAACAAAAAATGAATAAAGGATAATTAAAGATCTGAAAGGGAAGAAGGCTCTTCCAAATCCTTGAGCTGAACAAAGTAAACATTGTGGAACAGCCACACTAATGAAAGGCCTGGGAAATGTGTGATAAAAGTTCCACTCTGAGTAACTAAACACATGCTTTTTATTTATGCTATACTAGAAAAAACAGACAGCATGCTGAAGAGCCAGACTCAGTCTTGGCTGGATAGGATTGAAAGGGATGAGATAGCATTGAAAGGGGTGAGCCCTGAAAAGGCAGAGAGGAGTGCTCATGACCATCAGGACACGTGGGAAGGAGGATCCTGATTGAAAGGGGATCTATAGTTCTGTGCCTCAGAGGCAAAGAAACACCATGAGTCCTCCTCCAGAGGGTGTTTTCTGCTGCTACTCTAATTACCAAATGGTCAAGTCATTATTAAGGGTTGTTTGCTGTGAACCAAGATGCTGGTGGTAGTTGTCTGGACTCCAGGGCACTGATAACCTGTGCCACTAAGGTCATGGAGCTGTTTGAGGGGATTTAGATCTTGCTATGGCATGGCTGCACTGCCCTTCTTCACAAGCTCCCTTTCCATTGCAGGACTAGTGGACCTACTGCTCTTCATGGCTGTGCAGTAGGCTCCAAGTCACTCAGATATGTCTGACCCATTCTAAAAAGTCTGTATTTTATGTGTGGATACCCTTCCATTTGGAAAAATGCAGGAATAAATATAGCAGCAGACAGGCTTCGACTGTGCTCCTTAATTCCTTGACTGGAGATCTTGGAGATTCTACAACCCCACACCAAAATGCAGAGCTATGGTTGTACATAAGATCAAGACTGGTCATATCTGACAGTGCTGAAGTAAAACGTCTCTAAAACTCTGGAATCTGTTTGTGTGACTCTTGAGAAATATCTGGTGGCTTTTTAAATTCATCTCACTGGTTAGTGTGTAAGACAGGAGTGCACGGCAGCAGTGGCTGCACGTACTGTGTTGCAGCCTCACGTCAGAGAGGTGTAGGTGCCTGCCTCCCCTGTGACAGTCCCGTTTCTGTGGGCAGACACCCAAACCTGTGTGCATGCCTTCAGACTGGTGTGTGCTCCACCTGGGGTGCATGGATGGCTGACTGGAGGAAATGGTGTGTGAGGGTACATTTTGGTGGGTTGCTGTGCTGTGTAAGTGCAGCCTGACTTCATCAGCTTCTCCTCTTTAAAATGGAGGGAATATAAACTCCTCTCTAATTTAAAGATAAATTAACTTTTCCTTCTGAAGCATTCAAGTGGCATATTGAGAAGCACCACAGGAGAGTCCATGAAGAGATGAATTATTTTATGCAGAGGGAAGGGATTTGGTTAGTGTACAGTTAAGCAGAGGCTGGAACTAGATGGTAGGTGAAGGGAATCAAACAATACATTGTACAGCTGTGCATTGGCACCATCTATTGCACTGAGTGAGGCACAGGGTTTCATCAGAAAAAAATAGTATGTGGCCTTGTAATGAAAGGCTGTATTGTAAGAGGAAGGGGGGCAGAAAATCTTAAACCTGCCATTTCCTAACCATTGAACAGTTGACTTTGCTCCACAATGTTCTTTCACTGTTGTTGGTTTTGCATGTAGCACAATACAAAGCAGAAAGGGCTTTTATTATTAAACAGAAGTGACAACAGGATGAATATCTGTGACACCAGGCTGCACAGGAATGTAATGGAGTCAGCAGTCCAGTACATGATGGTTTAATTCAGGATTTGGGCAGTCTGCAGGCAGTAATACAGCACTGCACAACCCATGTTAGAGAGGAGCAGCTAAGGATTACAGCACCTCTGTATCCCTCCCCACTGCCCACCACCCTCTGCCCCGATTATTTTGTTTCCCACATAGTCACTTTTACCACTGCAAACCAGGTTAATGCATGAAGATGCAACATTTTGCTAGTACCTCAGACACTGCTCAAGAGGCAAGTAGTGAATACACCTAGTTCAGCATATACTCCTAGCTTCTATGATGTGCTTTCTTTGTGCTGTCTTGCAGAACTCTTTTTGTATTAGACAAAGGTGAAACGTTAACATGAGGATAGTAGAGAAGCAAGTTGACTTCTGGTGCACAGAAGGAATAATAGATGCTTGCCTCTCTATGAACTTTGTGTCACTCAAGCTTAACCTTTACATGCTTGTGTAGAATAAGAGATAGATTAGGTTCCCAGGAGAACTGAAGGTTAAAAAAAAAAAAAGACAGACCTTAAATCCCAAAAGCATGGAGAAGAAACCAGAGGTCTGATTGCAATGTGTCAGATGGCAGTTTTCTCCTCCTCTTTGAAGATGCTCTGATACACACAGAATAGTGTAATGCCATGGTGTTACAGCCTCTGTTATTCCCTGAACCCATAGACAGTGTTTTTAGAGGAGCAGGAGATCCTCAGCAAATTTTAGCCTACAGCAACATACAAAGTTTCTTAGTCTATTATTTCATGTTTGCTTTCACATAGCATAAGACTAGTACCACAGCCAGATGAAGCTGTGCCATGCTCAGCCTTTTAGTCCTTTGTTGCACCTCATGCAAAAGAGAAAATGATGTGGGGATGGAAATAAAAAACTGAAGAAGGCAGGCAGATCTGCTGCCCTGGTAATTACCTGGTGGCAAGGTAAGTTTACGGTGGCTTAATAGCCCTAGGTCCATAATTGCCTTGTGGACTGCCATTAAGTGGTATAGACTTCCAGGTTTCTGCAGATTATGGGATGGAAATTACTCTCATGAATGGGTCAGTAAAGGTAATAAAAGGAATTTATAAAAAAATTTATACATTAATTAAGTATCCCCAGGGTGATAGGTACATGCAAGTAGAAGAACTACAAGAGTAGGGGTGCACAGGCAAAACCAGTACAGATGCATTTGTGTATCTCCCACTACACCTCTCTTCCCAGACTGGGGGTGCCAACTATCACAAAGCCCAACACTCTCCTCAGTGTTATCAGAAGCCTAGTTCTAAAGTTCAAGTCAGGCCCTTCCTTCAAGGGAACACATTTGTTTGCATTTGGAAGCATGAGGGGACCCTAATATGTTTAGGTATGGAACTCTGGTATATGCTGAAGTCTCTCTGTCCGACAAAAGCAGTGTAAGTGTAGGCCTGTAATGCTGTGCAGCATAGGCTAGTCTGAAACAGGGCTGCTCTGATTCCTCTATCCCTTCTGACCCCAATTTTATGTTCCCATCCTTCTTTTTTTTTTTTGCTGCTGCTGCTTGTAAGGTCATGTCATGAGATCTGAACTAACTGAATGCTTCTGAAGTTTGGTTTGGTTTTTTGTTGTTGTTTTGGTTTGGTTTGTTTTTTGTAGGTTTCTGGGTTGTTTTTGTTTGTTTGTTTGTTTGTTTTTTTATGTGGTTAGTTTCAGCTTCCCAAACAAGCTTTTCATCAAACTGTGTGGGTATCAATTCTGGTGCAAGGGAGTGGGCAAGATCATAGCTGGGGGCAGAGCTGCTGGATGCAATGCTGGGCTGGGGCAAAGCTGACTTGGATAAACCTCATCTACTAAGGAATCACAGCTTCATTAAATATTCTGAGTGCTTCCTGTTGTTTATGGCCCAGCAGAAGCGAGCTATATACAGCCCTTGATTATAGACTATGCCTGAATAATTGTCTAGTCCAAAGACATGCCTAGAAATCTCTATAACTCACATTGATCCAGAATGAAAAGTCCCTTAGATCTTTCCTCCAATTTCCAAAGAAGTCCTTTGCAGTGTTCATTGTTGCTTGCACACATTAATGTTTCTAGCAGCTTTGAGCCATTTCTGTTCATCATATGGGCTGGCAACAGGCTGCGGTGCAAGCATATAACACGCTTGTACTACAGGGATTGTGCAAATCAAAACGAATTCCAGGGAGGTGGGGAGAGTAAAGAAAAAGGAGACAATGAAGAACTATTGGAGGAAGGAACACAAAAAAATAATCCAAGCCATCTTTATAGATCAGCCAGTATATTTACAGCTACTGCTGAGAGATGAGTTATTGAATGATACCTGTTTTCACCCTGGCCATAGATTTCAGAAATGCATGCAAGTACAATTATCTTCACCCAAGCGGCAAACATTTGGACAGTTTTCAAATCTAAACGTTGTTTATGAATTGATTTTTGCCTCCTTAAGTTCAGCTCAGCTATCCTTGCAGCATACCAAGTGCCGTAACCAGCCTGATGGATCACACAGGGGTTACACTTTGCATCTCGAGTCCTGCAGAACTCGTCCTGGAGAGATGCTTTCAGACATCTGCACCTGGAGTGGGAAGAAAAAAAGCAATCACAGGAAAAGGTACCTGTCTCGCCTCTACATGTAATACTAAAGGCTGTGTCCTTTAAGGCAGTCCTTTGTAACTGTGCAGATAACTCTAGTACTGATTCTGTGTTTTATTGTTTGTTACTAGAATAGGCTCTGAAGGTAACGGGGTTTTGACATTTTCTTCTAGGCTAAATGGTATCGTCAGCTCTCAGCTTTAACTTGTGCAGGCTCCAAATGTGAAAACGGCAGGGCTTTGTCTGCATGATGGCTTTTAGAACTGTATTCACTGTTAAATTATCTACAATGAGGACTTCGATCTCTGAAGAGCCAGTGCTGGCTGCTGTCAGGGACAGAATGTGCATTGGATTGGTGGAGTAACCTGGTAATGCAAATTCTTCATATTTCATCAAGGGAGAATCTTCTCTGCAGTCCCAAATGCTCCTTGGCAAAACAGACTGGCAGCACTGAGCTCTGGCAAGATGGCAATGCTGTTATTTCTCCCGGAGGGACAGAACTAAACTACCTTTCCTCCCTCTTGGAAAGTCTATAAATAGAGGTCTGCTGGGAGCTCATTTGCACATACACAGAGGCAGCTCCCATCTGGGATTGCAGTTGACCCCCTGTTCCTTCTTCAACTCCTCTCTTTCCTTGCTTGCTGGTATTTGTGTGATTTTTGAGGTGAGCTGGTACAGGAAATTAAACCGAGAAATAATCATAGGAACAGAAGAGGCTGGTGCTTGCACGTATTGAATAGTGCTTCCTCCACATGTCTGCATACTCCCAGAGAAGCCGACTCTACCTTCCATGAGACTTTCTGAAGTGCTGGGCAACAAAATAAACAACGTGTGAGGTGGCTTAGGGATTTAAGTTTAATTCATGTCTATTTAGTAAACTTTCAGAGAAAGGCGCATATTCAAACTGGAAAACATCAATCATATGCTATTTACTAAATGCAGTCAATACTTACTATTTCTGCACCTGGAAACCATACAAAGACTGAAACCTTGTAGGTTAAATTAATGGGAACCAAGACAGTCTGCAAAACAGCTAGTTCAGGACTACCAAGCTGTAGCTAACTCACAAGTCACCCTGAACTCATGAGCCCTTGCTGTATCCCCACTTTCCTGTGTTTCAGTGCAAGAGGGAGGGTGTCCTCAGGGAAGGACACAACCTAAATGAGAGCAGGAACACCAGCTTGGGAAAGCAGCGCTGCAACAGATGTAGTCAGCTATGAAGATATATCTGTTGCATAATTTTTTCCCCTAAATGTTTAGCCTGTTAAAAGCTACTGCCTAATAAAACCACAGGAGGATACTTTTTAACTGACCACTACGACAAGTGTTGGAAGAAACCTTTAGTAAAGATGCCCCTGGTGCCATGTATTTTGCTGAAGGGACCAAGTGACATCTACTTTATCAAGATGCATAAAATGCCATTTCCTGTGTAGTCAGGGGCATCAAGCCAAATACTGGTTTCAGTTGTCAGCCAGTCAATTAGTTGATTACGGATGTACAGCTTGTGTTTGTGGATTGTCCTTCAGCTAGACTACAAAGATTACACATACATTTTACAGTGAGTGTTGAGCTTATTTTCAATTTAAAACCGTTACTTATCAATGCAGAGGGCTGGCCTCATGGAAGTGAATTGTTCCCAACTCCCTTGTTATTCAAAAATTTGATGTGCAGGGATGAGTTTGCTCAGGTCCTCATTCTGTTTTTTGCAGAGAAAAGAACAATTTTATTCTTCTCAATAAGATGAAAGGAGTAGCTTTTTTTCCCCCCCTTATATCCTGAAATAAATTAAGATTTTCTGGCCATGGTGCTCTTTTCACCTCTTGGTTTTGGGAAACACTATTCATCCTGAGAAAATGCCTCTCTGTCTGTTGGCTTGAGGATCCAGATGTTTGTCATGTTAGACCATGTGAAGGCTGCATCCAAGTCTAACTATTGCCTGGATCAGTGCCCCAAGCACTCAGCACAAAAACACTTTGATCCCTTCCAGTGACAGGGTTTTTGCTAACAAGCCTCCAGACATTTCAGTTGGGATGTCATCACCCTCACTAAACTAGAACAGAAGGATGAAACAAAAGTATCTCCAAAGACCTTTAATAACATCAGTTGAGGGGGAACGAGTAAAACATCCCAGGTGAGACACTTCTGTAAAAAGCATTAGCATTGGCCATATGACTGTAACGAGGACAGAGTGGCTTTTTTCCCCACCTTTTTGCTTTTTTCTTGTCTTTTTCTTCAGAGATAAAAGAGAGGAGATGAGGTATAGGCTGTGAATTGTAAAGAACAAAGTGCTTAACATCCTTTAAATAGCTTGATAGGGTCAAAGTAAAGCAAAAAGTCTAAAATGCATAAAAGAGAGAATGAACCTGAAAAGTCCTAATATACTTTATACTGAGTGCCCCCCCTGCAAATTGTACCTCTCAGTGATGGCCTGATTAGTCCAAATCTTTCACACACTTAACAGCAACTAAGCTACAAATGCCTGTACACAGTGATAGGATTTATGCTTTTAATTCTCACTGTTATAGAGCTGCAAATACACCCCATTGCTTTTACCTTTTAAAAGCCAGACTGGATATGCAGTGAGCATGTGAATTGTACTAGCAGGATACGGGATGAGTGCTTCAAAATAGCAAGTACCTGATGCTCTTGCACTAGGATAGTAAGTAAAAAGTTAACTAATACCTCAATGAAGCACTCTAGTCAGTGAATACCTTCAAGTAGCATTGAATTTTGTGCTAGACAAGTGAAATCTGGGGTTTTTAGAACCGAAGTGTATTACCTGAGCAGAAATCAGATTGTCAACAATGCAGTATGTGATTAGCATTAGGAGAGGGACTTTCAATAGATCATGCAAATGAAGCAGGGAGGGCAGCAAGGCCAAAATCATTGTCTTAATTAATAGAAAGTATGCTTTGTGGATGATTTTGTTGCTGAAAGAAAAAGAATCGTCTGTGAAGGAGAGAGAGCATTAAAATGCAAAGTTTTGTCTAACATGCCCAGACACGCTCCTCCCACTTCTGCAGAATAATTTAGCAAAAGGCAATTTGATCTGAAAGCCTGACTCTGCATCCAAGGGCATGGGAAGTTTTACCACTTGGAGAATGGAACTTTGTGCAGTTGCCTAACGACCCAGCATGACCTAGAGAAGCAGAAACATTTCAGTAGCACATCAGCTGGGCTATGATGCTTTAGACAAATGGTATTAAAAGTATCCATTTTTGAAAGAAGAGCTACCTACAAGTCTAGGAAATCAAGGCACAGATAACTTTTCAACAGTGTGATACAGTTGATCATTTCATCTTGTCAAGCACCATTCAATAGTTGCCTTGACTACTTATTATTAATAATGTTGATCCACATTATGAGCATTAGTGAAAAATGACCATGTATTAGGATATATGTAAACCAAGCAGTAGATTATTTGTCTCTAAAAAGCTTATGTTTCTGGAAATGTGCCTTTCATGTTTTTTCCAAGATTATTATTTGAAAAGTTGCTTTACGTTTTTTAAACAAGCAAGCAAACCATCTTCCTCTTTCCTCCTCACCTTCACCAAAATATTTTTATCTCACTTTTGATTACAATTTGGAACTGCAGAAAGGAGAAAGGTTCTTGAAGCACTAAGTCAACCTTATCATGCAGGACAGAAGGAGTCCATGTTCCTTCTGACACTCACTGGTTTTGGCTCCTCTGTGATCTCATTAACATTCCTTTTTTCATCCAGAGCATCTCCATGATTTGAATCTGGGTAATGTTTGCATTACATTTGAAACAACCCAGAAAAGTTGGATTGCTTGTATTGTGTATTTCTTAGTGAATGGCACCCTAAGAAACATTTTTCTGCCAGAGCTCCCAGCTGTCCTCTTGACAGAAACTCTTGTGGCAATGAGTGTAAATAGCTCAGTTAGTGGTTCTAGGGTAAATGTGAAAACTCTCCCTCATGCCAAAGGGAGATTTCTCAGGAGCATTTCACAATGTCACTCTCCACAAACATCAAGCCATGCCTGGTGGCAACCAGACTGACATTGCCTGTTTTCTTGGTAGTATTTTGACAGACTGTTTAGTTGTTGGGTTTTTTTCTTTTATTTAATGGCAGCTTTGCGGGGTTCACTTATGTTAGCTAAGTAGCAGTGTGCCTATTCGTGTGTTAGCCAATCTTTCCTGCCTTGACAAAGCAGGAATGCGACCAGCTCTACTACTGTGCTTACATTACACCCTGATCAGAGTTTACTTCCTTTGGTTTTATTTTGTACTGTTATACCTGGGAATATGGGTCTATATCAATCATGTCAAGATTTCTGAAGACACTGTATCATCCTTGCCTGTCTTCTCAAGCTGCAAAGCAAAACAGCATCATTATATATTGCCCTCTTACATGAGTCAGGGAATTCAACTTCAGAGAACTTCTGAAATATGTTGGTCACATCACTGAACTGTCCAATATTGTTATATAGCTAAAGAAGAGGGGAAAAATTGCATCTGCGAAACCAGACTCATGTCTCAAATAACCTTGAAAAAGATCCTGATGACATACCGTGGTAGAGAAGAAAGGAATAGTTAATTTTTCTTTGGAGGTGCACCTCGTCCTTTGGTGTGAATCAAACAATACTCCTTCACTGGAAGAATCTTGATCTCATCTTCAAAGATTATGGATGGGTTTGTAATTTCCCTCCTCCTTTTTCTAGCCCAGTTTCACAGCCATCAAACTGCACTGGCACAAGAAGCCTTAGCAAGAGCAAGGGGGTTTCTCTGCTTTCTATCTCTAATACATGTAGATTGATACCCTTTACCTCTTGGGTAGTTTCCTGAAAAGACACCTTGGAGTTTGCTCAATATTAGCTGAGGAACTCTTGCCTATGTTTCTGATCTTCAAATTATGTGGTATACATTATGTTTCCTTCTTTCACTGAATGAAGCAGAACTTGGTAGCTAACTGTCTATCTGAAGTCTTTCAACACTAAATCACTGTTTTATTTTGTCTCTTAGGTTCTGTTAAATGCTGCTATGTTTCTGATCATGTTTTTGCAAGACCCAAGCCTTTTCTTAAATTGACTGTTCTGGAGGCTGAGCATCCTTTGGTAACAGTTGTGTTTATAGACAGTAGCTGAGTCAGCTGAAATACCAGACAATAATAATTGCAGAGAATTTGTATTTAACTAAAAAGTCCAATTTTATGTGAGCCAGAAAAGCTTTTTTAGTTCTTTCTCCTGAAGTACTGTGCATGTTCTCATTCTAAGTCTATCCCTGAGAGAATCAAAATTTAGTCTTTCCCAGCTTTTGAGAAATACACAGCAAGACATCAACACTTGGTAGGTAAGAAAGCTCTGAAATGAGGGAAGAGACAGAAGCTTACAAAAGAAAGTTCCTAGTCTGTATTTATTTGTTTGTAATAGCAGTCTGCAGTGTCTCCAAGGGTACATTTACAAAGCTGAGTGCAGGAAGAACACTGTGCTCTGGGGAAGCTGGGTGCAAGTCAGCTGTCACATGAAAGCCATGTAATTCATGACATTTTTATTAGTTTGTGGTGTCACAAGACTGCTGCTACTGTGTGGTTTTGTAATGGGAATGTGGCAATGGCTATCCAGGGTGAAGCTCAGCGCCCTGTGCTTGTGTGTGGACATGCACAGAAGGAATGAACACCTTGCACGTGTCTTTTGCTGTCCACATGGCCTTTGTGAGGAGTTTTAACACTGGTGTGTGACAGCTTCTGCTTTGAGACTCCTTTCTTCCGCCACAGTGGTGCAAGGGCAGACTCTCATTTATACAGAAACGTCTGTGAGCAGCAGGCCCTAACTTTTTAGTGGAAGTACCTGCAGACAAAAAAAGGAGTTCTCCTTTTGTGCTTTTGTGCAACCTAGGCTTTTATTCCTCAAAGGCCTTCTCCTGCTGATAACAAAACCCTACACACAAATGGCTATTTCTGTCAGCATCCCTAGAGATGACGTCTACTCTGTCCACTTCTGGCTCTGGATGCAGGGGCCACTGGGAGCATGCTGTCATGAGGAGCACAAGAGCTTCCTTGACCTGTCATGCTGGTTACCTGCATGGGAGGACATGCTGATGGGGAAACTGTTTGGAAGAGAGGTTCTGAATATCAAACTTTTTTTTCTTTTTGGTCTAACTGAAGTACTGTAATTATTCCAGATTTTCCCAACATCACTGCACTTTTCTGAAAGTGTAGCAAGTTACTTTTTTTTTTCTTCCCGTCCCCTGCCTTTACTTCCCTTTTTCTCCTTTCCTTTCCTTTCCTTTCCTTTCCTTTCCTTTCCTTTCCTTTCCTTTCCTTTCCTTTCCTTTCCTTTCCTTT
>JAWWMP010000081.1:105298374-105385211 GCA_035047865.1 Dendrocincla tyrannina | reverse complement strand
GCCTTTGCCTTTGCCTTTGCCTTTGCCTTTGCCTTTGCCTTTGCCTTTGCCTTTGCCTTTGCCTTTGCCTTTGCCTTGCCTTGCCTTCCCTCTCCCTCTCCCTCTCCCTCTCCCTCTCCCTCTCCCTTCCTCTACAGCTAGTTGTGTTCTTAATCTACAGTCCATAATGTATCGGGACAGTGGCAGAAAATTCAACACCCTTCATTTTTCTTTCTTTCAGGCATCTGGTCCCAAAACTTTTATTTTCCAGACTGTAAATCCATATTCATTTTCTCTGTTATAACTCTGCTGGTAAAAGGTCTCCCTTTCCCAAAAATGTGGACATAGATATATGAGATAAAAGTCCTACACAGCATCATTTTTAATATATTTATAGTGGCATTTCTAATTATAGGTGAATCCTGTATAATAGGTAAGTAGTTCATGGTGGTGTAGCAGAAGACCCTAAGGGACTTTCTCAAGAATATCAAGGTTGTAACTGTCTGTGTTGGGATTTTACTAGCAGAACCACCTCAAGGAGAGGTTGTGAAAATTATGGTGATATAGCATTCCTCACCTTGAGCAATTTCAGCAAAGTACGTAACTCAAGGTTGATGCAACTCCAAACATAGTAGAGTAATAGGGGGTTGATGAGCTGCAGTGATTCCACTGTCCATGCAGACACCACTGGTTGTTCCCTACAGCACAGCAATGCTTGCCTTAACTGTCAGTGATGATAACATTAACCACAGCATGAAGTTAATAAGTGTGTGTGGAGGCAGAGATGGAGAAATACTAATGTCAATTTGTAACTGAAATTTAATCCAAACACAGAAGCTATTGCTATATTCTGAAAGTACCAATCACATTACAATTATAAATAAAAGAAATATAAATAAATGAACAAGTTCTCCATTGTCAATGGCACACATACAGGTAGGGGTAAGATATAAAACCAGTTTACTCCCTGGGTCCTGTGAGAACAGCTCTATGGATATAAAAGATTTAGTTGCATCCACATTAGAGAAGCTGTGCTGGTTTTAGTCTGTTATATCCAGAGAGCCTGTTATGCTAGTGTAGATGAAAACTTGAGGTTAAGACAAGCTGAGGGACAGAACATCACTTGTATTTTCTCTGTAGTTAACATAAAACATACACAGAAATGAAATACTGTGCATTAATAATTTCCACTAATTTATTACATCAAGTGCAGAATAGAAAGTCATTATATTTCCACTGTACATCAGTCTAGCATAAAAAGTTCATAAGCCATTAGGATAATGATTTCTACCATTACTAGTCAGTAAAGTGTGAAAATATTTTTTTATTATCCATTTACATTAATTCAGCATATACACATTTAGTCAGAAACATGGATTTTTGAAGTGATTGCTTCCCATTGATTAATGTAGCCAGAAGTTTCCTGATTTGCCAAATGTCACAGAACATTTTATTAATGGTGCCTGTTTTGTGTATAAAGCTTTGCATCTGAAGAGGTTTCATCTGTTAAATTGTAAGGTTTAGAGATACTCAGAGTTAAACAAGAAAATATTTCTAGTGTGGTTGCTGTCTTGAGGACTCTATTCCTAATGCATACTAGTAGTGATCTTTTGACTTCAGATGAAGGGAAAGTATGATTGTTAGAGGCTGAGTTTATGTAGTCTCTAGGTAAAGAACCGTCCTGATATAGCGAGTCATCTGTACATAATACAATTTAAATATACTGTTCGTCCTCCTCTGAGAAGGAACTTTCCCTGCCACACTTACATTCATTCAGGACTGAATGTCAAAATCCACTGGTAAACTTTAGGCTGGGTATAAGGGGACAGTCTTCACATAGCTCACCATCTTCTCCCTTTAAAATGGCACCTATCTGACAAAACTGGGTTTTGCTGGGAATTTTTGATTCTTCAGTTACAAATTTTTTCAAGGGAACAAGGAATTTCTGGGAAGAACAAGGCACCTGTTCTTGGATAAGCAATAACCCTATGCTAGAAAAAGAACCAGGGGCTTAAAGTTTTGGAATTTCAGTCCTCAAGTCAAATCAGTAACAGAAACTTCTGCCACCAGCTGTGCTGTGAGAGTATCAACTCAGCTCTTCCTTCAGCAGTTCTGTTTTGTAGAGCTAACATGGTGACTGAGGCTCAATCTGATCCCCTATAATCAGAACCCCTCTCTGCCAGGTCTTGAGGCCTCTTTTTCATCCTAGTTTGAAATGTTTTCTTTCCTTCCTAATCCGGAAAGGGGAGATATTTAAAACCTTGGATTGGAGACAGTAAAAGCATCTTCTGTTTACTTGTTGTAATGCAGAGCTGGGTTGAAAGCAAGAGTGTTTGCTTGACTCCTTTTGTTTTCTCTTTCTGTGAACATTCAAGTGAAAAGGATTTTGTCCTCCACATTTGTAGAAAAACAATTTTAGCAATTTATTTAAAAGTGTCCTTGGAAACCAAATATTATGTTTTGCCAAGACAAGCGCTGTTGCTCAAGAAGCTTGAATATGCACTCAGCTGGGTAATAGGAACAACATCATGTGACTAATAAAATCAGTGTCTGCTAAGTAATGTGGTTCAAACTGGAAATGTTCTCATTCAATCCAGAGGTAGTTTTGGTTTTCTTGTTGTTTTTTGGTGTTTTTTTTTTTTTTAACTGAAGAATAAAATAGAACTAGTCTATTTGCAGATATTTTCCTATAGAAAAAGATAGTTTACATAAAGCAGGATATTAATAGATCTGGTTAGCTCTTCATGAAGCTGTCTCTGATTTAATGCTATCTTAACTTTGTCAAAGCAGCATTAGCCCTTCCCTTCATATAAAGTGTTCCATTCAATTAAGCCAATTTCTGCACTTAGTCCTGACATGGTTTGTTGCTACAATGCACTTTGAGTATTAAGACACAGAATAACCTATCATTAAACATAGCTGGGAAGAGATCTGGAATAATTATATACTTTCTTATTTCTGAAGTGACTGCTAAAAATTAGCACTGCAAATCGCTGGCAAACCATGAAGCATCAGGACTCTGCAAATGTGGAAAGGGAGGTTGAGGGGGTAACACTGACAGCATGAAAGAGCTCAGGTCCTTCTTCAAAGTCAGGTAAGGGTATTTCATGCCACGGTTTAGATGCTGCAGTGTGAAATTTGGCTGAAGAAGAGGCATCCCTGGTCTGTACCAAGGTAAGAAGAAGCAAAATGGCTGTTCACAACATTCAGCTTGGATTCATTGAGAATCATCTAGAAATAATGTTCCTTTGGAATAGGGGTTAGGTTTTTTTTTTTTTTTCGTTTCTACTTAATCCTCGTGCTAGTACAATACACTAATTTCAGATCAACTCCTCCATTTAAGGATTGTTGTTTTAATTCCCATGAAAGCAAAGGGAGGGGAAATCTCTAGTGTGTAGAAAATAAAGCAAGCTGTCCAATTAAATCACCATACTGATTCCTAATTCCACTGTGGCCTGTCTGAGAAGGCCATTAGAAATACAAAACCTCTCAGAGGAACATTTTTCTGGCACTTCACACTTGTGAGGAAGGTATCTGCCAGCATCCAGGCATGCAAAGTGCCTGGAAAAGGGGGAGACACTTAGGAAACTGAAGTTATGCAGCAACATAGCAAGGAAAAAATAGAAAAGTTTAAATACAGTGACCAATTCTAAGCAGTAACTACTGTGATCCAGCTCAGAACTGTTTCACAACGAAGTGAAGGGACTCATTGTCAAAGTCCCACGTCTTTGATGCCTATCACTGGAAGGCTGTAGGATGCCCAGCAGGCAGCATGAGGCACAGGCAGATGGCTGTGGGGCATGGACAGATATCTGTGGGGTGCAGGCAGACTGTCCATAGTAGGCTGATGAAACAATATGTTCCTTGGTAACTGCACTTGGGAGGAGAAAATAATATTTACTTACCTTACTACCAGGCTGCAGTAAATGTCTTTAATACATAATGTGAAACGGGCAAACATTTCTATATCTAGAAATATAGTGGCATTCAAGTTAATCCCTAATGGTACAGAGCAATAATACTAAGCTTATTAAACTTCATATCCAAAGGCAATATGTTTACTACAGGGCTTTCATATCTAGTGGTGAAATTCCAGGCAGTTGCATCTTTTAATTTGAAGGTAAACACTGATAGATCCATCATTTGGAAACAGTCAGTTGTAAATTGAAAATGAAGAAACAAAATACTATGGATTAAACGTGGTGCCTGTGTATTGCCTCCTACCACCATATAGCAGGACACAGTTTCAGTATCTATGAGATTTGGCAACAAAAAAGATTATGGAGGAACACATTCGTTTTACAGAGCAATGCACTACTAGGGCTTGTACAGAGTACGGAGGCAAGCCAGCGAATTTCTGCACCAAAGTCAACAAATAAGCTGATTGACAGTATTTGTTGATAACAACCACAGTCTCTCTGTTACACCCAGCCAAAGCAATCAAAACTCAGTAACCATGAAGGGACAGTATGAGCAAGATCTATGGTTAATGGATGAACAACAGTAGCCATTCAAGCTTAAAGAAAGCTTGCTCACCAGAATTTGAATCTCCCTTATACTCATGGTAGCAATAGACGTGGTTTCCACTTGCAGCATTAGAGATTACCCCCAGAATAACTGGCAAAGAGTGAATGTTAGTCCTATTGTATTTCAGCTTGTTTTCTTGGCAGCATTATGGAGGAATTCCATATGTGATTCTGTGAATCATGAACACAATTCATACTAGCCAAACTGACCTTTGAAAATTGGGAGTAGGCAAACATATCAGAAAGAGATTCAAGCTCTAACAAATAAGCTGATAAAATTAATGAATCACATTTACAGACCCTGCCAGGCTATTAAGAGGTCACTTTAATGGACCTGGAGGTCCAAAAGTGAGAGTTTTCACTCTCTCCTGCATACCTGAGCAGCCATTCATACATATTGAGTAACAAGGTGTATTATCATTATTTTGGGTGTTCATGAAGATGGCTCAGTTATAAATCTCTATGTAGAATACAGCATGAGGTACAGAAAACTATGTATGTGGGTCTGAGTGTTCAGTAAGTTCCTGACAACCTTAAGAAGCCCAGCCAAGACAGAGAGGGAGAGAGAAGAAACAAAAACTATGGCAGATGTATAAAAATTTTGTATCATCACCTACTCCTGACCTTGACCTAGGGTTGGACAAGGACCCTGTTTTGAGTAGGCAGAACCCACCTTTCCAGCAGTGCCTTCCAGCCAACACATCCCTGGATCTGTGCAAGCATAAGGGAGGAACCTACCTAAGCAGATGCAGCAATGAGTGGAATAGGTGCAGGACTTGACTGTTAGCATATTGTGAAGAAAACTTCCTACAAGAGACCACTAGAATGTCACCATTTTTAAAGATTTTATCATTTAGTGACATGTAGTCAGCTTCAGTAACATGGTTATCAAGACATACACCCTGGCTCAGGTTTGCTTTTTGTGAAATTGTAGACTCCAGAAGTGTTGAAGGAAATTTAAATCATCTCTTACCTAGACTATTTTCTTAATTAAGGGAACCTTGCCACGAGTTGAGAACCTGACCTGCCGTGACCCTGAAGTCCATAGATCCATGTCACAGTAACAGAATGTTTCTCCAGGCACCCCGGTGACAACCTGTGCCATTACTGGGTTTGCGACTTCAGTTTTTAGTTAGCATTTAGAAAAATTGGCACATACAGTTTGTGCACTTCTAAAACTGTGGCTTCACTCCATAGCTGTATTTGATTTCTGTATATGAGCCCTTAAAGCATTTTGGAATCTCTCTTTAAAAGAGAAAAGCAGTTTAATATAAAAATCTGTTTGTTTGGTTTTCCATGATTTTTTTAGTCCTAAAAGCAAGGTAAATAAGAAATGTTGAGAATTGCATCAGACTGGAAGATCTGAGGTTTGCTTAGAGCCATTTCAGGGGTTGTTTTGAACCTTCATAGCCAAATAATATAATTTCCTTTCTTCACATTCATAACTTACCAACATGTTTACATTTTCAGCTGAACATTTCCATTCTTGGCTGTGCTGAAAGGTGATACTCTGTTTACTGGATATAACACTGAGCAAAATCCCTTCAACCTTTTGAATTACCCCAGGTTGAAAAGTATAATCCGTTATCCAAATATTCTCCCTGTGTTTTTCTAGTAGAATAATATAGCACAACAAGTTGAAGATGAAAGCTTGTCCTGGATATAGCAATTGGTAGGGATTTCTTTGGCTGGAGATGAAGGAAGGAAGAAGGTTTAAAATAAGACCACCTCTATGCATGCTCAATAAGTGTTTGCTTAGATTGTAACTCAGTGCAAAGAACTATTTCCAGGCATCTCTATAAAAATTTCTTCTGCCTGTGTGGATAAGGGGCTGGTACTGAGACCATCACTCTGAAATTGCCTTTAGCAATGTATAAATGCTATGAAGATGTAAAGCCAGAGTTCTTTAATATAATTTAAAAGAAAAACAATCAAGCAACTCCCTCTTCCCTCGAAAAAACAACAAAATAAAACACTACTTTGATAAAATGTGAATGTAGCTATGAAGGGGTACATTCATAGAAACACTACCTGTGCATGTGTGCATGTACACACACCCATATATGTACAAACACACTTCTCCTCTATCTGGGAAAAAAAAAAAAGACATAATGATTTAAGTTCCTTCAGCACTTTGTCCTCCATTATTCTTCATCTTACGTTGACTGTCCCTCATTGTGAGGGTACAGCCATGTGCACAGATAATTTTTCTCCATGCAAATATTAGTTAGTCAAAGAGGGAAGATTGAGCTTTAGAGTGCAGTTAGAGTCATTTAAATGGTAACTTCTCATTATGAATGAGAAGTGATGCATAACTCATTATGCATTTTTAAGTAAAAATAATAAAAAATAAGTTGTAGGAGGCTAAACATATAAAACTTCTGCTCTCTTTTTAACTGCATTTTAAGCTGTGCAATGTAACATGGTCATTGGAAGTCAGTAGCATTTTTTGCTTTTTCTTAAATATAAGTTAAATGATGTGTTTTTTTCAAAAATTAGAGATTTGAGAGACCATTCCATTCATCATTTTGCCCACAACAGAGTCAACTATACTTACAACATTAGCTGTCAAATGCCAATCTATTCTGGGAGGCTTTCTAGGAAATTTACCCCTGTGCCTTGTTATACTTAGCACTATAAAGTTTTTCCATGATGTCTATGCCAAATCTCTTGTGCTGCAAGTTTGGTCTACTAGTATTCACTTTCACTCTTTTTTCTACCCTTCATCCTTTTTCTAACACAGTACCTAAAAATATATACAGTGTTTTATCTGAATCTTTACAATCAAAAGGAAAGAAAAACGTAATATATGTGCAGGTTTTCTTATGTTTGTGCAGTGCAACAAGCTTTGGTTTTCTGCTTGTTTTTCACAACAGACTGATATATGTGACACATACCCTAGTTCATATCTGCAAAACTCCTATCTGTCCAGACTTTCTCCAGCTGTATTCTTGCAAGTGATTGTTTCTGCCTAGTTTACAAACTTCTAGTTGTCCTTAATAGAGTGGATCCTATTTTTTCAGTTTGTGTTTCCAGTTTGTCAGAATCTTCATTTCTTTCTTCCATTTCTCTCTTTCCATGTTGGTGCAACCTGTAGATTTAGGAATCGTTATCTTTTCTGTCATCCAGCCCAATAACAACAATATGGAAAGCTAGTGGACACAAGACAGCTCTTTACAGAGCACTGTATTGGTGCCATTAGTAACTCCCTTGAATATAGTTTTTTATCCAGTTTTGTACTCACAGTCTTATTTTCAACTGTATCTGCATGTATGCAAAGTTCTCAATATGTTTGAACCTACATCTCAACTTGCTGGTTATCTTCTGCGAGTGTACAACATGGACCCCAATGAAACTGAGATGAGAATTTTCCCTACATGGACTGACAATCACTGCTACCCTGGCTGTGTGAATTAGAATTAGAGAACTGTTGTAAAAGACCTCTAAGATGCTCAAGTACATCTGCCGAGTCCAGCCATTGACTCTGAAGTCCACTTGTTGCATAAAGGGACCAGGGGAATCAGGTAATCCTCTTCAGCTGCCTGTTCTGAATTACCACTTACAGATCCATCACAAGAGGATGTCAGATACTAGTAGTTTGCATGAAAGTCTGACATTTATTCAAGGCATTTTAATCTATTGTTTGTCACTATCCCAAGACACTGTAGTTACAGTTTTCTCTGTGTGTATCTACATCTTTGCATGAAGGTGATATGAAACCTCCCTCCCCTGCCTGAGGTGGTTTGTGACCACTTCTGGGAAGACAGGCATAGCTAGGCAAGGGCTTTAGCTACCATAAAAGCCCCAGAGTCTGTGCAGGGAGGGACTCTGTTGGGATGTCTACCTTCTCCCAGGCGGAGAACATGCTCTCAACCTGCCAGATACACAGAATCACTTCACCGATGTGAAGGACAGAGAGGTTTGTTTGCTCCCTTGCTTGTTTAAAAAAGAGATAGTAGAGTGGTTCTGTTTATTTTTTTCATGGCCGAGCTGCATTAAAGTTCATGTACTCCCTGAAGGCCAGAAAGACTTGCTTGAATCCAGAGTGCTCTGGGTTTTCTCTTGCATCCACACGCCATGTGATTAGGCTTAACATAACACAAAGCGTCGTGGACTGAGCAAAACCTGCAAGTCTGCTGGCCTGTCAGTCTCTAGCGATGGCCACCTGTGAGACTGACCTGTCTAAAACCCACTCCTCCCTTTGCTCACAGGGAGCTTAAACAGAGCTACCTTTCTTCACTCCTGATTACCTCACAGTTTTACAACATGAGGATGGAGGATTGGGATGCAGTTTCTCCTAGCAGCTTTCCAGCCTGGAAATACCTTTTTTGCTCTCTGTGTTTGAGGCAGGGTTGCTTGTACCTTGGGAAGTGCTGAAAGGAGGCTGATGTGTCCTTGCCCTACATCTGTTACTGCTTAGCCTCCAGTCAGGCAGACAGGTACATAGGATTGATTCAGGGCATTTTTATGCTGCTCTCACGATCCTGGTGTAGTCTAATGCCACTGTCAGGTCTTTGGCAAATGCAGCCTGACTTTGAGATTATTTACAGTTTGGATAGCTGGATGGTATCCTTCCTGTCTTTCTTCTTGTAATTCACAAAAATAATCTCTATTATCTCAATATTATGCAATGAAAAATCAGTAGATTGGCAACAATACAATGAATAACAAGTTACTGATGGTAATTTATCTGGAGTTTACGGCCTCACTTTATCTGATGGTTTTTTTTCCCTAATCTGACCTTTGGATCACTTGTTGTCTTGAGTGAAAATATCCTTAATGACTTTTTCTTGTAAAAAGAAAAGAAACCCTTTTTTAGCAGAAAAAGAAAGGCTGTTCAGAGAACAGCTTTCACTGGCATATTTGTTGTGACTACTTCATAGTTTGTAACATATGTGGGAATAATATGTGAAGCAATACTACTAATAATAGGGTCTCCTACTAAAGTAAGGTAGGCGAGTTCTATAATATTAAAAAAATAAACAGTGCACTATAAAATAACAATTTGACACAGTGTACTAGGCTAAGCTCAATAAAACAGCTGGGACAGATCTAATAGTTGGTAATGGATACAGCTGATACACCAGGAAATGTAGCTCAGTAGGAAGAGATCTGTGGAGTGAAACAGCTGAACTAAATTCCTAATGTAGATGCTCACCATGACTAAAGAGATGAAACAGAGCAAGTAAAAATGAGGAAAGATATTAAATCTAAAAAAAATACAGCCAAGCTTAAATTATTGCATCATGTAATTAGGCTTTTGCTGCTCTGGATGACAGAATGTTCTGTTGCAGTGACTTCATTAAAGGAAAGGCGCAAATGCACAGCAACCCAGTGATACTCAAGGGCGTGTTAGAATCATCTCAGGTTATTTTGTTTAGATTTTCTGGCACCTGTCCTGAAACAAGGAAAGTCCTGAAATTAGCAAATTCAAAATAATGTCATTGCAGTAGAGTTTCAGGTGCACAGTCAACACAAATGAAGTGAAAATGAAGGCACGTAATACATTCAATACTGGGAACATGATTCCAGTTTCCTGAAAAAGCCCACCAAAACCCAAACAACCATCCCATAGAAATCTTCAACGTCTCTTTCTGTTTTCTGTTCCATGGAGTCTTATAGTTCGTTCAAAAGTATAACCTTTGATCATTTCCCGCAATGCCTAAGTGACATGTCTGCCATCAGTCATGTAATTTTGTTCTTCTGCAGAGATGCATGGACAGTGATGTCTCTTCAGTTTGGTTACTAAGGGATTTTTGTTTCATTTTTTATGTGCAAGCTATTATGCACTTCCTAGGGGAGAATGAAAGTGCTAGGATTCATGATTGTCTGTAGTTCATTGGAAATCCTATTCAGTTAAGCTCCTGAGAAAGTTCTGTTCACTGAGGGGGGAAAAAACCCACTAAGAATTACTGCTGGTTATTTTATCAAGCTGCATTAGTAAAAGCCTTCTGCTTTTGTGGGCAGGTGGGTATCTGTTATATTCATTACCTAGGAATGGAGGGAGAGAACTTCAGTTTTGTGGGAGATTAGGATGTTAAGGGAATTTGTAGTGCAACAGTGACAACTTTTTCTCTGTCTTCTAATACTTCTTTTGCTTTTCTTCTCGGGTTGCTGCTACTTCAGGGCTGAAGACAGGGGTGATGAAACTGCAGTGAAATACTCATATCTTCTTTAAAAAAGACTCATTTAGCTTGTCTCTATTTGCTAATCTTCTGCAGCCATACTAGGCAATCCGAGAAGCAGTGAGGTAAGTGGGGAAGGTGTAGATGGGAAATGAGAACAACCAGTTGCTCAGTCACTCTGTTCAGCTGTACATAACCAACATTTCCAGCCCAAGAATCAAGAAGGGAGAGATGGGCCTGGGATGTGTTTGGAATCTGGAACGAACAATGGCTGCTGTTGCCAAGATTTTAGATGGAGAAGGGCATGCTCTGGGGAGTTTGTGTGCTGAAATCACTCCAGCTCCCCAGCTCACAAATGCTAAAACAAGAAGTCCCTCAGTGGAGCATTGAGTGATATTCAGCCTAGGTGCCTCAGAGAGCTGGATAACTGAAAACCTCATGAGCATCTCCATCCTGCAGCGTGCCATGAAACTGAACAGGCTTGCTAAGTTTCACCTCATCATTTATGTTGTACCCCATTTCTCCTAGCCATGCTGCTTTGTTTTTGTGAGTTGGCAGGAAATGGAAAATCTGTGTAGGCTTCTTACATGTTCCTGCAGCTGCTTAGTCAGAAGTATGACAAACTGTAATAACGTTCTCATAAGAACTAATCCTTGCTGTGACAACGCTGCAGTAGCCAACTTTTGTTTGTTTTGCAGTTGGCATTGCTGCCACTTATTTCTCAATAAAAGATGGCTCTTCTGAGGGTATTATACAAGCACCTGTTCATCAGGGTGCACTTACACACCTATCAAACACACATAAGGGAAGACTGATGTGGAGAGATAAATTAGTTATCTGTGCTCTGAAGGGGAGATTCTAAACTCCATATTAAACAGCACTGAGACAGGTCTGCTCCAATCTCATTTTCATATTTACACTTAGTATTTAGCCATAAAATAGTGTGGCTTACAACTCACTGCTGACAACATTTTGTAGTCCTGTTATTAATAGTTCATATGACAGGCATTAAAATTAACTATGGAAGTACTTTTAAGGAAGCAAGAGTTCATGTGCTAAAAAACACGTGGTGGAAAACCTAATCAGCTGCACTGTGCTTTGCTTATGATGTGCGAGTCTCACCTAACGTTGTTGTTTGGAAGAGTAGAATTCCTCCATCGGAAAGTGTGCCATGGACTGACAGTACCTTTCTGCTTTTTCATTCCCAGATAAACCGTGTAATTTTTCTTTTGCAACTTTCAAGCCCAAAAGTGAATATTGCTGTGAGCTCGCTCAAGCAGCAAAGCTATTTTAACCCTTGCTTCAGCCTTGTAGACTGCTGCTTTTGGCATTACCAAGTTTCACACAACTTTTGTCATCATGCTTTTCTGTTTGCCCTCAAAGGAAGTGCAGGTTTTGGTTCCTTTTAAGCAGCAACTGTGGATCTTAGCTGTGATTTAGAAAATGTCTTGTTCTTCCTTTTGCAAGTAAAAATTCCTGAAAACACATGAGCAAATTTTTAGATTTAGAGGAAATAATTAATACCAGAAGGCATTAAAAAAGAAGGAAGAAACTAGTTAGTTTAAGTCTCTGGTAGGAAATTATTGTTCATGTGATACTTAATATAATTCCCTCTACCAGTCCCTTGTCCTCCCTACAATCTTTACTTACTTGATCTGAAGAGAATCAGTGTGCAAAATTGTCATCTTGTCCTTCCCTCTTGCATTTCTACCACTGTCCAAATACATCTCCTGGTTATGTTGCTGTTTCAGGAATGGCCTAATAAGTGATAGCCAGGGCACGGGTGTGAAGGAAAACAACACCAGAAAATAGCACACAAGCTCTTTATAATGGTTTCCCCTCATGGCTGGTTTCATACATTTTCCTCTGCAAGATCTTGACTGGAAGAAAACTGCATAGTGGTGTGACTTAGCAGTTCCTTTTTGTGTTTTCTGTATTTTCCCCCGTCCTCTCTTAGTCATCTTTTCATATATGCACTATAATTTTTTTCATAGCAAACCTGCCTGTTGATAAAGGCTGCCAGAGAAAAACCTGAGAAATTGTCTTCCTTCATTTTGAAAGAAACACCTAGCTCATAGGGAGCTGTCCATAGAGGTCTTCGTCAGTCATTCTAACATGATTCCTTCATTAAAGGGTTACAAATGTCAAGGCTATTGTTATTTTTTTGCCAGTCCTCTGAATAATTTGAACAAGTAGATCTTTGCACCTAAATGCCTTGAAGCTGAATTTTGAATTTTGAAACTGGTGACTAGTCCTGAAAAGGAAACGTTTTTCAAATCTCCTTTCCTTTTGTTATGACAGACTGGATGTGTTTGTTTTCTGCCTATCAGATTGCTGTTTGTATCATCAGTGTAGAGAGAGAAACTGTTTATAGATCTGAAACTCACTACTAGCATGAGAAAGGAGACAGACTGTATATTCTCTTTTCTGTAAATCCATGTTTCAATGTCCTCATCACCTGCACTGACACCCAAAGGGACACCTTTACCAGCACAATGTCAAAGCCATCTGGAATGTTAATACCTGCAGGGCAGCACGTGGATGAGAAGGGTCTGCAACACCTGTGGTTTATAAGGAAAGCAAGAGACATGCACTCTGTCTTCAGACTCATGAGGGCACTGGTCCTCACCCAACAGTGTGGGAGTCTTTCTGTCTTAAAAGCTTATAAGAATCCAGATGCTGAGGAAAACTTTTGTGCATTTAATACAGTTCTTCTCACCAAGGCTCTTGCTTTGAAAATGTAGACCAGTTCTTAGAAAAGTAGATCAGAGGTCTTCCACATTTTAAATAATTAATTTCTACCTGTTGATTTTCTATACTCATAAAGTGGTCGCCGCAAAGCATCACAGCAAGAATCTTGAAGTTTGCTATCATATGGGGGATTTACATGCAAGTATAGAGAGCAAGGAGGGACAAAGAAGGCAAAATAAGCCTTTGTCACCTAAGAAGTGATGGCAGGTATGTGATTAGTGCCACAGTGCATGCTAAATCCTAGGAAACACCTGTTAACATTGTAAATTGAGTGGAAGAGCTATGTGTTAGGCTGAGCTGCTGCATAATTGGAACCCTGGAATGTATTTGTGCAGTCTGCAGCAGGCATCCAGAAATATGTGGACTTGGCAAAAGCCATCAGTAGCGTCACATAATTATGAAATACTTGAAAGCCCCAGGTAAATAGCCTCTTCAGAACTGGCAGGCATCAATGGGTCATTACTTATTCTGTTCTTTTCTTTTTTATATGGTGAGCTGTTGTAAATCCCTGGTGGAAAATCCAGTGAGACAGACAGGGGAGAATGCAATCGGCAATCCAAGCAGTAAGAACAAAAAGAAGAATGGCACTTACAAATTTTCCTACAAACTCCACAGTCCTTTCCAATTCCAATCTGATAGAAAGGATTTAGCAGAGTTACTTGGCTTGGTGAAATGGAGTTTTCACAAGTCTAACACAAAAGACCAATACATTTGATTTGGTGGATGAGTAAGCTCTAACAATAATATTCAACAAATTCAATTCCTTAATCATTGTGACCATAAGAACCAAGTGTTTGTAATGTTCTCAGGACATGCAGAGAGTAATTACATTGGATTTTAATAAGACTTGCTGTGAAATGTTGACCAATGATTCACTATGGGGAAAAAATTAATTAAATTTTAATGCGAAAAGTTATTGTTAATTAAAAGTTGTATGAAAACCAGCCATAAAAAGTAGGCAAGGTGTACAGGTTTGAAATTACTAATGGGGCATATAAAGAAAAGGGGCAAGACGTTTCTGAACAGGATTTTACCCTATAGGTTATGTACCTGAAAAGACCAATCCACATGTAGATTCTTTTCTCCGGTCATGAAGAATCTGCCCCAGGAAGATGAACACATGGTGACAGATAACAGTTTGCACCCATGACTGTAGAGATAGGAGTGGGCTGTGGGTTCAGTGGAAGGGCTGGACTCAGGAAGGATGTTTACTTTCATGCTCTCTCTATATATTACACGTCTATATATTTGCCTCTGCAGAGCTTACAAAGAAAAATATTGTGACAGTTGAGCAAAAAGTGTAGGAACGCTGGCAACTGGAAATGATGTCACTGCAGCCTTGGGGTGCATTCCAGCTATGCCTTTGACTTCATCTGTGTTTCCCACCCCCTATCAGCCTTTGCTTCCTGGCCTCCACAGTGACGTAGGTGACCTAGGTGACATAGGGTCCTTAAAAAGCCCTCCAGTTATGTGGAAGCTGGAGAGAAAATGCCAGAAAGAAGCTCGAGCACAGATACGAAAAGTCACTTAAGTATATTTTATGGTTCTCAATGACAAATTGCAATTCTCAGGACTGCAGCTGTGCTGCTGCCTAGCTCCACTGTACCTGGGCTGCTGCAGGTTCCCTCTGAATCAGGATCTGCTTTTGAGCATGACCAGAACACACAGAAGATGTGGTCAAGCAGTCCAGATCCCAATTCATGCACAAATCTGATAAAGATATGTTTCTTTCTCCTCTGAGAAGCTTGGACAGAGCCTGGTGCACTCTTGCAACAGCTACCTCACAAACATTAATGTATAAAAGGGAAATAACATGTTTTTTCACCTGGATTTTTGGGGAGATAGTGTTGTGCAGGGAGTTTGAGCTGACTGGGAGGCTTCTTGTGAATCTCATTCTTAGGCACCTAGTTTTCTCCACGTTGTGTTTTCACTATAGGCAGCATTATGGGCCAGGCTTGGAGGACAAAGCACTGTAAGTTAAATAACGTCACACCACCATGGTGACAAAAAGTTTTTAGGCTCCAGACCTCAGCATTTTCCTCCACAACAAACCTACAAAGGATTAGCAGGATCTCAAGATGTGTCTGTGGGTGGGTGTCTCACCAGACTCCTTTTACAGATTGTTTCCTCCTTTTACAGATTGCTTCCTCCTTTTACAGTCGAGAGATTCATGAGTCTTAAGTCACTTCATCATATATGTCTCATTCAGATCGTTATAATGAAATCAGCAGGGTTAAATCATGCATTACAAAGTGCTTTTCCTTAATCATCAGTTTATCCAAAGGACTGACAAGTGAGCTATTGCACTGGATAATCCAATGCCCATTTTCCCCTGAAGGATTAGGATTTATTTACTTGCAATTGACAAGCATCTACTATTTCATTTTGATGGTATTTGTGCAAATGAAAATTTAAAGTCTTCCCCATTATATGGTAAACTCCTATGAAAATATCTTCCTAAATTTTCAAATATATGCAGCTGCATATCTGTATAGTTGGCTTAAAAAATCTCAGTTCAGTGGTCTGAAATATATTGGAATATAACACATTACAAGTGGTGTAAATGCTCTACAGTGAAATATTATTCACATAACTCTATCAGTGGGTCAGTGACCAAAAGTGGAAATATAATTGTGGTCTAACTACTGTGATTTAATTTTCCAAACAAAAATGAGTTTGAATTTCTTCCCAATGCTCAATATTTCTTAAAGGGCAAATACATAATTAGAATTAAATCGTAGTTTTAATTTAGCTTTGTGAACACTCTACTTGCAGTTCTAAAAGGAATCCGTGTGGAGCTTTTAAAAGATGCTTGGAGAATCCTGAACCTCTTGATTGCTGAAGGCATCTCTAATATTAAATCAATGTACATGTGTGTATGACCTTTCAAGGAGCAGTTTGTATCTCATTCTCGGTAACTCCCTGAAAACGTTGTAGTTGAAAAGTCAAAAATGTGATCTTTTTTAACATCAAAAATTATACTTGCTACACAGTTCTGTGAATATGGTGACCCGAATCACACATGCACAGCTGCACCAACAAATTATAACATTAGCAAATGTAACAATTTATTTTATCATTATACTATTGCCTAAACCACATAATTTTGTGACTATTAATAAGCACAGTTGAAAAATACAATTAATGGAGAGATTATTTCATAAAGATTGTGACTGCCAACAAGTAGCCCAAAATGCAGAGAGCACGGCCTTTGATAGCAAGGAAGCAATTGAAGGCAAATTATTTCTAATACTGTAATTCCCTCAAATATAATAAAAACACAAGAAAGGTACTTGCACAAAAATTAATGGCTGATCTCTAATCAACATGCACTGGCCTGTGGCTACGGAATTGCATCTGACCTACTCATGAGGACAATTGCAGTGTCAAAGCAAAGCTTCAGAGCAGGTGACTCCCAAGCTCTGTCTTCTTCCGTCCTGTGCTTTCTTACTCTGTGAACACAAGAAGCTCTGTACTGGAACACGGCTGCTAATTTGGAGACTAGTCGTGAATGGGACATTTCTCACAGAAATATAAAAGATACAGGAGAGGGAGTTTTCTTCTTGGTATTGTTTTGACATTAGCCCTTTGTTCCTGAATTGTGCAGGACCCTGAAACAAATTCTTTCTTATTTAGCCTGATTCTATACAATGACTTCAAACCATGTGTACCTGTTCTCCACTAGCAATGAACTGTCAGCCACTGCACCCATTTTGTAGCAATTCTGCATTTGATTGTAATCATACTTCTTAGAGTGACAAGTAGCTAAATATCTACAATCTATTCACTTGTCCTGTACCTATAATCAATAATTAATTCTCTGAATAACTCCAAAAAAATGGCAAGTATGATGAACATTTTCTTTCTCTCTCAGTTTAAAATAAAATCCATATTAGTTTCATCAACTGTCAATTATTAATGTACCTTACTTAACCAAGAATTGTTCTGATTCTGACAAGTCCTTAATGTCTTTAAATTGTGGTAAATAATTGCTATCCATATTCAGCAGTTTAGTATACCAACATAAGCCAGTCTTATTTTAATTGGAGGCATGGGCATGTCTGTAAAACCTTGAAGAATATTTGGTAAGAACCTTGAGTCATTTCTTTTGCTTTAATGTTTATGCTGGACTGGGCGTACAGGTAGCTACAGCAATAGATGGAGGCTGAACAAAGCTTGGAGCTCAAAACTCAGAAGCAAAATCCAGCTGCAGATTCTTAGGCTGAAACGTAATGTATATGAAACATTTCATCCTTATTTCTATTTTTATTTCTAATAACATGAAAATTGTTTTTTAAATGTCTACATTTTAGAAGTGGCATACCTATTAAGAATTCAGGAGTTTGAAAAGATACATCTAGATTGTCATAAAATTGTTTTGTTTTATCTTGTGGATGTGGCTGTATTACATACACCTCATATAATTTTAACTTCTGCAACAGATATTTTGCTCAACTCTTAGAATTCTTTTTCTAGTGCCTTCCCTCTGTAAAAGCGTGTGATGCAAAGGGGAAAATACTGATAATAAGTACAGACTGAGGGACTGTGGCCTTATCTTAAGAATAGGTCTTATCTAAAATGTAAATCACCTGGAGAATAATTAAGGAATATAGTTGAATTGGTAAATGTATTTAGTTTAAAGGTGTCAAGGCTTTTAATCTTCCTATTGTCTTCCATTTTTGGCTGATGTACAGCTCCATTTGGCTGTCCAGTGATTGACTTCAGAGTAAAGGATATTGAGCTGGAGTATCTAAGTATGAACTGTACTTTACAGTAGTTGACTGAGGGTTCCTAAATCAAATTGAGGCTTGTATATCAAATGTGACCTTACCTACTAATCTGTCTCAGCTCTTGTTCAAAGTCACTTGTCCCTTCCTCTCAGAAGAAAGGTGTTTTTCATTGCTCAATATCCCAGCAGTAAGACATTGTAAAGAGTTAAGCTTGTCAATATAAAGTGAAAATCATTGGAATGAGGGAACTAGGACTTGTTTATGCTTTCCCTTTGTATGGATGGCATTAATCTCTCCAGACCTCAGGAAAATAATAGTAATGATTAAAAAAAATAACTCTTGTTTCAAGTTCACAGAATTCAAGTGGACAAGTGCTTCAAGGATTTAGTATTTTTTTTTTTTTTATTTAAAATGTCACTGCAAGCATAAATTTCAGCCATCCCACTGAAGTAAATTGTCCTAAAGTGGGCTAAAAGTGTTGCTAAGGCCCCAGACATAAGCCTCTTCCCAGTAGGATGGCTTACACGAGCTTGCTGGAAAAATGCCTGTATTCAACAACAAATCTAAATTCACATTGAGTACTAAACCTTGGTATAGTCTGAAATGAAGAACAAACAAAGTGCATATTGTAGAAATACCCCGTAAAGATACAGAAGCTCACATTAATCATGTGAGCTAGGACAATAGGTGACCTTTTCTAATAAGAAATGAGATATCTAAAGCAGCCATTAAATTTTGCAGGTGCCCTATTTAATGTCTGTGGCATTCATCATCACACGATGTAAACATACTCAGCCTGCCGACATTTGCCAATCATCCTTCATAGAGATGAAAATTGGTCTGAAGCTTTTAGAGCACAGCTTCCCAAATTCTGGCAATGCCAAGGCCATTCTAACTCCTTTCCAACCTTAAAATGATCAGAGAGATGCTATTGACCAAGCAAAGTTAACAAACCTCAGAAAAGCGTTAGTGCAAATACGTTGTTAGCACTTTTCAAAGTGCTAAAGTTGAAAATTACTGCCTGACACGGGCCTGCCAGTTTTGCAGGAGTCAAATCTACAAAGTCACTGGTAAGATATCTAGGTTTTATCTTTCAATAAAAATGTTTATGCTTGTAGTTCTAATTCATGAAGCGTTTTTTGAGAAACGGAGGCTGATATGTACTGAGATGTAGCCACTACTTTAAGCTTTGCAGTTTAGTGTCAAACTCTGGACAGAGATGATAATTAGCTGCAAATAAAGATACCATGATTCAGTGGCCAGGGAATGAATTCTCTTATTGAGCTAGTGAACTCTCACTGTGACTTTGAAAACTTTGGACATCTATTACTCCTCCAAGACCTTCTTTCACTGGCACATTTTTTTTCACTATCCTATTAGGATTTTCTGCTTTTTTAATTTAGCCTCAGGCCTTCTCAAATTCACAGAAATATTATGTTAAAGCAGCAGCTAGGCTTCTGCAGATCAGGTAGGGGCCTTGGAACCACCCATGGGCTTTCTTGTTTTCTTTTTTCTTTCTTGGTCTGCCTGCCCCCTCTTAAGTCATAGCTCCTGCTTCTAAGAGGCATCACTTTGACCCCAGTGCCCTCCAGAGCCCCAGCCACGTCCTGTTTCACGTCAGCACTGAGGTGCTGGTGGCATGCCAGGTTTTGCAACATTAGGCTTCACTGAGTGCCAGGGATGTTTCATGCTGGTCTAGGCCTAGAGGCAAAGAGTCCTTTGCCACTGACAGATGATCTGCTTAGGGCTACCAGCAGGTGAGCCCTTGCTGCTACTACTGTTTTAGCTCACATGGCATTTGATGCAGCTAACTTGCCTGAGAGATTTGGGAGAGTGGGGAGATCTCATCCCTTTCAAAACACCTTTTTTCCATTTCTGTCTGACAAGTCTGAGACTGTTTATTAGGAACTTCCTCTACTTTCTCCCCGAATAGCTCTCACCTGGAAAACATCTGTTGAATGCCACTTTTCTTTGTTTCAATGAACCTACATGTCATAATGTGTCACAGAAGATAACGTCCATTTACAGTGTCTTAAATGTCGAACATGAATGCTAGTCTAATTCACTGGAAAATGGGATTTGACATGAAAAGAACCTAGTTCAAGGCAAAGAAATGAGAGTAGTAACTTCTTAAAAAGGGGACATCACTTGATGAGAGGAAAAATGTACATGCATGGCCTCATAGGTGGAATGATGCCATCCCTTGTTTAGGTAATAACATTGGATTCAGTCACTCAGGTTTTCCACCCTCTTGGGTGCTTATTGCAGTCATTGAAAAGAATGCCTGTGGACAGCAAAGAAATACAGCTTTGGAGGAGAACCAAGTTTCTGTAATCCAAGTTTTGGTTTTCTGTGATATGGATTATTGCCATCCTTTCTCCTTGGATGTACCAAAACTACCTCTATGAAAGCTTAACTGGTCTATGATGCAGCTGCACATCTTCCAAACCAGAGAGCTAAGAGAGCTATCAGTGCAGTTGTTCTTTGCTTTTCTTGGACCTACATACAGTTTTTTTCTTGGACTGAAAGTGTTTTTCTTGTTTTATATCCTTGAACAGGAACGTCCTCGTTGTTTGCCTGTGGATTGTGGTGTCAGTGACCAGCAATCAGACTGGATTCACTGATTTTCAATGTTTGTGGACAAAACTGAGTTTTGTCTTTAAAGACTAAAGGTGACCCTGTGAACACTATAAGCAAGATGTAACATTCAACTCTTCACCTCAGCCTCTCTAACAGATTCACAACATATAAATCAATGGCTACAAATTAAAATCTCCACCTATTTAACACCATGTAAAGGCAGTACAAAATAGCAAGAGGAGTTCAACAAGCTTCGAAGTTTAGGGCGAGAGTGGACAGTTTGTGAGTTATGCTTAAGCAGCTAAAATGCAGTCTGTATGCCTTGTCCTGTGAAAAGCAACAAGCTGTTTTGGTCCAGGGGCTGCTAGAAAGTTCCAGTTATTAATATGGCAAACCACTAGTAAGCACCAGGTCACCTGCAACATCCCAGTGCTCTTCATCTTGGTGAGATTTGGGCTGTATCCCAGAAAGTCTGCAGAGCAGGACCACAGGGAGACAGCATGAATTTCTTGCCTGGGAAGCACTGTTGTGTGGCAACAACAATTGATTGAAAAGAATGTGTACCAATACTGACTGCAGCCTAAAAATTGGTAATTAATTGGCAGAATGTTTTCTTTTGGGCAAATCTGAAGAACTGGATTCAGATATCCTTGCCTTGCGTCCCCCTCCCCCTCCCCCTCCCCCTTCCCCTTCCCTTCCCCCTTCCCCTTCCCTTCCCCCTCCCCCTTCCCCTTCCCTTCCCCCTCCCCCTTCCCCTTCCCTTCCCCTTCCCCTTCCCTTCCCCCTTCCTCTTCCCCTTCCCTTTCCCATTCTTAGTGTGCTTGCATTTTCCTCCATGGTTCAGAAATCCCAGCTGAGTATCCTCTGTTACAACTCCTCATGGGCAGGGATTTCACTGAGGAAAATATGACATATGGTCATCTATGTACTTGCAATAAGATTGTTGCACAGAGGAAACGAGCTAGCTGTCTCTAGCTATGAAGCTTCATTTCAAGAAATCTGAATAAAAATGTCTGAGTTCTGGATGACTTTTTTTATACGAAAATCCTACTTGCTGGCAGATCATGTATCATAAGGACTTTTTGTTAAAAGGTGGGAAAACATTTTCCAGACAGTTAACATTTTCCAGACCTCTGCTGTTTTGGGTGAAGAGTGACAAATAGCACTACACATCAAAAGATTATTCTCATTTCAGTCCCCATTCTTTCTGGTTTTTTCTCTTTCTCTCTCTCTCCCCCTCCCTCTCTCTGCCCAAAATGTAGAAAAACAAGTGTCACTGCCCCAAACATGGGACAACAGAAGACGAAAGGCTAACAAACAAAGCCTTTATAAGGAAAGTTGCACAGGCAGGCTATAGCAGTGGTACAGAAAATGCATTTCTTAGTAATAATTCTTAGTAATAATTGCATCCATGCTCTCCTCACTGCATTACCCACAGTTTTTGCCTGTCCTCGAGCGTTGAGTGCTGTAAAGGTGTCAGAAGTTCAGACCTTGAACCACACACAGAAAACTAGTCCTGTGTCTATCTGCAGGATCTGTCAGGGACATTTTTCACTGTGAACATTGTTTTCAGACTCCACCTGATTAGGCCATAGAGGGTTACTATTTGTATGCACAGAATTTTCTTATTTTGTAAGAGAAGAGTGTGAATTTTCTGCATATAAGTAATGGTTAATTCTAGTCCACTCCTGGATGTGTTTCCTTTAAGTATCCATGTGCAGTGCTATTGTACTTCAGATCTTTAAGAAATGGATGGCTAAATTTGAAATCAAGTTATTTAAAATAAGGTTGGATAGCAGTAAACTTCTTTGCTTTGTTCCTTTTTTTTTCTTTTATTCTAAATGCATATTTTAAAGATATTAATTTAGCACAATTTCTTTTTAGCACTTGGAGAAGCTAACCTTAGCCATCAGTTCCATTATAAAGAGACCATTTTTCCTCTGACAAGCTTGCAAGCGTCCTAACCTATAATTCACCTAAATTTGTGAGACATTAATTCTCTCTGACAGCTCAATCCATTAAAGACAGTAAAGAATTTGGATCAATTAATACATTCTTTTGACAGACGCAGTAATGAAATTGCTGCTTCCATTCTCTTTGCCCTTTGATGTACGAGCTCAGATCAATCCCAAGCAGTTATGAGGGTCCATTTTTATGTCTTCTATACAGCAGTGACTAGCTATTCTCTGTGCATTCCTGAATTATGTCCCTGGGATTATTTATATAATATATATCACAGTAGCATATTAATATTTCCATTATTGTTCCCAGTATCTATTTGTAAAAATTTCCCTTTTCATGACTCTTGGATATGAAAATCATACTAACCTTAAGGCAGGGAGGTGGGGCAATGTAGAACAGTATTTCTGCTCTTCATCAAAATCAAAGATCTTCTCTGTAATTCCTGAGGCGCAAGACTATGACACGGGCAGTCTACTCATGCTTGAGTAACCCAGGCATTTCCCCAATACCCAGGTGCCCATCACCAGAATTTCTTAGAATGGAGAAATAGAGGATCCCAGAAGACAGGACCTAAAAGCATTTGGCATTGCAGCTGGCTTGCTGGACCTCCCTGGCCTCCCGCTCTGCCCCTCTGATTCCAAAGACATCAGTCATAGCTGAATACAACAGCAGGGCAGACCAGCAGTAGCGCCCATATTAGGTGCATTTTTTATAGTTAAGCAACATGTATAAATATTTTTAATACTGTATATCTGCCTCTTTCATAATGTCTTATTTCCCTAGGTTTTATGGGACTGAATTAAAATGGCCTTTAAACTCATGTCATAGGGGACCAGGGGTGTTGCAGACCTTGCTAATGATTTATAAATGCATACAGTTGGCTTTCCTGAGATTCACAGCATGTTTATTTGTGTTCTTTTCCTTCCCAAATCCCTGAACTTCTGAACTAGAATTTGATTTTAGAAGAGTCCAGTTTTTTTTCTGTTATGTCATTTTATTATAGATGGAAAGTGTAAAATAACTTGTTTTGCTTGGATTTTTGTCAAGCCTGATGAAAGTTTAAGGCTAAATGAAGTGCTGAGAAGAAAGGTTCTAGTAAATATGTATTGTTTCTGCCATTGCCATCAATTTAGAAGTTCCTTTTTTTTTTTTTTTTCAATTTAAGTAGATGTCCAGATCAGTTCAACCTGATATTGACATGGTGACACACTGTATAGTAGCAGCTGTCATGGTAAGTAGATGTGTGCTATCTTTTTAACTACCTCAGTTACACTGGTAGACACTCTGAAAGGGAAATTATGACAGAGAAGTTATTTGCGGTCTACCTCAAAGCTAGATTTTAGTAGCTCAAAGCAGGAAAAGGTAAATGTACTGGTAATGAGTACATGTGTGGATGACACAAGGCAGGGAAGTACAGGCATAAGCAGCACTGGATGCGGGAACCAAAATCGAATGCACAAAAGCCAAAAATACATGAGAACTAAAGTAAGAGGAATGAAAGCATAGATAACAGTAAGGAATACACCAGCTAATTGTTGCAACAATATCTAAGCTCCAAGTTCTATCAGTTAGAGATGGCAGATCAGGATCTGCTATAGAGAGCGAAGTAAATATGCAAAAGATGTATGCATTGGTCACATTGTTTCTGACAGAATAAAAACCTTGATGCTGTTGTTCAAGACACTGTCACAGTTCGTCAGAAAAGTTGTATACAGCAGTGGTTTCTAGAGGTTTCTAACCTCTAGATTGTATTTTACAAGATCCTGTTTATCAAGGGGACCATGTCAGATACAGACAAGGCTAAGAAGGGTTGCAATTATTCATGCACCACAGAAGTAAACTCTGAGAAGAAATAAAAGTTATTTAAGGTAGCAGAGAACTTTGGCACAGTTTCCCAAAGAAAGAATTCAGAACAGAAACTAGAATTAACTGACTTCTGGTAAGAGAAATGAGGTCTGGCGTGATCTTCCATTAAGAGTAGGGACTAGAAAAATAAAAAAGCAGAACTGTTCTGAAAACAGTTTTTCCTAGTTTTAAGAAAAACATATGACTATAGTTTCTAGGACAGCAGAGTATTGGACCTAACAAACTACATCTGTTTAAACCCATTTTCTATATCCATAGAAGTTTCTTACACTTAGACATGTTGTTTTTGTTCTTGAACACAGTCAGTTGACCCATTTATGTCTGCATTCACACTGAGTTCAAAGTGCAATTTTACTTGAAATTAAGATACAGATGTGTTAAGCACAGTAATCAATATTTTGGAGCACTAACCCTCAGGAATTGTTGCAGATTGTTTAAAGATTTGTTTTTAGCAGCAGAAATTTCCCAGTTCTTGCTCTTTTCTGAGAGCATATAATATTTACTGAACAGAACAAGTTAAAAATTCCCACATTTATGGGTACACACATACTCCGTATTTGCTTTTAGACTTCAGGCCCATTCCAGCTTTTACTGTATGCGTGATTCATTTTACATGGAAACCAAGTGAGCTTTAAGTGTTAAAGTGAAATAAAAATAAAAAGCTTTTAAAATTCTTATTTATTCTTCCTGTTTTGTACTTTTGTGGAAGCATAACTGAATTGACATTCTGAACAAGACTACATAATGCTGCACCTTGCCTATTGAAAAGACATTCCTCATGTTTTGTACATTAGCTCAGAAAACCTACTACTGGATGCATTTTCCTCATTTCACTGTGGGGATGTATATTATAAAATGGTTCTGGCTTCATCTGCTCAATAATTTTATTCATAAACAGCATTCATGAACCATCTACCATCTTTATCATTCATTGTTAACTCTTCTCCCACTCAGTTCTCTACCTGTCTCACATTTCAGTATCACAGATATACTTTGCTCTTTATAATGCTGCTTGCACACCTTTATATATGTTGTGTACTTCAAATAACAAGATGCTTACACCTTCCTCCTGAAGAGCATTTTAATAGATTATAGGACGTCTTGCAAAGTTACTGGGGTCCTGACAGCATCTTTTAGTGAATCAAGGGCCTTGTCTGACTGTTTGCTGGACTTTTGGACACACCTGCATTTTTACATTTTACACTCCACAGACACAGCTGAATGTGTTACCAGTGTGGTATCTGTCATTAAGATATCCCAAATATGCCCTGGATTTAAATAATGTCCCGGTAACGATAGACTTCAGAGACAGCGGAAAAAAATCCTTCTTTTTTTTAATGTGTGTTTGTTAACTGGCTGCTTTATTGCAGTTCAATGCATAAATTTTAACTGGGAGTGAAAATTTCAAATATCTCAGTTGCATCTGTCCTGAAAATGCCATTTCCTTTCCTTTAATGCTTTTTTATTTAGTACCAGTGTAAAATTTGTAAAGAGAGTCTTTTTACTGGTGCAAACATGTCTCTGTAATGGGAGTAAGTATGAAAATAATCTTTGGTATGTATTGATGAATATAGTACAAATATGCCTTATAGCCTGTATGTATATTTGGAAAGCTGCCTTGCTTGAGTTCATATTCTGTTACGATCCCTTAGGAGGTAGTGTGATGAACAGAAGTAGAAAACAGTGTTTTCTATTACTGGACCTTAAAAACTCCAGCTTGTGTTCAGAATGAGTGAGGTAGATGAGCCATAGCTTTGGTGATGCAATTTTGTTGTATATCACTGTCTGAAGAGAAAGGATTGCCATCTTTCTCACTGAACACTGGTATCAGACAAGTCTTGCCATACTGCACCTCCAGTGGTTTTGCAAACTGAGGCAAACTGTTCAGCAAACGCAAGGGAACAAACAGTTTGATCGCAAAGATTGGATCATGGAAAGAATTTTAACTGGTATGGACTTGAATTCTGGGCTGTAGAAGAAAGGAGATAAGGGAAAAATACTTGAGAAAAAATTAGCCTCTGAAGAAGCAGGTACTTCTGCTGGAGTATGAGAACAGCAGCCCGGAACAGGTGGGACCCAGCCCGGAACTCTCACCCAACTTCACAATGAGCGAACTGATTGACCAGGCGGTCTGATAGTTTTGTGAAGTGTGTGGTGTCCTCTACTGGTGAATCAAAACGTTACATGGATATTTGTGCCTTCTCAGTATTCGGAAGAACTCTGGATAGTAACAAGATAAAGCTCGGAGATGTTTAATATTCACTGACCAGACAGTTTGGGGTCCTGCCATGGTTGTTTTCTACTGAAATGTAAATGAAGTGTTTTATTAGGTTATTTCTTTTAGTCCAAGAGGTTTTCTCTCCTCAACTTGATATGGGCTTTCTCAAATGAATACATTCTCCCTTTTTGGCAAGAAAGGCAGAAGGCTCCTTTAATTACTATTGATCAAATTGACACGTCCATGCTTAGCAGAGAATGCCGTAATTTTTCCTGTTGCATTTTTATGGTTTTTGAGGCATCATGAAGATAAGGCAATAAAAATTATTTCAGATTGTTCCCTGAATCATTCTTTCATTACAAAGGCTTTGTATCTTGTTAGTATGAATTAATTTTGTACTTCTTAGTTGTGCATCTCTTGTAAGCTTATTTAATATTCAGGTTGTTCTTACATAGTCTATCATAATTTGTTATCAATCAAGAAATAGTTAATGGGCATTTAAGAGAAGGTTACTGCTTATACTCAAACTCTGCTAACACTGTTTGCTCCTTTTTGCTAATTAATTCGCTCTAGCTTCTCAGAGATACTACTGTAATACAACAGAAATTTAGATGAAACATTTGAATTAAATAATGAGAGCTTAAATAAGCTGTTGATTTTTCCTTCTCTAGTAGAGCTAACTTGCCATGAAGAAGCAGCAGCTTCTCATTTTATTTTACAAGATCCAAAGCTTCTATGGAAACAGTATTACCAAAGGGCTTGCAAAATGAATGAAGGCTGGGACATGAGACAGGGAAACAGAATTGGAGCTTGTTAACTCCAGGATCTATTCTTGCAGAACCAGATGAAGTAAGGGAGTTTTGTAAGAGATTTCCTTCAGTCTTTTAAGTGGTCAGATTTCAGAATTCACACTCTGTTAACACTGGTCTTTGGGGCATCAGGAAAGGTACAGTGGTCTGCGTCTCAGTTTCCTTCCATGTAAAACAGAAAGTAAAACTGATAATAAACATTTCTTTGTAAAACATTTTGATATTTATGAATAATATTCCAACATAAATGCAACAAGACGTGAAAACTGACCCATATTTTACCATCCACATTTAGACTTAAAAATGTCTTTTCTTATTGTTCTTTGCATACAAATTTGTCTATGTGTTGTCAGTGCTCTCTCTTTCTGTCATGCATGTTTATTGACTTGCCTGCATGCTCTATTCACGTTGCTTTGGTGCTCCCTTCTCTACAGAAATGCTAGAGCCTCAATTCAAATGTTAACTTTTCAGAATTGTGGAAAGAAGCAAAAGCACAAAGGAAGACTTTACTTGCTTGTGATTGAAAGCTTAATAGGAACATTGAGCATCAGCCATTTTTTTATAGGAGCCGCCTGGGTATAGGTAAGCTCTGATTAAATGGCTACAGACCATTGTTTGAATTCCATTAAAGTGTTTGATCCTAGAATCAGAGAATCATAGAACCACTGAGCTTCAAAAAGATCTCCAAGATCATTGAGTCCAACCTTTGACCAAGCACCACAATGTCAATTAAACCACAGCACTAAGTATCACATCCAGTCATTTCTCGAACACCTCCTGGTTTGGTGACTCCATTGCCTCTCTGGGCAGTCCATTCAAATGTTTCACAACACACAAAAAAAAAAATCTATGAAGAAATTCCTCCTGATGTCTAACTCAAACCTCCCCTAGAGCAGCTTGAGGCTATGTCCTGTCACTTTTTTTTTCTGGGAGAAGAAGTTGATCCCCACCTTGCTACAACCTCCTTTCAGGTAGCTGTAGAGCATGAAAAGGTCCCCCCAGAGCCTTCTTTTCTCCAGGCTAAACAATCCCAGCTCCCTCAGCCACTTCTCATAAGACTTGCACTCCAGACCCTTCACCAGCTTCATTGCCCTTCTCTGGACATGCCCAGATGCTGACTGCACTCTGGTGACCTGGATGCTAGATTTATAAAGAGTCTGGGACATTTCCTTGGCAATCTCTCTTTCACTAGGGCTTTTTCCTTGTTTTGCCCCATCATACTGAACGCTGCCCTAGAAAATTAGGCTTCCCTGCTGAGAGATATGGGTTGGAGAAAATGAGTCCAGGTGTCTGTCAAGTATGAGCCATTCTATGATTTTGTGTCTCAAGGATATGATGATTTGAATTCACTAGTTAACAAATCAGTGTTCACCTGGGCTAGTTATCTTTCTCCTCCTGCAAGAGAGGAGAAGAGTGTGCAGCTGGAAATGCAAGAGCTGGAAGGGTGGTTATGTTTATAAAAGCTTTCATAAGCAGATATCTTTCTTAAGTTATTTCTTAGCTGGCAAGGTCAAAATACCTCCTGAAAAATTAAACACACTCCCTGCTGTGAGATATGATAATCACCTCCAATCACACCAACATCAGTGAAGATGTCCCCATTTCTTTGGTGTGGCTGTCAATCTCTGCTCAGATTCCAGAGCCAAATGTAAGTTTATATTGACAGCATACTCTTCTGTAACTTTCTCCCCAGAAGGAAAATCTTGTTAGTGGTTAATAAAGTTATCTTTAGGCAGTCTCAAAAATTCTAGCTAACAATTAATAAGACTGTAACCAAAACAGTGATAGTGACTGGAGTATTATAGCAGAGGTACTTGCCCCTTGTTTGTTTTCTTTCTGTCATTTGCAGGGCTTATCTAGCCCTTCTGTGAGTCAGTGCATCTTGCTAAAGATGATATAATAGAGCAGTGAGTGATTTTTTGCCATTCTAATGAACTGAACTGACTCACTAGAGCATGCACCAGTCACTGGAGTCAGTGCAAAGGAAGCAGACTCACCAGTTAGGATGGAAGAGCTAGAAGAGCTAGAAGGCAGCGGATTGGTTTAGCTAGCTGGAGGAATCTGACCCAAACTGTTTCTCCTGTTTTGCCTGTGGTTTTGCCAAATTTGATGGCAGGCTTGGGAAAGTCTAAGGATTGGAGATACCTTACACAATATCAATTATTTTGCTACTTATCATTTTTTTTCCTGTATTATTCCTATTCCTCCTGATGGAGGTTTCTGTTACAAACTGCCTTATGTTCTAGCAATCAAACTGCTCTATTATTTCATGCAAGAAAAGCCCAGTAAGCCCTTCACAGCTAAATTTCTCCTCCCTATTTTTGCATTCCTGCATTGCTCATTCTCACGAGAATGTGATAGAAAACAATGTTGAGCTCAATTTCCTCTGAACAAAATAAAACCATACCTGTCACAGAAGAATAATTCAGTGCAAAACTGATAATAATGAGGATGGTCTGATGAGCAGAAGTGTCTCAATCACAACATGCTCCCTACAGGACAGCATATTAACAATACTGCATTGTGAATTGTCTTTAGAAAAGGCTTCTGGCCAAAACATTGACATTCACAAGCAGCTGCTGCATTCAGAGAATGTAGGTTTTAATTATCTTGGGTAAAACAATCAATTTGGAGTGCAAGGCAAGTTAGGCTCCTGAATATTACTGATCACCTGGAAAATCACAATGAATGTATGCTTTTCTTCTCAATCTACCTTTCAACCTGCAGCTCATTCCCCGGGCTGTAACAAATGCAATAGGTTTTGCTTAGCAAAGCAGCACCACTGAAGAAAATTCATAAAATGAAACTTGAAAGAAAGTGGATTATTTTAATGAAAAAAAAGTATGCTGTTGTTAGTCACCTGCTCCTCATTCACTTCATGGGTATTTAATATACTTGCATGTGATACTCAATTAAATAAAATAGTCTGTCTACTGATAGCTTCTCATAGACAATAACTGAACAACCACAGTTATTTCTTCTTGTTTCACTCAATTTTTTTTTTTAAGCTTATCCCAACACTATGCCTTGGATACCTGGAATCAATATCCACATACACAAATATGTTCATACATTGTCTTTTTCTCTATTCTCTTCTGCTAGAAGCCATAAACACCTGTCTTGGAACTCCTGGTATGGAATGCCAAGTGCAGTCCTTGCTTCCAGTAAATGCAGATCAATGCTGGCAGAGTAACACCGGGTGGCAGCAGTGGGTTTTCAGCCAGCGAGTTGAGCTAAAGTGAGGCTGTTGTCACAAGTAATGAAGATGCAGAAATTAATTTTGTTTTGATTTCTGAGTAGAGTGCTTGGCATGCTATCCAACCCCAAATTTCTTCAGTGTGTCATTTGTTCATGCCTCACAGTCCTAGATTCCTTCTTTTAGCCTAACCTAACATTGTAATTGCTGGAAGAATGACAGACTTGTTGGGGTTTGTGATACGGGAGGATGTGTCATGTATGTATCATCTGCTGACAATTTGGGACTGTTGCCAGTGCTTTGTAGCTGGAGGAAAATTGGACAGTTATTTGTCTTCAGGGTATGCATCGTGTTTGTCCTGGTCTTTGTCCTGCTTAACATGTCAGAGTTGTGACAAGTATAATACAAGGAACCCTTTCAGAAACATATTGTGTAATTACTACAAACTTTGCTGGACAGATGACAGACCTGGTTAGCAAGCTGCCTGCCAACCATTGTCTTCTAATAGGATGTTTTCATCACTTGACAGGTCCCATCTGAGTAGACATCACCTGGTACTTGGGAGCAGAGTCCTGGGCAAAGACAATGTGTTGAGCTGCTTTCTTTCTTCTGGGGAAGATTAGGATGTAGTCATACTCCAAAGCCAACATCCTATTACTTTTTCTGACATATATGTTGCCTGTTATTCTGATAATTCCCAGATGCATTTCCTTTTTAGAAATACAAAGACTGAAATATACTTCTAGCAAGAAGACAAGTGGGAGATGTAGGATTTTGAGACCCCACACCTTAGAATACATCTTGTCATTCACCTTAGCCTTTAGTAAAACACTCTTGCCACAAACTTCAGACACAAGCAGGTTTGTGTTTCTTAGTATCAGTGGTACAATAGCATGACTCAAAATACTACTCTGGGGATTTTTTTTCTCCCAAAGAGTAGACAAAGGTTATCCAAGTATCTCATACTCCTCTAGTTGCTCAGACTTCTATATTTCAGAGATTTAGCTGAGATAGCTAAAGGAGTAGCATGTTACATCTTGCTTGCTTTCATTGCTTATTAATGCCCAAAAACCATGAGTCCCAGTGAAAGCAGTTACGACAGCATCTGCAAAACCAAAATGTTTTCATTTTAGTAGATTCTTGTTCATGCTGTAAAATCCTCTTTAAAATTCAGGGCTTTTAATGTGGTCAGACCACAGTTCAAAACCCAATTTGAGCTTTTGTTACAGAGATTGGTAATATGTCTGTCCGCAGGGAAAACCCATGTGTTCATGTCTTGAAAGTTATCCAAAAATTCTTTGCTCCTCTCTTTTCTCCCAAAAGCCATTGGAACAGAATCTGGGGCAGCTCAGTTCATGACAATGTTGATAATCCTAAATCCTCAATGCCTTGAAGGTACACATTATCAGGTGTAATATGCATAAGGATACTGTTGGTAAACGTAGAGATTTAGTTACTCAGTACTAGTTGTCAGAAGTATGAACAACTAATTTTTCTGCAATGTCACAGAATCACAGAACATTCTGAGTTGGAAGGGACCCACAAGGATCATCAAGTCCAACTCTTGAGTGAATGGCCTGTATGGGGACCAAACCCGCGGCCTTGACATTATTAGCACTGTGCTCTGACCACTTGAGCTAATCTCAGGGTCTGTTGGGACTTAATGATTAAAAATGAAGATTAACCCAGTTGTTTGGTTTGTCAAGTATTGAGAAGTGAGCATGTTTAGAAGACCAAACTGGACATGAAGAAATTGAATTTACTTGTGTTTTACCAGCAGCAACACCACAAGTACATGTACTGTGAAAGCTGGGTGCATCCCCACATGAGAAAACTGTTCCTGCATATCATGCCAAAACAAGATTTGAGGATGGACTTCTGTTCTTAAAAGAACAGAAATACATGTTATGCAAAATATAATAGGACATAAGGCATGCACATAATATATATGTCAGCTATATAGCTGACAAGAAACAATAGACTAGACTTCTCCTTAGAAAGAATTGAAAACATACACTGGACTGTGCTAAAACAGGGCAGAGGGGGATCAGAAATGTCCTCTCTTTTCCATGTCACCTTCTGCCCACTGTTTACTTCCCTTAATAGCAAGAGCACACTGCTTCTCTCTGTCACGTCCATCCCACTGCCATGCCACCTGCTTCAGGTACCCCACAAATCCTCCCATTTGAGTCCCCTGGGAAGTTCACAGAAGCATTGTCTGGTTCTCTTCACTGGTACCTGATCCATTTTGCTGGTAGTACCATCAGGCCATCATCTCTTCTAAAATCTTCTTCTTAATATTTCTCTGCATTTCCTTATTGGGTTTTACCTACTCTACCTTACCCCTACTGTGCTTCCCTGCCCGTCACTACACATGGTGATGTCTCTTCTGAGGTGCGAGTTACTTGGCAGCTGCAGATCCATCCACCTCTGGAACCACAGACAGCACTTCTGTGAAAGGCAGGAGGGGTCAGAGCCTCATTGGTGGCTGAAGGGAGGAGGAGGTGTGACAGCATGTCTGGAGGGATGGGGACAGAGGGTCTGTAGCAAGCCAAGCTTAAATCAGTATAAACCACTGAAGAATCCACTCTTAATCTCTGTCTTCTCACAACAACCCCAGCACTTCATGCAGTCATAACACCTGCCTGTTCTCAGCACTGGGGAAGCCACACTGACCATCCATAATGCATGTTTACATGAAAGTTATTTACATAAATGCAGAACACATCAACTCATTAAAAAATTTTTCATCACTTGTCACTTACAGAGCAGAAGACAATTTGGCTGTTACAGTTTCTACTGAAGTGGCTAGGACATTCACTGGCATTCAGCTGAAGCAATCAGCTTGAGAAATTTCGTATTGAATACATTTGGAAGAGTAATTAAGCTTTCTACAGTAAACAATGCTTGTTCAATTGTGTGTTAGTACTTGTTACTTAAAGCAGATAACGTTACATTGTTTTTAACAGCCTATCTTATCTTCCCTAAAGAATGAGATTATCTCCTCTGTCTTGTTCTTCCAGGTCTCTCATCAAATACACTGGTGTGTGTGTCCCTCAATCTGTTTTTCATGTGACTTCCCATAGTAACGCTCAGCTCTGTAGCTGCCAGCGGCAGCAGGCCAATAAAAGGTAATGATATTCTTCCATTTCTCAGGGCCCAATCTGCCACTCTTGCTCACACAGAGTAGTTTCGCTTGCTACTGGGAATTACAGGAGTGCTCATCTGCCAGGCATGACTCAAAGGAATAAGAGCAGTGCAGTCAAGTAGACATGGGTAAGATGCCGCTCTAAAAGTGAGAGGGCAGAGTCCTACATAATTAACATGACTAATTTGGTTAGTCAGGGCAGGGAGAACAAAAACTTAAGCACCTTGATGAGCAAGGATTTGCTGCAACCTCTGAATCTCATGATTTTTTTATCTAACTGCAATGCCCGTATTTTTTCTTAGGGTCCTGGACCAGAGTGTGTATAAACACTAAGCAAAATGAAGTTTACTGCTTCTCCTGTAAAATATTTACTGCTTTAGTATATGGCTATGTTAATGTTATTAGAATATTCTCCCTAACTAGAGTTTACATTGTGGAGCACCTTAAAGCATAAATGACACTGTTCTTGATACCATGAAAATATGTATCACTTAAACATGCATTATTTGTAAGTCCCAAAGGAGCAACTGAGTCAAGTAAACTAATTCTTCTGAGCAGGATTAGTATATCCCGTGGGAAGCCATGTCACATTACAACTTATTTTTTTTCTAAAAATGCAGTAACTGTGGTTTCTAGGTACCATATATGATCCATTTTCTTACATTTCAGCTCTGGGATGGCAGTCACTAGGGAGGATTTTTAATCTCATGACTTTATTAAAACACGAGAGCAGAAGCATAAAACTGCATTATTGCTGAAGGAAGTTGGTCTGAGTAGCTATATCCCTACATGCATGAGTAAGTGAATTACAAGTTAATCCATGTGCAAAAGTGCTTTAGTGATCTCAGTCTGCCTTCTGCAATTTCAACTCTCCCTGGAAAAATGAACCGAACATCACTACAAACACATATTTTTTCACTGTCAAATATTTCTCATTCCTAGACGCAGTCCTTTGGCACCTCAGTAACTTCTTTTTCATTCTTCAAGTGGATTACTGGTCACTTAGGCAACAGGCACAAATTCCAATGACTGAGCAGACTTGCCATGAAAACCTGCCAGCTAGTCAGTGAACAAGTGACATCTCCATGACTGGTAAAAGAAATCTCCACAAGAACTCCTTTATTTACAGCTTAACAGAAGCTGCTAAACCAGGGAAGATCTGAAAAGTAATCCAAGATTATCAACAGATTAAAGCAGACAATGTGTACAGCAGTTCTCAGTTTGAGTATTTATCATCATACTAAGCTTTTCTGAAGTGTAAGTGTGACTGGAGGTCAAACTGCCATCCTTTTTTGGCAATTCTCATGCTTGCCCCACAAATCATGCGTAATGCTTGGTTGTTCTTGAAACTGCCTGAGCAAATAATGCAGCATATCCCATCTTTCTGCACTCTTGCAGACACTGATATTTTGTTCACAACAGCATGCTCACATATAACATAGGGTTTTCTCTGCAGAATTCCCATTTAAAAAAAATAATAAATTCTTCAACAGTGTGTGTATGCAAACTCCTTGAGAAAGACAGGTGTTAAGTTTTTTTCTGGTTCAGGTTTTCAGCAGGATTTCCTTTTTTGTGACATAACCTGTCCCCTGAGTTTTCTCTGCGTGGCCTGAAAAGTCAGATGTTAAAGTCATGGCTACTACAGCATAAACTGGTTCTGGTCAGAAATGTCTTACAGGGGAAACTGATGCTCACTGACCTAATTTTTCTCATGGAGTATTCTGGACTCTCATGAAATAATTTTGATGAATACATTGGGAGTATTTCTTTAGTGCATTGTTACATCTTCTCAATGTATTTATTAGTAAATATTCATTTAATAAAATTTAGAATATAATTCTAACTGCCATGGTGAAGATGTTTCATCAACACTCATGTTTCCAGAAATCTAAAATTTAGCTATGGTCTATGCAAAACTGAGTCTGGTTAGCTTTTCTACAGCTGCCTCTTACGTACCTTCACCTGTCACTGCTGCTTTTAGGAGAAAGCATTTGGATTTGCAAGGATCACAATATTGCTTGCACTTGTCTTTCATTCTGTAAAAGAAAGCTTAATAGTATGGGTGACTGTTCAGGATTATCTATAGCCTGGATTCTTCTTTTTCTGTGGCTTTTAAAAGTTCCTTGGACAGGGTGTCAACACTGCAACTGCAAATGTCCACAGTCTGAAAGCCTAGAATGATTCATGAAGAATGCATAGCCATTGGAGGGTTTTTGCTTTGGTTTGTTGTTGGGGTTTTTTTTGTGTTGGTTTTGGTTTTGTTTTTTTTTAAAAAGTCTATATAGCTATGGACAAAGTTTGTTTGTTTGCTTTTCTTCCTATACTTTACTGTGAAGGCAGTGAAGGAGATGTTAATGTTTCTTTAGTGGCAATGTGATTTGCAGCCAGTAGGTTTCCAGCCCTTACAAGACTTACACTTGTGACGAGGAGCTGTGTGATGTGTAGGTGATATTTCAGTCAAATATTCAGCAGGAGGATGGTCTCCAACCATTTCCACAGAGGAACCTGAAACACTGGGTGAAAGCTAATGCAAAGACTACAATCTTGGCTCTCTGTTGTTTATTAAGCAAACTGCTTCTTTCTGTATCTAAAATCAATGACATGACTTTGTTTAGGTATATTGAAATATGCAACTGTTTGAATACATGGATTTGTGTAACCCAGCTGGAGTTCTGAGCACAGAGATTACATCAAATGAGAGGTAATCAAGATGCATCAGAAAGACAGAGAAGCTCAAGGCCATCTCAACTCAGAAGGTTCTGAAACTGTGAATGCGGAGAGTTATACACCAAGAAAAGACATCTCATAGTCTACAGCCTCTTGGGAATTTTCTGAGTTGTGCTTTACCTTTGAGAGTTTCTCCTCATACTGAAATATGTTTTTCCTTAGCCTTAACTGGAAGCCAGCATGCAGCAACACTGGAAAACACTGTGGTTTGTCCTTAATTCTTTGGGATATAGATTCCCAAATTCTTAGTCCTTATACAGCCACATTTTTAGGATGGAGAAGTCCTGTAGAGCACTAATCCCTGCAGATGAAAACTTTTCATATTTTTGTAGGAGAATCCTCAAGCAATATTGGGCAGGAGTTCAGAAAATGTGAAGTGTAATCAGAAAATTCCAAGAAGTATCATTATGTAAGCAAAAAGCCAGTGATATATGTGCCCTAAGGTATATAGATAAAAATAAGAACTTATTTGGCATTTTCTAACCATATATTCCAGTGGCTTGGCACCAAGACCTTCCCAAATGTTTAAAAACATGAGCCTCAGAATTGCTCCTAGGCTCCCTTACAGTCCTCAGGGTCTAACAGAAGTCTTTCAAAAAGTGTGATTCTGTAAGAAAAATAAGATATAAACCCACAGAAAATGTGATATGAAAGTTTTACATTAAGAGGATAACAATTATGTTGAGTAATACCTACTGCTAGACACTTCACTAGATACTTCATAAGGAGGAAAACCTTAGCTCCAAGAAGCTCACAATTTCATGACTGCATATTCAACTTTAATGTTTTATTTATTTCCTTCGTTTTGAGTCTTACTGTGACTTTAAACATTTTCTCAGCATTGTTGAAGGTTTGGGGTTTGAAATACATAAATATGCATTTGAACAAAAACAAAGTGCTTTTAGTTTAAATGCTTTTATCTCAGAAAGCATTGGATGGTAATTACTCTATAAATAAATACCACTGCTAGATATATACAAGCAATTTAATCTGAACAATTAAGTTGTGGTCTTAGCTAATTAAGCTTCCCTGGACATACTATCCCTTGCATATATCAAAATCTGCAGAAAAGGAATAGAAGTACAGAATAACAAAAATTCGGGTGCCTGTTTTTAGAAGGCACTGACTCAGAGAAACTGACCAGACTTGAAATTTGGAGCCAGAGCAGACTTTCAAGGAACTCTGTAATGCTAAAGGGGAAAAACATCGGTTATGCTGATACTTCTTAGTGTTGAATACAAAACTGTCCTCTGGGGTATTGTTAAGTAGGAGACAAACATATCCACGTTTGCTGCAGCTCTAATACAGCAGGGAGCATACGTTTTGGTTCAGGACTGTCCGCCTTTTTGTCTTTGCTGTTTAGATGAGGGATGACAGCACGTGTTAAAGTAAAATAATTTGGATCATGCTGTCTCCTTCTGCTAATACAAGTCGTATGTCTTGTTTTACCTGCTTTCACGTCTCCATGTAAGAACTGGGTCAGTGCACACAGCCCATGCTGAGAAGGGTGTGCCACCACAATAAGGGAAGAGAACAAGCATCGTTGGTTGATAGTGACTACAGCTGTGTAACAGCAACTCACAAAGTAAGCTCCTGAGAATGACAACCTGGTCACTACTTGTGGGACTGCACACAAAAGGTGGTGCCCAGATCTAATTGTCCTTTTAGTCTCCTAACAAGCTTCTCACAATAGATTGAGATGCTTCTGTTATTGATTCTGAATGTGTTCCCTACTGGGAAGTTTCCTTCTCAACTGTGTATTCTGGTCAAATCAAGAGACCTAAAAGTAAGTTATGTCTGCACTGCAGGCATGGTATTAGGAGAATTCCTACAGTCCAAGTGGGTGCTGTTTTGCCAGGCATTTCACCCTGTGCTAGTGCAGGTTTCTTCTCTGTCAGACCCAGTGATATATTTTGAACTCTCAAGTGTGTCAGAAAATCCCTCATCCTACAAAATCATAGGGAGACAAAATCATAGAATCATGGGTTCATCTGGGTTGGACAAGACCTTTAAATATCATCTAGTCCAACTCCCCTTCAATAAGCAGGCACATCTTCAACTGGATCAGGTTGCTCAGAGCCCCACCCAACCTGCTCTTGTATATTTTCAAGGAGGCAACATCTATCACCGTTCTGGGCCTCCTGTTCCAGAAGCTGAGTACCCTCACAGCAAAGAATTTCTTCCTAATGTCTTATTTAAACACACCTTCTTGCAGTTTAAAGCCACCTCCCCTTGTCCTATCATTATGTGCTCTTGTAAAAATTCCCTTCCGGCTCACCTGTAGGCCCCTTTATATACTGGAAGTCTCCGCTAAGGTCTCCCAGGAGCATTCTCTTCTCCAGGCTGAACAGCCCTAACTCAGTCCGTCTTCATAGGAGAGGTGCTCCAGTCCTCTTATCATCTTTGTGGTCTGTTTCGGACTTTCTCCAACAGGTCCATGATCTTCTTGTGCTGAGGGTCCCAGAGTTGGATGCAGTACTCCAGTTGTGGACTCACAGGAGCAGAGTAGAGGAGGAGAATCACCCCCCTTGACCAGCTGGCCACACTTCTTTTTATGTAGCCCAGGACAAAGTTGGCTTTGTGGGCTGCAAGTGCATGGGGCCTGGTCATGTCGAGCATCTCATAAACCAACACCCCAAATCCTTTTACTCAGGGCTGGTCTCTATCTGTTCACTGACAGTCTCTATTTGAGCTTGCAACGAGCTCATTTCTTAGTCTAATTTCACTGAATCATAGAATACGCTAAGTTGGATCCTACAAGGATCATTGAGTCCAGCTCCTGCACAGGACAATCCCCAAGAGTCATGCCATGTGCTTGAGAGTGTTGTTCAAATGCTTCTTGATCTCTGTCAGCCTTGGTGCTGTGACCACTTCCCTGGGCAGTCTGTTCCAGTGCCCAACCACCCTCTGGGTGAAGAATCTTTTCCTAATATCCAACCTAAACTTTTCCCGACACAACCTCAGGCCATTCCCTCAGGTCCTGTCCCTGGACACCACAAAGAGATCAGTGCCTGCCCCTCCTCTTCCCCTCATGAGGACGTCGTAACTGCAATGAGGTCTCCCCTCAGTCTTTGCCTTAGTGCACCTGGTGTATCCACAGCTTTGTCTGTGTATACAGACACAACAGCTGATTTAGAAGCTGGATTGCCTCAACTCTTAAACATTTTTTTTTATGCAGGACTTAGATAAATCAGTTAATCTTAGTTGAAAAATAGGGGTACATTTTTTCCTGTATTGACAGGTAACACACTTTGCACAAGATGGAGGAAAAGATTCCGTATTGTTCCCTCTTCCATGGAGGGAAAAGTTCATGCCTTTAAGAAGTTGTGAATCAGAGGTTTGTATAATGGTTGGAATATTGAACTTTCAGATGTATGATGACTGCTTTTTCTCTACTTTTTTTTCACAAGCAGTGTATTTCCATATATTACGTTAACTTCAGTAAATTTCCTGAAAAAATTGTAATTTAATGGATTATTTTAAAAGCTAAAAACCAAATTACCAGATGAAATTAAATGTAAGAACTGATGTGATTTATCTGACCTGTTTTCATAAGTTCATAAGCACAAAAGCATGGCACTGAAAATTTCAAGATAGTATCAAGTATACTTGCATACACAATAAACAACGCTCTCTAATACTGCATGTCTTTTCAGAGCATGACCCTGCTAATTTGGTGCAGAGTACAATCTAAGAAGGTAAATATATTGTTTAGAGAGAAATGGCCATGCTTACCTGCCTTGCATGAAAATCTATGTAGAATCTAAATTTATAATAAACTGATACAGCACGCCTTCCTAGTTTGTGAATATCTTCTTAGTGTGTAAATACCTCTTAGAGAGGTGATTAAAGTAGTATGTGTATATGTTTTCATACTATTTGTACTCAGTTCAAGAACTAATTACTAAATATTACCCAATTTAGTGTGTTACAAGGGAGTATTGTGTCCCACACTGAAGGAAGTGCCACGGTTTTTCAGTATGGTGTTTTTAAGAATCAGATCTATGTAGTACATACATCAAACAATTCAATACCAATACAGAACTTTTAACAATAATAATTTGCTTAACTGTCAATTTAACTGCAATTAACTGCTTAGATAATGCATATTTTTTTCAGGAAATATTTCAAAATCAAGTTATATTCACAAACTCTATGTTTTTATAAGATTACAGTGTAGTCTCGTGATGATTCAATGCCATTTTATGAAGAAAAAGTGACTGCACCGGAAGCAAAGCTTGTGTTTTATTATAAGGGAAATCAATGTTTAAATTGGTTCATAAGCTCAGCGTTAAAGGAAAAAATGTTGCATGTAATGAGTTGCACATTAGCCTGTGTATGCATGCTAGCAACTGGAAAAACACTCTAAGAAAATAATTACAAGATATAGGGATATAAGGTACAATATCTTGGTACAAGTGCTTAAAGAAAGGCAGTGTTGTGAAGACCTACCACTAATTTATAAAATCAACACTAGAAAACAGAGTGTGTGTGGGCGAACAAATACTGGAGACTGAGAAACTCAAAACTGTTTAAGAAGAAAATTATACTTGTGGGGGTGCCATTATCCAAGGAGAGTCCCATGGTTTTGTTGAAGTCATTTCTTTATTTGTAGATTTCTTTAAGTTGCATATTTTGTAATTTAGGAACTATTGAAGAAATTGCACATGACCAAATGAGAAAAATCTGCCAAGAACTCATGTTGATTTAGACAGAAGGTGCAAATAGGTATTTTCTGTCTCATTTTGTTAAGATTATTTTGATAATTTGGTAAAATTATTTTGATAACTCCTGTTAAAAAAATCCAGAACACATTATTAGAGATATTGTGAATGTTACAATTATTTATATTAGAGCATATTGCATGTAAGAGTTGCCTAGGAAGAATTAAGTAAATAATTATTGATATTAAAATTAAGGAAAAATTTTATTTTATGAGAATTTAGAAAAATATTCAGAATATGTTCTATTTTTAGAATTCCAGAATGCCTCATCAGAGAATTCCCATTTCTCCAGCAGTGGTACTGTTAACTCCCCATTTAGCCTGAGCACTGATTATCTAGCTGAAGGAAATTACTTCACTGACAGGATTTTCCATAATACTGTACGGTGCCTTAAGGATTATTTTTGGCCTGGTTTACTAAGGGAAGAAGGGCTCTGGTCTCCTCAGGTAGCACCCAAGTTAATTTCAGGGGACAAGGGTACAGCCACAAGCGAAGATCATAGAGCAGATTCAGCTCTCACTGAGAAACTGCCTCTCCCCATTGCTGCACGTATACTTGCAGCCCGGCCCCTGCAGGGCCTTTCCTTTGCCCAGCACATGATGGGAGAAGGAGGGCATCACCTCAGGATCATTTGTGTGAAGTATTCACAATTCAGGAGTTGGCAGCATGCATTTTTGCTTGTGTGGCTCCTGTCTCATAGGTTGCAGCCATGAGACCGTGAAACCTCCTCCTCTTCTCATTCCTTGGACAAATATCGAGGCTAAGGATGTAAAAGAAAAACCTGGTAACAGAGAATAGAGTTTATTTTCTTCTCCATACTGACCACCATAAGACTGCAATCCTTTGATAATCTCAGCATCCAGTCTTATTAAATTCCCTTACTTATCCCATGTAACTCGTTTGTGCAGATCCCTCAAATGAAAACACTGAACCTTTGCTAGTGCTCTCAGCATTGCCATTTAAAGACTGTCAGTAATCCCTACGGCATTTTTGGTGTTTGTTTCTGATAAGATAACTGGACACAGTAAGTGAATTTATTTTGAAAGATTCGTTGAACTAGAAAAGCCAAGAGTAAACCTGATCCTTTAGCCTTCTAATGTGAGTCCCAGCATGGGGTCATCTGGGCTCTGCCCACACTCCTGAGGACAATTCTGGTGAGAAAACATACAGGCAATCTGAAAAATACGTCAGCTTTGAGTGAAGGCAACTAATATCCATCTCAATCTTTTTTGGAGTGTATATTCTTTCATAGCTGAGGTCCCTAGAACTAAGTCTTTTACTAGTTCACACACTGATTTAGTGATAGTGCATAAAAAATACAGTAGCTCACACTTTGGCCTCTGATAATCATTAATTTGTTCAGTAAGACAGGGAAACACCATTAATTCCCCATTTCCTTTAGGCCTATAAATTGCTGGACTTGTTGGTTTGTGTGTTCCAGCAGTGACAGTTTTGGTTGGTTTGAGGAGTAGAGAAAAGAGGAGAGGAATTGTTTTCATTGATGGAGCTTTTTCTTACTGACGGAAATCCCCTAATATTTCTAGCAATATTGTTCCTCTTCGAGGTTTTTGCTTAAAAAATATGAAAAGTAAAGTTCTGGACAAATAGCATGCTCTTGTTTGCACTGCTTTCATCAGCAAAACTTGTACAGAAATTGAACATAAACTGCTAAATACCTAATAGTTCAACTTTCTTAATGGAAAGTATGAGCATTTTTTAGTCAGTTGGGGAAAGATCAGCTTTCATTGTCACACATCTCAGACTAAATACAATCTTTTACTTTTCCTACTTAGTATGATATAAACATCAATATTATCTGTAATAAAAGTAAATATATTTCCATTGGTCTGAAACGTATAATTATTCTCTAAGTCATTCTTGTCTAGGTACACAGATGCACAAATCATGAAATGAATGTCAATGCATCACCAGTAGCATCACAGGAAATTTGAAAGCACCATCCCCACAGAGGAGTTTACTTTCTTGCTTTTTGATGGCAAGGAGTTTATGCAGTCTATCTTATTGAAACCTAGAAGAGCAGAAAGGTATTTCAAATCCCAGGCACTCAATGAATGAGATGTGAAATGAATTTCATGTGGATCAGCCCTCCAGAGGCTTGTCACAATAGATAATGCAAACTGGATAGATGCTGCATTAGTTCATGTATGCTTCTGAGTAGCAGAGCTAATAACTGAATCATAATTTCACTTCAGGACACAAGGCTACTATATACTGTCCTCCTTTGATCTCTTCACCCATTGCAGCAAGCTAGAAAAATATCATAATAAAACTTTCTAAAGACATGCAAGTAGAAAACTGATGAAACCTTATAAAACAGCCAAACTATTCCACAAGCAGCCCTTATTATTAACCTCTTTTAAGAGAAAAGTGTCAGACATACTTTTTATTTCTAATCCTCGAGATATGTAAGCCTATTTTCAATTATTTGTATGTGGGACAGCAATAAAAACTTCATGTATGACAGACTGTGCTTGTGTTTTACAAATCTTTCCATTTAACTGTTATTGAGAAATTGATGTGGAGACAACAGAGCTGATACTTCAATAGAAGAACATACTTTGCTCAGACCACAACAGTTCATTTATTTTTGTCTCCATGAGAAATTAAATACACAATAAATGGAGTAGTTCTGAGGTGTTGCTTTTCACCAGCTCTCAATAACTGAGTAGTACAGAGGCTGTGTGAGAACAAGATTTGTTTGGGGTTTTGTTAACTATTGTGCCAACATTGGCCCTTCCAAGGACCTGCCTCCTGCTAAAATCACCAGGTAGGAAGTAACTCTACTGACAATAAACATTAGCTTTGTGGCTGACCAAAACTTATGATTTAATATGAGAAAATGCCAGGGAGTATCAGTTGGTCTGGTTATGCCTTTACTGCAGAAGCTGTCTCCAAAACACATTGGTTTACTGCAATCCTGAAAGATGTCCAGGAGCAGATCTGCCTGAGAGATGTTGTTCCTCCAAATTCCTTTGAGTGTTAATGCTACCTCTGTGCAAGTCACACACCATTCAGCTGCCTTGATTATTTTGAGGGAAAAACTACAGAACTGGTTACTCCTGTGATTGTGGATTAATAAAAAAATGAACTTACACTTTTGTTTTATGTGTTGCTCATATGGAAGAATTTATCACACTACTAATTTTCTACAAACTATAGTTGAATTATTGACTGAGACTTTTCATTTTATGACTGATTTTTTCTTTAAATAGTTGAGGGGTTTTGGGGGGACTTTGGGGGGATTTAGGGAGGGGTTGTTTGGTTTGGTTTTTTTGTTCTTTTTTGTTCTTGGTTTTTTTTTTTTTTGTTTGGTTTGGTTTTGGTTTTGGTTTGGTTTGGGTTTTTTTGTTTGGTTTTTGCTTTTGGTGTGTGGGTGTGTGTGTGCGGGTCTGTTCATTCCAGTTGTTTTGATTCTTTTCTGCATCACACAGAAAATCCCGGCACAGAATGCATTGACTGATTTTACATTGTAGGGAATTTTATAAGTTAGCATTATGGCTGAGCAAATGAAGGAGGTCTCTAACCTAAACTCCCAACAAGTGACTACTAAGGAAATTACTGCCTTTGCAGCTAGAGATAAAGTAACAAACCTTCACTACTTTTAACTGGCTTCCTACTCTGTTTGAGTAAGAGAGGGACAACAAGACCGCTTATCATCTCAATGTATTTTTTATTTACTATAATCCTTCCAACAAGTGAATTCTGTGATAATCACAGCCATGAATTGCAATGTAGATACAAATAAAATTACTTTTCAAATTGCTTACATCCATACAAGTTAATAGAGTTCTAGCTGAGCCTTTTTTTGTGAATGCTCCATGAAAGAGGTAAAGTAACTCTGAATAAAAGCACAATGAAAAATGATTAAGCACTGATTTTTAGGTGAAAGTGAATAATATATAAATGAAAGTCCTCCTTGCTGTTATGGAAAATAAGATCTGAAATGCCTTTGAAATCAAGTTCTGAAATTAAAATGCTCCAGGAAGTCATAATTTCAGACATGAAAAAATTGTTCCATATCACCAGTCTATTTATTGATAATAAGATGATTGACATTATAGTACCCATTGTCCATGATTGTGATTTGGTATAGAACGTTCTCATTACCACAAGATGAAAATTCCCATTTCAGAAGCAGTCCTCAAATCTAGCTTAATTCCTGTTCTGCTAATTGTTATTTGTTTTCTGGTTTAAGGACAGGTTTACTCTGCTATTAACTCCATTTTCTCTGAGACTTTAGATGACGTATCTTCACTGAATCAGAGAAGAGGCATATTTTTGCTTGCCAGATTCCCAGGTCTTTGTTTCCCAAGTCATAGTAGCTTGTTTGTTCTAGCACAAAAAACCCCAATCCAGGGTCTCATGCCTATTTCCTGTATAATTTAAGAACTTTAGGGAACTATTTCTCTGGGCAATTAACTGATGTGTGGAGAATATGCACACATCTCTTTTGGCAAACTCCATTTCTGAAGTGTTCCATTTTAATACTGCACTGAAAAAAACCCAAAAGGCCTTATGAGTTAAATTCATAAGGAGAGACTTTTGTCTGTGGTAATACAAATAGGACTTTAATATATAAATTTTGCTGTAAGGTTGCTGTTTTTCATTTCTTTAATGATTATTTAGACTCTGCAAAGTGGACATCCACATTGCTGTTGCTTTTGTAGTGGTGTGTCCAGTATTTTTTCTTCACCCCAGCAAAGATTGTTCATTTATGACACACAGAGACCCAGTAAACTCTGCTCTGTTAATCCCACGGGTGTTTAATGACCCAAACTAGTGCCTTTAGTAATGGAGAAACCCTAAGGCTGAAACACAGTGTTACTCCATTTTGTTCAAGGAGTAATGCCAGTCTTCCGCTCACCAATGTTCCCTGAGAAACATTAAACACCATGATAAGGATTTGGTCCTTTGTTTTTCAAATATAACTTTTTTCCCCTACTATCAATGGCTTTGCTTCATAGGCCACCACTACACAAGCTTATGCATTTTTCACTAATCCAGTAGTTTCATTGAAATGAGCTCACTGATAAATGTCAGCGACCTCTCTGGGGGCTACTCTGTAAACAGCCATTAACTAAAATGAAGAGAAGCAGGTAGGCATGTAAATACCTATAAACAAAAATATAAACAAAACAAATATAAACAAAAATCCTTTGAAAAACAAAGTGATTCCTTGCTCTAGGAGAATGTTATTAGGTTTCTCAAAAGTTAGGAGATATTCATATAATTGAGGAATGAAGTAAACAGAATGAGTAGTTAAGATTGTTTGTTACCCTCAGGCTAAGCTCTCTTGATGACCCTGGTGACCTGGTTATGAAGTTCCATATTTTTCAAAATCCAGACATTTTCATGCTCATGGTGCTAATGACAGGATTCTTATGATTCGCGGATTACCGTCACTGTGTGTGCCTGCTAATGGAAAACATATAGGATACAAATATGCAGTAACTTGGCTGCCTAACAGCTTGGAAAACAGCCATTCACTTGTCGAGTTCTTTATGGAGAGTAGCTGGAAGCCTTGTCAACCACACATTGTACTCTGATGTAACTAAACTCGTTTTATTGCTGCTTTCTCAGATAGACAGGTACAGCTCAACTTGAATCATTTTTTCTGTTGTTGTTTCAGGTTGGGGATTTTTTGTTGTTTTGCTTTTAGTGCAAACAAGCATGTCATCACTGTGCTCCTTTTCCATCCTCAGCATACAATCTAAGGTTATTGTGGTAGCATTTGTGGCAACAGAATGATCTTAAATAGCATTAGTGATACTAACCATTTTACCTTGCCGACAAATTAGAAAGGTCTGGACTTTAAATCAGACATGTGGTGGTAGTCTAGAGCATACATGCTGTGCAGGATGCCCTGAGGGCTGTAAGATTAATTCAGCTTCGCTCAGCCGTGTCAACAGTGACTATCTAAAGATGCTGACATGGCTCAGCTTGGTAGGTTCGTGAAATTTAACTGCTTTGATAAGGTTAAAGGGGGAATACAGGCAAGAATAGGAAACAAAACAAACACTGCTTAGAAGTTTGACTGCACACCGCAACAACACGTTGATGATTGACAACACAACCAGTGCAAATTACCTTTCCTCCAGAAAAAAAAATTAACAAGCTCCATGTTAAAAAGGAATCAGTTGGTCTCTACAATACTTTCTGCTCTATCTGGTGACAGGCAATGATATCAACAAAGCCAATTACATTGCTGTTCCTGTCTGTATCATAAGGCCTGTCAGTGTTACAGGACCGAGAGCTTCAAGAGAAGAGGCTGCCTCCAAAATGCAAAATTGCATCCTGAGTTTAAACTTTTCTACTCTAGAAGAACTCAGTAAATATGTTTAGAGCTTTTAAAAAACAGTTTTGTGGAAGAAATAAAGTAGTGACTTACTGAAAAAAGAGATGATAGAGCTTTAGAGTAAAATTGGAAGCCCACCTAAATCAGTGCAAGGGTCTTCTAGTAAGACCTTTCATAAATAGGTTTCAAATCCCTTATAGTATGCACACAGTTCAAGTATGTTCTTAAATGTTTTAAAGACTGTATCAGTTTGTCAGTCTATTGACTTGTTTTATAAACAGAAATTAGTTATTTTCTGAAGAACTTACTAATTCAATATTACTCTTGGACTTAGTTTTGTCTACTTTACAACCTAAAAAAAAAGAAAAGTCCATTCTAAAATTTGTAACCTGTAGCCATCCACTACACAATGCAACATATACACACAATAGGCTCAGGCCTTATTAGGCACCCACTGTTACGAATTACAGGAATTGAGCCTGTACAGGAATTGAGCCAGAACGCTTCATTATTTTCCATTTTCACCAAAGCTTGTGTCCTTTGGACTATTTGTAGGTTTTGTGGTCTGCAAAGACTAACAAGCAAAGAAACCATGAAGCCTCTGATGCTTGTCACAGACCAGGCTGGCCTTTTTGAGATTGGACCCTTTTTCCTTGTCTGACAAAATTCAGCAAATGGAGAAATGCTAACCAACAGCAGGCTGCTGAGATTTACAAACTTCCCAATTAAGTGGGAAACAATGTTAGAGGTCTAATCAGTTGCTAAATTAAATTGAGTGTTTGAGGGGGGAGTGATCCCTGCTTTTAGGACTGGGCTGGACAAAATTACATGTTAAAAATATGGTATTGGCAGAGATCCAGGGATACATGCTCACCTCTTTCAAATAAGTCTATGATGCGAAAATCCTTATGAATCTAGCAATCCCAAGATTTGAAAATGTAGATGATTAAGTCCTAAAAGAAATAAACAGAGATGTTAGGCAAAACTATGGATTGGAACTATAATGCATAGGATCTCAGTGTCATATTTTGTTCAGATTACACTTCTAGAAGAAACCAAATCACTGACATTTCAGAGTTATGATAAAATGTCATTAGTCAGGTTGGTTCTCTTAGTGATATAAGAATTTGACAAAATGTTTTTGTATTGAATTATCAGCTTAAATTCAGAAGACATAGTGCATACAAGCAGCCTATTCAGACTAAGTTTGATAGAAAGGTTTAGGAGCTTGTTTGGTTGATTTTTTACTTAGAGATTAATGTTTACTGCCTTCTTGCAATGGACATTGTGGTGTAGGAGGGAATGCTTTATTTTATATTTTATTTTATTTTATTTTATTATTTTATTTTATTGACAGCCAGAGTGTCGTGCTGGCCTTCGGAAATTGGGCTGGACATCTAGAAATTGGTGTGTTGGTAATTTGAATGACTACCTTGTCACTACCTCAAGAAAAGCAACAGGTGTTTATAGTTATTTCAGGGAGTGTATCCTACAGGAAAGCTTGGATCTGATGCCACATCTCATTTTGTTGAGTAATCTTCTGGGCAACAGAAGAATTACAAGATAGAAGAGAATTCTGCCCACTGAGGTTCTTTAACTAGTTTTCTGTCTATTTCCCTATATTGCAATGACTTTTCTAATATTACACTTAAGTGCCCTGGAGATCAGTTGGTCTTCTCACCCAAGAAAATACTGCTGGGGCCTGCATCATGTTTATAGAAATGTTTATATTTCATTTGGTCTCAAATTTCTTGCTACAAAGAAAAAAAATATTGAGAAAACAGTCATTAGTACAAGTTTCATTAGTTTCTTTTGGTTTTTTGATTTAAGTTCTTATGATTTCCATGTTAAAATACTGCATGTATATATTGGTGTCATTAAATTATTTGGTATTATTTGTATGTAGCATATATTCTCATGTTGACTTCCTATAATGTTAACCACTAAAATAATGATGCAATTATGGCTAAGTGTGAATTCTTTAAAAATGTGTCAATACTCCTGGGTTCTGTTCCAGCACTGCCACTGGTTTTAGGAATATTCTTGGTTAAACTACTTCATTGCTTTCCATGTGTTTTTCCTCTTGCAAAATGCAGGTAATGATGGCTGTCTCTTTTGCTGATGCTGTATCGGAGCAAGATAATGTACATACATACAAATACACAAAACTGTAAAGGCTTGGAGTTCTCACAACTAAGACATCCAAGACGAAAGCAGAATTTGAAATGCAAAAATCAGTGTGGAAATCTGGATATCAACTTATTTAAATACACATCTGAAATGTAATATGTAAAATTGCTGTCTCGGTTTTATTATCTGGGAATTTTACCTGGGACCCTGGAGATGGGCAACAGGACTTCCTGCTTCTGAGTTTCCTTCTAGAAGTAATCCAAATTTCTTTGTCTTGATATGTGCGATTCTATAGAGACATAAATGCATGTACAGCTATCAAATTTATAAAACTAACTGTCAGGAGCAGGGGGTACCAGTCACAACAACACACATTTCTGTTTTATTTTTATGATTCTTTAGACAATCCTTGTTTATTTGCCCAATCCTGTGCATTTTTAGGGCTCACATACCACTTCTCGCTGTAGCAGAACTGTGGCATCTCAGCATTGACACTTCCCATTAATTGTGGAGGGGCAACACTACTAGCAGTTTTGAAACATTGTCCACTTTTGTGGATTAGCCTTAGCCTTCTTAGCTTAGCCTTCTTTCAATTTCTTTTATTTAGCAAAAAAGGAAAGGTTTCTGTATCTCTTGGTTTTTAAGTTTACCAACTTCTTTTCTCTAAGTCAAGATGTCTTCATTTTGTTTTTTCCTATTTCCAGATTCCTATGATTTGATATAACCAAATCAATTGTGTCTTTTCAGAAGTAAGTCCAAGGTATTTAATGCAACATCATACTTTGCCTAGATTACACCTTTCATCCCAAGTTATGTCACTGTTTTGAGCAAATGATTTTTAAGAGTGTCTTGAGCTTCATAGTGCAGCAATTGTTTTTTTCAGATGACACAGCATACCTCCCAAGGTTGTGAAACTGCCATTTAAACAAGCATCAGCTCCATGTGTACCCACAGGCACCAAAGGGCTTTATGAAAAATCTGGTAATAGCATGTCAGATAACGTATCCAGAAGGAAAACAACATGAAAAGATTGCTTAAATGATCAAAACAGAAAAGATGAATAATGACACAAGTCTGACAATTCCTGACTATTGAACCAGTAACAAAGCACACTTCTTAGGTCTCCTCAGACAGACCCTGTCAGGAAAACAAAGCAAGTCAAAACCAAGTAGCACAGAAAGGTTTTCTTTCTCCCACTTTTGATCCTTTGCCTGCTACTTTGAAGAGTGTGTTGCATAATAGCTTGAACGAACTCTTATCATTTTAATTATTTAAAAGGTCATCAGTGCATGGGAGAGCCACACTAAAAGCTAGAAAACATTTTTGAAATCAAACAGAAAGACAGGAACAAACTACAGGCATACTTATCAAGGATAGCTGAAGTGGAGGAGCAAACCACTGCCCCTATTTTGTTCTCTTGCCTGTGACATTGAAGAAATTCTTCAGTTTTAATCATGTTTACAGTATCAGCATTGATATTTCCTTACTTAATAGAATATAACTTGTTTAAATATTATCTATTCATCTGCTGAGGCACTGATTTAATATCCAGTTACTTTTGCTAAATTTAGAAGCTGTAAAGTTTTTTTCCTGAAGAGGAATGATGACTTAAAATTTTAAGTTGTGGCACAACAAGTGCCAGTTTTAATTAGAAAGCAGGATTTGGTTTGGAAACCAAACTCTTCTATACTTCTAACAAGCATAAAATAAATGAAAAAAAAGAAAAAGGTGACTAAATGGGCTGTAACTACTACTGGCAAAAGAATGTTCAACAGCTGTAGAACTGAATTTCCATATGGCCATAGAGTAGATGGAATTCCTCCGGTTTACTAGGCTGCCTGCAAGAATAAGATCGTGTTTTGTGATAAAAGTAAAACCATAGAGACAGAAGTTTATATAGTGCTTGAAAGGACTTGTTAAAGACACTGCAAGCAAACAAATATTAGAAAGTCCCTTAAAGTAAAAAATGCAAGTACAGTATTACAGACACAGTTTCAGGACAATGATAGTTGAATATTAATATCTGGGAGATTATAGTATTTTTCTTTCTTAGCAGTCTCTGCAAACCAAGTTTTAAACATTATTTGGTTTCCCCTTAAGACCCAAACACCATTTTACTATAAGAGATGCACAAAACTTACTTAAAGCTTTCCTAGAGCTTTGGTATCCCTTGTTTTGGATAGTTTTATTACAGAGACTTAAGCACTCAACTCAAGATAAACTTGTGTTAGAGTTTCAAACCTAAGTTGGAATTCCTTCCAAAAAGCTTGGAGCCAATGCCTTAGTGTTGGTAAAGATGTTTAACAAAAGACACAAGCAGCGTGCATATCCAATGCTATCTGCCCCAGCAAGTCCTTTTTGTTCTGATCTCTTCCCAGACGGTCTCCCATCCAAGTACTAACCGGGCCCAACCCTGCTTAGCTTCATGAGATCAGACCGGGCATTCTCAGGATCCCCGTCCTTTATGTCCCTTGTTATCTTTACCGACACTAAGGTGTTGGCTCCAAGCTTTTTGGGAGGAATTCCAACTTAGGTTTGAAACTCTAACAACTTGTTACTGGAGTTCCTCCAGAGGCAGGGATGTTCAGCATCATTGCTTCAGGTCTGGCCCATCTATGTGCCACATCTACTCTCTGTTTTCTTCCTAGGATCTGTTCTTGAAAAAGACAATGGCTAGTGAAGAAATATTTCCCATAAGAATTAATATAATATTGGGGGGGGCGGAAGGGAGGTATGCATAGCATGCACATTATTATATACACAGAGAGAGGAGAAAGAGAAAAGGATGAGGAAAGCAGGAGCAGGTTCATCAGCTGGCTTCTGAGCAACAGGCTCTTGTGAGATCACAGCTCTGAGAGATCTCAGCTGCTTCACCTGTAAGACTGAACACAGTGTGAATATTTCAGAATGAACATTTTCAGTGTCTTTAAGTGCATGATTGCATTTCCATAGTTATTACCATCTTCTTCAGATGAACCATGGGTAATTAAGTGTGAAGGACAGAAAAATAGAGTAATGATGATGATGATAACAAACTCTAAAACAACGGTGAGAGAGGCCATTGATATTTGGATGCTGTTGCAATGCAATTGCTTGTCTCTGTGCTCCTCTCTCCAAATACAAGCCTATTTTGCTATTTTACTTGCATTATTTTGCTATTGTACTGGCATTGCAGAAAAGCAACAATATCTATCTAGGGAAGAAAATCAGTTCTTCATTCTTTCAATTCAGAGAACTAAACACAAGTAACTTTTGTGGCCTTCCCATTTTGGAGAAATACCTGGGTCCTACCCTTGCAGACATAGGGTTCAGTAGAGGACCTTTGCAATGGGTCTAGACACACAGATTCTACCAAGTCTTTTAGGGATTGATTTGACTTCTTCAGCTGTTAAGCCCAGAGAGTATCTCAAGTGGAGGTTTCCTGTGGGGTAATCACAATAATTTTGTAAGAATTTTTGGGCCTGGATTTGAAGAGCAAATGAGTGTGAATATATAAGACATATGTGGTAAGTGGAGAGTGAGTAAAGGTTGTAAATGTCACTAGAATGGAAGAATGATGGGTGAGGCATAGGAATTTAGTGAAGAATTTAAAGAGGCATAAAAGGAAAATGCAATCATTTGTTATATGCATCTGGGTGGATAGTATGGTGAGCATCCACACATAATATTCCAAAAATTTGTCCTGCCATTTAATTAAAAACTGGCATAGAAGGTCAGAGAGGTTTTGCTCTTTGACTCTCACTGTTTCTCATTAAATGACCTATTGGAAGGTACAAGAGAAGTACAGAGATATTTATCTCCTTACAACTCATGTATGTCTTAATCCTTCTGTCATATACTATTGTGTGTAGTGTCTTATGAATTTCTTTTTCAAGGTGAAGCTGCCTTTCTTACAATGAAATTTAAAAATAGTCATGAATTACTTCCATTTCCTCTCTGCTAAGCAATCTCATACAGCTCAGTGGGGTCAGTGGGGGTCATATTTTCCAGGTTGTAAGAAGAAGCTTGGTGTGCACAGATTTTCTGCCCTTAAAAATGAAAACCCTGCCCCTTCATCTAGATTGCAGAGCAGTGCTTGATTAAGCATATCCCGTACCCCCCTCAGCCTCCCAGCAGTGCATGAGAGGGGAATGCAACACAGCTCCTTCCCAGCTGCTACGTTCTTCTCCAGGAAAATCAGGGCAAGAATAACAGTGGACACCTGAGATTCTTCCTGGCAGAGGGACAGCATGTGGCCAGCAGATACAATACATCCCATGGGACAGACACAACAGGGAGTGAGTGAACCCTGTGCTCTAGTTGTGCCCCTGTGACTTTGGAGATTTCAGACTTCTGCTGATACAGCTTTGCTATTTACAGATGAATATGCTCCTAGTGTCTACATGCCTTGCCTTCCTTCCAGCTCAATTCTCTGTCAGGCTTGTGTTACTTGAACTTGATTTTGTTCAGCTGAAGCAACTGTTCTAACAGTTAAGTCAGAAATCTCCTCTTCTATCGTGTGATCAGTGCGCTGTGCAGGTATCCTTTGTCCACCAGTGCCTTCCTTTCCTGGAAGCCATACCATCTCTGCTCAGTCAGGCACACTGCTTCTCTGTCTCCTTACACTTCAACCTAAAAAGACTAGGACAAGCCTCCTGTATCTAGCAGGAGCCAGAATGAGATAATATATAAAGGCTATGACATACCTCCCACCTTATAATAGTAACAACAGAATCTACAGCAGAAATATGGAATGGCATAACACTTGCCCATTGTGAAGTACCAGAGCAAAATAAGACCTGGATGGGCCATCTGACCCCTGATGTCACTGCATAGTTTTGTAATAAATTTCTGTAAAAAAAAGTATTCTCTTTCCCTACTTTTTTTTTTTCATTATTATTATTTTTTTAAACTGAAAAAAAGGAACAGGAATATTTGGGTCTGTGTTTGCTCCTGATTGCCTCCACAAGTCCATAATTGAATTTTCACAGGAAAAGCTGTCAGGTCTGGAAAAAAGTATTTGTTTATTGACAATTCTGTCAACACTTGAATTCCTGCTGCAGCATATAGGACCAGCCTTTTTCATGGGAAGAAAGGTTAGCTATTGTCTAGAGGAGTTCAGAAATGGAATATGCTGTGCCAAAGGGGATCCTGAGAGATGGAATGGCATTGAATAATTACACATATGTTTTAACTCTGCAAAAGGCAATAAAAAGTAAGCATGCTCACCAAGGAACATGCCTTGTGGACACTCTATGTAATGGAGATAATTAGGAAAAACTACAAAGCAAGAAAATTAATGACTGATCAATTAACATCCCCATTGTTACCAGAGTGAATTACTTAAACCAGGGTTCCACTCAGTGCAACAGCTGCTGGTAATAGCTATTTCATACTCAGATTGCCAAAGACCTGGAAGGGCTGGGAGGTTCAGAGGCATCTCTGGAGCTCTGAGCACTTTGAAGGCCAGGAGCAGTGGGATGTGTGGAGGTGGCAGAGCTAATGACAGCGAGCACATCAGGACATGGTGCTCACTGGTGGGTCGCCTGGTTTCCAAAATACAGAATGGCCCAGTTCAGCTCCATTTTCTGCCTGTGAGCTAACTTTGCTTGTGCACTTCAGGAGAAACATGGCTTCAAAGCTCTGTTTTGGTTTTTAAGTCCCCTTGAGAGGCAAAATTAGAGACCTTTGGTTTTTGTTTTTATTTCTAAACAATACTTTTTTCCACAAAGCATCTCAATACTTCACAGATTGTGAGGGTCTGAGAGCTAAAAAGATATTTATAGCCCCATTATACATAAATGAAAGAAACAGAGGTTTGCTTAAGCACATATGGGAAAAATTAAATTTTCAGGATTACAACACAGCTTCCCTAGCACAGAGCCTTTTATTTTCATTAAAGGTTGTGTCTGGCTGCACATTTTAACAATCTACATTTTGATGCCATAAGAGCTAAAGCAAAGAAATAAAATGAAGGTGCAGTAAGTTTTGAGAGGTTTTCTGATCATTGGGACATCAGGGTTCTGCTCCTAGATTAGCCATGCACCGGGTTTGAACAGGACTGGAAGACTCTGTTTTCCACCTTTATGAATAACTAGGATGTCACTGGCATTTTTCTGCCTAATAATGTTTTGAGTCCTATCAATGAAATGTTATAAAGGAATGGTGAATTTATTCAAAACTATTTTTAGTGAGTTTAGTAGTACAGCATATTTAGAAAGACGAGTTTTATGATGTACAAGGCTTGGGAATCTGGAAAGGAGAAACTAAGACCACAAGTATGTATCAAACTGAGGGCCAAACCCACCATATCTAGCTTTCTGCTGTCCTAGGGGTCGCTTCTTGTTTGTCCTAGTACATGGCTGCTTGTAAATTTTTTAACAAAATATGGTAGTGGCCTATAATTCTGGTTTGGACTATTTTTCACCTTTCCCCTTACTCATAATAATTTTCTTTGACTAACAGCAGGCAATGACTCATACAGTGCAAATGAATAATACACAGTGCTGTCAGCCTTTTGGTACCTTCACCAGAGAAGACAGTCAGCTTTTCTTTACCTTCAGCAATTAAAGCAGCCTAAAAGGTGACTAAAGTCACACTAACAGCCCCCTCTGCCCTTCATCTGTGGAGTAAGAGAGAAAGAAATACAGATAAGTTTGTTGCTTTCCCCCAACCACCTTATTTTAATTTTTCTGGGTTTTCAGCTTATTTGGGAGAATTTGCTCTCTCTTCATATTCACAGGACTCCAGGGTGCTCTTACATACATCTCTGTGAATGATTCAGGCCAGAAAGAGATTAAATTTAGACATGGTAAACTAACCCTCTGGTAATACCTCCCAAATGTGGTAGTGATTCTGTTTAGCTGACACCTGCTGTGTAGCATGAAGGAGTGAGGAAGAGCTGTTCCTTTACAGAGACCATCACTAGCAACAATGAGAGCCAAAGTGCTCTTTCTTATTTGAATTTCATGTAATAATCAAGATTTTATGAAACCTCTTTATTTCAAATCTTCCAGTTTAATTCAAACGTTCACAATTACTTAACCATGCAATCATAGTAAAAACTGAACCATTTTGACCAAGCACTTTTATTTTGCCAAATTTCAGGGACAGAAATGTGCCATCACAGTTTTCACAGCCAGTTCTATTCCCTGGTGGTGTGTTTCTGCTCTTTCAAAAGCAATGTGACATGAGTCCTGAAAGCTATTGCTCAGGATGGAACCACTGATAAATATGGTAACTTGTGTGGAAGAGGTGATCTGAGGATACTGTAAGCCTGAATACACAAACTACTCCATCCTTTGTAGTACTGCAGTCAGAGCACAGAACTAAATTATGAGTGCACACTATCATTTCTAAGTACAGTATTGTTAATGGGCTGATGCTGCTGTCATTTCTGTCTGTACGCACTGCTGACATGGCCAGTCTGCAGCAATCTGTAACAACAGAGGATTTTTGGCCTGTCTTCAGCTCATAAACCTTTTGTTATATACCACTTATCACTACAGTTCAATTAATTTCGTCTGCTGTTAGTAATGGGTGTTCTGTTTCACTGGTAGCTTCAGTGCCTGGTACAGAAAGGTTGCTTCCAACTCTGTTCTGTAACTTAATAGCTGCTCATTTTAGAAAGGAGTGGGGATATGTTAAGCTAAGCATGGTGCCAGCTTTTAGAGAGCTGTAGATTGGCTCAAATTGTATTTTTTCCAAGACAAGATCCATCACAAACCACTTAAAAGAAATCTTTAAGCATGAAAATTTTCTGCAACAGTCTTTAGCCTGTAGTCAGAAGAAGCTTACACTTTCACAGTCTTAATTTAATTTTGCCCTAACATGCTTATCTTTGTCTGGCTTTCTCAGAAAATTCCTAGCTGCTTCAAGTATGTGAATTTTTCTTCAGTGATGGACACAAGTTACCCAGGCCAATGAAAATATTTCTAAAAAGAGTACAGCACAGTACTGTTATAGAGATGGGTATTTATTATTGGTGAAATTCAAGAATTCTGCCTGAATCTTCATTCGGGTACTTTTATTGCAAGTATTACCTTCAGGCACACAGAAAGTCCTTCTGGAGTCTGACTCATTTGAGGCCCATGTTTCCCATTCAATCTTGAAGCATATAATTAAATTGTCATGCTGCTTTTTCATTTCCTCTTTATCTGAAAACTCTGAATCAATTTACGTTTCCTTATTTCTCTCTCTCCCATCCATAACTGCCTCCTTTAGCTTTCTGTATAATTGGTAGCCTTCCTGTTGACCTCTTTTTGTTGCTGTTACGTATTATAGGCTCTGAGAAAGATCTGAGTCTGCTGTCATCTGGTTGATTCACCTCAGATGAGCTGTTATGTTGAAAGCCATCTTGAGGTAGTGTTACCTGACCTTAACTTCAGCATGTAAGGGAGCTTAAACTGTGTCACATCTGTGCACACACCCTTCTTGCATCTGCAGATGAAGAGAGAAAGTGGTGTAGAAAAGTTTAAATGGTGTTTCATAAATAGGTACCTAAGCAAACAAAAAACTGTTTGAGCCTGTTGAAAGGATTTCTACTGAAGTTTCCAAAGTCAAATACTTTAAAGAAAAATTAGATTTGATGACAAGTCAGGAAATCTCTGTATACATGTATGTCTTCGATTGCCTGATGATATTTGCAATATGTAAACTTTATAATCTAAGGTCTCTGCTCCGTTCAGTGAACGGGTGGTCTATGTTCAGGAAATTACGCAGGAGAACCTGCTGAAAACAGCTCTTACCTTTAAGATGCCTACGGATATATCACAGAAAGAAGGTGGCCTCTCTTGAGGGAAGATGGGACTGCAACAACATGCTCATGCAGTTTTCAGTGTGCTCTTGGAGAGCTGTGTTTTATCAGAGGTCCTGAAGTCATAAGGAGCAAATTACAACAAATATCCTATAACTGTTCAAAATCCAGAGACCAAATTCTCTGTGCAGGCAGTGGAGAGAGGTAGTGGTTGACAGACAGCTCCAAAGCCAGATGTCTGAATGTCTGAATAATTCTTGTTATGTGTTTCTCACTTCCTGGGTGCACAAATTTAGCATCTGAGACTATTCTTGTGCCCAACCAAAAACTTCTGAGAGCTGTTGTCTGAATGCATAATGTGTTACATAAAGCTAAATCCTGTGAATAATCAGACCTACATTTTAAATGTAACTAGAAATCAACAGAGACAATTCCAAATCAGAACAATTCTACCTCCACTGCCTTACTGCTCCCAGGAGCTGCAGAAATTTAAGCATTATTACTTGCATGTGACAGGAGTGAGCTCCACAGAAAAGCCTGTGCAGAAATACCCATATCTCTAAACAGAAAAACTGAACAACATGCAGTAAATGAGTCATAGGACCACATCCTGCATGATAAAAAGACAGGAATACTCTTTATTTTTTATGAGAGGCCATGGGGCAGGTGTGTACAGCAACACTAGTGTTCATGAGATAAGTGAGCCACAGGCAGGAGGCATTCTAGTGGGTGTGTAGTTTTGCAACAAGTGATACAGAACAGAGGGAGACTCTTCCAGCAGTCACAAATGCCTTCACCCAGAATCCATTTGCTTGAAAAGTGGGAATGGCAGCATTCACAGGACATTTTGATCTGGCTGGGTTCACAATGAGATGGACAAAAAAAATGGTTGGATGATGGGTCACTCAAGGCAGGCTCTAACAGGTTTACTCTACTGGTGTACCTGTGATTATTAGAATACTGTAGGGATTTATCTTGGGGGCCATCCTGTTATCTATTATTGACGTTTTAGAGGAGAGTGCTCTCATCATGTTTGCAGGTCACAGCATATTGGAAGGGACTGCTTGATACACTTGAGGGCAAAGCTGCCATCCAGAGGGACCTAAATAGGTTGACAGGAATCTTATGAAATTCAGCAAGGACAAATGCTAAGCTCTGCACCTGTGAAAAAAAAAATACCCTGGACAATCAGATAGCCCAGGGAGTGGCTGCCTGGGGAGCGTCTCTGCAGGAAAGGACTTGAAGGTCTTGGGGGACATCAGGCTGAGCATAAGCCAGCAGTGTGCCCTGCCAGCAAAGGCCAGAAGTATCTTGGGTTGTATTTACCAGAGCATAGACAGCAGATTCAGGTAAGTGATTATGCATCTCTACTCAACATTCATTACACTACATTTAGAGTACTCTGATCTTTTCTGCTCTGCCCTGCCCAGTACAGGAAATACATTGATAAAGTGGAGAGAGTCCAGCAGAGGGTCACCAAATGGGACTTGAGCACTCACCCTGTGAGGAGAAGCTGAGGGACCAGGTCTGGCTCAGACTGCAAAAGAGGCACCTTTGGGAGTACCTAGCAACAAACAGTCCCCCAGGCACCTATATGGAGGTTACAAGACAACCAATACCTGGCACTTCACAGCGTAATGGGAAGATAAGAGGCAATGGGGGTAAGTGGAATGAAGAGAGGTTGAGACTGGATTTAAGGAAACCCTTTTTTACAAAAAGGATTACCAGGCAATGGAGCAGCTTGCCCAGAGAGGTTGTCAGCAACCACATCTTGTCTTACAGCTAACTCTGCTTTTAGGATCCTGAAACCTTCTGAGGTCCATTTCAACCTGACTTATTTCTTCAATTAATGACACAATATAAGGGATTCTGGAATGTGAAGTGGCATTGAATAACATGTACGCATGAATAACATGTAAGCATGAATGAATGTGAGTAAATAGATAAAACCTCACTGAATAATGAGACCAAAACAAACGCTGAATAGACTCTTTTTCACTGAGCAGTATCGATGCTCTGCTCTGAGAAAGACCTGGGTCCTACGCAGAGATACCATATGCAGCTATCTAATTACTGAGTAATAATGAATATTACTGAAAGAACAAAATGTTTGTTTTATAGGCAGTCTGAATTCCATTATTTCCTGACTTTGAGAAGCTTGACTTTTCAGCTTTAATGTCCTTTAACACAGTTTTCATGTAATACTCTATAAACAACACAAGAGGTTTTACTCTGAAACCTTGTTTAGATGTTTGCTTTATCATTGTGCAAAAGGTCCCTCTCCTTGACAGATTGTTGTACCAATATAGCTTGCTTTCTTTGCACTTAATCATGCATGAAGCATAAACAGGGTGAAGGGTGTTTCATTTCAAAGTCTATGAATGGTAATCTTGCTGGCTGCTGCACTGGCCAAGTACATTAGGATGTTATGCAGTCTGTTGGTTCAAGTGGCAGGCTTGTAAGTCCCAGGAGATAAATGTCCATATTTTTGTTTCCTCAAGTTGGTCTCTGCCAGCTGGACCTGTGGCAGACTGTTTTTGGACAGATCAACCGATCAATGCATCTGTATTCATACTTGCATCAATCATCTTTTCTATTATGAGCTATGAAACAAAATGCCTGTCTACACAGAACCCTCACTGACATCATCAGGAGGTCTCGGGATTGCAGGGCTTGATAAAAAAATAACTGTTAAAAACAAGGAACATTTCAATAAAACATAAAATACTACTCTATATTTAAACACAGAAGTTGTTCCAGTACACTAGTAAAAACTTTACCTGGCCTATATGTCTTCTATGCTTCTGCAAAGTTTCTGCTGCTGGTAACCTCTGCTCACCTTGTCCCAATGCATGCATGTGTAACACAATCCTCTGGCTAAGAAGGTAGATACACAACATGGTTGTAAATGTTGTGAATGTTACATTTCATACAATTACTTGTTCATACAGTAAATAAGGGTTACTTATGTGTGTGTATAAACATATATATAGTTGAGGAAAAAGAAAATTTTGACTTGCAAAAGGGGAAGTAAAAGGGTGAAGATGAAAAAGCAATCTGCTAAACTCAAAGTACTTCTTTACTACTTCATCTGCTAACGTAGAGCAACAGCAAGAGGAGCAAGGTTTTCAGAGCTGATTACTATAAATTATCCTCTTCTTAGGTTACAGAAATTACATACACCAGAAAATATTATTTGTGTCATGTCCATTCATCTTCAAGATACTTCAACATACCAGAAAGATTCATAAATCACAATTAAATCTTTTTTTTTTTAAGAAGATTTTTAATAGTGAAAACATTAGACTTTTTCCACAGTCTGCTGCCTGTGGTGTTAAACAGAAATATTGTCAGGGAACAAACTTACTTGGGAGACTTTAAGCAGCAGAATATGTCTCATGCAATTGGTGTCAGATGTCACAGATATGTTGTCGCCAAAATTGCTGATATTCTGCTCAAAATGGTACTTAAAATAATATATAGAAATCCTTATTTGCTTGTTTGTTTTCAATTGCTAAGATTTTCAAAATCATTTCAAAATCACAAACAATTGCAGTAGGTCCTTCCTACCAAGTATCTGCTTTCTGACAAGATCAGGAGAAGCAAAAAAGTCGGAATTTAAAAACTGAGCTGCATTTTTCTAATCTAATTGCTGGTGACAGAAGGTTTCCCTCATCAGTAGAGAAGAATGATGCAGTAGTCATTCAGTAACATTAAGAGCCATCTCCTCTCACTCTACGTTTAAAATATGACATGTACTTTTGACAGCTTGGACCAGTGTTTGAGGAGGTGTAAGTGTTGTAGTGATATGACCATGCACTTACCAGTTTAAGACATATGCATGTGTAGTAACTTTCATCTTAACTGCTAGGAAGAGGTGAACCAGCCATTTCCAGCCCTAAAAATATGATTCTCTGTAGCCTGAACAGAAGGACTGCATTTGGGAGCTGGAAAATGTAACACCCATGTAATCTAAGGATCAAGAAAAGAACAGGAATTAAAAATCCGCTATGACAGGTGACATATGGACACTTTAATAGTCATAGTTAGAATACAGGAATTAAATTATGATTTAGAAACAATATTTTTAAGACATATGCAATTTAGTATAAAAACATTGTCAGGAATTAAACATTTTCCTGACTTGTTCTGAACACAAGACACATTATTTATCGGGTTTTCTCAGAAGTATAGACATTTAACTGCTCATCCCTATTGAATAACATGTTTCATTTAGTACTTAAAGAGCTTACGTGCATGCAAAATTGATAACTACAACTGGGTTCACAAGCTGCTCAGAACGCAAAGATACCCATTTTTCATGTTCAAATGCCAACTGGAATCCAAAAAGATGCATTTTATGTATGACAGGTGCACACAGTCAGATTTTACAGATGCGTCTAAGATCTCATGCTTTCAGTAATTTGCTATCTCTTCTGCGGTAGATACAAAACAGATCAAAGGATCAAAGATATCAAATGTTGTAGGGCATTGAAATACCATCATGTAGTTTCCAGTGCTGTAAATACTCTCTTGAGGTCTGTGTATATCCTGTAAAAGTTGTTTGCCTCGATATGACTTCAGTTGACACAGACACTTTGTTTAAAAGGTAAGACTTAAATGTAAAGATATTTCTTCTGATAACACTTGTAATGATTTTTAAATGTCCTTGGACTGTTGGGTATGCTACAGAGATATAATATACATAACACAATCTTCTATAAAGAGTGAGAAAGTACATTTTTCAGTATTAGACTTAAAAGTGCCTCCAGAGCTTCAGTGTAAGATTATTTATTCTATTGTTAGTGTTTCTAGCTGTTTGTTTGAATGTCATTGGGGATTCGTGTCAAAGGGATAAAGAGAAAACACTTCTAAATACAGGGGGTCTTTTTGGTTTTCTTCAGTGATAAGAAAGCTCAGGCAAGCCTCAAGCAGCGCAGTACCCCCAGCACCACTCTGGAGTCCTTAGTGTAGGACAGGTTGCAGTAGGATCCCACCCCATTAGACAGTGTCCCCCTCCTGCCAAGTTCAGTCACTCCAAACTTTAATATTTAATGGACAAATAAGATAATTTCTGAACTGAGCAGGTGGGTAAAGGCCTGCGAATAACACTTCATTGGTTAATTTTGCTTCATTGGTTAATTTTGCTTCATAAAGTTTTGCATTTCCTCAGTTCAAAAAAATCCAGATCTGAACAAAAGCAAAGCAGACACACCTTGACACAAAATATCTCCAGGTTCATTTTCTGCTTTCAATGGCAAGGGTAGGGACAGAATGGGAAGATCCAGTCTAAGCAAAAGTGGGCAGGAGTAAGAATTCACATATTTTATATTCCCCACCAGACAAAGTCATAGTAATGTTTGTACCCTCAATTGGGTGACTCGTTTTGTTGAATTCTCTCTAGGCAAATGGACAAAGACTGCACTCCAGAGTCCTCTGCAAGGCTGTGCTGAGCAGAGTTGTGTGCAAGACGTTTTACTCCTTAGAGCTATTGCATTATGTTGTCTGTGCACTCAGGTGAGTGGCAGTGTTACAGTATATTAGTCACATTTTCTAGTTCTCCTTCATTCTCTTTTCAAACACAAACATTGATTGTTGGATCAAACTAGATCACTCCAGAGCCTTGGTGTGGATGTTGCATTCTGCAAACTCCATCTGGCACTACTCACACATACTGCCCAAGAATAAATGAGTCTTAAATGTGGTGTTGTCTCTTTACTTCAGTGTTAATGGGAAGGGGAAGGACTTTTCTGACTGACAGAATAAAGGTCAGAAGTTGTGTGAAAATATGGCAGGCTCTAAAGGTGGGAGATAAATCTGTGCCAGAAGTACAAAATTCACTCTATTCACTTCTGCTTTACAATATGAGATGAACTTGCAGATTGCAGATCCCTGACTACTTCAGGACTTTTTTTTTCTTTTTTCTTTTTTTTTAAGGTCTTCTTTAAACAGACTAAAACTATCTTGTGGTTTTATTGGAAAATTTTCTGTGCAAAACCGTCTGCTGCTTGAGAGGTCAAGCCAAATGAATGCAATGGTTCTTTTTGGCTCCAAAATCAATAACTCTTTGGAATTACTGCATAGACCTGGTGTACTACTGCCAATCCTTCAAAAGAAAAAAATCTATTTTCTGTGCCCTTATACTCACCCTGTCCACTTCAGAATTATACTACTCATTGACAGAATTAATACAAGTGCAGTTTCTAATTTAATTGATGCAGCATTTTTTCAGTGAAGAAAAGACAATTCTTTGTAGTAACTGATTTGTTACAAGTAAATGAAGGGTAATTATGTAGCCTGCTGTTCACTGTATTACACAATCTATTTTAACTCCTGATCTACAGATGTTTACAGATGCTTGGCAGCAGAATGAAGGTGTATTTACTGCATATCTGCAGTGTGCAGGGACTAAAGACACTAAATTTGCAAAATGTGGTAAGAGATCATCCTGATTTTTCAACAGCCATCCAGCAATACATAGATATCTTGTCATGGAGCTGTACACAAGTTACTTAGTCCTGCCTGTGAAGACATTAATTACCAGAGGGAGAGCAGCCTACAGATGAAATGAGTCTTGTGTTCAGATGCAAACTATATGCCTGCAGCTTGTTTGTGTGCCTCAGCCTTACAGTCCCCTGTAGTTCCAGCTTGGAGGCTGGTCTTTTTTTGTTAAGCAAGTGTCAACAGTTTGAAGGGCAGATTCAGAAAAAAAGGCAACCAATGTAAAATAAAATTCATATTTTTGGAAGTTTAGCTTTGACTGTATCAAAAGCAAGGCTATGTACAATGAACTGTGAAAAGACGGCAAGAAATGGCAGTCTCAACTGATAATATCTACAGGAAAAAGAAACCTACAGAAATCTCAACTTGCTGTCAAAAACAGTCCAAACATTACATACATGGCTTGTACAGCTAAGAATCCGGAACCAGAGTGTACTGAAGTGCTAAGCTGGCTTTTGACAGCACTAGCCTCTCACAGGACAGCAGATGATTTTTTTCATTTCACTGTATTCTCTTAGTTCCATTTGGTGACTATTTAATTCAAACCCAAGAAACCAGCTGGGAGTTGAATAGTAGAGAGGCTGGTATTTTCAGACCTTTCAAAAAATATGGGAGGGAAAGAGGAGGAGATGTACTACCACTTTTGAAAGCTTAGTAAGATTGTGACCAGAAAGGACCACTGCTGTTCAATTCACTGGTAGATATTGTTCACTTTCTTTAAAAAGTCAGCTAGTTTTCAATGTAAGACTATTTTCCCATGTTTAAAAAATGTTCTCAGTACATTTTATGTAGTTTTTTCTTTATGCAATTGCTAAGTGATGTCCAGTTTCTATCCATTTGCAGTTTGGTCTGAATCATAACTAAGAAAGGATCTAGCACCTGGTAAATAAGCAATGAAGTGTGTCACATATGATAGAAATAATGGAGACAGAGAATAAGAATAAATACTATTTTTTTTTATCGTTTAAGCAATGAGGCTTCCATTTGTGATCTGCAGGTTTTGTGCAGCCTGACAGGACAGCTTCTCTTGCACACAGCCTATTCCTCATTGCCATCTCTCCTACTAATTTCTCAGAAGCAACTTATGAGTCAGATGAAATACTCTGTTGGCAATAACCTTGTCCAAGTACTTTGCTTTCCTAGCGATGTTGCCACCAGAAGGCTGCACAGAAAAGGGAGTAAAGGAACTCACAGAGATTCTCTACTGCCCATGCACTGTAAGTGCAGTCACATATTAATGATCTGGCCTTCCTCTGGGACAAGAGAGACCTGCTTTATGTAACTTGATTAAACAAGTGTGAGTGGATTACAATGTGTGGTAGCAAAAGGAATCAACATTTGCTTTGGAAAGAAGCTATATGCAAAACAAAATAAAAATCAGCTATTTAAACTGTTGGTTTCACCTTGTTGATTTAACATAATGATATTTAAATCTCTCTGCTTGAACCAACATACTAACAGGTATCTATGTCTGTATTCAGAAATTATCTCTACCCTCCAGTTTAGGTCAGCAAGCCAGTCCATTCCCAAGCAGAGAATAAATCAATTTGAAATCATTGATTTTCTTTAGGGGATTGTATATGTGTGAGTATGTGTGGTTGTGGTGTGGGGGTGTGTGTGTAGAGGTTCATTAGGAGGTCATGTCACTTTCGCATATCTGAATGAAAATTTAGATTCTTGCAGTAGAAGTGCCAGCCATGAAGGGGAATGAGACACATTGATTAAAAGGAACCAAGAAAAGGAAAAAAGAATATTGCTTTTTCAGAGGTGTAAATTGCAAATCAGGCTATGGTGAAAGTCTGCTTGTCTGCACTGTTTATTTCATAACCTTCAACTATCGAAGCTCTTAGAGGAAAACTGACGGACTACTAGAGCTCTGCAAAAACTTTGGACTTCTCAGTTTTTATTTATTTCAAGACGTTTCTTCTCCCTGTTAAAAAGGTTTTCTGTATTTCAAAAGCATAGCAATAATATGACTGTATTGACAGCACTTCTTATGTGTTAGACATAGAGTGTTTCCATGGGAAAAGACAATCTTCTGTATAAGGCAAACAAAAGATTTTGCAAAACCCTCCTTTCTGGTGGAGAAATTAAAAAAAGAATCAGAGATGGTTATATAAGAACAAAAATTCAATACTAATGGGATATAGTTTCTCACTATGATTGCATAAAAGCTCCTGTAACTATATATGATGGAGACAATATCCGTAAGTTAGATAAGGCTATAAATTAGATAGTTTGGCTTAAGAATCATGGTGTTATATCCTCACATTTCCTTAGGCATACCAAAAAGACTTTCATCCTCAGGGAAGTGGAAATGTCTCTGTCAGTCTGGTAGAAGAAGCAACCAATTGCTGGTGAGGGGGAACACTGATCTGTAACTGCAGAAATATTTCTACTCCCTAGTATCAAGACAGTGCCAAGTGAGGGAAATTGCTAGAAAAATAATATTAAGTACTAGCTGAATGTTGATGAGTTGGGGCTTGCTTTTACTAAACTGTTGTTCATCTTCAGCAAATTTTATAGATTTTCATCACATTGTGGAGAAGTTTGTTTAGTTGTTTGTTGGCCGTGTCATTAAAATCATCTTCATGTTATATAAAAGACAGATAACTCACAGTAACTTTGATTTCTGGAAGTTCAGGAGCTTCTCTTCCTCTTTCAAAAGGCATGCAAATGCTTTGCTACATTTTTTAAGTGGAGTGTTGTTGTGACAGGATTAGCAAGGGAGACTTCACACCACTGGACACCTGGAGTTTTTAAGCTCACAGTACTTATTTCCTGGATCTAAACCTTCCCTGATAAGGACAGACAGCACAAGCATTCCTATAGTGATCAAGAAACTTAACTTGTCCTGTGGTTCTCTGTGGCCACGTGTCTTGTAGTCCTTCCATGCCCCCCCATATCTCATCTGTATTCTCTTTCATTTAGTAGGAATATAGCTACCACGAAAATTATTTGCCTCAGAGAACTCCTTCTGTGACAGGAATTCCTTTTGGGAATCTGCTGGGCTATGAAATAACTGGTTTCTCTAGCACATACTAAATTTCTCAACCTAACATTGGAGTGGGGTCTGAACCATAACGAGAAGGAAGACAGGAACAATGACAGCTACAACAGTGCCTGCTCCTGGCTGGCAGAAACTGTGTGCTGAGTCCCCCTGCAACTGTTGGATGGCTTCTGCTATTGCAATCTCGCAGGTGTAGCACCAAAAGGCTGTATATACTGTCTGACTAATTGCGCTGCTCCATTTTTCTTTCCAAAATATTTGGCAAGTTTTTCCAGCATGGATGAGTTTTTACATTCCAAGAGAAGATATGCTAATTCTCCTTACATTCCCCATGTACAAAAGAGGTGCAGTTTTCCTTGAGACAGGTCGAAGAAGGTTGCAAAGACACACATAACAGTCAAGAAGAGATAAAGGCATGGTTAAGGAATTTCAGCTGAGAGTATAGGAAGATGTGACTGTCAGAAGCGATTTGACAAAAACAGTGCTTCTGTGTACAAATCCACAAGCACAAGACACATGGAAAAAAGACTGGAGATCATGGATAATGTCAACATTTGGGCAGAGGAAAAGTAAAGGGACCTAATTTATACAATATTTTATATATGTTAGGCACAGACTTTCCACTTTTGATTTCAGATAGATATGGATGTTGGTAGTTCCTGCCTCATATTTTTGATCTGTCATTTTTTTTGATTGTTTATATTGATCTTTGGTCACTAATACTACAAGAATTATACCATTCAAGTACCATTCCTCTGACCTCATATTATCTACATAATCCTTACTTATTTTTTTATGCCAAATGTAACATTTACCATTTTTAAATGTATCATTTCAACTAAACGTTACAAATACAGAAAAGATATCAAGTGAGCTATGGATTGCATCAGTGGATGACTGGACATTGTGATATTTCAAGAATATCAAATTATTAAATTATGAGAACAACAGCCACTATTCATTACACTAAAGTATAATAACTAAACTAAACAAATGGATTAGCAATTGGGCAAGCACTAAGGAGTAGAAGGACTTTCCCCACAGAGATGTTTGCCCAATTTTTGCAACCCGAATAATAAAAAGACAGGTGCAATTACTGTCTGAGGTGTTTAGAGCAACAAAATCATCTTTTTGGAATATAACATCACTGGAATTAAATGCAGGGGAGTTAGTCGAAGGACTAGCATGCCCTGTGTCTGTATCACAGCAGAGGCCATTAGAGTGTGAGAGTAAGGAACATGGTTCTTCATTTTTTCCTAACTCAAACTATCTGCTACAAGAACAACTCTTCAGATAAAATTATAGGTTCACATGGTGTTTACTAGCGCATGGCCATGCCAAGGGTGACAGTGAGTGAGAGCAAATGGCACAGTGCCTGGGACAGGTTGCCCTACCACCCAGCCCTGTTGCAGGACTTGGGAATGTTCCCATGGAGGTCAAGGTCCAAAGAGCATGGGGTAAGTCTCTGTCTTAGGAGGCAGAGGGAGCAACTTGTCACCTGTGGTGAAAGAGGCAGTACCAGAACTACCCACGGCTACTCAACACAGTCCACCTGTGCAGCAGATGAAGTAAAACAGGAGTAAACCTCTCACATGCCTTGTGTGGGTATGGTTTATCATTTCCCAGTACTTGCTGGGGAAAGAAGACAGGGCATATGTGGGAAAGCACCATTATCAATCTCATCATCCATCTGTGTTTGCAGGGTTTTATCTACTAGAGGATGAAGATTATGGTGGCCATAAAACTCCACCCAGAGATAAAAGGCAGAGAACTTATGGAATGCTGAAAGCTGGTCATGGAACTGTGCACTGCACATACAAATAGTTGCTCAAAATTTAAATTCTTTTTCCAGCTGCATCTACTTTTTGTAGCAAGAACATGCAGTTTTTATAGATTTCTATACTTGATCTTGTTAGAAAAAGGGGCATTTTGTAAGTAGCAAGTGTCATAAACAGTCATTAGTTCCAGCAATCACATAAAAAATAGCAATGTCGACAAGAATGTGAACAACTCAAAAAATTAAAGTAAGATGATGAAAGTCTTAGAATGCAATAACTAACAGCTCTTCCAAAAGCCATATGATGGAATAATTCTCTCAAATGTGTTACCCAGTCATCTGGACATGCTGCTAAGTATAAAATACAGCACAATTACTGATTTTTATCTCTCAAACCAAGACCATTCCCTATATGATTCTCCCCCAGCTATATAGCAATGTAATTATTTTGCTTATATTAATATTTTTTTGCTGAATATTGTGTTCTTGCACTGAAACTATTTAAAGTCAAATGGTGAGATTTAATCTCTTTAATTCAGGAAGGAAAAAATTACTTTTGAAGAAGTTTGTAAGTTTACTTTCTTTTGGTTTTGAGGCATAGACAAAAATATTTTTTATCAAAAAACATAGCCTGAAAGTAGAATTTAGCTGAAAGAGGAAGATACTTTAAATAAAAAAGGAAATAACATTCTGAATTCAACACATTGCCGAAAACTCAAAGGAAGGAAATCATATTCCCTTAATTTGTTTGAAATATTTTATCCCTTTTATTTAGAAACATTGTTTCTAAATAAAAATATGAAGGAAAAAAAATAATCAGTGAGGAAGACAGCAACACCCTAACTAAGAGTAAGGGGAAAATTTTTGCAAATAGTTAATTCTGCAGGTTTTTGTGATCAATTTTTAAATTTCCAGAATGTTTGCAGATGGAAACCTACAATAGTTTCCTTGAACATTTCATTTTCTGTAGATTTGTCATTTTGTTAGCTAGTAAGCCTTTCCATTTATCACGAAAGTCTTTTTGAATGTTGTATCTTGAGATTCAAGGGACTGTATCTGTTCCGTGGCAAAGGTGAGTTCCATTATATTGTAGAAGTTCTTTGTCCTATATGATTAAGAGTTAGTGAAAATGGGTTTAAAGCTACCGTCTGTGCTAAAGCTATATCCATAGTGGCATACTAAACATGACAAGGGCATAGCTACAAGCCCTGGCCCATGATGCCCTTTATTTGTTTGTGTAGTTGTTATGCATGTTTTTGACCAACAATAACCATCATTTTCCTAGTCAATGCCAGTCTAGAGTGAGAGGATAGCATAGGCCAGGGACCATTTCCTTGGATGTCAGTGATATCCAAGCAGTGTAGTGGAAGAGAATTTAACTACCGAGGCAAAAAATGTGCAGTGACACTGCCTGTAAAGCCACAGAACAGGTCCCAGACCATTTCCTTCACAGTACTTCCTACTAGGTTACCATGATTTGGTGTCTAACAACATATTAACTAGGTTGTGCTGGGATCTTTCTCTCACAAAAAGGTATGGGAGCCAACAAATTTTGAAGAACATGTTTAAACTTATGTTGCTGACAAAGTTGTACCTTAATATGACTTAAGCAGTTGAGGTGCCCAAGGATAAAGTATAACGAGCATAGAGACACCAGGGTTTGACATCACAATGATTTGTAAAATGTAGTTACTGTTTGGGAATGTAGTTGATGAGAATGTTCCTGATGTTTATTACAGAAAAATTACATTTTTTTTCCAGCTTTACTTTTGAGTTTTCCCACCTGTTCTAACATGCAGTGTGGATCAGAAAGTAGTCAGTGCTTGAGTTATTAACACAGAAGTGGAACAGGATGAAACTTACTCCAAGACATCATTGCTACTCAGGCCTCTGCGTACCCTCCCACTCAAGAGTTTTTGGTCAGAATTCCCGAATTCCAATACAGCCTTTTTACTCTCCCCATTTTTAATGCTGTCCTTTCAGTGTGGCTATTTTGTGACACATGGCCCAAATCAGCTGCTTCCAGAGCATCCCAATCCCAGACTGATGTTTCTCCCCTCTGGGAAACTCATCAGTGTTTTAAGTCACAAAACCCATGTATGCAGCTGACAGAAACCCAGTTTCCTCTGAAGAGCCACCCAGAGGAAAGTGAGGAGGGCAAGGAGAAGGTGGCCCCTTCCTCAGCACAGCGGGAGACAGCACTGACAGGTACGCATAAAGCTGCCGTCAGCCACTCATCCTCCCTTTCTCATTGCTGCTGCAGAGGCTTTGTGCCAAATGGCTGCACACTGAAAAACATTTGTTTTGTGCTATAAAAGCCAGTGGCTAACAGCTGCACATGTTTTCTCCAGCATTATAAACCTGTCTTCGGCATGGTAGTGTTTACATATGGATACAAGACCCTCAGAGCTGAGCATCCCTCCACGGTGCAGCGGCAGCCAACACTTTCCTGACAGCTGTGTCAACTGGAAGCAGCACAGCCAGTTTATTTGTTTCAGCAGAAGCCTCAGTAGCCCCCACCACAAAGACACAAATCAGATTCTTTCATTTTTTTAATGAGCTCAATGTTAATAATAGATCAACTGCAGTGCAGATGCTGGAGTAGAAATAGCTCACATTTCACTAACAAAGCATATAATTTTCCTAGAAATAATGGATTTCAACTGAAATAGTTGCAGCTAGCCAGGCAGCACTTATAATGCATGACCAAGTCTCCAAAATGAAATCAAAATCTGGGAAACATGCAAAGGTGCTAATTTTCTACATCAGTGGGATTTATCAAGTTCCTACTGATTAATATGAAAAGCTGTTTTGCTGTTCAGCTGATAGGGCTTTGTTTTGCTTGCATAGACTTGAAATACATTGATTTAGATATTACAGGAACTTCTAGATTGACAGAATGCTTTTAAACCAGTAAATCAATTCTCTTTGCATTATAAATGGCAGTTATTAAACAGGGGATTTTTTTGTCCCTATCTTAGTGACAAGTTTCCTATCTACTGAGAGAACAGTTACAATATTTTTCTTTATGTAGACATATCAAGGCTCTCCTTGAAAAATCAGAGTTTAATTCCCTGTTTCTTCCACCATCCTCCATTACTCAAAAATATTTATTAACCTTCCCTGTTCGAAAGTGGTAATTTACCCAGAGTCCTTTACATAGTATGATTTGAAGTTGCTTGGCAAGAGGGAAAGATAAAAGAGAGATACATAAATCATGTATTTAGACCACATGCTATCCTACAGAACTCTATCCCCAGATCATTAAAACTGAGGTTAATTTGCTTACCTTCATAATGGGGGTTATTCCATAGTTATTCCTTAGTTGTAAAAGGGAGAAGTGCAGGCACACATTCTGAAACTCAGCTAGTGTACATTGGCTCCAAATCTAGATTAAAAAAACCCAAAGACTCCAATTCTTTCACAGCAGAGTAGGTGGAACCCTGTCTCATAGCAGGCCAATTTCAGATTGGGAGTAACTATCCTCACAAGTTTCTGGACAGAGGTAATTTCTCTTTACTTTCCACTGGATTTTATTTTGCATTTTCAGGACCTTTAAGCATGTTGACAACCTCTAATGAAATGCTGCAGCATTCCCAAGTCACTGTCCACAAGAACTGGTCCCAGCAGTCAGCATAAACAGAACAGCACTGGAGGTGCACAGCTGGACTTTGAACTGGCTTTATTCTACTAATACGTTGCTGACATGATTATTTTGGGTGGGTTTCTGGAACTGATTTGGCCCACAGGCACAAGTTCACTGCATTGCGTAGTCTGGGTATTCTCCCTGAGCAGAGGTCTGTGGAAGAAGCAAGGCCTGATCCCGCAATGTGCTAAGCAAGACCAAGGGAAATGAAAACTATCCCACGCTTCCAAGTTTTTCAGCACCTTGCAACATTGCTCTCTTATACTTCAGTTCCCTGAGTAATACTAATATTCCCTTTAAGTATCACTAACATTACAGTTATTAGGAATGGGATATTTAACCATGACTATAAAGAGTCCTGTTTTTCTGGTCTGGGCCAACTTGGGCTGTAAAAGCCATGAATTCTCAAAGACCTTAGATTCTCATCAGAAAAAAAAGCAGATTGAAATGCTGTAACCGTGCTATAGAACTTCACTGCTAGAAATCTGTACTCAGAGTCCCTGCGTGACACTACTCTGCTTAGAAAGGGCGAGTAAAGCCCATTGCCCCACTCTATGAAAACATCTTGGAGAATGTCAAATACCTGCTGAGTCACTTCTCTGCTCAAATGGACACTCCACTAGCGAATATCCATACACTGTGGCTGGGGTTCACTCTTCTGGTGGCCTGTGCTCAGGGTCATTTCTGATGGCCACTCCTCATCTCTAACAACAGACACTTTTGGCCCTGCTTTGATTAGCTGTCCCTGAATTGATGGGTGGTCACTAAGCTGCTAACTACTCGTTAGTCTTTGTTCTACCCAAAGGGCACTGATACTACTTTATCTAAAATATTTTCTTTAAAAGTTTTGTCTTTGATTGAAAGCACCAGCCTGAACTAGCTCTTAATCTTATGTATTATAGATTATGCTAAATTGGATGGAATTTGAAAAATTACCTCTAAATATCTCATAGTTATTAATCATCATCCAGGGTCTGTCAGCCCCCACAGGATGATCAAAGACAATTTTTTTCCCTTTGTGGTGTTTTGCTGCACACTGGTAAAGGTTATGGCATTCTCATTCAATACTTTTCACTTCCTTAACATTAATGACCAAAATGGGCAGCAAAAATGTAACACTTCTAAAATAGATTAATTTCAGCCCTGTATTTGTATTCATTGGTTTTATTATCAACATCACACATTATCTGTTATGTTGTTGCATTTTAAAAGGGAGGATGCCTTTATGTAGTAAGGGCAATAACTAATAAAATAGTAAAATAACATTATATTCCAGCAGCTAAATATATATTAGCCTTTCATAGAACTAGACTTACTGACCAGCCAATGAAAAAGGAATTAATCTAATTTATTGTTATACCATTTTTACTGAGGAATGCGTACATTAGTCTTTATGTGATTAATACACATTAGTGCTGGAGCACCCTTTTCATGCCCTTAGTAATTAGCTATTGCATGATGTGAGCCCATAACACTGTCTACTTAAAAGCAATTATAATCTGTCATGTATTGGCCTATTCAGACTTTCAAGTTAGGGGCTCTTTCTCAGGAAGTCTTCAGGTTTTTTATTTGCTCATACCACAGCTGTTCCACATGGGAAATCTAAAAATTGTCATGAATAACCTTAGTTGAAAGAAGACTAAAAAAGCTGCAATAACAACAACAAGAGTTGAAAAAACGATTTCAATTTGATTGAAGTTTTAGGTACCCTTGAAACAACACCAATATTTCTTCTCCAGAAAGAGCATATGGATTGTGATATCTGTCACCTATTTCAGATGTGAAGTTTAACAAGTAGGGAACTGTGTTTTAGGATGCCTTCTAAACTTGGATTTTTTATTATTCCTCTTTTTCTCTATTTCACTCCTCTTACAAAATTTTTTCCTCTGAATCTGAGACGGTCCTCCAACTACACACTACATTGCATGTTTAGCAGTTGTATGTAACTCCGAACTTCCAACATATAAACTAGTGTTCCAAATTTTGAAATGTTATTATGATTATTAAAATTTAGATCAGAAGAAATGGATCAATTTTTTAAAATATTATTACATGCACTTTTCAGGCATATGAAGGTATACACTAAACCAACTACATGAATTGCCTTCGTCAAGTTCAGTCTTCATGGACCTTGCAAAGGGAAGTTGAGCAATGGAAAATGAAAGTTAAAACTGAAGATGTCCTAATAGGGATGTGAATAAACAGATAAAGCCAGAATAGCTGAGGTTGACTTCTGAATAGTCCTTGCTATTTTCAGATGACAGAACTTCAAAATACAGATAATTTTTTTTAATATTTTATGTGATTTAAATGCCTTATATCAAAACTATGCCCGTCTGAAGTCACTGTGATATCAGCACTGAGCCAGTGAGCAAAAACATGTTGAAATGTTGCTGTAATTTAGTTTCTTCTGATGTGTTGTTCAAGCGGTATATAAGTCTCCAGTACCGAGAGGTTAGGGTTACAGTCACTAAAAGAAATCTTCATGCTCGTGTACCTTTTCTGGTGAAGGAAAGAGAATAAGCTGTACAAGCAGGAAACACTAGGGTTCAACCCAGAGCTACATCTGCTGGATTATTTATTTCAAGATAATGCATCTTTTAGTGGCAGTGGTACACAGGTCTGTATAGTACATCTTTGTCTTTTTTTTTTTTTTTCTTAATGAGTATGAGCTAAGTCCTGGTTTGCTCTGTTGCTTTGGCTGAGTGGGTGTTGCTCTGAAAAAAAGCAGTTGTGATCTTATGATTTCTCACCTTAAAATCACTGGCAAATTATGTAGGGGTTTTTGTTTTCTCAGTTGTTCAGAGAAAGTGATCAAAAGAAAATGAGTTAGAGAAAGCAGATATTTTAATTTTTTAATTTTTTTTTAAGTAGATGCAGCTTTGTTTCTGATATCTGCATATTCTGTGGCCTCTGTTCTTGTTTGATCTTTCTGGTATGAATTGCACTACTGATTTTGTTTAACTGACATAAGGATCTGGTTTCATGGACACCATCAAATTGACTGAAGCCTTTGGTTCAGGAAATGCAGCTAGGCCTTACAAAAGTGCTATGTCTATATTGGTTACTCTAATAACAGAATATTTCCCAAAACCAGTGGTGTTAGAGACAACCAAAAAATGGGGATAGTCAAATCTATCATAATTAGAGGTACAACCTACCAGATCATGTCATTATGAGGATTTCCTGTTTGCTGAAATGTGACACTAATATTAGTGTAACTGACTGAGTAATTTATGGAGACAGGGTTGGCATTTAGGAAAACAAAGGGAATTATATGCATGATACCTCTGTTAACGTTTCTGGCAGCATACTTATACAGCAATGTAAAAAGTCTTGAAAACACTCTCCATCTTGAAAAGTTTTGTTACAGGAGCTATTTCCTATACCAATAGATGTGTGAAATTGTGTTGTGCTTGGCTATGGTTACAAGCCCTGCATTTTATCCCTTGACATGCTGAAAATCCACCCTCTGGAATGCTACTGCTTGTCTGCACACCATTCTCTGCTAATCTCTAGTGGCTCCCCTGGTGACCTGCTGGTTTAAAACACAGCAAGAAAAAACATAGAGCAAGCACAGAAGATTTGGGCAAAATAAAGCTAAAACCTGAAGACACTGAAATGAGCACAGCACATGTGAAGGTCCAGCACTGCCTAGTATCTGAAACTCGCACTCATGGAGCTGGGAGTCTCAGAAAGCTGAGAACTGAAAATTCGCAGATTCCCTATTACAAAACAACATTCTGGCTTTGACAGTAAAGGAACACTTACTCTCCCTTAAAATCTGCTATGTAAATGCAGATTTCATGGGAATGTTTCTCCCTCAGTTGGCCTTTCTGTCCATCATATACAAATACTCATATGAAAAATTCTTTAAACTATAATGAAAAAAATCTTGCTTAACTGAGTACATTGTCACAAGCATAAGTAAGCTGACAAGGAATGTATTCAGACTGGAAATGAGAAAGTTTATAGACAGCAGAGCACTGAAATTCACAGTCTTTAGGAGTAACAGTGCAGATTCAAAACTTGAACAAGTTTTATGATAAGTCTCATCAAAAGCATTTAAGGCAAATGCTGTCCATAAAAAGGACATACAGACACAATGGGCCAGGATGTCCCTTCCTTCAAGTTTTCAAACTACATTTTCAACGTGTACTCTTACCTTGAAGCAATTCTGGAGCAGAGAATAGATTAATTTCTGCAGCTTGGTGTGCTCCCTCATTTAATAGTGGTAATATCCTATATGCCCAGAGGCATAGCTAAAAAGTTAAGATTCAGTATTTTCAGAAGATTAGGTAAGAGTGGCAGCTGCAAAGAACATGTTATAGTCCTTTACTCTTTGTATAAAGCTAAGCAACACTGTTTGTGATCATTTATTTAGGTTGTGTCAGTGTGGTACCCAACTTAAACGTGGAACTTTTGACAAGGCTGAGCAGCTCATATGCTCCCCAGGTTGTCTGATGTTTCTAATCTAGCTGCTACCATCTGGGCACCGTGAACAAACAAATCCACAAGCTAAGTCAGGTGGGGCTTATGCCACTTCTAGCAACTCTAAAGTGAAACATGGTGAAGTGTAAAATTTCTTTTTCATTACTTTTGAATGCATGCAAACAACTATTGGCCCTACCCTGAATTCTTATAATAGCAAAATCCTCTTTGAAGTTGTTCAGTTGTCCAGCTATTTACACTGTCAGCAGTTTTCTTGAATTTTCAGTCATCTTTTCCTCAGGCTTTGGATTGAATGAGAGTTCGCCTGAGAAAAAATCCAAATATGGTCATTGCTGAATAAGTGAGAAGTCAGTATTGCTGTGAGCAATGAAGTGATCAGTTGTCACTGGAGTAGCTTCTTTAAAACTTACACAGCTGTTGCCTTATCACATATTTATATGTATATATATAAATAAGCCCTTGTCAGACTCTTGCTCTACAGTAAGCAGTAGATACAAAGCAAGACTCCATGATGTTTAGAGCACTTTTGGTTTGGATATTGTGATCTTCCTGGATTGTAAGAAAACCTTTTATGGAAACAGTTCTCACCCTTCAAAATGGCACCTTATAATCTGGTCAAGATCAGAGGCACATTGATATAAGAGAGACCAGAGTGGACACATCTTGGAATGACACGATCATACTGCTTGCATTTAACCCCTTTTTAACTGCTTTGGATGTCTTTCTGTCCTGCTTTTCATTTATTTAGTTGATGGCATGGAAGATACACTCAAGACTATAGTTTGATATAATTGCTGTCAGAAGCTTGCAGTAAAGTTATTACATGGTTTTTGTGTGTGCTGTAAAAAAACCCCAAACAAATGTTTTCAGTGTATCATTAATTCAGTTTATTATAACCATAAAATATATTGACTAGGAGTAGCACTAGGTCTATTTTTTTCAATCCATTTTTCTTGCTACTGAAATAATGCTTCAGCAAAACTATTTTTTTCTCCTTCATGCGGCATACTTCCTGCACACTCATTCCTCTGCTAATATAAAGGGGGAAGCTATGATGCTGAAAGCAAAACTTTTCATACTGAAAATGCTGTATGATTTAGTTGCTGTCTTCATTATTGTAGCTGAAAAAGGATTCAAAACGTGCAAGTTCCCAGCAAAGACCAAAAGCAAGAACTATCCATAAATCAGTAAAGCCTTGAAGACCTTTAAATTATTTATTTTTAATTATTATAGTTAATAATATTTTAATGTAGCCTAGAATAAATTAATTGATTATTATTGATTTTTGTGATGACTCCAGAACAGAGAACTCTCACCCTGGCTTAATAAATTGACTGATAAACTGACTACATTTTTAAACATTAGTTTAGAAGTAAAAGATAAGAAAGCACAGGCTTTGTACTCTGATCAAGCAAGTTGTCAGTCAAAGCTGCAGAAATATAGCTAAGGAGTTTAAGAACTGAAGGAGGGTAAGTTCAGGCCCAGGAGGGGAAACATAAGACCAGACAATATGCCAATTAATGGAATTAAAGCAAAAAGATTTAAAAGGGGTTTCCCTCAGGAGACAGCATGAAGGAAAAGACAACAGTTTATTCAATAAGGACAAAAGCACCAAATGAGCTAACTATGAAAAGGATCAGAATACTTACAGATGATGGTGTCTGAAGAATTAAGGAACACTAGCTTGCAATTACTCTAAATTTATTATGCCCCACTAGCGTGTTCTAATTTGGTCTTGTCTAGCCTCTGCACAAATATGCTCATCCTTAAATTTCAGTGTAAAAAAAATAATTTCTTTCTAGTTGCAGTCCAGCTATGAAACAGATTATGATCAGCAAAAATTGAAAGACTATAGCAAACAAAGGCAACTTCACTGAAGTTTCCTATCATCTATATCAGCATTTGAAGGTTTCACAACAATTTAAGATTTATTTTACCAGTGCTGTGTTTATGAGGTTCAACAGCAATACAGATCCTAACACTCCACTTCCCATACAATACAAGGCAGAGAAAGATAAGACAGAATGGCACAGAACACCCCCTTTTGCATGCAGGACTCTAGCAGGCATTGATGTGAAGGTATGCATGCAGACAGGAGTTGTTCCTTGTGCTGGGTTTATGGCTGATGAAACCAGGCCCTCTCCCGGGAAGGAGGTCTCACTACCCAACAGAAGATGCCTTTCAGAGGAGTTTCACAGACTCTGCAAGGAGCATCCCCGGTTTTAATACATCTAAGACCCAAAAATCATATTTTGCCCTATCTATTGTGAAGATATTTCAAACTAGAAAATGGGAGAAAATAAAAGAAAAGTAGGAGAAAGCTTTAGTGCCTCTGTGATAAAGATTCAAAGGATTTCAAAGATTTGAGCTATACAGAACTGTATGTTCAGAAATATGCATGAACTAACATCCTTTCTGAGGTGAAAACTGATGCCAAGTAAACCCCACAAATAAAATGTCCAAAGAGCAGCCACATCCCTCAGTGAATCACAGTGCTCTGAGCTGAGAGCGAGATGATCCTCGGTGGCCCTTCCAGGACAAAGGATCATACTGTCAGTGAACCTTGCTTCCCTCTTGCTTCTTTGGAAGGAGCAAAATTTCATCCTTTTTTGCATTTGGCTTCCCACCCTATCCCATGTCAGTCTGGTTCAAATCAAATCAGAATTGTCAATTAGTCATCAACACGCTGCTAATTATTCATCCACGTGTCCGTAACAGTGTTGCTTGCTTCACATAGTGGGGAAAGGGTGAGCTTGGACTGCCAGCTCCAGTGGAGCATCAGAGCCCTACTTGGAAAGGCAGGACTGGGGAGTTCTACAGGACAGAGATGTCTTTCTGCTTTCTGTTGCTTCACTTCAGTTATCCACAGGGATCAGGGGGCCAGTATCAGGGCATTCCCAAGCCTGTGTTTTCTGTGTTTAGTTTTCTGTGTTTAGTGAGCTTCTGTTGTCATTCTGTTTCCAGGTTCGCAATAGGGAGCTTCTCAGTTTCTTGCTGGATTGTAATTTGTTTTGTATGCAAAGTTTGAAGAAAAGGTAGAAAAGAGTAAGATTCCTGAGGTAATTCTGCTCCTCCAGAGTTAACAAATCCAAATATGCTGCCATTGAAAAACCAGAGAAGTTTGTAAATCTGAGGAGGTAAAAATACAATGTTGTTTGGGTCAATTTGCTACCATGACATTTCCAGGACCAGAGGAGAATTTCTCTGGCAGTATTTAAGCTGTGCCTACCTGTACAGGGACAAGCAAAGAGATCACACAGTCTTAGGAAACTCTGTACTGTCACAGGCAGGTACTCTGACCTCACTGTAGGAATTTCTCTGTTATAACAACTACACTTCTAAAACTTTCCTGAAAAAGAATTGCAAAGACATTACTCTGTTTTCCGAACTAATCATTTGGCAAATTAATTCCAATAAATCAAATGCCTGCTCAGTCACATGCAGAGTGGTATGGTTGGATGGTAGAAGAGGCAAACAGGAAATATTGGCACTCATGAAGTTAAAAAGAGTAAAGTGATATTCTTTAATTTGTTTAAACAAAAATTGCTCCCTAGATAGAATACTGTGTGCTTTGTTTTGCCTGGAGCAAATGTTTATGGCTGAGTTATAAAATAGAAATTTGTGGCATCTCATAGCACTGCACATGCAGACATAGACACAAGTCAATTTCTGTTCAATTGCTCTACATCGGTTTAAATCTCTCCTGTCTCAGATATTAATGAGTCTTGGGAAGCATCAGGCTTGAAAAGGTCCTTCGTCTAATGCTATCTTGTGTCAGCTTGTTATGATGATGTGTGGTATGTTTTTGTTAAGCCCTGCATGGCACCCATCAGCACTCCAGGTAACAGCATGGGGACCAAAACTAGAGTAGTCATGTCCAGAGGAGATATTTTGATGGCAACTCTAAAAGCAAAGATGGTACTTTGTTTTATCAGAAGAAGATTCAAACAAGTGCTGAACCTTATCTTAGCTGTGTCTTTATAGACAATCCTAACAACTCAATAATCACCAGTGTCATTCTGCAGAAACATGAATAGCATAAGGATCATCAAGAATTCACCTGATTCATTTTTCCATCTTACATCACCTGTGGAGAAAGTGAAAAGTTAATGCTTTTGCAATTTTTTTTCTAATGTATAGCAAATGATCATTACATGGAGCAGTGCTAGCTTGTGGTTCTGCAAATTGCAAATGTTGCAGAAGAGTGGTTCATCAGTTGTCTTGGTCAGTGTTGCAAGACTAATTTTCTTTTTATATTGAGGGAAGTGCTTGCTGCTTTGACACAGCATAAGCTGTTTTGCCTGCACTGTATAATAATGAGTTTAGTCACTAAGGTATAACTTTAATAAGCAAAACAAGCAGAATAATAATTCAGAGTTGTGCCGACTGTGGTCTCCACATAGATTTTGAGCTGCCTCTGGGGCTGTTGCATACATAAAAATATATACTGTCAAAGTATGTAAGGTGGAGATCTTGTCTTGCTTTAAAAGGGTCTCCTGAAAGCCACAAAGTTCAGGCTGTGCTAAGGGCTGCCTCCTTCCAAAAAGTCTGCTTCCATCCTGCCCAGAATCACACATGGCAACTGTATGCCATGAAATGAGTGAGAGCCTTACAGTGGGGAAAGGCTCCTCAAAGCATTTTGAGGTTGTGTTGTGGACTGAATGCAAAGTACCTCTGACTGACAGATCCATTACCACTGAGGACTCTGAAGGCCAACCAAAACTCCCAAGTTAGGGCACAGAAAGGTATTTATTTCCCTCTACCTTTATCTGAAGCTCATGCATACACATTCTACTGCTTTTAAGAACAATCAGCAAGACATGCATGTGTCTTTAGGAGCTGGGATCACACTGTCTTTTCAAATATTGTCTCCTCCTGGGAAGCCTTTTCTTTTTTTGTCCCTTTTTTTTTAAGCATAATAATGACACTGGTTACTATTGATAGATAGCAAGGGTAACACAGGCAGCAGCAGGCAAGACAACTTAGGAAAATCCCTTGTAAAAATGCCTGTGGTCAGAGAGATGAGAAGGCATTGCATGAGGGATGGAAGTACATGTCCTTCATTCTATATTTATTAGACCAATGTCTGGGACATAAGTTTCACTCCACAAAAAATTTTAAAATGTGGTTTGGTTTTTTTCCTGAAAGCAGAAAATTTAAAAATACTTTATAAAGGAAAGGATCTTTTTTGAATTGAAATGTATGAGTGAGATTTAAAATTACAATTGCTCCTACCTACTTCTTAGGGGGCACTCCCAAAACCACCTATCCCCTTGAACAGGCTACGCAGTTGTGGGTGCCCTGTCTCTGGAAGTGTTCGAGGCCAGGCTGGAGGCTCTGAGCAACCTGGTCTAGTGGAAGGTGCCCCTACCCATGGTGGGAGTGTTGCAACCAGATGATGTTTGAGGTCCCTTCCAAACCAAACCGTTCAATGATTCTATGAAATTTCCTCAAACTCCTACTCTATAGAACTCTCCTCTGACTCAGGTAGCCATGCTCTTCCTCCTGCTCACCAAAGGCAGTGATTAATGTTCTCCAAAATGAAATGGCTGCAGCCAGAGAAACCTAGCAACTGGGTTCTCACACAAGTGCTGCCCAGAAAAACGTATGTCCTGGCAGCATTTCCCTTCTATAGCAACAACAAGAAACCTGAAATAGGATAGCAATTCTTTTAACCATTCTCAGCAGACATCAGTGAAATGGCTTATTCTTTTTGCTGTGGTCAGAAAGGGATGGTCTTTTGCATACTAGGCTTTTAGACTTTGGTTTTTTTTTGGTTGTTCTAGATCACTGAAGGCACTGACTTTCCTAACTGAAGGTTCAAGCCTGTTAACAACCTGTTAACAAACCTGACTATCAATTACTTGTTGATTTATGTTAGAATGAGTCACAACTAAGGCTAAACCCCTCAGTATGGTAGAAAGCAAACCAAGTTCAATATATGAAGCATTCTGTAAGCATTTTCCCAACTGCAAATTAGTCCTGGTTCATAAAGAGCTCTCTGGAATAGCAACTGAATTACAAATCTTTGGAAGCAGGATAGTGACCAGCACCTGTTCAGTGGCATAGCAGTTGCCAGTGGAGGCTTTCTGTTCTACAAATAACAATGCCTACTCATAAATGCATGTTCTTCTCTCCCCATTGTCAAAGGCAGTGAGAAATAGCAAAGCACTGAATTTTCATCAGTTGTTTGCATTTTTATGTCTGTTGCCAAAGGTCTGTCAATCAATACTGGGGCAAGGGCAAGAAAGAAAAGCCATTTGACAGATGGGGGAGCAGATGGGGGAGACTGGGAGAGGAGCCACCCACCCCATCAAACTGCAGGCAGTAGCTACAGCCACAGCAGGATTACTGCTTTCTGGAGGCAGGGTGCTTTGTTGTTCTTTTTAGGTTCTGTGCTTTTTAACAGATGTGGGCCCCATCACCTCTACTACAGCATGGTCCACATTTTTTCAAGCTGCATTTCAGATATCATGCAGGGTTTCCTTCACTGCATGGTATTCCAAACCATTGCTTTCAGCTTTCATTACAGGAGACCAAAAAGAAAGAGGACTTAATTTGAGACAGGACTTTGAGAAATATCTCCTGTTTGCCCTCCTTCCCGTGGGCTTCTTATCCAACCGCAATAAAATTGTCTCTTATCTGTCAGATTTACCATCTCAAAACCCATTCTCTAATTAGCAATTTCTTTGAGTTAAGGTGGTGAGAAACCAAAAGGCAGAATAGTAAACCTATTTAACTCATTAGGTCCTTAAAAATCTATTCAGAAAGTTTAGTTTTGTGTGCAAACAGTTTGTGAGAAGATTGTAGCCTCCTTCCATGCTTGGTCCCAGAAACTCTTATTGAAGTTTGTTTATGCCTTGTGAGCAGAAGTAGCAGTCTCACCCCTAGGCTTTTTCTTCTTTGAATAGCTGATCTTGTCATACAATTCGGTCTTCTAGTGTAAATAGCATTTCTTGTGAATTCTTCTATTCACTTTCAAGGTGTATTTCTGTTTAACAGCTTTAAAGTGTTTTCTCAGCACTTGTGGTTAATAGAATTTGTTCACAGCAATCTGTAAAAATCAAATCAAACACAGAAGAGAGTGTCAACACAGCAATGTTTTAAAAATACATGTATACTCAGCAAGGTTTGGGGAGGGAATTACTTTGCGAATGGTTAGGGGTGGAATGGGGCGTGCTCATCTGTTTTTCCAGTGTCTCTTGAGCTCTAGCATATTTTGTAGACAGATTCGTAAACCACAGAATACATTCCAGAAGGAACATCAGAAGGTCTTCATCTCTAGTTCTGAATTTCAAAAACTTAACTACTGCAGACAGATATTCATCTGTCCTGCACTTCATATTCTCCAAGAGATTCTGCAACTTACAATTGAATATTTCAATCTTCATAGTCCTTTAGACCTTTACTTACTCAATTTAAATGTATTCCCTAATGTCTAAACCAAATATTTGCAATGACTGCAATTAAATTGCTGCAAGTTAAGGTTATTACGTTTTATCTTACCTGCAGTGGACTCAGAGGACAATTATTACCATTCTCTTTCGTTACACATCCTTCTTTTTCTCTTCTGTAGACTAACCAATCCCAAATCATGTTTCTTAGTATTCTGTTCTCCCATGAAGGATCTTTACTGTGTCTCTATCCTTCATAATTGTTGTATTTAAATTGGATGTAGTGCTCTAGTTGAAGTCTTGGCAAAAAAAAAAAAAAAAAAAAAAGGCCTGTTATAATTTGTTTAGGAGCAATCCCATCTCAAATCTTAAACGTTCTCATCTAATGGAATTTATTTCCCTCATTAGTAGAGACCCACTGAAGCATTGTAAAACCACTTGAAACCCTGAGGAAACCAGATATTCTGAGCAACTTTAATATCATATCTTCCATGTGAAGTAGTCATAATGCATTAAAAGCAATCAGGATCAGGTACACCACTGCACTAGTATTAATAGATGGTGGCTGAGAAAGAGCATGTCACTAAGTTTTCTCTAAGAGCTTGCTTCAAGTTATTCATCAAGAGACTACAGAATCACAGAATCAATTAAGTTGGAAAAGACCTCTGAGATCACTGAATTGAAGTTAGCAGTCTTGGTCTGTCAGAAATCTCAGGTACATGAATTTAGTTCTAAGTAAAGAACAGATCCCAAGTTAGTTCACTGTCGGTCCTGTATTTTAAGTCAGTATTACATGTATTTGCAAGTTTCTAGCTGTGGATTGCATTTGGCTTTATGTCAGTGCTACTCCAGAAATAGGTGCTTTGAGCAATTCTTAAAAGGCTGTGCATGAAAACCAAACATTTCTTGAAGTTAGGCCAATTCTGAAAGTGTTGTATATAGGGGGGGAAAAAACACACCAAACCCCCAAAAAACAAACAAACAAACAAACAAACAAAAAACCACAAAAAACACCAACCACAACTACAACACAGAAGTAAATTGCAGCAAAGGCAAAATGTCATCTTTTCATGGTTTCGGAAGAAAAGATTTCCATATATTACTTTTAAAACAACTCTTCTGTTACAGAGTAATTTTAAAACCGTATGAAATGTTTTGCAAAAAAAATAAAATAAAATTCTGTAACATCTCTTTAATAGTGAACTGTAAATACTTTCCTTCAAAGCAGTTACCAAATGAGGTTTATTTCTGAGAAGCATGAGAAAGTCCTCCCCATAAATCTATTGACTTCTTGTGCAAAGACAGCAGTTCAAATCAGCCTACCTTCATATTGTAGCCAGTAATGTAGCATAGTACTTTTTTGGTGTATCTGTTGCATTCCTAATGAAGATGATGTATGTATACAGTGATGGCAGGAGTAAATATAATGTTCTGGTATGTGTCCATTCCGTCTATTCATGTGGTGTATAATCAGAGTTAATATAAGCTGGCTTATCTTTTGAAGCAGCTGTATCTTGCAAGGATACCTAAAATGGT
>JAWWMP010000081.1:105280598-105298347 GCA_035047865.1 Dendrocincla tyrannina | reverse complement strand
GTATCTTGCAAGGACCACATTAGAGCACCAGTTGCAACAATGCAGTTGAACAACACAGACTGAAATAAGTCATTAGGCCAAAACAGACAGGAAGAATCATCTTAATCTGATGGTCAAAGGCACCAAGGCAAATACCTTTTTGAAGTACACTGTTCACTGTTTCAGTTTGCAATCTGTCATTTCAGCTTATATTTAAGCTTGTCTGTTTAACTGTTTGTTTTGCTAAGATGTGTTTTTGGGAGCAACTGAGGGGTTGACAGCAGTTCTGTTCTTCCAGACTCTGCCCTCCGGTGGTATCCTTCATCAGAAAAGTGACACAGATACCTAAAATGGTACATAGTGCAGCAAAATATGCCAAGGGTTATCTGTCAGAGCCCATAAGAAACATATTTCAATACCTCATCGAATTACATTTAAAATTATCACTGAACATGAACTTCCCTCTGTAGACTTCTGTAGTTTCTTACTTTTACTTGTCGAAAAAAAAGAGCTCAAGAACAACCCAAGCTTCCATATAGTATTCATATTTTTTCTGTCCTCAGCCCAAGGCTGGAACATAAGATGAAAGACCAACAGCAAAAAAAATTGTTCTTGAATGTGAAAATCCATGTTGAACATACAGCTCTCAACTTGTTTTCTTTTCCAGACTGGTTCATCTCTACACTTCATAAGAAAAAACAAACAAAAAATACAAAATAAAACCCCAAAAACAAACAAACAAAAATCCAAACAAAAAACCAAACAAAACCAAAAAAGTGTGTGCAAGCACATTCATAACTAATTGTATAAAATTAAACATGATTACAATGTTAGTGTTTCCTGAAAACTGGAAAAACCACCTTCTTCCCTCCCTCTGTTTTTCCTTCCCAAATGTTAAATGTGTGTTGAAATAAGAATAATCTGATTTTCTGTATTATTGTTGCTCCATTAATACTGATGTTGAGGCCTTTCTACATTTATCACATTCTTATCACATTTTCCATTTAACAGTTCATATCATAAGACTTCATATAAAGGCACAAGGACAAATAACTATTGTTAATTTAGTGTTCTCCTGAGTGAGCTTTATGATAGCATTTTTGAATGACCTTTTCTGTTAAACAAAAGTCATTGTAGGAACGCATCTTATTTATTACAGCCATAAATTCAGTTACCAATAATATTAATTTTTTTGCATAAATACTGTCATGATTAAAATAAGTCTATTTGGAGATAAAAAGAGCCCTCTGTTTTTTGTTACAGCACAGTATTATACTAGAATATACAGTATTAGTGTACACAGTGCTACATGGTTGGTGGAGTAGCTTCAGGCTGCTTATGATCCCCTTGGGGGCCTCAAGGTTCTATGCTGGGACCTTTCCTGTTCAGTATCTTTATCAATAACCTGGAGAAGGAGATAGAGTGCACCCCCACCAGATTTACAGATAACATCAAACTGCAGGGTGCAGACAAAGGGCAGAGCTGCCTTTCAGAGGGACCTGGACAGGTGGTGGAATGGACCTACAGGGATATCATGAAATTCAACATGGGCCAATGCAAGGTCCTACACTATGGACAGACTAATCCCCTGCAACAGTATGGGCTGGAGACCAGCCATCTGGGGAGCTGATCTGATGAACAGGATCTGGAGGTGCCAGCAGACAGTGGGCTAAACAGGAGGTTTAAGGTAGGACAGGTTTAAGGCACTAATACAATTTGCCATTAGTGATATAGACCGACAGCTATGAGAGAACAAAAAGACCAGCCTTAGAGAGTTAATGCAAAGTTGCCAGTGTAACAGTTGAAACTGTCACTTTCAAATATGGCTCATGGCCCAACATTTTTACTTCCAAAATGATTAGGAGATAAAGCTGACTCATCCATCAAAAGGGTGGCTTTTCAGGAGGAGCTATGTGTTATCCTGACATGAATTTGAAAGTGTATTTTCAAATTCAATGTATTTACAAATAACATGGAAAATAGAGTGAGCGGCGAGGTATAAAATTTGCTGATGATAAGAAGCTGTTCAGTGTAATAGGGAGACAAGGTATTGGGTGGAGTGTCCACATTAGCATTTTAGGTTTTATTTGGAATGTGCTTTCAAAGCAAATTTTATTATTCTCAATGACTGCACTGTATTTTCCATTGTCAAATAGTCTTAGAGTGCACAATCTACATTGCAGTTTGTGAGAAACTAAGCTGGATGATACACTCTGACTACAAAATATTTTTCAATCCATGAACTCAACCTATTTCCAAGTAACCTCCCTCAACCATACATTAAAGGCAAATACTGTGAATATTGGATTCTTAGCATCAACTGGTTCACTCTAAAATTGGGTCACTTTAAAATCTGTTTTTACTGAGCTGTACCACTCACTAATGTACAGGACAACGAAATAGAACTGAAATTCAGTTTAGACAGACATTAAGTAATGCATCTAGGGGAAGTGGGGAGCCACTCCAGTATTATGTGTAAAATAATGGTCTCTCAGCAAGATCTGGATTAGATCTCAGTTAGATCCATGAAAAAATAAACAGCTAAATGGTTCTTGTAACTCAAAATGGGTGACCAACAGCAAAGAATGAATGAGTAGCCTGGAAAAATAGATAAAAGAAATCTGCGACATCCTGTCACGGATGGTGTGGATTCTTCACTGACTTTTTCAGCAATCTTGTACTGCCTACAAATGGCACTTTACCCATCAGGATGTCACATGAGTACAAATTATTTTTCTTCTCTTAGTATCTGCTTGTACTCACTGCTAGGATGAGACTGCTAACCTAGTTGGACTCACAAGATGAAGCACAAAAGTAAAAAAGACAAGTGAAACCAGAGGGAGGTGAGACCTAAGAAAATTGTATTTTAACCACCACTTGGAAAACCTTGCTCCACAAGCAAAACCTCTTTCTGCCTCTCGAAATGGTCAATAACAAATTAAAACTGCAGTAAGAGTTTCAATGACTTATTCCATATTTGTCATCTTGAATATACCACGTGTTATTTCCCACTTTTTTTGTAATAACGTATTGGTTGATAGCTGTGAGTCAAAAAACGAAAATGCAAATTTAAGGCAGTGAACCTTTTAGAACAATGTTTCCTAACCTGTATTTCAGGACAAAAAAAAGCCTTCTGTTAGCAGAGGCCTAAATCACTGTACAGGAATGTCCTTGCCTTCACTGGAATGCTTTTACAGTACCTGGCTTTGAGAATTACTCTCTCCGAGGTTGAAAAGGAGACCAGTTTCTTTTAATTTTAGATCCTTGAGTGAAGCTATGGAGTAATAACCAGCTTCAAGAACAGCTATCAGTCTATCAAACTGAAACTTGGAGCTGGAGGTGATCTGTATGACTTAAAGAGAGACAGAATAACGTTTAGAGACATTTACCCCTAAGCAGAGCAGAAGCCCTTTCAGAGTGCTGTTCCAGACTTGCTGACAGGATTTGACTAGGAGAGGCTGTGTCAGATAGGCAAGATAAAAATAAAAGCATTAGTATAATTGCAAGATGCCTTTTGCAGGAAGCCAAGAATCAAGCTGTTTAGCTGCTACTCCGTTTGTGCTGGCAGAGAGCACCCATTGTCTGCTTGTTTCTGTACTTCATTGTTCGTCCTGCTGCTTTCCGCAATTTTGAATATATGCTTCCTGGCCTTGGAATTAACACAGCATTTGAGGCATGGCAGCTTTAAATAGAGGAGAACCCCAAACTACTGCTGTAGCATACATAATTGTCTTGGTCTAAACCATTCTGATGGGAGACCATTGAACTTAATAGTTACCCCAGGGAGGAACTTGGCCCATTAAGTCTAGCAAGACCTTATGGTCAATCAGACACAGCCTCATAAACTCAAAAGGTAAAAATCCACTTATATTTTGTCTTGCCTTTTTAAGTCTCATAACATAGGTAGCTGTAATTTTCCAGCTCCCTATTTAGATGATCTTTTCTACTTGTATAGATGACTTTAGCACTTTATTCCTTTTGTGGGAGGATTTGACCTGAAATGCTTCGTGTTCACTCACTGTTTTAACAATGTTAGCACCACAGATTTAACTTGCAAGGGCATTGCAGAGTTTGGCATTTAATTTCCTCTTCGGTGAGTGCTATGACTTGTATTGCATTTTCTCAGCAACTTGAACAGGCTTGATACCTACTAAATGGCCACTGTCAGAGGAATTCTAAAGGGTCATGAATGGAGAAGTTCAGACTATTGCTGGTTGTGAGCCGGAGCCATGGCAGAGTGAATTCCACTGCAGTGACCACAAGAGTATGGACAATGTGACAAGCATGATTCTAGACTCACAACTTTAGAACTGGAAACAGATACTTATATGTACCTGTTGAAACAGAAGATTAAATAAACTAGTTGAGAAAGCTCTCAGTCCTTATCAGGTTCTAAGCAATATTTTTGAAAAAGCAACTACTTTTTTTCTGAAGTGATTATGAATTATGTCCTCATATTATTGGATATAGACATAATTCTCAGTAATATTTTTCTCAAATGTTTGTGGTATACCAAATCCAGAAAAAATTGGCATGATATAAAATGAAGGACTGTTTGCACACACCAAAATGCAAATTTAGAAGCCCAAATATAAGAAATACTGGTATGGAGGTGTGTGTTATTCAGAGAAGTACTAAGATGGGAACTGCTATATATTTGCCTATATCAACAGCAGGTGACTATCCAACCTGTACTGCAGAGAATTACCTGAAGCTTTCCTACTCAGTCCTGCAATGACAAACTTCATTGAGAACCTGCACTTGTGTGAAAGCTAAAGGCTGAACTATGTGAAGGTAATTTGTAACAGAAGGTGACCTGGGGTCTGACTGATGGTTTCCTTTCCTCCTCACATCTGTTCTGTAAATCCTAATGGTCAATAAATCAGTTAACTGCTAGATATGACTTCAAACTATACTATGTCCCCCCATCAAGGACATTGGAGTCACCTGCTTTCTCAGTGCTCAGAGAATCTAAAGAAAAATAGGCACAAAATTGAAGTTGCAAGGGGCCCTGAGCTCACTGCCATGGCAGAGCAAGGGCCGGTAGCTCCTGTGACATGGATCAGCTATAGCCAGAGGACATCTGGGATGACTCTCCACTGCTCTGTACAGGCTGGAACCAACTCACTGGGATGCTCTCAGGGCCTTGATAATAGTAGAGTTGTCATAACAGTACCATTTATTTGAGGAGCTACTTTGCTTCTGATGACCCAAACTCGGATATTGCAATGGCACAAAGAGATCAGCCACACAAAATGCTCTCTCCCTCTGCAGTGGGGCATAAAAATACAAAGACTGTCTGAGCTAATCATCTAACAACAAAGCTCCCATTGCTCAGGTTTCTGCTGGAAGCTGGAGCATAAGAAAAACATCTTACTAAGTAAAAACAGTCTTTTTGTTAAGGTTGGTAATGACTCCAAACTGGTATCTGGCTATGTAGTTGTACAAATTTATGGCAAGACTGTGTGGTTCCATTATGAGAAATGAATATTGATGTCTGTAGTATATAGAGACAAATTGAGCTCTAATGATTTCCTAATAAAGTAATTTGTTCATAGATCACAAGGGGATACAAGCAAGAAATTTTTAATGGTAAGGCCAAAGTAATTATTTTTCAGCATCTAATTACACCTATACAACTGATCTGGGCTACATTTGCTGAACTAAATGATGATATAGAATGTCCCACTGAGGTTCCCATTCATCATTAAAAGCCAGTTCCTGGCCTTTGACAAGAGGGCAGAGCAGCTCCTGAGAGGTAATTTAATATAATTAGGAGGATATTATGTTTACTATCTGCACACTGTGCTTGCTTTAGATTAAACCCGACAACTGGAGAAGTAGAAGGACATCTTTTCCAAAATTATCCTTGTCATCTCAGATCAAACTATGCAGTTTTTTCTTTTCCCATCTCTAAATTGCAGGTAATGAGAAGGAAGAAGCCTGTCACAGGAGTCACAGTAACAGTATATGCTTGATGGTGCTGGAGATACAAAGAGACTTGTGCCCCGTTTATAGAGACATGCGGGGAAGGACCAGCTTTACTTTGCTGGACACTGTATATACGATACTGTTGTATGTAAACAAGTGCATTGGTGTTTTTAGTGCATAATTCATGTTTCACTGAAAACCTAAAGAGTTTGAAATTGTATGCTGTGTGTTCAGTTTACAGGATATTGACCAACATATTTTTTTTCTGTATGTTTGTTTATGTGAATGAATCCAAACTGTGTTTCATGGTAAGAACAGCGTTTTAAAACTTTCTGTTGATTGCTGTCAGCATGCTCCCATGGAGCTGTTTTGGGAGGTTTTTTTAATTTAAATTTTCCTCCACCTTCCAAAGAGGGTGGTGAAGTTGCACAGATGAAAGAGAGTAAGGGCACTTCGAGCAATACTAGGCTTAGCCACTTTTTGCTTTCTGTTACACCAGACTGCGAAATTCAGCTACATTTGTCTTCAAGTAATGACTGCAGATCTGAAGCAGAGTGGGACTGGACAGAACAGAACTTTGGAGTGGAACTTTTCAAGGCAATATGAATATCAGGAAATAATATGAATAACAGGAAAATCAAGATAGTTTAATGACACCTAGTAAAGGGCTTTTCAGTAAAAATTTGTGTAACTTCTCACATCTTGAATACAGGAAAGTTTCTGAAAGCCAAGGCATCAAGATTCTCAAAGACCACGTAAGAACCCTAACAAAGAGATAATAGCCTGAGGCTTGGTGGAAATTTATTTCAATGAAAATTTATTTAAATGAAAAGACTTTTTATTTTGGCAAATCATTCACTTGTATTTCTTCCATCCACTCTTTAGGGAAATATTTCCAACAAGGCTCCCTGATCCTTTTCTCTGAGTCAACCTCATGTGTACAGGAAACAGACATGGGCTTCTGCCATGAAAGGGAGTACCCGGGTTGGTACTTCATGGGTGCGGTCCTGCTGCTGAAGGACTGCAAGTCTCCTCTCCACTGCTACTTGTCTTCTGAAGAACCCCATTGCAGTTGCCGGCCACGAGAAGCAAGGCTTATTTTTCTTTCAAACACGTCCTTCAGTGAGTGGAATGTTCATTTTGTTTTGACACCTGTGATCCTTTTCCTTCCACAGACTTTGCTGTAAGTTGATCCCTCATCACATCTGGATACCGGCATAGAGCAGATCTTCCTCCTGGTGCTGTACACAAGCAGGTCTTCCTCCCAGTGCCTCACACCCATCTCCATCTCTTCTTCTCTTCTCACATCCACCAGTTCATCTCTTAATTCCATCTGGCACAATATATTCCCAGATAGCTCCAGTTCTGTTGCTTCTGCATGATGAAATCCAGCTCCAGCCTCAAGTCACAAGCCTTGTTTTCCACAATTATCTTTGTGAAGATTATCTGAGAAGATGTATTCAGCACCCATTAGAAATTTAATTTATAATTTACCTTGATTTTAAAATCACTTCTTTCCAATACTCAGTTCAGAATAATAGCTATGATCGGCCAGCAATGAGGACAATATTAGCTAGATATTAAAAGGAAAGGTTTTTCTGCTCTCTATAACTGGTGTTGCAGTGCTGCGTAGGACAATGTCATTCTGTGACACATTTTGTCCCTGTAATGCTATTCAGAACAGTATCAAAACACCTTATTTGCTTTGCCAGTAGCAGGTCACATAAATTAAAGGTGCCCAGAAGCAGCTTACATTATTTCTAGCAGCTTTGAAAAATGATCTAATTTTGATTGCAAGTAGTGTAACAATCTCCTCTGTGATATAACTCTTTATTTGATTTTTTTCCTTCATCCTCCACTCTCAACTTTTGTCAGCTACAAATACTAACAACTAGTTTCTGTTACCACCTACATTCACTTCGGAAAATCAGAGCATGGAAAACTAATACCCCAAAACTCCTGTTTTTGGGGGGTCTTCCCCTGTATTTTCAATGAAATTCTGTAACTGTTCATTTAAAGGGGATATGGAATTGACTTCCCTTAATGTTAACATCTCTTGCCATCCAGGAGAACCTTTTCCTGTTTTCAATGACAAAAACCCCCTTCCTTATTTGCTGTTACTAGGTAGTCATGCAATCAGTTTGCTATGAGTTTTTCACTAAGTTGACCACCTTAGCATGTGACCTAAAAGAAAGAATTCTTCTTTTCCCTCATGTTAGACTCTCTGGTCAGTCTATTATTTTTGCATGCTATTTTTCTGTTAGTAGCAGTAAGATACTTGCATGTGTCTCCAAATCCTCTGGTTTATCAGGTGCAAATATATGACATCTCACTGATATGAAATCTGTATAAATATATGAGGCAGCTCAAAATTAAAATAAACAAACAAGCCGAGAATCTACAGAGTAATATATAGTAGCCTTCATTAAAATGTTATGTCAGAGACTGGAATATACCTCTTTGTGGGAAGATCTGCATGATTCAGTGCTACTTCTCTTATCAGAAGTCTTAAAATTCTGATTTGTTTGTCACATAAATTAAGACTTTCCTATTTTAACTTTGAAAATGCCTTCACATCCTATTTTTTTCCCTCAGTACACCATAAACTCCCAATGCAAATGTTGTTCAATCTTTCATCCAGGACACCTCTAAGCAATTGCTCCTGTCTTGCCTTACTCACAGAATGGATGGCATCCGGGATGTCTCTTTTGTTTCTTCAGATGGATTTAGTAGTAGACTGGAAGATGTCCTATGTGATGGCAACTTCCAAGAGGTTGAAAATTTCAAGCCAGTCATTAGAACTGGGTAGTCTGTGTTGTGGCTGCTAGCAAAACCCAAGCCTGTAACCAGTCAATTAGTACAACAGACAACAGCTCTGGGCTAAATCTCTTTTTATTCCCCATCTTTTCCCCACCTCACTCCTCCTCTCTGTTCACAAGGGGCCATGTTGGGCCAGTGTCCATGGCTTTCTCACCACAGCTGCAGACTGGCAGGACTGACACCCAACCCATGCAAAAATCCGTTCTCTTTCTCTTGACCCCTTTTCCCTGGCGCCGGCACAACTCAAGAGCAAGCAGACATTGGTGGCTCCCAGATGTGTCTTTAAAGTAGACAAACCAAAAGGCTTAGACACATTTCTCAGAGAACAATGTAAATCGATGTGCCGTGACTTATAGCAGCGAGGAAATTTGGCTCAGGAAGGCAAGCAGTCTGGTGGCATTGGAGAGATGAAAATGCAGAGTGAGGCCTACCATATTTATTATGTACAATTCTGGGATGTAAGCACTGTTCTCCTCAGAGGGAAACATCCCTGTCGGCCAGGTGGAAGTGCTGTCTGGAATTCATCAGTATCTGAATGCTTACAACCCCCTGCTCTAGTGCTGTAAATCAAACGGATTCACACTAATGTAGAAGAACATTGCATGTGTCAATTCATTAGTCAATGGAGTGGGAAAGATCAGCATATCAGTCATGAAGATATATGAAGTCTGCCTCTTAATGATGTTAGCTCGTAGGCAGCTTGTGATGGAACCTTTGTGGTCTGATGGCTGTGTTTAATATGTGTAAACCATACCCCAATAAATCTGTGGCTGGCAGAAGAGCACAGACACTTTGTTTGGTTTATGGAACGAAACATACCAAATATTGTGGGCAGCATTAACAGTGTTAAGCTAGAATATAGAGAGGCTTGTTATTGAATACAAATTAAAAAATAATAGTCACACCATGAAAACTGTTGGGTGGGGGTTATAATACTTTTCAAGGAAGGATAGACACCCACCAGATCTAGTTGCTGTTGCAGTCATGTCTGTGTTCATAGGAAGTGGCTATTCCATGGAGTGTGTTCAGCATTAATCAGTCTAGAATTTGTCACTGTTCAAGGTGCAGCAGCTCCAAGTGCAAGCAGGGAGTGACTTGCATCAAAAATGCCACACCAACACATTGTTAAACAGCAGAACGAACCAACAAGCAGAGAAAAAAGTAATACATAATATGGATTTTAAAAGCTGTTCGTTCCTGAAATCTATATTAAAAAATAATCCTCATCAAAAGGAAAAGATCTCATAGCAAATCTACTTATTTATAGATAATTATTCTTCAAAATTTTAAAGGTCCAGAGTTTCAACTGAAGTGGATGGACTCTTCAAAAGTAAATTAAGCAACATAAATATATACCAGTCAGAGACCTGGCCCTACTTAGTGCTCCAGTCTCTTTCTGCTATTGTTTGCCATTGTAATAATAGGTGAAGTTGTGATTTAACTTTGCTTCATTTTGCTCCCACATGAAAAACTGGGGAGTTTGTTCCAATTCATAGAAGGCATTAGTTTTTAGACACGGCTCTCTGATAAAGCAGCAGTAGCAGGTGGCTCCCACCCACGCAAGCTCTTCAGTGTCTGGAGAGCCAAAGTAATCACACAAGACTAGCATGTATAGGAGTAAGACTGGAAGCAGGAATGAATTGTATGTCTTAAACAGTGTCATAAACAGTGAACCCTGGTTATGCTTTGCAAAGAAGCAGCAGTGAGGTAACCAGTATAACTAGACCTCAGAATGAATGGTCCATTGAGATTGATAGAGAAGAGGATGTGAATTGTTTGAAGATTTGGATTTGGTTCATATTTATAAAAAAAATTCACATCCTTGCAGATGTGAGCTTTCTTCGTTTGTGGGTGGGTTTTTTTGGTTTGTTGTTGTTGTTTTGGTTTTGGGTTTTTTTAACAGAGATTAAAGTAATCAGGCCAGAAAGACTAATTCAGTGCACTACCGAGCACTTGCTTAATCCTGCCCCAGCACATACACTGATCCTGAAAGATTTTTTTGATTAAGCTGCAGAAAATGTTGAAATAGCTCTGCGAATATGAGGCAAGCAGTCACTGAACTTCGTAGCATGTGAAAACTCCAGATAAAAGTATGAAGCCTCAGCTGACAGAACTGAAACAAGCTTATCAGCTTCTGAAGGTGTTAGCAGTGATTTTAAATACTGTCATTTGAATAGCATAGAACACAGAGCTGTGTTTTAAAATCTGGATAAGAAATTCAGTAAGCAAACGTGCTAACAGAAGGATTTTCAAATTTGTTTTGTGTCCTTTATCACCTTTAAATATTGTATTTTTTCATATGTATGTTTATATATCCATGACAAAGAAAAATTAAACCCATAACTTCTCAAATATTTAACAGTATGCATAGAAATTTAAGTCCTGTCTGGAAAAAAATGCCTGCTATTTATCAATATTTTTGCCTGGTAGTTGCAGTCTCTAATGCTTATCCTGTATTTCCTGTTCTAAATTGCAGGACTGATAATGTACATCCAGAATTTGCCACATTTCACCTTACGAGTATCTACCTTTATTCATGTGACATCATTCCTTTAAACTGCACATGGATGGATCAGTGTGAGGAATTAAACTTAGAATTAATTTTTGTCTGCTTTATGTGAAGAGTCTTGTTGATCATCCGATCAGAGGGAAGTGCTGTCAAAGAAAAGGGTAGCCACCAATGATTTTGTGTGTGTCCTTCAGGGCAAGATGGTTAGAAGACAACTGACCAGTAGCTGGAGGACTTCATTCAGCTGACATCAATTTGAAGCTGAAGAGGTAAGTTTCACCCTGGCAAAAGGCTGAGATGTACCACTTTCTTAGCTACCATTTTATAAATAGGGAGAAAGACAGAAAGCTTAATCAAAATAAATCCTTTTTCTTTTTCTGTAGCAGAGAAGATATCTGGTTTCTGTGAAGAAACAGACATTCATTTGCTTAGATGTCTTTAGAATTTTCTAGGTCTTTGTTAACAGTATTGTTTGAAAGAGAAAAAAAATGTTTAGATACTACTCTGCAAAGTCCCTGCTATTTTATACTATAATTACAGACTTATTTTGAGTCTGTGTGAAAGACTATCTAGCCCAGCACTCTGCTTTTACAGACAACAATATTGGATACTCAGGAAAAATTTTAGAGCACACAGTGACACTTATGCCAGTCTCCAGTGGTCTGCAACTCAGAGACTTCATCAACCACTGTCTTCTGTTTGTTTTTGGCATGTATTGGGGGGACTATCTTTTTCCTTTGCCTGACTGTATTTTGGTTTTGGGGGGCACTTTATCTATTGATAGTCATGGCAGTGTTGTGTTTGGCATCCAGAGCACACCACAGCAACAAGTTACATAGTTTGACTCATTTTGTTTCTTCTGAACTTGACATGGGGTTGTTTCATTTGATGCTTCTGTTATACTTCCACACTCTTCCTTTCCTAGGTACTCCACAGAGACATATTTCTGGCAGGGATAGTGAATGAACTCACAAAAACTTTCAGAGATGCAGGAGGTTTGAGTACAGGGAAGCTGAATCAAGGAATCTCGTGGGGTATTTCCAGAAAGTAAGGCTTGAGGTTGAAGACCAAGGAGTCTGTACTGAATAAAGGAGAGTCAAAACATGAATCAGAATCTGTGCCAAACTTTAAAGTGCAGTGAATGCTGGGGAGGAAGGAGTTTGACAAATGGTGACAGCACTTTGGAAGACTTCCAAAGGAAATGCAAGTACAGGTTTAACTTATTAAAGACATGCTTCCAGGCCAGGTTTTGGGCAAACCTCTTTTTGATGCAGGTGCATGGTTAGCGATCAGAAAGTTAATGCAGCAAAGCACCTCTTATTAGCTTTGGCTCTCTTATTCTGACTGGCTGTCATTCAGAGAACAGGAAGCTCAATACTGCGTGGAGAATTGTCCTCTCCACCTGTCAGTGATTAATTTCACACATTCAGCCATCAGAAACTCTGTAGGAGATTATGGTTATTTTTCTGTCTTGTCTCAAAGCAGAATTTACTGTCTGTACTTTGTATTCAGTTCTAAATGAATTTTCATAGTTTGGGGAAAAAAGTATTTTAATTTTTTTGACTGCTTTGGAATTAAGAAATATTTGCATTTGTTGCATTTGAACTAAACAATTCATGGACTTAATTTTTCAAAAGTATTATTAATCATATTAACACAAACAATGTTCAAGCATGGTAAGGAGTCTTTTTTTTTTTCCTCTAAATGAAAAATAATGAATAGATTTTTATTCTTCTCTCCTCAGTGCTTCAAAAATCCTCCTTGTTATTTTGACTAACCAGGCAAACCCCGGTCCAAGGCTTAAATTGGTGATATTCCTCCTTTTGCTCGCAGTAGAAGATGGCCAGAACTGTTCCTCTAACAAATCTCAGATATTTGAAACACCAAGGGGAAAAGCTGTTGTCTTTGATGCAACTGCTGCCATCAAGAAACCCCAGTTCTGAAAACCACAAGGACGCCAAACTTGTGTACTGCAAGTAAGCAAATCTTTCAGCTACTCGGCCCATCTGAAGTTTTTATTCTTGAGCAGAGGCTTTAGCTTAATTTGTTTTCTGAGAGACTGTGGCTCTAGCAGCATCTGTAAAAGATTAAATTAATGGGGAATAAGGCAAAGGTGAGATCCAGATGAAAAGACAATGTTACTGGTGAGAAAGCAGCTAAAGAGGTAGGGCAGGAGATAACTCATGTTAATTGAGAGCTTGAGCAGGAGGAGGGGAGAATAGGAATTTGGATGGGGTAACTGGTGAGCAAACTAGCATCTAAACAGTGTTTGTGGAGGAAAAAATGGAAGTGATAGGGTGTGAGTGACCCTGTATACTGGAAGTGGATTTACTGGTAGAGTGGTAGGGACTTAAATGAATGAGGTGGGGTGTGAGGGTGGGAGTCACAGACTAGAGGTGGAAATGAAAAGGAGGGAAAGTCTGTCTTTGAAGGAATAGGGAAAAGAAACGAAACATAAGAACCCAGGAATGGGTGGTTAAAAATATGGAAATTCATTGACATTGACATGTTATGCAAAACCTGAGTGAGATCTGAAGGGGGACAATGTTCAAAGCTTTGGCAACATAAAAGCCAAGTGCCCACGAAGCCTTCAGGATCAGTGCCCAAAGCAAAAGCTCTAGATAATGTTTGCCACAGACATTGCTCTAGAGATCAGGGTAATTGATACCTTAAACATCTATTTATAACGTGTGGAAAAAGCAGCATTTTATCATGAAGGACTTTCATCTGAGTGTCTTGTCCTGCTAGTCTCATGCTGCCAATAATAAAATGTCCTTGGAATTTTTAAATGTTAGTGATGACAGTGTCTTAAATCAAAAAGAGCTGTGTCCAGCTCAGGGGACTTCCATATTAAACTTCATCTTGAAACATAAAAAAGAATTGATTGCTATACCAAGTTTAGTGTTAACTTCAGAGTAAAGTGATCTGTAACTTGTTAACATTTGCTACAGACAAACAGAATAAAGCTGATGTTGGTGATAAAGAAAGTTGAACTTTCAACTTTAAAAAAAAAAAAGATGAAAGTTAAATCAAGCCTCACAAAATATTCAGAAAAAAATGCCACGATTATTAACTGGGAACATTTGAGTTCATTCTACCACCTATAGAAAAAACACAGACTTGCAAATATGAAAGTCAAGTATGTTGTTTAGAGAGAAGAAAAGAAAGCAATACTACAGTGTCAAATCGCTACTTATGTAGTATTATGGACACATCAGAAAAGAGGTAATATGGAAAACTGGTAAAGAAAGTCAAATGACAAAATCATAGCAATGAATGAAAAAGAAGAAATTCCTGTACGCAATTCTTCATCATCTTTGTGACAGTGGCATGCTCTCTTTCCTAAAGAACTTGGTAAAATTTGAACAGTGTCAAAAAGACTAAAAATAATTACATTTCTCCTCATTTGAGGAAACATCCAGGTGATGCAGTCACATATGAACAGGAAATATTTTCCATTTTAAAAGCAATGAAGGCTCAACAGAAGACAGAAATAATTAATTGGCAGGCTTAGGTATCTTGTGTCCAGGTGTGTAAAAAGAGGTGGACAAGAAATTCTTTGAGCCTACAAAGCTGAATTGCCTATTTTTCCATGTGGAAATTTTGGCGTCACTTTTATTAAATACTGTAGGAAACAATGTACCCATTTAATCTTGCACTTTGTAACTTCTCTTCATACAGTTAACTGTATGACACTGCACTGTTCAGGTTTTCATCTGTTCCCTACTTCCAGTAAGAATCTCTGAAAAGAAACTGAGGAAAAGAACTATCAGGAACCAATTGAAGATGTCTGTGAATGTTAGAGGAGTGTCTATTCAACCGAAATGCCTCAGCAAGACCATGATTTGATGTAAGAGACTGATAAATAAAAAATTGTCTGGACAAAGAGCAGTTTTGATTAGCTGATGGTTTGTCAAAGGTACCTCCATTGGTTCCAGTGGCCATTTCCATTGATCACAGGCTTTGGAAATTCTGTATGAGCCAGAAAAAAGTCATGCACAGGTCAAGGGAAAGCCAAGGTTTGTGAAAATGCATTCACCAATGCTTTCAAAACTATTCAGGTGAAAAGGAAGCTAAGTGAGGAACTAACATTAACGTTTTTGCGGATTTCTGTAATCCAAAGGAAAAATTATTTGAATAATTATTAGAAAGCCATTCAGAAATATGTTTGCTTCTGTCCACAGCAACAGGGGCCTTGACATGGTTATCTTTCTAATACTGGAAGGTCTGGGGAACCTGGTACTTAAATTGCAGTACAAGCAACATGGATTTAGTGAGTGAGTAAAGTTTTATTATTCAAAACTGTGCAACCTATGCTAGAAAAACTGTGTCTGTGTCCAGTCAGTTGTGGTTTCCACTGCTAATGAAGGATTCTGAAAAAAACAGAAGAAGGTTCTGAGTGTTATTAAAGCCCTGGAAAACTTAACTCATAGTTTAAGGTTCTCAGATGATTTATTTTAAGGAAAGACCAATGCCAGAATTGTTCTGCTTGGAGAACAGAAGGCTCTTTGAACTGCAACAAAAAGAAAAGCAAGGTCAAATGGATGAAAGCTGGAAGTAAAATCCTCTCTAAGTTACAGTCAACCAATTTACCAATGTTTGCTTGTTATTTTCTACTAACAGAAAGATTAAAAACTAAACTTGGACCCTTTTCTAAATGATCCACTCTGAAATACAGGCATATTTCCTGGTTCTTTGATGTAACAGAGGTCACATTAGGTACACATGGTGGTCCCTTTATCCTCACAATTGGTGAATGCAACTTCTTAGAAATGGGAGTGCTGTGACTGAAGAAGCAGAAGAGAATGGCATGAACCCTCCTTTCCACTAAATGGATTTTATTTAGCCAGAGGAGTTGGTTGGAAGAATGGAAAAAGATGGTTTTGCAGGCTAAGGAAGAAGGAAAATGATTTGAAGAAGGCAGAAAAGGGTAGGAGCACAGAGGGAAGTAACGTTAACTTTTGGGGCTTGTATGCTTAATAGAAATGTGAAGTGTTTAGTGCAAAGGAAATCTTGATGATCCAATGTTGGTTATTGCACTGTAAAAACCAAATAGAAGGTATAACATTCTGACAGTTCTGGACAGGATGCCAAGCAGCAGGTTGTGGGCTGAAAAAAGGTTTGACAGTTTCTGCATTGGAAGGCCAGGGTGATAATTAGATGGGTGTAAGTAAAGCTGACCAGCCACCTGAAAGTAATAAGAGAAGGAGACAGTGAGTCAGTGAGTTCAAGCGGAGTCAGGAGAGATGAACACTTGTCTGGAGTGCTGGGAAGGAGTCTAGAGGTCGGGGGGTATCCCCAGAGAAGAGGGACTTTGGACACAATGCTACTCCCTCTGCACCAGAGTGGATGTTATAAGAAAGATGTCAGAGATAAAGGCAAGAAGAAAGACGGATTTACAGTTTGAAAAGCTTATCATTTTTGGAGCAAGTAATGCAAAACCTTGTCTGCGGCTGAGTGGAAACTGCTAGATTATAGAGAGGAGTTGAGAACAAGTGAAAGTGAGGAAATATGACAAGGAGCAGGGGATTCAGCTCTCAGAGGGAACAAGGGTTGTGGATGTATATCTCCTAGGTGGAGATTAATGAGGACTTTGAGTTAGAGCTTGAAACGATTACAATAAGTGACTAAGAAATAAGAGAGGTAAGAGTGTGAGAGAAATTTGTGTCTCAGGCAGGCAAGCTGCTAGCACATTTTACAATGACATCTGCTCTGAGCAAGAATGTTCCGAGGGGGGTTACATTTCAGCTCAATCAATTTTTTTATACATAATTTATTTCTATAAAGGGGACACACTGATCTGATTTAATTAGGCTAATTAGAGGTCTGTGTCAAATACAGGAGTGAAGTATACGGAGGTGGGTAGAAGGCGTAGGAGTGGAAAGATAGGGGGGGAAGTTCTTGTGGGGAGCATCAGTTTTCACTCAGAAGAAAGTGACAGGAATCTGGGCAGTATAAAATCTGGAAATTTGGCTGCTACAGAAATCTTCCATGACTGAGTGCTAAGGTGCTCAGTATTGAAGTCTAAGGTAAATTAAACAATGGAAAAGTAATGTTTTTTGCTGAATACAAAACTGTAGGTATACATGGGGAAGCATGGGGTTTTGAACAGGTGAAATTAAATAAAGGAAGTGTAAGAATGAAGACCCAAGAGACTGAAACATGAAGAGATGTTAAAGCAGAAATTACTGGATTATCTGTCAAGTCTGAGGGTTCAGACTAATGCTAGGGGTACAAGAAGACCAACTGAAGGAGCACTAGCGGGAAGGCAACAAAGCAGAGCTTCTTATTTTCAGTGACCTGTTGCCTTAAGGAGCGAGGAAAAAAAAACTGCAGACAACTTTTTAGTAGGAGATAAGATAAGATAAGTGAGCAGGAGCTTTAATGAGCTATGAAGCTCCAGGAATACATTCACACAGGAATTCCCAAATCTCTAACTTCAGAACTAAGTTACAAGATTTTATAATAGTGTCCATCCAATCCCATTCTGTTATTTCCCTCAGTCCTGCC